>CM077034.1:92806637-93429521 GCA_039090855.1 Macrothele yani
CCTTTAACCAGTGACTCTAAATTAGGGGACGTGCGACTGCTTGTATCCCATTGAGTTGCTCACGGTGGTCGTTAAACTTCCAATAAAAAAAATGAAAGTCATGGGACAATGGACAGCAGTACTGTAACAATGTGATTCCGGCGTTTAAACGATGGGTCAACTATCTCGAATATAAGCCGAGATCGGGACTAACAATGATCATAAGCAATCACCTTTATTCGAAACTGTGATACAGATATTTCAGGTAGCATTCCACGATAGCTTGAATTTTAGGTGCTGTTTACTAATCAAGTATCTGTCGTCACATGCGACAGCTTTCGGTTTCTCTTCCAGGAGTCATCGAAGTTTTTCCGTGCAAGTAAGAAACTCCTGGCAGACGGAACAACATGTCGCTATCTGTACAAGATTGCTGTCATTTCCACAGGACGGTGATTTTAGGGGTCGTATCGTCTCAAGTAATGAGAAGTGCATGATCAGTCGTAATCATATCGCTGCGGGAACTGACGAATGGGCACCAGGACGAGACGACTAGTCACTGGTTTAGAGAGTGAAGTCTGAAAAACATTTCTGGTATACATATGAGAAAAATATCAGCCGGTTTACCGAGCAACAGCAGAGGTTCTGAGATGATCTGCTCAAACGATAAAAATCTATCAATACTTTTTTGCATAAGTGCAAGGCTGTGCGAAGAACAGGTAAGGATGTCAGGTCCCTGGAACACGGAACCGAAGGCTTACTCTCGAAACCCAAGTCCGGCAAAAAGAAATTTCACCATCATGAATAACGTCACATGGGGGCTAAGTTGGATATTTACTTCATACAAAATAAAGTACCACTCATCAAGAGAAATTTATGATCTGGATTTCGCAGAATATTATATTTTAATTTGTGTGAGTGAAGAAATGCCATACACGAAAATAATCGCTGGCTCCGAATTCCCCAAATCTGTTTCCTCTTTTCGTTCTATGTCTACCAGTGAAAAATTACGTAAACATCAAAAAGAGGTCATTGCTCTTTCCACGTTGATAAGTGAGTCACGGAAATATTCTCATTGGTCGCCACCGGTAATCGAACCCAGGGTATTCCAGTTACGCGCCGGATATGCTTTCCACTGCACAACAGCGGCCTCGAATTCCTCCAGACTCACACACAATGTCATCGCTCTTTCCACGTCAATAAACGTAGAAAGAGCGATGACCTGTGTTTGATGATCCTGGTACGCTTTAAATGTCTGTATAAATTATTCATTCGCCTTCTAATTATTTGATCAGTTGCTGCTTACCATCCTTGATGAATCTACAGCATTTCGCGGGGCTTCAGGAAGCAACCTGCCAAATCGGCTTGGCAGTTAGTGGGTGTGAGTCTGGAGGAATTCGATGCAGCTGTGGTGCAGTAAAAGCATATCCGGGGCGTAACTGGAAGACCCTGGGTCCGATTCCCAGTGGCGGCCAAGGAGAATTAATCCACGCCTCCTAGTTATTTGCTCAGTTGCTGCTTACCCATCTATGGTGAATCCCCAGTATTGTGCGGGGCTCCAAGAAGTAACCTGTCATGTGGTTTGGCAGTTATTCGTACGAAAATTTGTAAAATGTCGAGGCCACTGTGGTGCAGTTGTAGCATGCCCGGCGCGTAACTGGAAGCACCTCTGGATTCGATTTCCGGTGGCGGCCGATGATAAATTTTCCGATACTCACTTATAAAACGTGGAAAGGTCAATGACTTTTCTTTGAATGTTTCAACAGACTCACAAAATGACAGCCGCTAGCGCTGTCTTAGGCTTCTACTGAAATTCATCGATTCCCCGAATCCTCGGACTGAGGTGAAGAAATGCTGGACTGAGCTCGCCGCAGCTTGTGTTTATATTAACGTAATTTTAGGTAAATGTTACTGAAAAAATCTTAAAAAATGCGTTGTAAAGCTGAATTTTTTTTTCACCATTTCAAATAATATTACGTACTATATAATATGTATATAACATTTTCAGAATTTTTCAGCCAAATAATTTAGGTCGCTAAACTACACACTTATCGGAGTACCTCTACTCCCTATCTCGGGCCATGCGTTCGCCCCCACGGCAGCGGAAAAACCCAAAGACATTAAAGCTAATAACATAAAAGCCCAATAAAACATACTTAAAAGTTTGGAAAATGTATAATACATGAATAATCAAGACTAATTGTAAATAGTTAATTTCACTCAGGGCCATTTTTTTATTCATCCGGGACTTACGAATGGCATTTTCTCTGGCGTTAGATATTTTTGGGAATGCACATATGAAACGACAAGACTGGTGATCCAATCTAACCTACGTTTTTAGGGTCAGGAGAAAGGAGAAAAATATTTTACTTAAAAAGCAACACTCAATCATCTGTTCACTATTTACTGTGTCAATGAAATTTCTTTCGTCAATGAATGAAATATGGGATTACATTATTGCAACAATACAATTTTGGAAGATGTGAATCGTTTATTGGTGTAAATATGACATGGATCTTAAGTCAGATCTAAAGTATCCGAAAACTTAGAAATTTCGTCGTCCTGAAGCAGAATTCGAATTCGCGTCTCAGATAGCGCTTGAGTATGCTAATCACTACCACTACCCAGAAAAGCGGAGTTTCATTTTTTTCGATTAACTTGAATATAACTATCACAAAAATCACCGCTATTCTAAGCAACTCAGCCTTCGTATACAGCGAAATTTGGAGGTTTAGAATTCATTCCCGTGATTGCCCGGAGGAGCTCCAGGATTGATAAAGTTTTCGGATATAATCTGACTTAACATCCATGCCATATTTACACTAATTCACATGTTTCTACTTTCATCATTTTACATTCCACCAATTCGCTGTGTTATAGAATGACAGTGAGAGTAAACAACTTTTCACCGAAAAACTTTTGCACATTTACATGGTTATTCTTTGTCCAGAAATATATACAGGCTTTGCACGAAGTTTAAAAAGCTGATGTGTTGAAATGTTAAATTCCCGAGTACACTTCACTGCAAAACGAATGCTTTTTTTGCTAAAGTTATTCGATTTACCTGAAAAAAGAAGAAGTGAATTGTAAAATTAATTACTTTTAAATACAAATGAAAGAGCGATACGTACATAATATTAAATGTGATTTTTTCTGTTAAAGCAAATGAACTCCACACATGCCAGAAGAATTGCCATCCGTTTCTTCCTAAAGATTTTCTTCGGTCCCAGAGAAGTGCTGCTAGCCAATAAGCAAATAATCATTGCTGATCAGCTATCTAAAGGGAGCCTTATCTGGCTCCCCGTTTTCTTGACTAGGTCCAGGGCTCCATTTAAAAGGCCAAAAACGATGTCATTGCATTGTTCCACCAATAAGCCTATCCACAGATTGATATCATTATCAAGACCGACAACTCCAAAAAAATGACTGGATATTATTTTGTCGCCATGGCCCTCTCTCCTAAAAAAATTAGGAACATCCTCATTTCGCACCCTAATAACATATGATTCACATTCACTGTTTGTCATACGCGTTTCTGAAACAAGTTGGGAACTTTTTCCGAAGCAAACATGGAATATATGTCAGCAAAAGAAAATCCCTCTCATTTCTAATATGTTTTGATATATAATGATAAATACCTCATATAAGTTGTGACGAAATGTATTGGTGAAGGTGAAGTCCTGCTTTTACCCTGGCTGAAAGTTAGCGGCTAGTAAAGAAGAAATCGGAGCTGATGTCCTGGATAGAATATCGAGAAGGAGATGTTGCATGAACCTATCAGAACTCCTAAATTAACGTTTGTTCCTTTCAAAAACCGCATTTCATCTAGTATTTTGTTAAGCTGATTCTTTTTAATGGGGTACCTATAAAGAAAGACTTAGACTTGCAGTGATTGTTTCCCGGCAAAGGTACAATACCTGCAGTGGGAATATTTACTGTCAATGTTTTATGAAATATTTATTAACCAAATAAATACCTGTAAAGCAATGGTGTTAAACAAAAGATTCCTTAGCTGAGTTGTTTATTCTCTTCAAAAATCTGAAGAAATCCAGTTCTAAATACTGTAGTAAAGTGTGTTTTTTAGAAATCTGGACATACTCGCTTGATTAACTCCCAGCTAACATTTTAATAAAGGTTTATCTTTAAAAACACATGAAAAAAAAGCTTGGACGTGTTGTATTTAAAACAAAAATTTAGAATTAGAAGTCTCAGTATTTTCTAAATAACATATATTACATAAGTAAATAATTTCCTAAACTTCTGATCAAAACGATATTCAGTTGCATAGCAGAAGGGATGCCACGCTTCCTACTTAAAGTACTTCTAAAAGTGATTAAAAGCTGTTCTTATTTGACATATCATTTCATAATTCTCTAATATCGTTGTCTGTAGTTTTTTATTCAAGAAAAAATTGACTTTAAAGTTTGTTTAAAGAGGCTACCATTCGTCGTCCAAAAACCTCTATTATTATGTAGAGTCAAATCTCACTGAAATCTGACGAGACCAAATTCCTCTTTTTTTTTAGTTTCCCAAAAATATGCAGTAGAGCATGGTTTATAGTTTCTCCAGAAATTTTAATTCCTAAACCTAATTTATTGTGTTTCTTTTATATTCTTAGTAGGTAAACGGGATTCACGAGTACACGAAAACACATTTTACTCTGCCTGCATGACATGTTTCCACAATTAACAGTAGCGACGCAGAAATTTTTGTATTTGTGGTTTCAATCATATAAAAGAAAAAAATATTGTAAGAACGGGACGTTTATCATAACGGATATACACCGCATGTCATAGGAAAGGTTCCAACAGGAAGTATTTGTTGGAGCTTCATGGAAATTAATTCGTACATTTTGCCAGATGTGTTATGTAAATGTGTAAACTAGCGAACTAGTGAAATTAATGGTGAAAGAAACAAAACGTTAAATGGCCTAGCGTAGCTGAATTTGTTCGACCTTTCCTGTGCATGTGGACCATTGTATTTCAGTGATCTCAGTTGCAAAATGACACAGAAGAAGTGAAGATGTCTGACATACTATCTCGAACTCAAACATCACACAGAAGCCTTTTACAGATCAAAAGAACACACAACTGGTGTGCCCTTCCTTCCCATCGCAGCGGAATCAGAACGGCAGGAAACTACTATCGGCCGGATTTAGTACACAGTGATTGCAACAGGAGTCTCCCTTGCGGGATTGTTACCTGTAGGCACATGTCCGAACGCATCGATCGCCGCATTTCGCGTCAATCCTAGCTGTTCTCCGATCGGAAGTGGACGACGTGTCTATTTCTGTTTTATGATTAAGAATAATCTTTCTTTGTTTCTACTACGTAAAGAATACTACAAAAGAATATGTCGCATCCATGGCTTTGTTTTTCCTTGGTAAGTTTCTTGGGCTCACACGTTCCAGAATGATGCTGTAATCTTCTGTTGTGCCAGATTTATCCTGAATAAGAATTGAAATCAGATAATCTTATTAACATACTTTAGTACGTCAGTAGTTTATTCGTCACTTGCACTAAAAGAAATTTTTTGCCGACGTAGCATAGTTTTTTTTTCTTTTTTTGCTGATAGTCAGTGGTGAATGAGTTATTTTCGGTACTCAAAGCAAATTTTCATTCCACTAAAAATTCATGAAAATAATCTATTGAAACAACAGGTTGCCTGCAAACTTCTTGGATGAACGTTATTGCAAGAAATGTCATTTCGAAATGCTCTTAAATATGGTAAACCGAATATTAAATCAATTGCTTTCCATGGAAACTTCACAGAAAGAATAAGAATTTTATTTTAAGAAATTACATTTTGAAATAAGAAAAAGTATATATCCATATATATATGTTATGGTCAAATGCTAAATTCCGGAGAAATCGCAATCTGCACAGGCAAATCGTGATGTACCTACAAGTTTCGGCAAAGCCCCATGTATTAAGGTATTTCGAGATGCACCTGGGCGAATTGAAATTAGACCGATCGATTTTGGACAAATCGCGATTCAACCAATTCCATGAACTATTTTTTCATATTTAAAGCAATAGAGATCAAGCAAACGCATGGGAAGTATTCGTAAGAAACAATGGTTGAATTAATAACCTCAATTCGACGAAGGCAGATGTTTCTTTCCTTACGAAGTTCTTTCACTCCCGGCTCCATGGGGAAGAATATCACTCCCATGTCCAGTTCTGCATCCGCTCTGTTGCCATAGCTGTGTTTTGGGCAAGCCTAAGTTGAGAAGCCATTCTTTTACTTAATTTCATTTCATTTATTGATCTTGCTGTTACATATTAAAATTATTCATTCTGAACAGTTGGGCATATAAATAACAGCAGGAAAGATCAAGGAAAAGGCCTCGAGGAGACGTGACCGGCCTTGAGTTTAAGTCAAGACAAGAACGTTCACATAACAGCAACAAAGTAAAAGAAGAAAATAAATATCAAATTAAATATCTAAGCATGATATTATGATATTGTCAGCATATCAAGGAAAAAATAATGTTAGAGTAATGAAAAACATGAGTTGCCCCCCGTGTCTTTGGAACCGAAATCTCAGCTTGTAAGTCTCTCGCCTTCCCCCTTAGTCGAATAATCCCTGCATTAATCAACCTCTCATGTTGCAATAATGAATTGATATCAGTTATTGAGAAGATAGTGTTTTAATTTCTTTTAAGCTTTAATTTCTTTTAAGCTTTAATTTCTTTTAAGCTAGTTATTAATTGATTTTAATTCTGCAGGCAAACAGTTCCAAAACTCCGGACCAGAATGATCTTGTCTTTGTTTAGTAGTTTGTGTTCTAGGTGTAGTAGGCCTCAACAAAGCTTGGTTACGAATATTATAACGGTACATAGATGTATAAATTTCTATGAGTTCCTGTCCGAGGTTCATTTTGATTCGTTTGTACATAATTTTACCTAAGTTGAAGTTAAACAGTTGCTGAATTGTTAGAATATTATATTTGTTCGGGTTAGATCTGGAATATCTCAACGGATTGTTCACTGGTAAGTGGCCACCATTAAATTATGTTTATAATCTATTAATCGAAAGTATTTATTTTGGAGAATTTGTAATTGATTAATATTAGTAATTGTTGTTTGATCACAGGTTTTTAAAAACTAATCGAAATGTGAATGAATTAATGCATAATATATTATTTTTAATGTTTTAACAGACATATTTGTTAGTATATAACTAATTATTCCTATATTTCTGGATATCGTTTTTTGATAAAATTTCTATATGTAGGTTTCATTTTATATCATTGTAAAAAACAATAACGAGATAAGTAAGATTGTCAACCAACTCAATCCGATTATTATGAAGGGAGAGGTTAAAATTAAGAATTTTATTAGGTTTTTGTCTAGAAAATAAGGAAGTCTTTATATTTATTGTAATTAAATACTAATTCATTGGAAGACAACCCGTCAGTGTTATTCGATAGTTGAGTAGTGGATAGAAATATTAGTTCATTAATAGTTGGTCCAGAAAAGAGGAGTGATGTATCATCAGTGTAAAGAATAAGGTTTGAGTTAGATTCATTATTAAGGATATAAATAATATATACGTAAATTGAATAATAGTGGACCAAGTACGGTTCCTTGTGGAACTCCTGATTTTGTATATGCGAATGGTGAAATAAATTGATCAATTTGAGTTTACATAGTTCTTAAACAGAATATAATTCGAAACTCTAAAACCTAGATTACGTAATTTTGATAATAAAATGTTAGGGTTTAGTGTATCAAATGCTTTTGAAATGTCAAAAAATATAGCTAATGTAGTAAAGTTATTTTCGAATTTTTTTTGTATTTTTTGTTAAATGCGTAATACAGCTAATTCTGTAGATTTATTTAGTTGAAAACCGAATTAACTTTGATTAATAACTTTTTTTAATATGTAACCATTTCGTTGTGAAGTAGTTTTTCCGAACTTTTAGTGAATATGGAGAGTTTAGCGATGGGTCGATATTTATTAATATCACTTTTTGATCCTGATTTCAGTTCCAGGAGCGTTTAATATAAATTCTGCCATTTACAATGCTTAATTAATTTCCCCGATGGGTTTTGAATAATTTATCTGTTTGTCGTTAGCACCTAAGATTAAACTGAACACTGATTTTCATCGGATAGGAAACAAGAGGAAGTTGCTCGAACTGCTCATCTAGAATGCACAATGCTATCCTTTAAGAGCGCAATTGTTCTAAATGTTGTGCATTATTGCATGTGATAAAAACCCTAATAGGTTTTGACCTTTCGCTCTCTCGTAATTCTTTTATTTCATCAGACACTACGAGACTCTTTCATTTCCACAACAAAACAATCTGAAAACAAGATCAGCAAATCTATTCTTTAAATCCAGTTTTCAAATATTTAACTGATGACTAAATACAAAAAGCTCTCCGTTTTTCAAAAAAAAAGTTTTGTTGAAATCGATATACTTCATAGCTGATGGCATAACGGAAATAAAATTACTTGTTTGATGCAGATGAAATGTCTAAAACAAGAGATTCACTGTCAAACCCTCATAAAAATAGGAAATTCCTGTCCAGCCATTCAACGTATTTCTCGTCTCCACCAATATACTATTTCCAACCGGAAACTGGGTTCTTCGACGGTAGTACTCAGGCATATGGTATGCAAAGTAATCGGCAATGGTCTGACACACAGACTTGTTGTTAGGGAAATATATTTTTGGCAGGAAATGGTCCACGCCCCGAAAGAAGCGGAAATCTTTGGAATCGGGGTTTGTGGATTATGAAGGGAAAAGAGCTTCGTAGTTGAACTATTGTATGTGTTAAAATGTCATTTTACAGTGCATGTGGGCGAGCGTGTAGTTCACCAGAAGGACGAAATTCCTTTAATCAAAACTAGCTGCGTGGTGCGTACATTTTTCTGTATCTGCTGCATATCTGTACAACAGAAATCCGAATTGGTAGTTATAATTGTTCAGACCTTTTCAGTGTTTACATTTCTTTGATCATTTTAGGAGGCCCACATTTTGTTGGAGTTTACTTCCCATACGTAAATTTCTCCCTTCAGTGCCCGGCAATGGGAGGAAATTCATATCTGCAGGAGATGGATCTTATTGGACGTTTCCGATTCGTAGGACATTCAGACGTCAATATTTTTCACCATCCTCTGGGCCATCATGTAAGTAAGAAACCGTCGAAGACGCACATAACTGTCGATAACCTAACGGATATTTTGACGTGAGTAAGATTCCAGTATATTCTTTAGCTCCTCACCTGTAATATTATCTACTCCTGGACGACATCGAAGCGCATTTGAAAGGGTTTTGTACTCTATCTGGAATTTTGAGACTCATAAGCGTTTGGTCCTCTCGTTTGCATATCCTGTTCAAACGCTGCAATTATACTTTGGGTGCGATATCCGCAGAATATCTGAATTCGAACTCACGCGCAAGTGGCTTATCTCCATGGTTTGCTTTTACCAATGGCTGTGCAGTTGTGTTTGAGTCTGTTCCTTAAATGAATATATCAGTGCGTACTTTAGACATACCTCGACTGTGTGGTGTAACCCATGTGACGTTTCTTGATGACAGCGTTCCGATAGAGGTCTCAAAGTTGTTCTACCTCTCAAAGCGGACATGCAATTAACACCAACCCAATAGTAAAGAAAAAAGTGGATAGCTGATGTGAACCTAAAACATGTGCCCGGTTTAGTTGCCATGAGAAACACGAGCGGTATATAGGTACATCTTCAAGTTAGTACGTGCGTCATTAGATTTCAATGAAAACGTTGTACCCTTCTGCAAGACGTCTATGGAGTTTTATTCGTATCGGAATTTTACACAAATATGTAAAGTTGAATAGTAAGGAGAATGTGAAAGTGAAATAAAGTGAGGCGAACTCTTCAGTACTTTGTGTAACTGAGATGTCCCAAATAAACACTCTTTATAAATAAATAATTCAAATGAATTAATGCAGGAAAGAACGTTTTCCTGAAATTTTGCTTCTTATGGTGTACAATATATACACAGTCGAGTCAGACTATTGAGACGACCTCCTACTTTTGACACCAAGAGCGAGTAGCTAATGAAAAACGGCAAGTGTCGTGATTACGCTTGGAGGGTATTTAAGGTGTGCTGAAGGCATTCTGAAAACATATCACTCGTTACTGTCATGGATAAAAGGAGAGATTCAGATTTGTAAAAAGGGATTTTTATCAGCTTTCGGGGCAAGGTTGGCATTATTTTTGAAATAGCGCAATTTGTGAACTGTTCGCGTGCAGCTGTTGTTAAAGTCTATGGTGATTGGAGAAATAACATCAGTAATAATAATCGACGTGGAAACTGCGGAGCACCACGTGCCTTTGAGGTGAGAGGTGAACGTCGGATGCGAAGGGGCGTGAGGGCCGTTCGACAGGCTACACTTGAACAACTCACTGGCCAAGAGGCTACCGGAAGAGTGTCTAAAACGACAGTTCAACAAGCCCTGTTACGTACGTGGCTCCGATGCAGACGGATGGTCACTGCACCTATGATAAAAAAGGTGCATCGGCAGAAAAGACTTACATTTGCACTGCAGTATCGGAATTAGATCACAGTTGATTGGCAAAGAATTACCTTCTCCGTTGATTCACGTTTTTTGCTTCATCGAACGGATAGACTGGCGTATAAGGCGAGGAACATCGGACAACAAACACTCTTCAACCATTGCTGGAAGAACTCAAGCTTGTGGAGGCAGCGTTATGATCTGGGAAATGTTTTCGGGGCATTCACTGGGTCCATTCATACCTGTGGAAGGCGCTATGGACATAACTTGTTATGAATCCATCCTCTCAGACCACCTGCACCAATACATGCTGGTTGTCTTCCCTGGGGTGGGTGGAATGTTCCAGTACGACAATGCGACGTGTCACACAGCTAGGAATGTCCGAGAGTGTTTGAAAAAGCACGATGAAGTCTTCAAAATACTTCCCTGGCCCCCTAATTAATCAGACGTAAGCCCAATTGGGCATCCGTGGGACCAACTCGATCTTGTTGTTCGCTCTATGGATCCTCCACCACGCACCCTCCAGCAGCTGTCAGGTAGCTTGGCTCCATATACGTGTGAACACTTTCAAGCATTATATTATGTCATTTCCAGCCCGTCAAGCTGTCTGTGATGAAAACAGCGATTACCCTGGATATTAGCTAGTGGTCACAATAATGTGATTCGACGGAGCATAACATATCAAATTTATCTCCGCTAGTCTTAACTAAATGATACTTATTTAGATATTCAGTTTACGTGAGTGAAATCCGCGCTATGAAGATCCCACGTTCTTCGTTTATATCTGATTTATGTGATCGGTGTCGAAATCAAGAAAAAGTAAGTACAATGTAATGTGCATTACATGAGTTCTAGAAGGATATAAATTTGAAAACACTATAGCACTTTTTTCCCTTTAGCTGTTTCAAAATATGGTTTAAATAAAATACGCGTTCAATGGCCACGTTAATAATTGATTTATATAATGCCAGTGAGCAATTAATTTGTATTACTAAAAAAAAAGGCGTTTATTTTGTGTGAGAAATTCGATCTTCATGTAAGGGAGAAAAATGAAATGTATTGTTCTCTAGGAAAGAATGTAGATTAAGAATAGAAGGGCAGAAATGTAGATTAAGATGTAGGAAATAATGTACAGTGTTAAAGCAAACTTGAACTAAGATAAAATATAGCCGGTGTCAAATTAAGAAATGCAATCCCTTTTATGGATATTAATAGCTAGTCACTTTGCATTTTCACACTTTTGTGGAAGATACAATCTACTAAGAATTACAATTTGGTTTGCTTCAATCAGATCACCTAAGATCTCCAGTAAATATATTTTCGAACGTTCTATTTAAATACATTTAATGATATTATAGTATTTATATTAATTTTATTTTCCACGTTATTTGCTGAAAGACAATGTTCGAAAGTCCCGATGTTAAAAAGTACTATTTTACCTTGTAATATTTAAAACTTATGGACATATACACTATCTACCAACAAGTAATTGGACACTTGTGTAAGCAAAGGAAACGAAGTTTATTCACCTTCAATAGTTAGTGGAGCCTCCACGAGCGGCGATTACAGCCGCGACCCTCCAGGAGCATACTCTCAACCAGGCGTTGTACGACGGCTAGCGGTATTTTCTTCCACTCGGCTTGAAAAAGACAGGTCAGCTCCTTCCCTGATTTCGGACGGTGTGGGCACCCCTTAAGTCGAAACTCTAACTCGTCCCAGAGGTGCTAGATAGGGTTAAGGTCCGGGATCTGCGCAGGCCAGTCCATTCGATTAACCCCATTGTCACCATACCAAGCCATGGTGGACCTCGCAACATGACAGGTGGCATTTTCATCCTGAAAGTAACATGGGTCTACCCCGTAAAACAGCCACAAGGTAGGAAGCGCATGGTCATCCAAAATGGTGCAGTAATTCTCGGAATTTAGTCTACCAGGAATTGCGTTCAAGCTTTCCCGTGCCGTACCAGGAGAAACACCCCCATAGCATAATTCCACCGCCGCCTCACTTCACAGTTGGCAAAATACTTTCCGGCAGGAGGCGTATTCCAGGCCGACGCCAAACCCAGACCCTGCCATCCGAACGGTTGAGGGTGAGCCTTGATTCGTCGCTCCAGAGAACCTGTCTCCACAGTTCAACGGTCCACTGTCGACGTTCTTTGCACCACGTTAGCCGAGCAGCACTATTGGACTTTGTGATCAAAGGCTTATAGGCGGCAGCACGTCCATGATAACCGAGCAGATTGGCTTCCTTACGGATGGTATTCATCGAAAGAACACTCCCGGATGCCTGTTGAAACTCCTCGCGGATGTGGTCCAACGATTTGGTGTGGTTCATGTGAATTTCTCTGGCGAGCACCCGTCGGATTTCTAACTCCCAGTTTTGTGGGTCTGCCGGTTCGGGGCACATTCGGACAATCACCACACATCTTCCACTTTCCAATCACGTAGGCCATTGTCGATTTTTGGTACTTGAACTCGCTGGATATGTCACACATGGATCTGCCATTTCTGTGATTCCCGACGATTACACCTTTATCGAAATCAGAGAGCTCCGAACAGCGTGGCATCTTGCATGCGACTGGTTGAGTTGTTGTTTCCCACACGATATTTAACGACGGCGGCCGTGACGTGCATCAGGACCGCAGATATCGTCGATTGCATTGATGTCCAATTACTTGTTGGTAGATAGTGTATAATGATGTAGTGTAATTACTATTCTAATAATTCGGAAAAGCATTATTGAGGATCCCATGGGAACTTGGGATATTATCCTTTTCTTTTCTGTTTCGCCATACTACGGAAAAATCTCCACACATTCTGTATTTGGATAACACACCAAAGTTACGTTTTGTTTGCTTTACAAATGTACCACATAATATCGTTGTAAATGCACAATGTGGAGTACGATATTCGAAATAAAAATCAATAATTGAAAATATTTTGTGAAATTAACACATGCATCTTCTCTAACTAATGGGTAAATTAGTGCTTTCTTCTTTTGCACAGTTTGTTAAATTCCCAGTGTGTTCCTGCGCTTGATGTGTTAAGCGCCACATATCGGATATTGTATACGAGAAATAATAATGGTTTTTGATGTTTGTTTGACAAACATGCCAACCGAATAAATGGCATAACTGGAAATCCCTGTAATGTAGGTAAACAGACGTTTTGCAAATTCTTTGGATTAATGAAAAAGCAACAACAAGCAGAAAGTACGTCGGTGAACATTCTGTATTGAAAGGATATCAGATATTATATAAGATAATCATATGTTTGTAAATATCTGGGACACAGGAAGGAGGAGGGAATCTGTCTCCGAGATAATGATTATCACAGTTTCATTAACTTCTCTTCTATGAACGATATATCAAATGTACAATTTTGGCATATTTCTTTTTATGAATACATTTTTTCTGTATTATTGTTTTATTAATAGGAACTTTCACGGTGTGTCCAACTTTAAAAAAAACATTAGTTATTTTTAGATGTGCTGTACTGTATTAATTATTTTTTTCATTAACCAAATCTTCCGATAAAAATGGATTTTTACAAAATGTTTGGCTGTTACAATTCCGTGGTGTACCAAACATTTGTCACATAGTGCCCAGTTGATTTGCAACAAAAACAGTTGGAATTGCAAAAGCAAAAAGCAGATCTAATATTCATTTGCGTCTTTACCTAATTTTATACATAAGGGTAAAAAATCACATAGTTTTCTACCTCCGGTTTCCGTTTCTATTGTAAGGAGTAATTTTATTTATAAGAAACTTAAAGAAAAATAAAATGCCACTGGATGCAATTAAAATCGATACAACATCAGCTTTACGAAGAGAGTGTTTGGCACTAGGTCTAAAACTGTTCTTGCAGTAATTGGAAGCTAGAAAATCTCAGAAAATGATATCAATAGGTAAGAGAAACCGAAAGGTTAGAATCAGAGTCAGGAAACAAGACTCCTGTAGCAATTACGCCTTTACGGTTAGTATGAAAGATGCAAAAGTGCCAACTTGGGGAATCAAAAAATTCAGAAATTTACAAAAACAATCCCAAAAACGCTAAAGTCTTGTGAATGAAACTCCACGAAACATCCCTTGTCGCGACATCTGTCATTATCATACGCCGCTATCAAATCTGTAATAACATGAATAAACATGCCATGACATTTCTCTGGAGGTATGTCTAACAGCTATAAAGCAAATTCACACGGGATCACCGTCTCTTTGTCCAGAAATGCCTTCTTGGCCAGTACGGAGCTTGTTGCCGTGTGCTGTTCCTTGTTCTTTTTGTTTGGCATTTGGTGATGGATATTCACAAATACCAACTATATATGCTGGTGGAAAGTGAAAAAAGAACACCAAGAAGGAGATGTCTGATAGCAACGAAATTTATACAGCATATAACGGAATACAGATGATAACGTGATCAACACATTATGGCAAAATACAGCTCTATTTTCTGGTAAACTGAAAAATAACATTTCCATGTAACATGGTTAGTACGAGGTTGAACCGCCATGAACTGCGTCACACTGTGCAATTCTGGCATGGAGTCTGTCCTACAGACGTTGGTTGTAAGTTTGGGGTATTGAGTTCCAAGCATCCTCAACTTGGACGCGTAAATCGGGGATGGCAGTAGCTGGCCGCGGAGACCGGATAAGTCGTTGTCCCATAAAATCCCACACGTGCTCAATGGGGGACAAATCCGGTGAACGTGCAGGCCATGGAAGTTGTCTCACACCCTGAAGTGCATGTTGCGTTGCACGTCCGTATTTAGGCGTACGTTATCTTTCTGGAAAACACGACGATAGACCGACCTTACAAATGGCACAACAACGAGCTGAATGATGTTGTTTATGTAGGAGGTGCAGTTTAACGTTCCCGGTACAAACACTAGTTGTGTACGGGAGTGATAGCTGATCGCTCCCGACACCAGGTGACCAGGTGTAGGCCCTGTGTGTCGCTGGCGGATGCAATAAAGGTGGAGACGCTCCCCTGTGCGTCTGCTAACACGCATACGGCCATCGGAAGCCCCCAGTCGAATCTGCTTTTATCGCTGAACACGACAGATCGCCATTGCGTTCTCCAGTCCAGACGTGGGCGACACCACTGCAGCCGTGCCTGACAGTGGGCTGAAGTCAGAGGTACACATGCCACAGGCACACGTGCACGTAGTCCTGCATCCAGTAGACGGTTGCGGATTGTTCGCACAGTCACCTCAGCTGCAACGGCAGCTCGGATTTGCGTCGCAGTGGATATTCTACTTGAAAACGCCGCTGTTCTTATCCGTCGATCGGTCCGCTCATCAGTCCGTCTGTGACTCCCGGTTCCACGTCTTCTCGTGTGTGAATGTTCCTCGGACCATCTACGCCACTATCGTACCATTACCGATACTTCCCGTGCAATTCGCTCCGCAATACGGCGATACGACCACCCGGTCTCGCGGAGTACAACTAGACGACCTCGCTCAAAGTCCGATAACTGCTGAAATCTTACACGTCCTCCATGTCCAGGCATTGTAGCTTCTTCAGGGTCTTCGCACGTATCCGTACGCCGACGACGGATTATATTCACTTCGCCGTACTCCTTAAATACCATCGACAATAATTTGCATATTATGCCGTGCTGTGGCGTAAGCGCACACCGGTTGGTCTCGACTTTAACATCACACCTACGTACACTCGACCCCATTGACATATGTAAATTTCATGATCGTCCGCCAATTCCTTTTTGGTGTTCTTTTTCGCTTTCCGCCAGTGTATTTTCAGAACCAAGTTCTAACCAAATGTTGCCCACGGGATTGCGTCTTATGACCAGTTCTAGTAGTCATTGAAAAGATCCACCGACAAATAGTGCACTGTTCTTTGAGGTATTGATAGAAATCGGACAGTCGAGAAGTTACTATCCATTCCAGAAAGAAGACCTGGAAAGGAGGCACTGCTTTGAATTACTGCACTGACCTGATAACAACTGCCCCATCATCGGCCCATATCATTACCCTCCAGTACAAGACACGGGAAAGTCTTGCAGATATATTGCTAACAGCATCAGCTCAACAACAGAAGCCTGAGCAAACCGCTGCTGCACTTGGCATCCCTAAATTTTGAGACATCTGTTCTGCGATTTTTCGCTTTTTTTGAAAACGATTTTTATTCATATCATCACCCACGAACCTGAGAGAAAGAAAACGTATCTTTCTTCGACATTACGGAAAGTACATCTGTAAGAATGCAAAGACATAATGGCACACGTTAGCTCCCTTTATCTGTCCATACTTCCGCACCTGTTAATTTAAAGGACTGTCGCTTTCCTTACAAACATATAAACTGTAATGCAAATATCAACCACAGGAAAGCGCACCATCCGTTTCCATATTTTTCGTTGGCTAACCTAGTACTCTGGTATTGTTAGAAAAAGGCTCGTTTTGACACACATTCTTTTTCACTCACCATATTTTTCATGCGATTCTGTTTCGGTTTTAAATTCTTCGCCGTTTGCGGGAGTCATTCTTCAACTTTATTTTGAATGTACCTTTTTTCACCAGAAGAAATACTCACATGCACAACCTCTTATAAAAAAAAATTCCGTACAAACTCGATAAGAGAATAAGTAGGTCCGTAGAAGTACAAGATCAAATAATTACCTTTCAACTGTAAATTGCACTGTGTCTTTTGCTGTGTGCTAGATGATATTTATTCTGAAAACGAAATGCCTTCAACGTACCGAAACAGCATTAGTGTAATAACCCAGCTGCAAGTAAAAGGCACCATATCCTCGTATGCTCAAGCATGTTCCGGCAAATTGGGAGAAGTTGTGAAGGCCAGACGAGACAACACTATTGACTTATAAGCAGCATAAGCCAGAATATTAACGCAAAGGTTTCCAGCGGATTATAAATGTGAATTCGCTCGCACCTCTGCACTGCATGCAGGAACCGCTCCATAAATCTGGTAGAGCTGTAAATGAGTCAAAGCTTTTAGCATTTGAAATGCTGTGTGCATTTTTTGATTAAAATGACGAATGTCAATGTAGTGACTCGGAAATCATCTGAAAATGAAACTTAAACCCTATTAGGGTGATAAAATCCTCATTACAGACATTCCCGGCAGAAAGCAGTATAGTTACTTTAAAAAGCATAGTCTTTCACATTTTAAATTCCTAGTGGTACGATAAGCGTAAATCTGATCCAGCAGTGTTTTGCCACATCAAGAGACTTTGCCATTTGTAAGACGTAGAAGCTGTGGTTAGGTTTTTAGAGTGACATCGATATAGAGCAGGGACTGATGAGAGCGATAAAAACAACTAGTGATCTGAGTCATAGCAGAGATGTCAAATAATGTTCTCTAGCAAAATGAACCATTAGTATGCCATCCAGCACAGAAGAAGTAAATATCCTGGAGGAATACATTGGAATCCGTAGAGCAGCATCCTAGCAGATCACTGAAATCGAATGTTGCGAAAGCGTCAGGAGGCTAAAGTCATTGATAAGTTTGTCGTATGGTTTCAACAATAACCTCCTTTCTCAGATACAGAAGATACGTTTGCACCCCTCTCCACAGGAACTCTAGGACGTCACGAGGTTTACTGCGATTTTTCCTGTGAGTGCGGATTTGAAGCCATATCTTCAATGATGATCAAGAGTATCTTCACTGTGCAGCTCACATGAAATCACAAAGTTAAACCGTTGTCTCTTGTGAATCAAGCCCTTATTTTATGGGGTGAAAAAGGTCCAGTAAATTCCATGCAAATGTTCCACAGAATGTTGTGTGCTATGCGTTCTGATAAAGAAGTCGTCAACTGCCTTGCTGATGAACTGGTTCGGTAGCAACCATCTGTGTTTGAAAATGGTTTAATGAGAAAATTTAACAAGTCTGGTATTGTCTTTATGTTGGAACAATGTTGTCTCCATTTGACCCAAAAATTCATTATGGCGTTACTGTGGTTTATGCAGGGTCCTTTTTACAAAAGGTTGTTTTGCCTAGAAATATGGCAAACCGTGATCTATATTATATGTACGTGTCATGCTGCACATTCATAGTCACTATGGAACCCGAGTGACAGTAGTATTTGATTGATATGAAACATCATCCCTGAATACAAAAACTGAAGAACACAAGAGAAGTATGTGTGTACATCACAAACAGAAATTATCTTTGAGGAAATTATGATAGTCACTGTAACACAGACACGGTTCTTGAAGAACCGTGTCTGTGTTACAGTGACGGAAATTTAATTCAAAACATTAAGTAAATGCCTAATTTTGTCTGGGATCGAAAAAGTCCTTCCTGACCCTGATGCTGATCGTATGATTATCATAATAGCGAACCAGGTATCAACTTCAGACAACCATGCTGCAGTTATGGCTGAAGACACAGATATCCTGATAATATTGCTCGATATTTCTCTTTATCATCTAAACTTATTCTTTCGCAAAGTGGGCAAACTCCATCAACCAGTGAACGTGTTCAACATACAGCCCTTACAGGGCAGTATGGGAAAAATGTGCATTGTGGTGCTGTTTATACACGCTGTTTCAGGACGTAACACCACATCGTCCCAGCATCAGGAAAAAAAGGGAATATGTTATAAACTGTTAGAAATAGACAGAGACTTGCAACATGTCGTAAGTATTTTCAAAAGTCCTGCTACGAATCTTGACCAGCTAATTAAAGCAGCAGACCACTTTCTGTTGTGCTTCTGTGGGGCACATAATGACACGCTGGCTTCCTGTCGATACTTCACATACAGGAACCTACTGGGACCCCAGTCATTGTAATTCAGTTTAATCTTGCAGTTTCACCACCAACGACAGGTTAGAGACTGCAAGAAATGCTAAGTGAATTCATATGGCAGGAAAAATTGTGCAACTCTACATCATTCCCACTTTGGATCGTGTAGTACCAAAGGATCTGCTAAATACAGTATTGTGCTCTGCAAATGCAAAACTCGTTTGGCCCGAAATGAGTGTGGACTGCAGAAAGATTTCATGTGGAAACAGGAAGACGGAGGATAAAAGTGACAGCAGTGATGATGATGATGAGAATGGTATGTCAGTATTGTGTTAGCATAATAAAACTTCTCTTTCGTCCCCTTTATATAAATAAGTGCATTATTTCTAATGTATGCGTAATTGCATCTTTTTAATGAACTTTCTATTTACAAATTTCTAACAACAGTAACCATATACTGAAAGAGATGGACTTTATTTGTAGTTCTCAAGTATGTGTGCTTCCTGTAGTTTTGGAACAATTTGTTCATGTCAATAGTGAATAAATAAAAATGCTACTCTCCATTACTTCTCTGCTATAGTCTCGTAGAAATCCATTTTCGTTTTTTTTTATTGTAGGTTTAACGACTACCGTGAGCAATTCAATGGGCTATAAGCAGTCGCCCGTCCCTATTTTAGGGTCACTGGTTCCAGGGAAGGGAGAGAGCCACTGCCGTAAGACACACACAACATCCATGCCTCACCGGGATTCGAACACGGACCCCTTACGGACGAATGATCAGAGGCCATCGCTTAGACCACTGCGCCACCGGGGCAGCCATTTTTCGTTTGCACCAAACCCACCCATCTCGTTATTCCTAAGATTTGGTCGAAACTTTTCACTTCTGCTGAATCCACAGTCGCAAGGAATAGGTATTGGACAGTTCCTTGCGCAGCCTGTTTCTTGATAGTTTGAGTAAATCCCTCCACACAGATTTTCTGTTCACCTCCTTGGACGTTCACACTAATATCTGCTCCGAAGTTACAGTTCCGTGCTGTATGCTACTATTTGTTTTCCTCCTTCCTAGGACAGTGGGCAGCAGATTTTTTAGACAGAGAAATTTGGCATCACATTAAATTACGCTACTTCGATTTTTTTAACCTACCATTTTTTTACTTTGCTTGATCATTAAGTCAGGAATTACAATAAATTTGTTCGTTGAAACCCATTATTTGCTCCGAATTAACTTTGTCAAAGCAAATGTTCCTATTTGTTTCGTTAAATCCGTGATCTCGATAAAACCGTGCGCGTAATAAGGGTGTTGTATTATATTTTGAAACCTTTATGACTTATTTTGTCAGACGTTTTCTCTGTTGCAATCACGAAAGTGAAATGAAATACTATAAGTTGTGTTAGACATTTCATAGTTCACAGTAAGAGTGCCCAGATGCACAACGAAAAATGTATCGCAAGATAATGTGTTAAAAGTTAATGTCAGGTTATACTTTTTAATCTCCCTTTTATTTCATAGCAACCGATTACTAGAAGTGTTGTGATTTTAAAACAAATAAAGAATCCCTTTCCGCTGATTGTGATCTAACACTTGACGTTTTCAGGAATTTAATCCCTTCCAATTAGTCTTTTGTTCAATAATTCAGGCAAAAGAACTTCGGGAACCTAATTATTACATATATGTTATTTTCGTGTTAAATGGTGCACACAAGTGAAACAATGAAAACTAAGATGTCAAATATTGTGAAATAATCGGAATTACCTGAGTGCTTATGATCTCGTCCTTATTTCTTGTGATTGATGCGATAGAATGTTTTACGAGCATAATGTCGGGAAGCATCTAAACTGGAAACTGGACTAAAGACCACGACAGTAAGTGACAAGTCTGGTGTAATAGTAAGTGACAAGCCTGGCTGAAGATGGTACATGTTGTAATTAAATGCATAATGAAATGCATATGTTCTCTTTATAAAGTCCACGAGAGCGAAGTTCTGTTGTGTCCATTTAAATTCCGAACAAGCTCGAAGCTGTTAGTGTCCACGTGTCGTTTCCCGTCCATTCAGAATATGACCAAAGTGCGAAGACAGCCTCCAATCCAGACGCCAACAACTACAGCCTACTTTAACTAATTATAACCAGGCGAAATTATCCATGAAACTGTACAGTGCTTCAAAGCTCAAGTACCATTGGATTCAGTGCATACCATAATAATAATCGAGAGTAGTGACTGTTTCTTTGATTTTACCGTCTAAAAGAATTTTCGAACAGTGTGTTAACCATTTGTTACTAAGGCGTGATATTGGACACTATCTGTATAGCTCTAAAGAGACCTTATCTCCACATTTTTGTAGTACTAACACTGATAATGGTCACACACGTAAAACATTATACCACATTTAATATAAAATATTATACGTGAATCTATGGATATAACCATTGTTACGTGTTAGATATTTTAAATGTTTTTAAATGAATTTATAGTTTTATGTAATTCGGTAGTTATAGAATGGTTTATTGAGTGCTTTGATGTTTATAAAATAATATCTGGTCAATCTGTTTCCCTGCACGGAGGCGAAATCTGAACATGTCGTATGTGGAGCTAAGGCATAACCTAATATCAAATCCAGACACATTGACCTACAAAAGGCGAACTTCTTCAGCAAAACGTGAATAGAGATGCAGATACCCGTTATTTATCTATAATATTCATTCAGTAATAACTTCTGTTATCAGTAGGACGGAAATCAGTTTTCAGTATATTTAAATGGCAAAGGCAAGAAAAGCGGAAGCTTACTCGTTAGTTACTTCCAAATATGTAACGAAATTTTAGATCTCTTTTTCTTTTTTAACTTATCATACAGTTTCCTGATAACTAACGTTTAAATTATTTACTAGACACAACTTCCTCGGATAGAATGTTCCAAATTTTTATGAAGCAGTGTAAACAGCCACAAAAAGAAATCACGCTCCGCCGAATTAATAGAATTTCTCTCACAAAGAAATACCTTTATGACGTAAAGTTTATTTTCTGTTTATTATACTGGGTTTATAGTAAAAACGAACCAATCCCTTTGTTTTATTGAAATTGTTTTTTTTCTGACGTACATCTTCTAATAACAATATTATTTATAATAAAGAAAGTAAATTTCCGATGGTATAGTGGATAATTTCAGATACTTGCATAAACGCTTGGAAAAGCGAAAAGTGTTCTAGTGTAGGAAATTTTATTTGTCACAGTTTGAATATAGAAATAATGTGAAAAGTATACCCTCGAAAAGTACCATTGCGTCATTATTTATATTTACACTTGTTGGATTCGCTTAATTTATAATTGCAGAATCAATTTTTCTTTCGCTGACGATACCAGCTGCACATACAGCTTAATAATCCTATCCGTTTTAAAGTTCCCGTTTACCGTTTCAGGCATTCGGTTGTTTCGGTAACTTCAAAGTTTGATTCCTCGTGTTTCTCGAAATCCCCTGAAATGAAGTTATGATAGTTTAAAACAATATGGAATTGTTGATATGGGACTCATGTTCTGATATGTGAAGGAAATAACACGCTTCAAATCATTGTGAATTTCTCAGATTTGGTTTAAAAACCCATTTTTCTCATTGTTTTCTAAAACTTACGGCCATTAAAATGATAGGAAATGTTACAATCTTAGTGCAACTCCGTTTACAAACAAATCAATAAAATAACGTTAACAACACAGATAACAAAGGCACAAGACCAGAGCAGCAGTTTCTCTATCATACTTGAAGATACCCTGTCTAAAAATCATGCGTAGCAGCTCCTATGAATGACATTTGTATCTACTTTAAACAACTCCTATTTGTAACAAGTACCCGACCTACATAAGAAGAAAGAAAAAATTATTAGGTTTTGCATAAAGAGGAGAGAAATTTCCTAGTGGCCTATTCTGTTCTTACTTTAGGATCAAAAACACAATCCTTACATACACAAGATATGCTGCAGAAGGTGAAATGGCAACTGGATACCTGAAAAACTTTATAGGATACAAAGGTACAAGGAAAGTTTACTAGGCACTTGGCTGGATGAAATTTCCGAAATATGCCTGAGTGACAAGGAAAGAAATTGGAATTTTAAGTTTCGTTCTGTTTTAAAACTGAAAATTCAATGCATATTCTTATTGATCATATATCTTTCCCAATAAGTGTAAGTTATTGACATAGGTTTCAGAAAAATATTTTGAAAATAAAATGGATAAGAACGCAAATGAGGACCACATGTTATATGTATTGCAATATTGGTTTTGTTTAAGGGAAGTAGTTTTCCCAAACTAGACTTAGAATCTGGTGTAACATTTCGACGTCAAGGATTAGCACGAATGGTACAGATTGAGGATTTCAAATTATTTTTTTCGTTTCAATTTTAATAAAAACTCATTGCGAGAAATGTCTTTAGCATCAATTGACAAAAGAGTTGCGGTTTATTTCTGAAGTGCACTATTTATGCAGTGTATCGCACATTTATATTTTAACATGTAAGACATTAAATTATATTTGCCTATTCGCCTGATTTTTTTGCGGTCAGATCAGCAAACCTACAGGGACATCATATAGGTTTGCTGATCTAAGCGCAAAGAGGCACGCGAATATATATCTGTGGGGGACATCATGTTTTTATCAATATATCCGTGACCAATAGGGAAATTGAAAAAAATATATTTTTAGTGTTCTGTTGGAGAATATAGTGCTATAGATTTAGTTAAATTTCTTAACAGATAATTTTAACACTAGGTAGCATAAAATTATATATATTTTTCAACCAGCTGGCAGTCGTATTTGAACATTTCACAGCACGACTAAAAACACTGCTTTTTGTATGATATCGCACGAAATCCTTTTGTGCAAAACACCTGCGGAAATAATGCACAATTCATCCTGTAGGGAGGACAAATGTTGTTCGCTTATACTGGTAGCTCATATAATCGTCTTTCAGAAAAACAGAAACTCACGCGCAATGTTACATAGAGCTGAAAGTCACTAAATAAAGACCTTTGTATTCCTTCTGGATCTCTTCTTTTATTTTCATCTCCACAGATTTCATCAAAGGATCAGTAATGAGGTGCCATATGAGGAAATGAATAAAAATCTTGCGCTTATTTGTGATGAAAATGGATGAAATATCGCGGCTACTCGTGCTGTAAAATAAAATTCCTGTAAAATATTGATAATATTATTGTTATATGTTGATGAAATCCCTTTGGATAATACATATTTTTTTAGCTTGGACAAATGTATAGCATATTGGCTACAAATTCGTTTTCAGTTTTGCCCTTTGTGTTTCTTTCCATATGCACACCAATTATAACACAAAGCGGGTATAAATTTCAAGATTTCCGCATTTAGACATTAAATACCATTTTACCCAATCTAATGCAATATGTGCTCTTAAACAATGATCTCAGATTATTATTAAATTGCAAATCTAACAGTGCCAACTGGAAATTCTACTCAGCATAAATTTAACAACTGTAAATTTAAATGGGTCCTGCAATATCTGGAAATGATTTTCGTGCTTGGAAAAATCACCGAACGTCTTTCAAAGTTTTCCAGAAATAAATAATTGTGACGCTGTGCTCAACATCAAAAACCAATTTATCACGCAGGTTGGCTACATATTTACCGAGGGCTGAATCACAGCTCCCGGACGGCCGTATTTGGATGCAGAAAGTCCTATTTTGGGGACCCCTGCGCTAAAGTAATTCCTATTACGCAGTACTTTATCCTAAATAATTAAGTATATAAAATTTAAATTATAATAGAAGTTACACTTAAAGTCAAAATCTTCTTAAATTTGGAAGCTAAATTTCGAAACTAGAACATGATGCAAAACACACTTTTGCGTACTGAAAACGAACATAACGCAAAGTGCTGTAGCCGACGTTGGTAGTCGAATGTAAAATATTCCTCAGCATTCGATTTCTCATACCGGGAAAGTAGCCAGTTCATTTCCTTCTCTGTGAAATGCGGATTTAAGAAGATACGTATGAAAGCAAAATAGTTTATACGTGCCATGCACCATTTCTCAAGATGATGCTTTGAGAAGAATCTCCAGGGATCATCGTTTTTCAAAGATGATTGATATTCGATGTTCTTCATTAGGATCAGGGATTTTTCTGGGTGCTGATCCCGTGTAACATTATTTTCCAGTTCAATGTTTATTTTTGTTTCATTTTCCTTATCTGAACTCCAACCTGTTGCATTTCTTCAACTTTCAAAAAATATTTCCGCTATGTTATATGTTAATTCTTCAAGGTGGATGATGTATTTTTTCCATGGTAACATGTCACGAATTGATATAAAAATTTAATATCCTAAAGACCAGGAATTTTTTATACAAAAACCATGCAAAATTCATAATAATGCCTTCGGGAAACATTTGCAAATATATGACAAAATATAATACTTACAACACAGCTTTTCATCATTTAATTTTATTGGTTTCACAACCGCGCATTATTCGTAGTGGAGAAATTAGAATATTCTTTCGAATCATGAAAACCCCGGTGACCAAATTTCGATATGGTGCAGATATAAATTATCCGAATTGAAATATCTCCATTCCATTTTGATGCTGCATTTCCTTCAACAGGATAACAGTTTTAATATCCCCTCTAGAAATGGCAAATATTTAATATTTTATTCGAAATTATTTTTCAAAATGAATTTTAAAATGCCTGACTTTTAAAATATTTTTGAACAAAACTTCTTGAAATAAACCACAATGCTGTTTTCACAAACAATTTTCGTGAAAAGGTGAGAATCATCTGAATACGTGGCGTCCGTTGAATAAATAAATCCATCGCTCTTTCCACGTTAAGCAACGCACAGCAACCAAAAATTGTTATTCGGCTACTTTCGCGGTATGAGGAATCGAATTCCCCGACGGCGGCCGAATAACAATTTTTCGATTGCTGTGTGTTGCTTAACGTGGAAAGAGCGATGAATACTTTGCGGTTGGTGTTGAAACCTAAACTGCCTTCAAGTTGTTTCATGAAATATAATCAGAAATATGTTCTTGATATTGTAGAATTGCAATAGTATTTACGTCATTTTAAGTAAAATAAAGGGGTGTTTTCTTTTCTCTCTTTTAATTTTTTTATTTCTACCTGTGCAAATATTTATTGTTTTTCGTCCCCAGTTGTTGTGCTGCCCATTACCCCCTGCAGATTATTTTGCGGAACCAGGATATCCGTCGCTGGCTAAGCCTGAACTTTCTGCCATGGTGTTTGAAGTCACTGACTGCGATTGACCTTGATCATTCCACAAGGCCTACTTTCACGGAAATTCTGGAACACAATGGATTGTCCATTATAATTTGATTTTTGTCGAACTCCTCTCATTTCTCTGCCTTTTCCATCTGAAGAACAAATATAGCACCAATTAACAGAGATCAATATCTGGAGATTTTTTACATTTTCATGACCTCCTCAAGTGCCGTTCTTTAACTACAGTTCCTTTGATTTGCATAAACACGGGTTTACTATAATGCTTTGGTTCTTCGGTATATTTGTTTATGCTTTGAAAGAAGTTGGAGTAAATCAATTTTTCATGTTGGATCACGTTCGCAGCCGAAAATAAATTGTGAAGCATACCGGAAAACTACTTTCGAAATGAGTAACCGAGAATATTTTTAGTAAACAGGACATTCAATGTCTTTAAGCGTTTCGTCATCCTAATTCGTAGATCGTACATATCTAACCAACAGAAGTTCATACGAAAATATAATGTATGATTGCAATTTGCATATTGATTAAAAACGGCATATCTTTCGTCGAAAATAGATTTGAAAATTGTAAATTTAAAATATATATGTTGATTTCGGAAATAAGAGAAATTTCCTGTGAAACCAGGATTCGCAAATTTTCCTGCCACGAAGAAGTTGTAAAACTAAATTAAATAAATAAATAAAACTTTTTTGGAGTAAGGAAAAAAGCATTTCTGCCCTCAAAAATTGTTTAAACGATTGGTGGAGTGCTACGCTACTTTAAATGCTAACAAATACTAATACGCTTGACTTTGGATCATGCGAATGGTCCGTAGAAATTTCTAACAAGTCAGGTGAGCAGGTCTCTGATTAGGGAAGGGAGTTAATTGTGTCTCTGCTGTGCTTCCAAAAAAGTATGATCCACTACCTTTTGTCCTACTATTTGATTGTAGTGATCGCACATTCCGGGACTAGAAAAGACGCATGTGAAATAAAACAAAATCGTTTCGATGCAGACTGATATACGTGGTATCAAAAATTCTCAGAAAAGAAGATTGTACTTTCAGAGGCATCGATTCCCTAACTAAAGGTAAATACAAAGTATTATACACTGGAACAATTACAAAAGTTCTAGACTGCCACGGAGACCAATGTACCCCATAGGTATTCCTAATACCCTTACTGAAATCATATTGTTAGAATAAACTTTGTTCAGAATAAAATCCGTAGCTATATTAGGCATGCGAAAGTTACAGTGTGGCTGAAACGAAACCAGTGATTTTCCTATTCGCTGACAGATGCAAGCATTATATTCACAAAACACTTGAAGATATATTCTTATTCACCTTTTTCCCCACAAAAAATCTCACTTTGCTATTTTTGCAAAAGATAAATTCAGACGCATAAGACACTGAAACAAATGGAACCTTTGTGTGTTGGCAAATATTGAATTGTTTCCTAGAATGTTTCTTTCTTAGGATGAAAAAAATCAATATAGCAGCAGCACAAGACATTCTAAACAACTCTTATCTGAGTGTACAACCATAGTCGGACTGGCTGAAATTTTACGAAATCTGTTGTCGTTTAATTCAGCCGTTAAACCATATTAAAATTTCTGACGCATAAGCACATGGAAATCTTTGAGTTTCAAATATGTGGGTAGAAAATCATTAAGTGCAAAATAAATTGCAAGTCGTAATTTTCAAGAAACTGTGCAAAGTGTTTCACTTTATAATCTGAAAAACTGAATTTTTAGATAGGAGAACTGTGAATAAGGGTTGCTTCGCAGGCTATTACCGATTAACAACGATGCTCTTGAGTAGCAACTACCTGTGGAAAGTACATTATCATCGTACGTTGCAGGACCAAGCAACATTTGTCCAATGGATTATCTTTCTTTGCGCTTAAACTTCTCTCAGCGCCTGGTCGATTCATTAACTTTATAAGGAAAGAGATTTTGGGTGCTGCAGGTGCTCTGTTTGAAGTTGATAATTTCATCAGTTATCCAAAGCAATAGCAGAACATTCCCAGCAGCGCACAATAACCGCGCTTCCTTAATAACAAAATGAACAATCTCTTTCAAAATGTCAGAGAAAAAAATTTTGGTTGTTCTGTTAGGAAGAAAACCTATGTTTTCTAAGGAAGCCAACGTGAAATTGATTTCGACTAAAATACTGATCTTTCTTTTTAGACATTAAGAGCAACAGTCTCTGATCGATATGTTTAAAATTATATGAAAATAGAGAAAATTCTGGATTTTAATGTTTCCTGTATCCAAGCATGGTACACTACGTTTTGTTAAAATTTTAACAAGAAAGAATCGCGCTGTTCAAAGGAAATTTCTCTCAGACATTCCTCATGTTACGCGAGATAACTGATTACATTTCTAGAGCTATGCAAATTTTTGTCTTCAAAACTAAGTATCGTGTAAAACGCCCTCGAGCAACAATAACTGCATCTACACGGCGTAGCATTGAATAGAAGAGGTTTCACGATAATCAACCTTGGGAATACTCTACCACGCTGTTGCTATGCAAGACCAGAGTTTATTCCATTTGTAGTGACTGGCAGAGGCGTTGGACAGCCAGTCGCTAAGTCACCATGACACACATGTCCGATCGAGGACATATCCAACGAACGTGCAGGCCAGGAAAAATGTTCCTGCCGTGCATGAAGCAGTTCTCAGACATTCCGGGCTACATATGTATCAGCATTGTCCAGCAGAGGTAGAGGGCAAGGACAACTCTGAAGAAAGGGTATCACCTCTACTCCTGAAACATTCCTAAATTATCGCTGGAGGTTGAGTTTTCCCTCAATACCTACTCTTTACTTCGAACACGTATGCGACCATCACGGTGCATCAGGCTGATTCGTGAATCGTCAGAAAACAAGACCTGTTTCTCATCAGCCAGCCAATGTATGTATGGAAGATAGCATTGCAGCCTGAGGCGTCTGTGGTTTAGCATAAAAAGAATGCGCAGCGATGAGTCTTCTGTTAAGCACACAACGCGGAACTGAGTTGCAGAGCAAACCTGACTTTTAACAGTGCTCCACTGATGCGCTGACATCGTGGATTTCGCTGCGCGCTCGGCGCGGTAGAAATGTCAACCATCTAGAGCAGACGTGCGATTTTACGGTCAGTTTCTTGGAGTTTTGTGCGACCAAGCGTCATCTGTCCACTGAGACCATATTCTCATCACTCCAATGGTGGTTCGTCCCTTAGAAGTGGTGATTTCGCAGTATGAAGATTCAGTATCTCACATCCCAACAATCCTTTCTCGCACAAAGTCCGTCAAGTGTTCATGATGCGAGCTTCGTTTGTGACGGAGCATAGTGACGCACGAGAAACACCGTTTCAACTGAATGTCGGCTCTTCACTAATTACGACGTCTTGTTTCAGCCAGCACTTTTACTCAATACTGGAGAGTTCAAACGGCGATTATCCTTAACAGCATGCACATTTTGACTGACATTTTAATCATTTACATATGCTGACGTGTTGTACACATCCTGTAAGTATGAAGGTAATACCACAGTTTTCATGGCGTTGCTATTATTACAAACAGTAATGTACAAGGTGATCATATTTAAAGTTTCCCAAGTCAACACTGTGTGGAGAGATATCTAGCAGTCCAAACGCAACCAAGTTTGGTATGCTGATAATTCAGAACATGCGGAAAAGAATTCCGAAAAAAAAATCCTAATGTCACCATTTGGGGACACCTGGTGCTGGCGGTTTCGATAATATAGATAGTTTTTGGCGCTACGAAGGAAATCACACACAAGTCGAAGCAGAAACCAACACAAATGTTGCGTTCAAGTCGTTTTATTGTCTCCGGTATCTAATTGCACAAGGGAGAGATAGCGACCTTTACGGTGCAACTGGTACTGCTCAGTGTGGGCGCCATTGTTAAATTTCAGAACCTGAAGTCAATGAGCAATGTGCTTAACGGCCGAACGTAACTGATCTTCTGTTATGCTTGTCACATGCAATGTGAAACTGTCTTTCAAGGCAGCCAGGTTATGAACGTCGCCTTGATTTACCTTACGTTTTAAGGGTCGCCACAAGTCACAGACTTTAAGTTCCGAAGAACGAGGTGGCAGTGGTGTTAGAAAGAAGCTACTGATCACTCTGTTCTTGGTGAAATGTTGTCGCAGAAACATCTGTGCGAACCAGCCGATATGTGGAGGCGCCCCATTGTGCATAAAATCGTAGATGCAAGGCACTGTCGCTACTGCAATTCAGGTACAAAAAACAGTTCAGCATCACCCGATACCTCTGGGCATTAACGGAGCAGGTCACTCGGCCAGTGGATGAAATTTCTTCTTAGAAGAATAGACCAAGGATAAATGCGGCTGTGAAACCAAACCACACTGTGACTTTGGGCTAGTGTCATGGAATCTGTAGAAATGCATGAGTATTTTGCAATGCCCAAATGTGACAATTATGCGCGTTGACTGTTATATTGAGGTGAAAATATGCCTCGTCGCTACACAAGATCTCCCATGGCCACACATCGGCCACTTCTATTCCAGCAAGGTAGGTCAATGCAAAGGTCAATCGGGTGTTTTTGTTGGGTGTGGCTGATTTTGTATGGGAAAAAATGCGACAGCCTTCTCAGTGCCTTCTATACTGTGGTATAGTGCACATCCAGCTTCCGCGACACTGCGCGTGCACCATTGGAACCTAGTGCATTATAAATGGGGCAATCCACAATAGCCGTGGCTATATCTTCAAACACTTCTGAACTTATAGTTTGCGCCCTCGCCCTGGTTGAACAGGAACACATCCATTTTCGTCGAAACGAGCAATCATTCTTTTTAGAGCACCTGGAATCAATGTACCTCGGTGCAAATCCTTACTGCCGCCCCGGTGGCGCTGTGGTCTAAGCGATGGCCTCTGATCATTCATCCGTAAGGGGTCCGGGTTCGAATCTCGGTAAGGCATGAATGTTGTGTTTTTCTTACGGCACTGGCTTTCTCCCTGCCAGGAATCAGTGACCCTAAATTAGGGACGGGCTACTGCTTATAGCCCACTGAGTTGCTCACGGTGGACGTTAAACCTCCAATCCAAAAAATAAATAATTTACTACGTCGGAATTCATGAAGCGAAGCGGCAGCATTGCTCGCGTATTCATAAAAGAGCTTCACATAAAGAGCACGTACAGGCAAGGTGATACCCATTTCCATTGATGGAATACGAGTGGCATTCACCATTCCTAGGACAGTTCTATAGATAGGAGTCGCCAGTCGCGCGTGTGCATTATGCAAATGATACGCTTTCTTGTTACTCGTAGCGCCAGAAGTATTCATTTCTCTAGCAGAGCCTAAAATTGTCTACATTGTCTCAACTTGCAGCACCAGTAGTCCCATGGAGCTGACTTTTGGAGCTTTTTTTTTATTTTTTGAGGAAATCCCTTCCGCATGTCCTGAATTGTCAGCATACTAAATTTGGTGGCGTTTGGACTACTAAATATCTCTCCACAGAGCGTTAATTAGGAATAATTTAATTATGACCACCCGGTATTTTCAACTGCTGATAACGGACAAAGGAAATCAAAAGCTCATGCATTTTTTGCATTAAATCGAAATTCCACGCCGTCGGATTCATAATTTCCTATAATTTCTGATTTGTTAATATCATGTTTTGTGAAAAGGTAATTTTGTGAAATTTTAGCTCGATATTTTGATGAAAACTTGTATCCATTCCAAATAAAGATGCTCCCAACAATCTTCCCCGCACTGTCATGTCAAGAACGCCGCCCCGGTGGCGCAGTGGCCTAAGCGATGGCCTCTGATCATTCGTACGAACAGGGTCCGGTTTGGAATCCCGGTGAGGCATGGATGTTGTGTTTGTCTTACGGCACTTGCTCTCTCCCTTCCCTAAAACCAGTGACTCTAAATTAGGGACGGGCGACTGCTTATAGCCCATTGAGTTGCTCATGGTGGTCGTTAAACCACCAACCAAAAAAAAAAAGTACTATTAGGCTGAACAGCACAAAATTATGTAATTTACAAACATAAAGGAGTACCAATACATATTTTCCTTTTCCTTGTATTAGTGATAATGTGTCTTATTTCTTAAATCAGTCACACGTATTTCTCCTAATGTTTACTCTTGGAAATTTGTTTCACATCAATGGCGCAGTGGTCTAAGCAAAGGCTTCTGACTATTCTCTTGGGTTGAAATCCCTGTGTGGTATTCATCTAGCGTTTGTGTTACTGCTCTGACGTCTCAGTAACCAGTGCCTCTAAGTCAGGGACAGGATAATTGTTGCAGCCCATGGAGTTGCTCGTGGTGTTCGATGAGTTCCCAAATATAAAGGTCTGCATTTGTTTTAAGCCTATTTAAATGATTGAAGCGTGAAATGTATCAAAGAGGTTTGCAGAACATGAAATAGAATGTTTTCTAATAAACAAGCACGAAGCTTGAAGATACGTACTGATTTCGCGTTTGACACGTGTGAAAGGAAACAATGACCTAACTCTGTAGATTTATGTTGCAAACAGGAAGCTTTTTTATGTGAAAAATTACGTAATATAATCGAAACATTCAAAAAGAAAGAGAAATTAAGGAAACATTGTGCATGCTTCTTGTGTAACACAAACGCGATACCGCGTGAAACACCTTAACATCATCCTCGTGATAATATTTTAATATAGTTTGCTTGGAGTGTAGGCTTTTCAAATCAGTTCGTTAACGTAAGCATTCAGCTGAAAGTTTACCAAAACACGATATTTGTTGAGAAAATATGTAATTCAATGGTATCTCCTATAAGCGTTCTTTCAGAACTTTATGTAAATTTTGCAGAACTCTATGTAAATTTTTCAAAAAATATGAGCTTGTGCTTGGAAGAAAACAATCAAGAGGTTCCATTACACTGAACAGTAAAAGTCGCCAACTTGTGTGTAACTCCGTAGTGTCCCACAAAATTGCGGGACATAGGTAAGTTGTACCAAACTGCGAAAGGTGTCACTTTAGAAATTTTGTTCAGCAGAATCGGGCAAAAATAAAAAAATCGTCTAAATGAAATCAGCTGATTGCTGTATGTGTCACAAATCTTACGCCAGCTATTCGGACTTCCTCACCGCAACGCCTGGCAAACAGGAAGTGGAGCTGCCATCGCTGTTTTTTTTTGTTTGCTGTAGCGAACGTTGCTAAGATGCCGTTCTGACGTCATTAGTCAGTTACTGCTTAGCTTTCGTAGTAAAAAATCATTATGTCGGTGACGTAAAGTGTGTGTTAATGCTGTAATACGTGTATATACACCAATGAACAATTGCATTGTGTCCGCCCTTAGCTTAGAGGAATTTCCGTTTTCTGCGTGTGTCACTACTCGGGTTATTATGTATAACCATGTTTCCAAAGTAAAGGTAGATCGCACATCCAAAGAAATTCATTGAAACATGAATATATTTGTAGATTTTATATTGAAACACAGGGTATAATATAATAAATATGACAATGTTTTTTTGGAGACATTGAAAGGGTTGCTAAAATTTCGTGAAAGGGAATTCTTCTTGATAAAAGGAAAATGTACGTAGAAAAGGTCAACTTTTTTCCAAAATTTATTATTTTCGTGTCTTATATTAACTCTATTCATATCCAAGAAAAATGTTAAGCTAAATATATTTCGGACTTTAGAAAATTTATTGTGCCATTTGGGTTCGATTTCGATTCAGTGCATGCTATTTCACAACTGATTTTTTATTTTAATCCTTTTTGTCAAATACAATGCATCATTTAAGCTACTAGTGCGTTGTAGTGATGTACAGCAAGAGTTTGCACATGCAGCAGCTATAAAAAGGAAAAGGTAAGAGGCAAACTTTATTGCTGCTTTAGTTTCTAACTTATTCCACACTTTGTCTCTGTTGGTGCAGTATTGCAATTTCTTATCCGCTCGTGCAGTCTAATGTATTGAAACAGAGATACCTGCAAACTTCTTTCACATATGATTTTCCTCTTTTGGGCTCTTTTTGTTCTGTTTTTTGTCACAATAATGCCTATCAGGGTGCATAAGTTAAACAATTTGCACTGGATGTTATGATAATCGCAAAACTAGAGAAATGTTCATTGGTTTGACCTCAAATTGCAAGGTGAAGGCATCAGTTAAAAATCCAAATAGATCGAAATTATATATATTTATTACAGCAGATTGTTTGAAATAAAAGTAGGGCCGCCCCGGTGGCGCAGTGGTCAAAGGCGTTGGCCTCTGATCATTCGTCCGCAAGGGGTCCGGGTTCGAATCCCGGTTAGGCATGGATGTTGTGTTTGTCTTCCGGCACTGGTTCGTTCCCTTCCCTGGAACCAGTGACCCTAAATTAGGGACGGGCGACTGCTTATAGCCCATTGAGTTGCTCACGGTGGTCGTTAATCCTCCAATCAAAAAAAAAAAAAAAAAAAAAAAAAAAAAAGAAATAAAAGTAGGACTGTTCGTATTTGATGACACATCATTATACATTTAGCATGCCGACGCACAGTTTCGTGGATTTATACTAAAGTAATTTACCCATACGAACTGTTCATGTCAGAGACAATGTATGTACCTATCATTTTTGAGTTTGTTTAACAAAACCTATTAGATTATGGAAATGAGTAATTGTTTCATGCAATATTCAAATATCATTTGGGTGTAACTTCATTCCAACGTTGAAATCAATTATGACTTTAAAGCATTTTGCTTTACATGATATCTTTGGTTACTTCAGTCATTTGTGGGTATACGATCAAGCTGCCAAGGAACAACAGAATGATCTGATTTAATGAACTTCGTTGTCCAAAAAAAATATTTTGACGATCATGGATGTTCAAAAGGTAAAACAATGGGTTCAAACTGTTGATTCTATTACGAAGTCACTGTAAAATGGAATATTAACAAATTTGTTTACTTACTATAATTGCAGGAACGTTTTATTCTTCGTTACATATCACAGGTTTGGGGGTAAATATTTCCTAATAACTTTACTCCATACAATTTTCTTTATTCAATACGCTTCAGAAATTTTAATTCTTATAGGATAGTTTTTTTTTGTGATATGTATAACCTCACTTTAATTTCTTTAACATCTTAATGGAAATTACGTGCCTATTTTCAATTTTTAAGAATTAAGAAACTCAATCGCTCAACCGGTTACATTTCAATGTTAGAAAGCATCAGGTGTTTATCACCTGTGAAAAAAATTGACATAAGCCCATATGTTGAATATAGGAAGATATATGGTTTTCAGGATAATTATAATTTATTTTCTAAGAAAAAGCCTACTACCGTCGTTACAAGCTACAAATGTGTAGAGACGTGAACTGAAATTACGAAAAGAGGAAGAATTAATTGGTACTCTTGAGAAAACAGAATTAATTTCACTTTGGCGCATTTTTTGATATATTAGGGTTATGCGGAAGTTTCCGCTTCCCCAGCTACACGATGTTGTAGGAGTCCAACCGGCCGGCGACTCGCGCAACCAGTTCGTGCGTGAAGCCACACATGGCGGCCCATAAAGTTCATTTGCGGCACTGTTTGTTATTCATGTTTAATTTAGAGAAAAGTGCGAGTGAATCAAACAGTTCAATAAGTCAGGCGTTTGGCAATACGGTTATGCGTGAGCGGACGTGTCGAGAATTGTTTGCTAGGTAGAAGAAAGATGATCTAAGTTTGGAAATTAAGCCAAGTGCAAGTAGACCACAAGAATTCGCAAACGAGGAGCGGGAATTGCTGTTGCAGGAGGATGCCACACAACTGACCACGAAACTATTGACATGTTTGAAAACGGCTCAATCGACGGTGGTACAGCATCAACAGGCCTTGGGCAAGATCTGGAAAATTGGTGAGTCGGTTCCGCATATATTACCAAAGCGTAATATTGGTCAACGGTTAAGCATCTGCATGACGTTGCTTAAGAGGTTTCAAGGGAAGACTTTCTTGTGGAAGGTTTTAACCGGAGAATGAAAAATGGATCTATTGCTACAGCACCGTTCGCAAGCGATCCTGGGCCGACGCAGGCCAGCCATTAATATCCACTGCAAAACATGACATCCACGGGAAAAGGTGATGTTGTGTTGTGTGGTGGGACATGCGGGAACCCTATCCGCCGGTCTTGTTCACATAATAGTGAGACTCTTGGGCTGGAATGCTTTTGCGCTTACTAATTGTTTCAACGTGTTTCGCTAGCTTACAAGTCTATGCAAATGTATTGCAACTTTTGCTGTAAATAACTTTTGAAAGCGCAGGAGACGCCACAAGGGGAAATTCACAGACGAATGAAGTCGGTGTATTGGCCTGCATGTCTTTCACATAGTACTGTAATATGGTAGTGCCAGTACTCTAGTAGTGAACGAAAAAGTATTGTAGACCAGCTAAGATCAGAAGTACCACGTAGAATTGTTTCAGTGACGACAATTGCACGTGTGGATGTTGCAGTAAAGCTAAACGAAAAATTAACGATCCGGGAACTGGGAAACAGTACGCGTGTGAGCATCGGAATTGTCAGTAAGATCATGGATTTACACCTTCTATGTCGTTAGATTTACACAACGTGGGTACGAAACGTTTATCCGTTGAACACATGAGTCAATCAATGGGACTATTATTACATCAGCTTCTCCGCTACAATGAAAAAGGTGAAGATTTCCTGCTACGCATTATTGCTGGGGACAAAAGCTGGTGTCATCAGTTCGAGCCAAAGTTGAAACGCCAGAGCCTGATGAAGATTTCTTGCTACGCATTATTTCTGGGGACGAAAGCTGGTGTCATCATTTCGAGACAGAATGGAAATGCCAGAGAATTCAGTGGAAGCATTCATCACCGCCACGGCCGAGAAAATCACAGTCTACCATTTCCGAATGCAAGGTGATGTTAAATCTGTTCTGTCTGCAACGAGAACCATGGGTTTTTGAGTGCCTATCAAAACGATTAACCTTCAATACCGAACGACATTGTCAAACTTTAATGAAGCATCGCAAGCTGTCAAAAACAAGAGACCTGTCAACTTCACACAGGGTATGGTGCTTCTGCATGATTACGCCCGGAGAATACGGCAGTTAACATGCAAATGACATACAATGATTTTTCAGGGAAGCCCTTCATTATCGTACGTATAGTACTGATCTATCGCCCTGAGAATTTCACATTTTGTACATTGAAAATTTTTTCCACACTCAAACGTCTCATTTCGTATAATCAGATGCGTAGATCTGTAGATATCTGGATGCAGCAGCAGCCTGTCTCATCGTTGCGCAAGTCCTTGCAGGAACACAAGGACTTGCACAACGATGGGATCGCTTTCTAAATACTGCAGGCAATTATTTTTAGATCCATTTTTTTTGTTTCTTTTATAAAGAAAGTCTGACTACTTATTGAGTAACACTAACTATTCCACGCTAACATCTGTAACACTTTGCCCTTAAATTGTGATGTGACATTTCAAAATACCGCACTAATTTTCAAAAACCTTTGAAGAACCTGCAATTTTATCAGCAGCGGAGTAAATAGTGGAAAAAAGCTCCCTTATCTGACCGATTTTATACGAAAATTAAACAACAGGTCACAATTCCCAATCTGAGACATTTCCGAATAGTTAGTTTTCAGAAACCAATTAAAGCCTTTTGGAAGAGATTTGGGAGATTTTTGTTTTTTGAATTCAATCCAATAAGATAATCAAAACTGAGTTTACATCTAGCTGCAAAACATTCTTTACAACATGTTGAAAAATTACATTTATTCACTTCGAAAGGTCATTTATCTTTTGAACTGAAAAAATGAACTATTGTGCTGGTAAATACTACAGAATATTATAACACTATTTCCGGGTAAAACATATAAAAATAAGAAAAGCAGAAGACCAATCGTGTAATTCCGGTTGATTAATATTCGTGTTTCAAACAGTGGAAACTACGTTGTACACAAATGTTTCTTTCCATGAAATTGAGGAACATTCTTTCTTTCGCAAATAATTATCACTTTTAATACAATTTTAAATATCTGTTTTCCCACACCTATTATTAAAAATTATACGTCATTAAATTTCTTAAAAAACAAGTTATATTAAATATAAGAGGGCAAAAGTTTTGTTATATTCTTTTTCAAAAATTCATGAAAGCAATTAATTGGGTTGCTGATAATTTGTAGGAGCTTTAGTCGAGAAATGTTGCTAAGCGATTTAATTTTTTGAAAACAAAATTACATGAGTAAAATATTCATTACTAAAAATTGTGAACTACCTAGATTTGATGAAGGATTCTATTCTAGGGTTGAAATACACAGTCAAGTGATAAAATTGGTGCCTCTTCCAGTCAGAATTTATTGTCGAGCGTGGTTTGTTTTATGTGTCCCATAAGCAAACCTGTCAAATAAAAAAAGACATTCCAAAGGAAATAAAAGAATCGAGAGAGGGAAATGGATGCGCTGTCCACGACGCAACATACTATGCACCCTTGTTTAACCAAAGCCATTTTAAAAACAACCGTAGTTTTGCAAACAAATATACTGTATTTCAGGCAAATCAGAATTGGCATCCTACGGGTATTCCGTATACGATATTCATGGGAAATATTTATACACTATACGACAGACAAAATGCCACACCACGAAATTGTGAACGCAGCTCTAAGCAAATTGCAGGGTGGGTGCACACTTACAAGTTGCGCAAATGATTGCATTTACAGGCCAATCTCACGAACGGTGATTAGGATAAAAGCGGACAACCAGCACGAGTGGACATCAGTCGAGACGTCGTCATGGCCGCGAGAAGTGGGTGGTTCTATTGTAACCATGTCTGGGAAACGAAAAAATGGTGTCAATGGTGTTAACACAACGTCGTACTCGATTTCGTCAAACGGATGGTTTCACGGGAGGTCGGATCGCAAATCTTCGTACCATTGGATGGTTCTTGCGTCGTTGTGCGGAAGAAACGCCAAGTGTTGCCACAACCGTTGGTCGTATTCGGAGACAGTTGTCTCAGGAGGAATCTGCGCAACGTCGTACAGGGACCGGAGCACGAAGGTGGATATCCGAGAGCACCTATCGTCGCATCCAACGTCATGCCGTAGCAAGCCCACAGGAAACAAACGGTGACATTTTGCACAGTGTACGGAGAGACTTGGATGCCCCGACACCGACCCGGATAATGTCGGAATAGTTGGCTGCGTCTGGTTTGCTGTTCAGGCTTCGGTTGCGAAGGCTACCCTTAACAGCGAGCATTCCTCGTCACCGATTGTTGTGATGCCGCTCTAGAGCTGCGTGGGATGCCGAATAGAAGAGTGTAGTGTTCAGCTACGAATCGCTGTCCTGTCTCATAACGGATGGGCACCGTGGGAGAGTATGACGGCGACGTAGCCAATGGGAGTATTCCTCCGCCCTTGTGGAGCGCCACACGTAACGGCAACGTGGAATTATGGTGTTGGGTGTTAACAGCCGCTTACAGATAGTAAGCATTACGGGTACAGTGACGGCACACCGCTATATTGACGAAGTACTGTGTTCCGTGGCACTACGGTATATGCAGGGAATCCGAAGCGACGTTTTTCAACAGGTTAACTGCAGGCCTCATACTACTCGGTGTGCGGCTTCTTCCGTGGTCAGCACGACCACCCGACGTCTCGCCCATCGATCATCTGTGAGACACGATTGGACATCAGTTAAGTATCCTCCCACCCCCGCAAAAATGAAAATGCACTGTGGACTTTTATCAACACCACATAGTTCACCATACCCCAAGTCTCTGTTCAGACTCTCATCGTCACTATGCCCCGTCGGATTTAACGCTGTGTCGCCATAAATGGGGACCACACACCTTATGGATCATTTTGTATACTCGGTCACTGGAGCATAGTCTGTATGTGGCAATTAAATAATTTGTTTAGGACCTACTTGGCTACATGCGTGTGCAGTTTGGTCTGTTTTGGAGCATTCCTTCATGATGTGGGATTTTCTCTGGCTGGCAGTGGAACTCAAGATCAACCTGCGGAAACGAATTTTTCCCCTGAAGGTTTGTAGTGTTAACAACAATGAAGCTGACATTGATATACGTGAAATAAATTGGTTATATTTTCACACGATTTTAAAAATTACATATATTAATGCGTAAAGAGATATTTTTTCACAAAGATTTTATCCTTCACATTTTTTTCTTTAACATTTGTGCGTTACATAGTTAAGCCGCACTGGATGGAATTTAATATTCCAAGATCAACCATAAATGGTCAGTTTGATTAATGTCTGGATATCTGGATTACAATGCAATACCTGGGAGTTCTGATCTTTCGCGAACATTTCTCCAAAAATCCGTCCAGTTTGGCAGGACGCATTATCCAGTCGAAAGAGAGCTCTACGAGATGTAATACAGTAGCTGTATAGCGATGAACCTGGTCTACAAGGATGTTCAACTAGACGAAGGATTTCCATGCAAAAAATTGCCCAAAGCATTGCTCTAACTCCACAGCCTTGGTTCACCGGAAGGTGTTTTTTTTTTCAAAACACTTCCCCAGGTAAACGACGCACCAGTACCCGGGCATTCACAGGTTGCGCCAGAAAATTGGATTCATCGGACCAAATGAGCTTCTTCCAATCATCCAGTGCTAAGTTTTGGTGCTCGCGTGCCCGTGGTAGGCGATTTCAACCTAAATCGAGGTTAGCATGAGGACTCTGAGAGGCGTTTAGCTACGCAACCACACTTTTCCATAGGATTCAATGTACTGTGAATTGTAACGCAGTACTCCCGTCACCAACATTAAAATGCCGAGCGTTTTGGTCATAGGAATCCCTTCTGTTGGTTCGTACCATATCCGATAGCCTTCACTCACCTCTAGAACCGAAAATCCTTGGTCGGTCCCTACCTTAATGTGATTCTTCCTCCCTCGGACCTCTTTTTGAAGGTGCTAATCACGACCTACCGTTAGAATCCCACCAAAATTTGCAATCTCGGAAATGCTCTGACAAAATCGTGTGCCCATTAGAAGGTAGCTGTTATTCGCTTAAGTCCACTCCTTTCCCAACTAAAGGACAAGAATAGCACTGACTAACAAAGCTCAGTATCACGTGTTAGTCATACCATTTGATGACGGTCACACGCCCAGTCGTAAATAATTACTTGCTTCAACTTGCATGAAGACACTCTGGTCATAATATTCTGGCTCTTTGTTGTGCGTATGCACGCGCGTCCCTGTGTGGGTATGTCTGTGTGTGTTCAAATAAAAATGAATTTCATAATTTTTTAAAATACATTGGTATTATTTTTCGTTTAAAAGTTTTTATGGGGGTTAGTTTGGACGAAGTTAAATAGACCTTACAATATGATATTATTTACTATGCAAATTCACAAATTGGCCGAACATATTCTGCAAAAATGATGAAATGTGGCCTAACTGCAGTAGAAGTTTTATCTGTATGCTTTTTTTCAAACACTGAATGGGCAAGTGCTTTTAAACGAATTTGTATTTATTAAATTATCCGTTTTTCTATTCCTGCTCATTTCAACATCAGTTTATGTTGCGGTAAGAACAACAAGTGCTTAAGAAATTGGAAGACAACTGAAATGAAAGAACATAAAAATAATTAAGGATATTAAATTGCAGGTCTGTAATTTGTGACACTCGTTGTTTTGTGGTTATATAAATTTGAGTAAAAATCTCTTAAAGAATCTGGTGATGAAAACCACAGAACAAAAGAAGAGTTCTTAAGATTTTTATGTTCTTTACCGTAGTTTCCGCTGCGTTCTGTTGTCCGAATGTCGATATATTATACCGTGGTAAAAATTAAAGCCACTTCGGTATGACATTAAACAGGAAATAGACTTATCTGCCATTGTAAATCTATGAAAACAATAACATCTTCGTGTGTTAAAGTAGTAGCTCTGGTAGGAGTATTATTAAAAAAAACGAAGGATCCTTCTTGTATACAAAGAAGCTTTATCTACAATAATGAGTTCTACCTTTCGCTTATATAGTTTAGAACGATATCATAAGACACTCAGAAACGTCTGCTGGTAAAAAGTGTTAAATCAGTGTGAAACTAATTATATTTTATAAGTCGTTTGAACAAAATAGAAAATCCAAGAATCTAATTATGAAACACAATCAGATTAAAAACAAAACAAAGCAGGGTAATGCACAGAAAACGTTCACTGTCAACCGTGAAACGTGACATACAGATATCTTCTGGCTAGGCATGCGAATGTTTAGATATTGGAAGCCAATGAACATATAGCGTCGAAGCAAGGAACAAAGAAAATGCACATCCCTGGGCGAATATAACGGGGATCGGTCACTTGCATTCAGCATTCTGAGTGCCGTTGTTTTTGCGTTGTCATCACTATGTGATGACAATACGCCCACATCACATAAGACAGCATTACCAGCAACTCATGGTGTTCGAGGAGGTACACATTATTGGCTTAAAACAAGTCGATTGGTAATGCCGATATATTGGCTGTCTTCTTGGTCTGACCGGTCCTACAGTAAAAGAATGGTCGCAGGAGGTTTTCGAGAAACTCACAACAACTGGCCATGAATGCAGCGACAGTCACAGGCAAACAACTTTATGGAAGGAGCACGTGACAGTAAAAACCGTCACACGACACCGATCACGTTGGTATTGTGTGACGGTTCTTACTATAACGAGCTCCTAAAATTTCAAAACGCACGATCATGAAATTTCAAAACGCACCTTTCGATAACTTCTGTGGTGAAGCCTTTTTAGAACCATTGCATGAACAAGATTGCTTTTACACACGCTTTCTGAATATGTTCTCAGAACACGGGCAGATAATTTTCGTTTTTGTTTCTGAGATCGTGTGGGTCCTTTGTTCAGTGCACTACTAGTAATTTTATCATATTTCCTGCTACGTTGCGACACAAGTAGTATATGTCCCATACTATGGGACACATCATATACTACAAAAAACCTCAAAATCAGGCGTTTTTTGATTTTTCAGACCTCAATAATCACGAACATTTTAAGGCTTTTTATGAACAAAAACACCATATTTTCATTAAAAATCATTGATTTTTTAGCATAAAATAGTCAAAAACATCAGATTTTTGAAAATTGAAGTTTTTACTCTGTTTTTCATCAAACTAGAACATCATAAAAACACACATTTTAAGTCATTTTTGTGAACATTTTTGAACAATTGCAATCATTTTGAACTTTGAATAGCTTTGATTTTAAAAGTGATGAAATGATGGTTTCAGTGATGAAAATCAATAGAAAAGTTGTAAAACAAACTACTTTGAATTGGTACTTTGCAAAGTCCTTTTTAAAAATGCATTAAAAAAAGGGGTACCCAAAACGGATACCCCTTATAGGAAGATAAAAAGTGAGGAAGATTAAAAAATATTTAAATTTTATGACATATCTTTGCAAGTAGATACACAACAAGTTTTTTATAGTTTACATTTATAAAATCATCAGAGAATTTTCTATTGATAACAATATCACACCAGTTAATTTTATCTTTATATTTCATAATAAAATCTTCTGTTAATTCTTGATTTCTTGTAACTTCTTTCCAATCAATAAAATCACTAAGAAAATCTATAGTTTCTTCACTTAATTTTTGTTTTATTGGAATTACTGACATGTCTAAGAATCGAAAGTTTTCTTTTATAAAATCATTACTTAATTTCTGATACATAGAAATTCTTCTCATATCTAATTTATCAATATTCATTAATATAAAACCCTCAGAAAGTGTTTGATATTGAGAAATCAAAGACCAGTTTAATTCATTGTTATTCATAAAATATTCAGAAAGAATCTGATATTGAGAAATTTTATCCCAGTTCACTTTATCACGAAATTCTGAAATAAAATCTTCAGATAATTTTTGATATTCTGATATTAAATCCCAATTTACTGCATCTTTTACACTTCTAATTATATCTTCTGAAAGTTCATTATCTTTAGAAAATGAATCCCAATTAATACTGCTCCTAATTAGTCTATCCATTTACATAGAATGTATTTTTATAAATGGAATGTTATTTTTTCAATTTCTAAGTAAGGTTTAAAAATGTTTAATTCTAAATAAGACATGACTTGTATACTTAATTCATCATTCTGTTTTCCTGATGCAAAGAGTATTAAAGGTTTATCGGTGTAGGCATCACCATTAAATAATATATTCTCCCCAAGTGTAATTAAAACTTCTGATTTCCCATTAGTATAATTAGGACGTAAATAAAATGTAATTTTCATATCCATATTTTCACTCAGTTTCATATTTCTGTCAAGGAGATTGCTACTAAATTTCATAAAAACGACTGTTTCCCAGTAACGCATAGCACCAAGAGTATTATATGCTTTTTTATCTTCTTGAATTGTTGCATAACATTTTTGATTATCCACGTAATTTTTATTAACTGCGTCATACATATCCTGAGGAGATGGAATATTCACTAGTCTTTTATTTTGAACATCAAACTTTTCATCTTTTAAAATTAAAACATTGTTTTCTAAATACCTCTTATTCACTGCATTCTTATCTGCTGTAGGATCAGCAACATTTCCTATTCTTTTACCTTTTGCATTAATTACATTCCCATCTTGAATATGTAAATATTTTTGATCCAAATTACTTAATTCACCTTTAAGTACAGCATCTAAATCTCTTATTCTTACAGCAGTTTCTTGAACAAAATCTGAAAAACTACCATTAATATTTTTTTCTATTTCACTTTTAACTTCCAGATTATTCTCTCTCATTTGTTTTAAAACATATTCTCTTGTAGTAACATCATGTTCATCTATAGGTTCTTTACAATTTTTTAAATTTTTTTCTTCCATATCATAATTACCATCATCTGTTAATTTAAATCCATTTCCAGGAGGTCCAGATGGTCCAATTCCAAATTCTTCATAAGACGAACCAAAAGGGTACCAATTCATTTATTTAATCTAAAGTTTTCAAAGTTTTAAATTCCTTATTAGCCATATTAAGTGATCCTCTTTTTGTTTCATTCACGATGAAATAAAATCTATATGGTTTACCTGGATTTGATCCTAATCTCCAGTTAAATTCTAGTCTTAAATTCGAAATATTAGTATACTCTGGATGATTAGATAAATTAAAATAAAAGATTGGATACAATCTCGCATAATTTACATAACTTATAAGACATCCACTTTCAGTATTATGAGTATTTAATCCAGCTGCTAATAATTCAGAATAACATCTATTATAATCTAACTGCCCATCTTTAAAATTCGTTTTATAAATTTCTTCTGGAACTTTTTTATTATTACATAATATCCAGCATTCAAGGAGATCTAAATTATCAAAAACCATATTGTTCTGATTTTGATTGCTTTCTTTTTCTACATACTGTGGAATGACAAGAACACTTAACACCTCATCAGATGTAGTTCTTATATGACATGCACCACTTGATGTTGTTTGCTGATTACTTTTCTCAATTGAAGCAGAACACCAAGTAATTTCAATAGGTGTAGAATTCAAAGCTATACTTTTAAATTCAGCCTCAATGGATGGGTACAACTCTACATAAGGTAACCATAATTGAAAATCAGATATAATAACTTTATAATTGGGATTTGCAACATCTGTGTATAACATATCATTATGACTATTTCTTTGAAATTCAAATGTAACTTTTATATCAGAAATTAATCTTCTAAAATCGTTGAGGAACCCAAAAAGTTGTCTTAAAGGAATCCAAAATTTTATTACATTACTGTTTTTTGTTAAAAGCCATCTCTGTCTAAATCCTTTATTATAAGAGGCATTTTCTTTTAATTTGATATCTGATCCTTTCTTTACATCTTTATTAGGATCATCTATTACTATTTTATCTTTATCAGCTGATTCTGATGTATCAACATAATACATCATATTTGTAGCCTCTGAAGTGGAATAATCTTTTGTGAAATTTATAAGTCCATTAATTTGATGAATTAATGAAGCACATTCAATATTAGAATCAGTTTGTTCTTTTCCTATAGTTAATGAAGCGGATCTAAACAGATTCCCACCATTTACAAATGTAACATTATCAGTTCCTATAGTATCATTATTATTTTTTACTATTTTACTTTCTAAGCATATATAACCGTTACTATATAATATAGGTGAATTTGTATCTTTAATAGTAAACTTATATTGATCAGATTCTTTTACATTAGTACTATCTTCATTATGTTTTATATATTCATACTTAGCAATTTTATTACTGTAATAATCTGGAATAGCTTTTAAGTCCCAAAGTTTTTCCATTTATTAGGATAAAAAACTCATTTATACCGTTTCAAACCAGATCCATCCTGTATTTTCGTTTTAGCTAATATATCATTAACAGTTACAGGAGGTTTAGATAATATATTTTCAAGTTTATTTTGAATAACTTTTTTAGCTTTATCTTCAATTGCTGTTTTTGCTGATTTACCTAAAACTTCTAATATTTTTTTCCCAACAGTTTTGATTCCTTCAGTGAAGATATTACCACCATATCGTTTTGCATATAATCTATGTTTGTTATAATTCATTTATTAAGCTGAAAAGCCTGCGCTTAAGCTAAAATTAATCTATATAAAACTCTCATATTATTCAAGTCTATCAGTTCATTATCTTGATTCGTGATATACATTCGAATTCTATGAATATAATTTCGTCTATTAACAGGTAAAAATAAAGGATTTATTTCATCAATTTTTATTAAACTACCAGGAGGATTAGATGGCGTAAAAGAATATAAAATATCTGAATTAATATTATTATATAAAGTTCCTGTAATTACATCACAATGAATATGTATGTCATCAACTCCTCTAGAAATGTTTGCCATATATTTTCCTTCTTGATGATTATCTTCATATATTTCTGATTCAAATCCTAAAATTTCATGTAATTTACTCTCTCTAAGATCAATTTTATATTCATCTTTTAATTCAATTATAAAGCGCTGTGTAGCAAAATTAGCTTTAAATTTAATTGGTGGTTCATCTCCAAATCGTTTTATTAAAAAGTTATTTAATTCCCTTAATGTGTAATTTCCATTATCTAAAGTTATTTCATGCCATAAACTACCATCAAAATACTTAAATGTATTATTTTCTTCATCAATATTGTTCCATGAAACCCACATAGACATAGATTTTAAAGCTATTTTTGAATTTTCATTAACAGGAATAGGTGGGACATATTCAATTGTAAAATCTTCTGATTTCTCAAAATTTTTTGAATCTAAAATTAACATTTATTAAGCACAAAATCTTCATTATAACCACTTGGTTCTTGGGTAAAAGAATATAAAACTTCAACAGGTGATTTACCTTTATTCCTTTGAGTTATGTATTTCATACAATAAAAACCACATTTAACAGATGTTGGTTCTTGTAAAAAACTCGAATTATATCTAATTCCTTTATTAGATGTTTCAAGATATTTTACAATATTTTTAGGTATGAAAATGTTATTCAATTTAATGTCTTTATATTTATATTCTCCAAATGGATCAAAATATTCCACAAAATTATATTTAGGATCATTATAATAACACACCCAATGAGTCCCAGGTCCTGTAGATATATCTAAATTAACAATTCCACTTTCAAATATCTTAATCTTTTTAGGTAATAAATCTGATGTAAATACACCCCTGAATCCTTTTACATCTTTCATATTTTGTTCTATCGTTTTATTGGATATACCTCGTAATTCTGAAGAACTCCCTTTCCAGAATGTTTTTTTTTAAGGTTACAACCTGATCCAGTTACTTTACTTAAAGCTTTATTCACACCCCAACCTGCAGCACCAGATAGAGCTCCTGTTGCTAAACTAGTAAGAATAGGAATTAGAAAGGGTAGAAATCCACCGTTCTTCTTTAACTGTGTCTTACTTATAGTTATTCGTTTACCGTTTTTAATTTGATTAATTTGAGTTTTTGTTAAATACATATCATGATTAGCACTTTTAGTTTTATCAATTTGCAATGTAATTTCTTCACCTTTCTTTAATGCTGATTTTAATTTATTTTTCTGACCTTCACTCAAATGAACTCTAGTTTTAATATAATTACTCATTTATTAAGATAGAAATTTTGAATAATATTGTTTTACTTGCTCATTAGTCATTTTACCCTCTTTCAATAATATATCTAGTATTTGAACTACTTGGTTATATCCTTTCTTATTTTTAGTTCCCTTACATAATTTATCTGTTAATTTATCTAAAATATTAAGACCCTCAATCATATAGTAATTCCCCATTTTGAGAGCTTCTAATGCTGTAATATATTTTCGAACCTCAGCCATTTTATAATCGAAACGATCAATTTTTTCTGTAATTTTTTCTTTTTTTCTTCATCTTTAGTATTATTAAATGCTTTTACTTGAGGACCTTTTAGACGTCCGATTTCGCTGTTTTTTTCATTTGCTTGATTTATTATTTCATCAATCTCTTCATCAGATTTATTGACTAATTCTGAAGGTAAATCAAATCCCAACTTTCTTTTAATAAGTGATATATTCAAGTTTTTGTTTAAGTTAATTTTATGAATTCCTGCTTCTCTCTCATACATTTCTTTAGCATCTGAAATAGGTTCTTCAACATCTTCTAAGGCAGGAATTCTTGAAGATTCTCCAATTGGTTGAAATGAAAGTTCTTCAATTGCATCTTGAATAGCTTTTAAATTTTCTTTTCTAGATACATCTTGATATTCTAATTTTTCAACTATAGGTTTATGAAATTTTGTGATTGCCTCTTCATATCCTAAATCTTCTAATTGCTTTTCCTTATTTCGTTTTCTTAGTTCAGCATTTACTTTTGCTAATTTTAATAAATCTTGTATCACTTTACTCATTTATTTAACTGAAAATTTGCTTCCAAGCAAATTATTTTACTTCCAAGCAAATTATTTTACTTCCAAGCAAATTATTTTACTTCCAAGCAAATTATTTTACTTCCAAGCAAATTATTTTACTTATATAAATGGAAGATTTTGAACAAATTGAAGAATATTTATCTTTTGCTGAAATGGCATTATATCTAGCTGAATGTTATTTATCTCAAGGAATACCAGCTGAAGACTTATTATTTGAAGCTGAAATGTTTATTGAAGATGCTGAATTTCTATTAAATAAATATGATTAAGCCTTGCAGCATTAAAATAAAAGATTATTCCGAACCAGAAGAATTTATAGATCCAAATCAAAATCCAATGTTACCTATTCATCCTTTTAAACTTTTAATAACAGGATCTTCAGGATGTGGAAAAACAAATTTACTATTAAATTTAATATATGATCATTTAAATTTTGATGCATTATTCATATGTGCAAAAGATATTAACGAACCTAAATACTCTAAATTAAAAGAAAATTACTCAATGTTTGATGATATAGAAGAGGAAGACATTTTAAAAATAAAGGGAAAGAATAAAAATAAGTTATTAAAATTATTTAAAAAGTTTAAGAAAGAAACATTATTTAGTTCAGACATAAATGAATTTATTACTGTAGATGACTTAGATCCTTCATTAAAAAATCTAGTTATTTTTGATGACTGTGTAAAAGAAAAAGATCAAAACGAAATTGAAAAATTTTTTATAAGAGGAAGGAAGAAAAATGCATCCATTATTTATTTATCACAGACCTATTATTCAACACCTATTGATATAAGAAACAACTGTGATTACTTTATATTTTTTAAACTTCAGCACAGAGAAATTAAACAAATTATTAGAGAAATTGATGGTGATTTTAATATAGATCCTTATCAAAAAAGTATTAAAAAACCTTATGATTTCTTCATGTTAGATTTGAAAAATCCTCATATGAGATACAGACATAACTTTGATCCTATATAAATGGAAGAATATTTAGAAAAGAAAATGTATGTATACAGAAAAAGTTTTAATTACTATAATAAAATTAGTATATCATTATCAGTAGGCAAATTTATATTTAGTGCTTCAGGTTTATCAGCTTTTGCATTTATTCCTTTAGCAGCACTTTCTTTAGGAGCAGGAGTCATTGAAGTTGTCGATAAAACTCTAAATATTTCAGAAAGAAAAGAAGAATATAAACAAGCTTACAAATTTTATAAACAGATATTAAATTTAATAAACGCTAATTCAATTTCAGAACAGGATGCTTACGTTAGAGAAGAGGATTTTATAAAAAATATGAAGTATTTTCCTTTAGAGAAATATGTAAAACAAACGCAACTAAATGGTTATAGATATGTAAAATAGATTTACACTTAAATAAATGGAATTACAAGGAGGTGATATAGTAGGATGGTTACAAGATAAATTAAATCCGCCTGAAATGCATATACCTGGTTACCAGTATTGTGGTCCATTTACAAAATTAGAAAAGAGATTAAAAAGAGGTGATCCAGGAATTAACAGAGTTGATAAAGCTTGTAAAAAACATGATGTAGCTTATAGTAAAACTAAAGATACTAAACAGAGACATATTGCTGATCAAGAACTCTTAAACGATTTAGATTCAATTGAAAATACTACAAGTGGATTCTATCCATTAGGAGAGAAACAAGCTAAAGCTGTTATAAAACCAATTATAAAAGCAAAGAAAACATTTGGTTTAGGAATTTCATCCTATATGTATTGCTTAAAGTGCAAACAGAAAACTGAAACTAAAGATATTCAAGAAACAGTAGCTAAAAATGGAAGACCGATGGCAAAAGGAAAGTGTAAAGTTTGTGGAACTAAAAAGAGTGTTTTTTTAAAGACGTAGACCTTAAAAATATTTATTATACACCAGAAACTGGTTATTGTGGTATTAATGAATTACAAAGAAAAACTAAATTACCCAGGAAAGATATAGAAGAGTTTTTACATCAACAAGATGTATATACAAAACATAAACCACTTATTCATAGATTTAAAAGAAGAAGAATTTATGTTTCTCATGTCAATGACCAATTTCAAGCTGACCTTATAGATATGCAAGAATTTAAATCCTTTAATAATGACACAAATTATATTTTATCAGTGATTGATATATTCAGTAAATATGCTTGGACAATTCCGATTAAAAGAAAAACAGGTGAAGAGGTAACTAGAGCATTTAAAAAAATATTTAAAGAAAGAAAACCAGAAAAACTTCAAACAGATAAGGGTACAGAGTTTATAAATAAACAAACTCAAAAGTTATTCAAGGATGAAAATATTCACTGGTTTACAACTGAGAATATTGAGATTAAATGTGCTGTTATTGAAAGATTCAATAGAACTTTAAAGACTAAAATGTGGAAGTATTTCACAGCAAATAATACTAGAAAGTGGTTAAATGTACTAGATAAATTAATTAAGAATTATAATAATTCTTATCATAGATCCATTAAAATGACACCTATAGAAGCAAGTAAGGAAGAAAATGAATTAAAAGTTTATAATAATTTGTATAAAGAAAAAGAGAAAAATAAACCAAAATATCAAAAAGGAGATAAAATAAGAATTTCAAAATATAAAAGAGAATTTAAGAAAGGTTATCTTCCAACATTTACAGAAGAAATATTTATAATTTCCGATATATTGAACACAGATCCTCCGACATATAAAATAAAAGATTTAAATAATGAAGAAATTACAGGAACATTTTATGAAAAGGAACTGGTTAAATATGATAAGAAAGATGAGGTTTATAAGATTGAAAAAATTATTAGAAAGAAAGGAAATAAATACTTAGTTAAATGGTTGGGATATCCTGATGAATTTAACAGTTGGGTTGTAATTTGAAAAATTTTTGCAAAACGCCCTTCCGGTGGAGGGTCTATGCTTCTTTTTTTTTGTACCTGGCCAGCCAGGTGGGCGTTAACTCTTTCGACCCTCCACCGCACACACTCTCTACCATCAGATGTTATTCACGCACACGCTCTACCATGAACCAAACTTATTTTCAAAGTTTGAACAGGGAGCCATTCTACCGTATCGAGTTTCGAACCTGAGACCTTTTGCATGCATGCCTGACTCGCTACCACTCGGCCAACACAGGCCGATGAATTCTTGCTTGAAACATATATTTATGTCGAAGCTTGGCTATGATCCAAAGTTGTTACGTAACGAAGAACTGCTTTTTTCCGAGGACACGTTACGTAATCGCGCGCCGCGGAGAATATTGGCAGCGATTCAACTTATGTAAACATTTTCGCTCGCAGCTTATCAGTGTTATGTAATGACTGTTTTTTGCAACTAAGAAAGAAAGAGAGATAATGCCTTGTGCTGACATCTATATGTGAAAGAAAAAACTGTTATATGAAAATAATGAATACTGACGATATTAAAAGAATAAAATGATATCTAATAAATGGCTTCATTAAAAGATGTATGTTATGAAAATATTAAAGATAATTATTATTATGGTCTCTTTGGAGATTTTAAATTAATAATAGATAAAAATACTGGATATTTTAAACTTTGTAAAGATGGAGGTAAGAGATTTAAAAAATGGCTTCAGAAGATTTAATTAAAGATATTTCCACGGCTGGAATTCCAACCATGGGAAAAAATGATGTAATATATGAAATTAAAGGTGGTTTAACTGAAAAGTATAATGTAAATGGTTCTTATGTGTCTGATGATAAAAATTGTGGTGGCCCGAATTCGGGCCGCCATAAAAATGATCAATTTGGTTAAGAATTTAGACGGCTCGAATTCGGGCCGTGAAAATATACATGAAATAAGAGGTAAAACAGCAATAAAATATAACTTTAATGGTACATATGTCAGTGAAGATTTAATTACAAATATAGCTTGTTGGGTTTCAAATGATTTTTATGATAAAGTTAACAAGATTGTTAAAGATTATTATGTTAAAAAATTAAAAAGTTTTTAATAAAATGATATCTAATAAATGAATTATTTTAATGAAGAAACTAATTACTTTTCTTCTTCAGAAGAAGAACAAATTGAAATTCCTGAAAATTTTAAAAAAGTAATGAAACAAATAAAGAAAATGAAATATGATGAAGAGGAAGACTGTTATTATATAGATTATAATAAATATTTAAAAAGTAGAGATGTTAGTAGAATAAGATATTTTAATCAGTTTAAAAGAAAAAGTAACCTTAAATTTAATAAGGAAGCAGAAGATTTATTTTTAAAATTACTAGATTTTATGTACTATGAGAAAAATTTAAAATATACATATTTTATTAAAAAAATTTGTGACTATTGTAATATATCAAATGATATTAAAATTAATATAAATCCAAATAATGAAAAGATCTGGGAAGACTTTAAAGCAGCAAACTTTTCAGCTTAAGTATTTATAAAATTTGTTTCCTAATAAATGGAAGACAAAACATGCACAAGTTGTAAACAAACAAAACCTATTGATGAATTTTATGTTCAACATCGTTATGGTAAAGTTGATAGACAGCATTTTTGCAAATCTTGTCAGTGCATAATTTTATATAGAAAAATAAATTGTGATTGTGGTAAACAATATACTTATACTCATAAACAAAGACATTTAAGAAGTAAATTGCACAAACGTCGTTTAGCTTTTATCACTTTTTGATTTCGAAAATCCCTTTATAAATTTACTCCCTAATAAATGGATAAAACTTTGAAGCCAATTATTGTGCATCTTAAAAGTGCTCTGAATGCTATTAGTGTTCAGAAACTTAGAAATGTTTTAAAAAGATTAAATATCAAAAAACGAAATGTAAAAAAAGATGATTTAATTAAATCGTTGATAAAATATATTAGAAAGACAGGTGATTATAAGTCTGTTTTAGTAGATATCCTTGGATTAGATACATCAGAATATTTAGATAGAAAAAGAAAAATATTTATTAATCATCCAGAGAGAAGAAATAGAATTAAAAAATTATTTGATTCTTTTAACTTGAAATTCAAAGATAACAAACTGAAACCAAGAAAAGAAAAGAAAATTAAAACAGCTGTAAATCTTGAAAAATTATTTAAACCTGATTATGAAATTATTGAAACAAAAGGAAAATATATTAAAAAATATATGGTACATAGAAAGAATTATAGAGTAGCTGGAGTAAACATTAAACCTGAACAATATTTCAATATTTTACAAGATATATTTAGAAAAGCAATTGGTAAAATTCATGGAAAAGTAGATATAATAGTATACAGTCCTAATCTCAATAAACCATTTCATGATAAAATGATGTCAACAAATGATGCTTATGAATATTATATATATAAATTATCTGATCAAATAGAATATAAAGAATTAGATATTACAGACTGTATATTTGATTTTAATGTGGTTGAATTACCTGAAGGAGGAAAACATTTAATAATAGTTAAAGAAGACGATATTGTAAATAAAAGAAGTATATGCCAAATAAAAAATAATGATAATATTTGTTTAGCTAGATCAATTGTAACAGCATTAGCAATTCAAAATCCTGAGGTGTTATGTAATAAATTAAACCATGAAAAAATATCAAAGAATGATATAACATATATTAGAAAAGGTAGAGTTTTACAAAAATCATTAGCTGTAAAATTACATGAACTATGCAATATTCCATTAGAAATATGTTGTTTAGAAGAGGTTAAAATATTTGAAGAATTCTTAGATATTCAAATTAATATATTTTGTAGAGAGAATTTTAATGAACGTATATATAGTGGTAAATATAAATCTACATGTATCTATATATTTAAAAATAGAAATCATTTTGATGTTATTACTTCTATTAAAGGATTTTTAGGTAGAAGAAATTATTGTGATTACTGTCAAATAAGTTATGATAAAAAAGATAAACATAAATGTCCTCTTAAATGTGATAGATGTTTTACAACAGATAGCAAATATTGTAATAGTGATGAAATATTTTGTAAAAAATGTAATAGATTATTTAAAGGTAAAGAGTGTTTTATATACCATGAAATGAAAGATAAAAAAGGTATAAGTGTTTGTAATAGTTTATGGAAATGTTTAAACTGTAAACGAATTATTAATCAATATGAGAGGAAATCAAAAGAACATAGATGTGGTGAAAAACGATGTAAAAACTGCTGGCAATGGATTCTAAATGATCATAAATGTTTTATGAAACGTAAAGAGACAAAAGGTGGTAAATGTATAAAAGACTGTGTTGAAAATATTCCATTTAAAGATAAATGGTGTGAAAAATGTAAATATGAATATACTGAAAAATATTTCTTTTTTGATGTTGAAACGAAACAAGAAACAGGAATTCATGAAGTAAATCTAGTTATAAATCATGGTTTTAAAGGAGATGAAAATATATTTAAAAATGAAGATGAATATTGTGAATGGTTATTTGATAAAAAACATTACGGCTATACAGTATTAGCACATTATGGAAAAGGATTTGATTTTCAATTCTTAGCTAAGTATTGTTTTAAAAATAAAATTGAAGTATTCACTATATATAATGGAAATAAACTTAATTATATGCAAATTCCTTGTTTAAATATGAGATTTATTGATTCTATTAATTTTACATTAGTTCCATTAAGAAATTTTCCTAAAACATTTGGATTAGATGAACTAGCAAAAGGATATTTTCCTCATTTATTCAATACATCAAATAATCAAAATTATGTAGGTCTATATCCTAAAAAATATTACTATGGTTATGATAGTATGACATCAGAACAGAGAGAAATGTTTGATAAATGGTATAATACTGTAAGACATGAAACATTTGATTTTCAAAAAGAATTCATTAAATACTGTAGATCAGATGTAGATATTTTAAGGAGAGGATGCTTAGAATTTAGAAAATTATTTTTAGAAATTGCAAACATAGATCCCTTTAAATATGTTACATTAGCAGGTGTATGTATGGCTATTTACAGAGATAAATTCCTAAAAGAAAATACAATTGCTGTTGATGACGATATAATTCATAAAGATAAATATAGTAAAAAATCTATGGTTTGGTTAGATTATTTATCTCAGAAACATAATATTAATATTCAACATGCTTTAAATGGTGGAGAAAAGAAATTAAAATTAGGTAATAAATATTATAAAGTAGATGGATTTTATAATAATATAGTGTATCAGTTTCAAGGATGTCACTGGCATGGATGTCCTAAATGTTATAGAGAATCAACTATAAATATTCAAAATCAGATATGTATGAAAGACTTATATAATAGAACAAAAAAGATAAATAAGAAGATAAAAAATAATGGATATGAATTAATTGAAATATGGGAATGTGATTTTGATAATAATAAGGAAATTAAAAAATATATGAAAACTGAATGGAATAGAGATTTTGTAGATCCTTTAAATCCTAGAGATGCTTTTTATGGTGGTAGATGTGAACCAACAAAATTGAAATATGAATTCAAAGGAAATGAAAAAGGTAGATATATAGATGTGTGTTCATTATATCCAACAGTTAATTATTTTGATAATTATCCAATTGGTCACCCTACAAAAATATTTAATCCTAAGAAGTATGATAAGAAATGGTTTGGATTAATAAAATGTAAAGTCTTACCACCTAGGAAATTATATCATCCTGTGTTACCATATAAAGGCGAAAAATTAATATTCACTCTATGTAAATCATGTTCTCAAACTATAAAATGTAATCATTTTAAATCGAATCAAATTGTAGAAAAGAAAAGATGTAAAGACTGTTATGAAGTCAGAAATAAAGAATGTAATCATAAAAGAGACGAAAGATGTTTCACTAGTACATGGACTACTGATGAAATGAATTTAGCAATTAAAAAAAGATATAAAATTTTAAGAATATATGAGGTTTGGAATTTTGAAAATAAAACTGATGAACTATTTAGAGATTACGTTAAAATGTTTTTGAAAATTAAATTAGAAACTGATGATAAATGGTCTGAAAATTTTAAAACTGAAAAGGAATATAAGAGATGTGTTAAAGAAAAATTAGATATAAAATTAGAAAAAATAGAAAAAAATCCTGGTTTAAGATTTATAAGTAAGATATGTTTAAACTCTTTATGGGGTAAGTTTGGACAACGAAAAAATATGAAACAAACTGAATATGTAATGGAATTAGAAGATTTTTATAGAATTATATTGAATGATAATATTAAGGAATTAAACATGATATTCATGAATGACGATTGTGTAGAAATGACTTATAAAAAGAAAGACCAATATGCCGAAAATAATTTTAATACAAATGTTTATATAGCAGCATTTACAACTAGTTCTGCAAGAATAAGATTATATAAAATGCTTGATAAATTAGGAGATAAAGTGATATATTATGATACCGATAGTATTGTATATATTGAAGATGGTACAAATAAAATAAAAACAGGATGTATGTTGGGTGAATGGACTGATGAATTAGGAGATGATAAACATATGAAATCATGGATATCTGGAGCCTCTAAAGATTATGGATATATATTAAATGATGGAATTGTAAAAGGAAAAGTTAAAGGATTTAAAATGTGTTATGAGAGTGAAACTGTTTTAAATTTCGATGAGAGAATGAAAGTAATTACAGGAGAAACAGAGTATTTAGATGTGAAAAGTAATCAATTTCAAATTCAAAAAGATAGAAATATTATGGTTAAGAAAACAAATAAAAGATACATGTTTGGATTTGATAAAAGAAGAATTTTAGATGATTATAATACTGTGCCTTTTGGATATTAAATCTTTGAATGTTTTAAACTTCTGAATTTTTAATCTTTCTATTTATAAAAATTATTCTATATAAATGGATGACATTACACTGATTTTCAATTTTCAAGGATTTATTCTTCCTAATAAAAGTATAATCAGAGAGATAAGTTGGTGTCATTTACATCAACCTGTAGGGGAAACAATTCAAGTATTTGAACCTCATTATATATTAAATGATAGAGAGCGAAGAATTATATATAAATGTACAAGAGATATTCATGGATTAAAATTTAAAAGATTTCCAGATCAAAAATCTCTATGGATAAGTACTGATGAGATTAAAAATTATATAAAAAACTTGTATGAATATTATGGTGGTAAGTTTGTATATAAAGGAGGAATAATGGAAAAACAAATATTTGATGAGTTAGAAATTCCTTCTATAGATCTTGAATTAACTAAATGTGCAAAAATTTTAGGTACTGGATGCTCTATGTATAGATGTATGTTTTACAAGAATTGTATTTCAAAAAATGAAACCTTATAAATGGATTTATTAGGAGATATGAGAGCTCTCTTTACTGATCGTAAAGGAATCAAATATAGTGATGATATAAGATGTTTATCTCATTTATGTGAAGATTTAATATATGTGAGTAAAGATTATAATAATGAATATCCTGATCTTATTAAATTGATTGCTAAATATCTTAAAAAGATGCATAAACTAATTTTGAAAATAAGAACAAATGAAGAGGTTAAAAATAAAGGATTAGAAATATTTGATGAGATTACAAAAGAAATTACATTTGTGACAAATATATTTTAAAAATATTTATAAAAATGTTTCCTAATAAATGGATGAATTCAACAACATCAGATCATATCCTGAAACTTTCAAATTAAAAGATTTGAATACAGGAAAATATAAACTCATATCATTGAAAAAAATCCAAACAAAATTTGGAGATACAACAATTGCAAAATTAGAAGTTAATGATGAAGAAAGAGATTATTTTCTTAAAAAATGTCATGGAAAACTGTCAGATAAAACAATTAAAAAACTCAATAAAGGTAATTATGTTTTTAACTTTAAAGGCAAAATTGATGATAAATATTATGATTATGAATTAGAACTTTAATCTTCCTACACTTTTTATCTTCCTATTTTTTTAATCTTCCTATTTTTTTAATCTTCCTATAAGGGGTATCCATTTTGGGTACCCCTTTTTTTAATGCATTTTTAAAAAGGACTTTGCAAAGTACCAATTCAAAGTAGTTTGTTTTACAACTTTTCTATTGATTTTCATCACTGAAACCATCATTTCATCACTTTTAAAATCAAAGCTATTCAAAGTTCAAAATGATTGCAATTGTTCAAAAATGTTCACAAAAATGACTTAAAATGTGTGTTTTTATGATGTTCTAGTTTGATGAAAAACAGAGTAAAAACTTCAATTTTCAAAAATCTGATGTTTTTGACTATTTTATGCTAAAAAATCAATGATTTTTAATGAAAATATGGTGTTTTTGTTCATAAAAAGCCTTAAAATGTTCGTGATTATTGAGGTCTGAAAAATCAAAAAACGCCTGATTTTGAGGTTTTTTGTAGTATATGATGTGTCCCATAGTATGGGACATATACTACTGACACAATACCAGACGTAATCTGCTTTTTCATGACTTGGTGCGTACTTTGCACTTTTATGAATGTAGCTTCTGTTGGGTATCTTTATCCAGAACAGCCCGGTATCATTGCAATTGAAGACTTGCTTTGATGTGTCCTTTCTCCTTAATAATCTTCTTCAAATCTGCAGGAAATGCAGCAGCAACTTCATTGGCAGACTTTGCCCCTGCAGTGATATTTATAATTTCAACTTCAAATCTACTTTTGAATTTCTGACACCATTTTATACTTACAGTAAATGAAAGCAGTGAACGTACCAACATTTCTCAACTTCAAATGTAGAATAGTTTAAATTGTGAACCTATTGGAAAACGAAACGGCATGCAAAAAATGGGCAATTCTTCTTCCAAATGAAATATTAAACTATATTTATTATTTTACATTTTATGGATATTAAACTGAAGACTGTTTCATATAACATACGTTTCTTATTGTGTACTTAAATATACCTACCCTAGATATATTTCAGTTCACTTAATACTGAATAACACGGTCAACTCATAAGTCTAAAAAACAGATCTGAGATTTTATGAAAATTGAAAAATGATCATTAGGAAATGCAACAGGATAAGCGATATACATGTATAAAACTACTTGGTTTGGTAGGTTGTAACACATATCAGTTGCATGGTTTTTCATAATGAAGGTTATAAACAAATTAGCAATAACTTTTGAGAGGTCTGGGACAAAATTTGATTTCGGCATTTCAGATAACTTTAAAAAAAAGAAATAGGTTTTATAAAGTTTCCCCAAATTTATTCAGATGCGTCCCACATAAGAAGCGTAATAGCCTTCAGGCAAAGTTTAATTAAATTGTTTTAGTTATACAATTACGATTCTCATATATTATTTCGTATACGAAGATTCCATTTCCGCATGCTGTTTTGTACAAATTTGAAAATTATAGGTACATCTTCAGATAAATAAATAGATTTGTTTCAGACCCCAAGGGATCTTATTCATAAGACGAAGTTTTTACACATTATATGGTAAATGACGATTTATCGTAAATTTAGGAAATAACTTTTTTATCTTTTTTGGTACTATAAACTGTGATAGTAAAATAATAGGAACAAGCCATCAATATTTCAATTATTGTCCATAAATATGTTTCAACAATTCCATTTATTAAAAGGTTCTGATAATTTTTTTGATATCCACTGTATGGTTATTTTTTATTTCTACTCACTTTCCTTACCGATTCTGATATGTCCATATATTTGCGTAAATTATATATTTAGCAGGATTTTAAAATTTCTACAAATGAAAACCTCCACGAAGAGCTGAAAAATGTTTTGGTTTTGCCAGAATTGCAAAACTATGTGTTTTTCACAGATCCCGTTACCTGTGATTCAAACGAACCTAAGTACAACTCAATGAACTGGAAGCGCTTACGAAGCTTGTTAATTGCTACACACAACTGGCCTGCGTTGACAGTTTGTGCAAAAACATGGGCCATGGGTCTTAGAATATAGTAGCATGATATGCTGCAATGAAAATTTGAAAATTAATTTGAAAACATTTCAGACATTCCGGAAAAAAGGGAATGTTAAAGTTTTAATAATGCGCATGCGCACAGAGAAAGTATAATTTTTTGAATCATTTGAATTTTCGTTTCATCCGCGAGCTGCACCCACTTGATTAGCAAAGTAATCCATTATCTCCCGCATGGTTTTTTATATCAAATTTCCAGTTTCGAAAGAGGAGCAACAAATCTCGTTTTAAGCCGATTAAATGGAAATCAAAATTTCTTCACTTCCGCTAGAAGAATAACCAGTCACACTAAGTTGGGACATACCTATTAGTGCAGCAACTGATGTGTTCCAATAACTTTAAAGAATGCCCTTTCTGAAACGATATATCCACTTTTTCAGAACTCCTTCGAGAATTACAAATTCAGTATTCGTTTAGGGTTGTGTGGTAAGTTCAATGTCTTAATTTATAGACCTTTAGCGAAATCCGAAACGTTTTAGCGTGAGCTCTGCTCTGTTTTAGGAATTATTATTATGTGTGCTAATTTCATCGCAAAAATTGTCATATGGCTGTAAATGATAAGTTATACCATAGTTCACAAATTGTATGAAGAGCTGCACTTAAAAAATAACTATTGTAAAAAATGTACATATTGGTAATATATTATACAGAAAGTGCGTTATCGAACAGTGTAAAAATTACATAAAATTGAGCTTTAGGAATTATATTGGGGTAAAGTGCATTAATGGTAATAAATACATACACTGTGGTATCGAAGAGTGTAACAATTGTACGAAGAGCTGCACTTTAGAAATATCCATTGTATAAAATTAAATCGTAAGAGATATGTTCAGTGTGTTATGAGACATCATAAATAAGTATTCGCAAAATTATAAATAAAAAGGCTTCGTTACGTTTCATTAATTATTTAGTTCCAACTCTCCTCGTATTCCTTTCTTTTTTCTAGATCCACATAGAACTACGCATGATTGAAAATACTTTCTTTGCATCAATTGGCCATTTTCTAATTATATATTTTTACGTTGATCTTTATTGCGTTTGTGAGTAATATTCATAGCTATAAATATTTGTGTTTTTACCACACAAAGTGAGGCATGATTCGGTATGCCAAAGGATTTTTCATACATCTGAACTTTTTAATTTACTTTTGGTAGGTAAATAAATACCACCTACCTTTCCGTTATAAAAAGGAAAAGGCATCAAAACGCAATAAAACTGTTTCCTCTTCATATGAATATGGTTCGTTGTTAAATATATTTTTCTGCAACGAGATTTGAAACAGACTCACTTTTCCATGATAAGAGATTTCAACACTTTTTTATTTCCTGTGTGTGTTACATATTTATCTATTATCAGGAATTTTACCATAGTGATGTGACATGTGCGGTTTATTGTGCACACTTCTAAAGGTATGAAGAATCCAAACACTGACGCCCCACGATGAATCCTGGTGCACACACTTCCCCAGGTAACTGACTCACATCTATGTCGCCATCCACATGATGGTACAGGAAAAAATGTTTCATCGGACCAGACGCCCTTCCAATCATTCAAGATACAGTTTTAATATTCGCCTGCCTATTTTACGAGCTTTCGACGGAAAAATAGGGTTCATACGGTCACTCTGAGAAATTTGCACACAGTCTCATTTCTGCAGGATTTGTTGTATTGTGTGCTGTGACATATTACCCCATCACTAACATTCAAACTTCCGGTGAGTTGTGTCACATAATCCCTTCCGTTGGCTCGTTCAAAACGGGATAGACTTTTCTGCCTTTCAGCATTAAGCAGTTGTTGTATTTTGGCCCATAATGTGCGGATAGATCTTTGTTTTTCCCTGTTCAGAACGCCACTCTTTAAAACTACCAACCACGTCTCACCGTGAACACCTAAATAGTCTTGCGATCTGCGAAATGCCCTGTCCCCGTTGTCTGACAATTACAGTTTGGATTCTGCGAAATCCAATTAAGTCCACTGCATTACTATCTCAGCATCAACTTTTATTTATATCGTTTCTGACCTACATACGCGCCGTTGTTGCCTCCATCTGCATAAAGATGCGGGGATCATAATATTATGGATTTTCGGTGCATAGCTAGATACATATATAAATTGCCTCGTAAAGTGCATAGCAACTTGCACTATTTTAAGAGATGAAACTGAAGTTCTTGTAAATGTTAGCTTAAGGAAAGACTTTGCTGGAGGTATAAAATTCTTTAGAACGAAAGCACTAAGATGTAAATTCTATTCATTAATTTATTATTTTATCGATAATAAACTGAAAATATTTATCTTCTGTTAACGACTTTTGTTAAGGTGGTCAAAAATTACGTTGCTAATTAATTTAGGATGCTAAACTACACATTTATCTAATATACCAGACGTTCAGCAGGCAGTCTTTTAAGCCACTCGGATTTTACGGAAAAGGACTTTGATCGAGCAATTGTTTTTCTAAAATGTCCGATACATTCCCGAATGGGTACAGATGTGGACTTTGTGTAAAACTGGGGAGATTATGGAAAGCGCTATCATGGTCGAAAAATCATTGCTGATGACATCGTGGATGATGGAAAGGATCAATGCTGTCCATAAACAGCTGTTAGCTGCTGAATAAAAAAGCAGCGTTACAGAATGGACAATTTACAAGTAAATATTAGACGTTTCACAGCATTTTGACAATATCATGCACCCCGTTCCTTACCAACGAATCGTGATCTACACCATTACACAACATCCGGGAACTTGAACTGTTTTACACGTTAAGCTGCGTGCGTGTCTCCAAGGAAGTTCCGTCAAACTCTGTGCCTACTTTCAGAACAATTCAAGCTGTGCCGCAGCGTTACGGACCTCATGAATTCTCTCCAGTCTTGCAATGTCCAGTCAGTGTGTTTGTAAAGGCACTGTAGATACCATTCGCGGTTCTTCGCAAAAATCAATTGCTTCATAGCCATGCAACTGTCAGTACCAATACTATTCAATTCCTTGCACATAGTTTCCTGAGGTACGTGCCAGAATTCCGTCATCGTACGTTTTGGTCAATTTAAGCACACAGGATGTATTGTTGTCCGAACAAGCGTTCTCAGAACACAGCGATCTAGTTCCACACAGATTGTTGTCTCGCCATACTAACGCCTCTTAGAAAAGCAACGTGGGTTATTTCCCAGTTTTTTATGACCCAGGATATCTCACCTGTTGAGAAACAAGTGGCTCTGTATTCAAAATCTTAAGAATCCTTTGTTTTTCCCATTGCGATCAACACAACTGACACTTACTGACGAGGAGCAGACTTGAATTTTCGGTTAGATAACGTAACAACATATTTTAAATACGCCCTGTGTTAGTGACGTATACGTTCATCTCCATAAAGGTTTTTAATTCAGCGACCGGAGTGTGCATCTGTAGATGAGTTGAACGTCACGCCTTTCATAATTTATGCATCAGACGCACATTTCAGTTATGAAAACACTGAAATAATATTTTTGTATTTCCGTATTCCGTATACGAATTATGTCTAAATTTTATGAAATAATACGTCAAGTTTTATATTCTACAATATTTCATTCAACGGCTGCGTGATATACATGAAGCTATAAGCACAAAGTGCCCTAAAATATTATTAAGAAGACTGCTTTGGAATAAACAAAGGCATCGCTCCTTCCACGCCTGTCAACCCTTAGCAGCAGAAAAATTGTTATCTGGCCATTACTGGGATCGTACACCAGATCTCTAGATACCTAGGCAAGTGCGTTTGGCTTACGCTACGGTGGCCAACAATAAACTGTGCTATGTGGCTTTATCTGTCAGCTTCTAACAGCACAAATCCGTAGAATGGGCTCCGGATTTTCACTGTTGTTCTCGCACTTTGGATTTAATTGCTATAATTAATATATAGCTTGTGCCGTTAAGCCCCACCAGATGGAGTCGTCTAAGTTGCTGAGCCAGTCCTACCGACCTGTGATGTCAGAAGCTAAAATGTAAACACACTTGCGCCGTTCATTTTCGACCACCGTAGCGTAAGGCGAACTCACTCGGCTACCTATCGAGATATCTGGGTTACGATCCCAGCGGTGACTGGATAACAATTTTTCGGTTGCTAAGTGTTGATGAACACGGAATGACAGATGTCTTTTTCTATTTTTTGACTGTATTTCGAATATTTAACTGCTTTGGAAGTTGGTAATAGACTAATCATTACAACGTTGTCTTTATCAGTTGATTCCAGAGAATATGTAGTTTCAGAAAAGTCTTTCTAGAGAAATACCTAATGAGTGATAAGATTGCTGATCAAAAGAGGTAAAGTTTTATTCTTTCTGAAAGAGTTGCATAGAATGCTGTTTGTGTTAAAACTGTATTTTTCTTAATTAAGAAACATCTCTACAAACACATACAAAAGCTACCGAAACCCCACACATCGGAATAACGTCTGTTGAAATGAACTTCCTGTATTTCTCTTGTATAAACAAAATTATATTATATGTACAATCAAAATTTGGGGTACAGTTTTATTTAAATAAATTTATGTGCGTTTTATTCCAGCAGTAATTCGAAATTGAACACCTACATTGTAAACATCTCGAAACCAAAACTACGGTACTTTATAAACTATTATGAGATAACAATGAAATGAAATCATTTCAAATTATATCTGTCAGATATTTTCGAGAATAAAATGTTTACGAAAATCTTTAATTTCGATACAATCATGTGAAATGGCTCCTTATTAAAATTTCTAGTTAACGCAATATCCCAACATTCCACACTACTTAGCTATCAATCCCACGGAGGGTAAGCAACATCTTGAAGTAGAAACTTTAAATTATTTTCCATATAAATGACTGATTGAATTATTTATTGCGCTACTTGGATAAAACTTTTAACATGAAGTCGGTTTATGTTGATTTTCAATGTACTACATGATTGATTTTCACTTTCTTGTATTAATGGACCCAATTAAAATGGTACCTACATTTACGGCTTCAAAGTTAATGAAAATAACAGTTTTAAATGTTTCTATATCTTCTGCGTATGCTCGTGTTGCCAGAAACATTTACATGAAATCAGTAGAGCCGGACTCAAAAAATTAGTAGATTAGACGCTTTTGCTTGAAATATGCACCACCAAAAAAATGTTATGTAGTGCTGCACGTAATTGCATTCGAAGGGATACGTAAATCAACTGGGGTGTAAAATATTACCAGTACTGTAAGAGCTATGAATAAACACCCGAATGAAAATTCAAATCAATACAATCCTGAATCGCTTCTTTTAAGGTAATACTGATTATCAGCTTTATAAAATAATGCGCATCATTAAAACAAATGTTTGTCCACTAAATAAGGATAAAATTTAAATTTTAACGTTACCACAATGGTAACGGTCCGACTTGTACTCTTTCTAGAAACAAAGAGTTATCTACTTAAGCTTCCTGCTGAATGATACTTAGTTGTTACCAGAGTACATGAAATAAGTGCTATACTTTAAAATAGAAAATTGACCCAAATTTTGGAGAGCACAGTTTTTCCATTGGGTTTTTAAAAGAATACTGGGAAGAATATTTGTATACAGAATAATTTGGTATCCAAAACAAACATTTTTCATGACTGACAGTAAAAATTTGAAACAAAATATAGGTGTGAAGTGCTGAATGGTAGTTTCATTTATTCAGACCAGTTCTGAGGTGAGTCCAGTAAAAAAAGGCAAACCGATTCTTTCGATTTGATTCACTAGGAAGATTGGTTGGGATCGATTCCCTCATTTTAGTCGTTTGGTTCTTCCCTATCAGATAACGATATGTGTTCAGGGAATAGATCGGATCGTTTCCGTCAGTGATTCTTCCGGTTCAGAGAAATCCTTGCATCTAGAGTACCGGTTCTGAGACGAATCCTTTCATTTCTTGAAGTTTCCGATTCTGAACGATAATATTTAAGTTTTTGTTTTGTTTTGTTACTGAAGATTTGTTCTTTGGTTTCTTTATAGGTTCGTTTGCGTAATTTATCGCGTTTGTGCACTTTTAAAAAAGGTAGGATTTTCTAACTATAACAGGAAACTTATTAAGTCACCATGGTGAAATTTGGATGTCTGGTAAGAAGCATTTCTGACCGATTCATTCAGAGAATCTGCTCTTTTGCGGAATCGTTTCTTTTCAGAAAACATTCGTTCGCCAATGACTCAGTTTGCTGATTCATTATTTTCGAACGAATCGTTAGCAAGCGACACATCTCTGAGTTGTGTCTGTTGAACCAGGAATTGATCTTGCAATGCCTTGATTGTGTGCATGTTCTTTGAACAGAAAAAAGCCAGTCGTTTACGGAAATCTATCAGCACATTCGACTCAAAATCAGCGGATTAACTGAAAAATCAGTATGATTTTAACACTGGTGTATTTTTCTACTTTAAAGTGAGATTTATTTGATCAATACCAGAAGACCATAGTAAATGTATGCCTATATTATATTTAACATCTATGAAAATGCAAGTGCAAAGATTAGGCTGTTTGAAAATACAACACACATAAAAATTGGAAAGGGAGTGAGACAAGGTGACACCATATCTCCGAAGCTCTTTAATGCCACATTGGAGGGTGTTTTTCAGTCGCTGAGCTGGGAAAACAAAGGGATAAAGATTAATGGAGATTATCTAACCCACCTTCGTTTTGCTGATGACGTAGTCATTTTTGCAACTACCCCATCAGAGCTGCAGAGTATGATCCAGGAACTTGCTGACAAGAGTAAAGAAGTGGGATTAAAAATGAACTTTCAGAAGACAAAAGTGATGTTCAATGCTTTTACAAGAAATGAAGATTTATTGATTGATGGAGAAAAGCTGGAGATAACAGACACGTACGTTTATCTTGGACAGCAGATATCAAGTGAGGGTCACATTGATGAAGAAATTAATCGGCGTACAAAACTTGCCTGGAGAGCTTTTGGAAGAAACAGCATAATTTTCAAGAGCAATATGCCATTATGTCTTAAAAGAAAAGTGTTTGATCAGTGCATCCTTCCAGTGCTTACGTATGGTGCAGAGACGTGGACCTTAACTAAAAGAGATATACAAAGACTGCAGACAACTCAAAGAAGCATGGAGAGGTGCATGCTTCGTGTAACCAGGAGAGATAAGAAGAGGAACTCGTGGATCCGAAAAATGACAAGAGTGGAAGACATCATGATCAGAGTTAAATCCCTGAAATGGCAATGGGCTGGACATACTGCCAGAAGGACAGATCATCGATGGACAGCCGAAATTTTAGATTGGATTCCAAGGGACAGGAAAAGACCCAGAAGAAGACCACATGGGAGATGGGTGGATGAAATTCGAAAGTATGCAGGGGTGACATGGAGGAGACTGGCACAAGACAGACCGTTGTGGAGGAAACTTGGGGAGACCTTCGTCCAGCAGTGGATTGATAATGGTTGACAATGATGATGATGATGATGATTATATTTGGTAGCAATGGGTGGAAAATGGAAAAGTTCTAATCATACAGAGCATTATTTCGAAGATTTTCGTCTGATATGATATTGTGACATATTTTACATTAAAACCAATGACTATGCAGTTTACTTAAGAAATTCATTTCTTTTAAATTTCGTTTTAACGTCAAGGAAGATTATAAATTATTTTCTTAAAATAACGTCGAACAGTGTTCTTCTGAAATAAAGCTGAAAAGCACTATCTTAGTTTTCATGTAACCTTGACGAAACTTCGTGTTTGTGGATTTTTTGAATGGCCTATCCTTTTCTACACGATCGGTTTACAAAATAACTAGAACACATGTTCCAATACGTTGTCCAAAAAATGCACTCCACTATATTTGTTTCTTCTGAAGTCATGTTCATGTGACAGATTGCTTGTAAATCAAAGCCTAAACTGTGGAATAAATGCATGCTTCTTATGTCTTCTTAACGAAATAAGTTAAACTTAATGCGAGAAATTCTAACAGAATTTTTATTTCACTTTTAAGACATTCTTTTCGAAAGGAGAATTCACCATGACCTCGTTTTCCCTGAGATTTGACATATGAAATCATGTCAAACTTTATTCCTAAATAATATACCACTTCTTTTGACGTTATTTCGTTTTCCGATTTTCTTCCCCAAGTGCACATTCCACGATCGGCCGTTATTGATAATTGGCGATCGTAGTTTCAAATTGGTGTTTAAATAAATTTGAAAAATATGAGAGTTCGAAACTTTTTCACACATAAGCAGCGCTTGGGCTAAAAATTTCACTGAAAAACCTAACACGGGAAACGTCGGGTAACTGTGTTTTTCACATGTGTGCATGTGATTAAGGGCCTTCGGGCTCCACCAAATCTCCTTTATGGAAGTAAAATTAGCTTCACTGTTTCCCCTACCTGGGAATAAATGTGAGGATTAGGAGAGCCCAGGATAAGGGCGAAAATAAATTTTTGACGATGAGTGTATTTACAGAAATTAACAAAAAGAAAATCGCCCTAAGATATTCTACCAACGATTTTGGAAACAAACGGGCAGTCCACGCGCCTATGTGATCGAACGATGTTTCAGATATCGATTATCCTATTGCTCCCAGATCTACTGGAAAGACGAATAGCAAAAGCATGTGATTTTCCCTTTCATAGCAGTTTCAAACGGACCAAAGACACCCGGACTTTTGTTAAAGCATCGGAGACGTATACAGATATTAACACAGAATATTTACCTACAATAGAATTCCCAAAACGACCCTGCCACAAGGGTGCTTTGCTATCTTAACTGAACTGAAAACCACTGACATAAATTGTATTTCCAGAACAACGGGTATTTTTCTCAAGAGAAAAGGAAATTTGTAGAACATCACTTCAATCAATTGCCTCTCTCAACGTTGTTCTTAGGAACACGTTGACCAACAGAAATAATATTCTGTGAATGAAAAAGCTTTTATCTAATAGGAGATTTTATAAGTAATACAAAACAGATGTTGTACTTAGTATAAATATTCTGATAAAAACATAAAATCGCGAAATTCAATAACAGCTACTGCAGGTATATGGCAAAGCTAAAATGGCATCCTATAAAATTTATGCTCGGTTGGCAGTTGTTTTCCCAAGATTTTACCCTTTCTTTGGGTATGTTCTAAGAATATCTGTAGAGAAAACTCGTTATCCCAAAATTTGTACGGGACTTATGATCAGGGTTTGTAGTTACTTTATAATTATGCGTAAAATATCTACTCCCGAAATAGTGTCGGGCGTGTCATTCCAGCAGGTTTGTGAATACCTTTTTTATGAGATATAAATGACGGTGTAGCTGTTTTATACATCTGATTCTTAACGTGGCTCCAACTGTGAGTTGTACGATGAGGTGTAGCCCTGCGCATGTGCAGGGAAAATATTAATAATCATACCGTCCATCAAACAAAATAATTAAGATATTCTTTGATTCTTTTAGAGAAAGCTCAAGGCAGTAATATTAAAATTTTCAAAGTGATTGCGTCTGTTTTGGTCAACAAATTGGTTTATCCGTGAGTTGGAAAAAATCAGTGCATCGTGTGATTATCATTGCTTGTTAGTGTTGCCTTCGTTGCTTTATGAATCCTTTAAAACTGCAATTCTTTTTGCCCTCAATACGAACCGGTTCCAAGTGATTTACCACATCCCTCCAGTTTGTAACAATGACAACGTCAATGTTCTACAACAGGATTCGAGCTCGTGCTGATATACGATACTCCGATTGGCAAATAAAATTCCAACGCGCACGTACATAATTTTAGTCTTATGAATGAAATGAAAATGTTTCAGCTGTATTCGGTAAATTTACTGTAAAACGCTTATACAGGATTTAGTTACCTACGTCATAGTATATATTAATTAAAACACGACGTGTCTTTTTTGTAACATGACCGCTATCAAAATGAAAAGAAATGGGTAAGATTGTCCTTTAACTGCTTATAGCAGACAATCATGGATAGTTTCCCGTATTCACAAAGTGCAACCTTTCCATGGATCGACCTCATAACTTCCATTCATAAATTTCCTACCCAGGTGGCGCAGTGGTCTACGCGATGGCGTGTGATCATTGGCCCGAAAAAGGATACGGGTTTGAATGCCAGTGAGGCATGGATGTTGTGTTTTTTCTTACGGAACTTGTGAGTGTTTGTGTTGTGTTTGTCTTACGGTAAGGGAAGAGAGACTTCCGTTTAGCCAGTGACCTAAATTAGAAACGGGATAATGCTTATAAACCACTGAGTTGCTAACGGTGGTCGTTAATCCTTTAATCAAAACCAAAATAATAAAATTTATCTTTAAATATCAACTTATACGATTGTACGCAATTTTGTAACGTTTAATGAGTTGCATTTCAGCTTGTCCGACAAGTTACAAAATTTAATTACTTCTTTTTCTGACTCTCTTGTGAAATAATCACAGCCATGACTGTAACAGAAAAAACTTTCAAGACCTAAGAAGTGACTGGGACACAGTATATTAATTAAACAAATTATATGTTGAATTACCTCTTAAAAAGCAGCAGAAAATTAATTCGATATGGGATGGCTAGTAAATTTAAAGACACGCGCAGGGTGTATTTAGATTGTGCCGTAAGAGACTAAAATCAAGTTACAGGTTTACTCTTTGCTCAGTGTCCTTGGGTTTCCTAAATGCAATACCTGGAAGGTTAAGTTTGAAGTCACCGTCTGAATTGCCAAACCGCAAAATGGAATGATTTCAATGCAAAAAACTGTTTGAGGAAGTATAAGCACTTGAGCTGTCATAATCATTAGAAAACCGATACTTAATATTATGTACATTATTACGGATCAATGAAAATATCTTACAGACCTCCTATTCGTTTGTTGAATTATTTTGTGTCGTTATCTACCATATAGCTGTAACAATCACCAAAAGAGTGAAGGTGAAATTTATGATCTATGTCACATTATTATATCTGTTAAATTCTCATAAAAGGAATATTACAGTATATAATTGCTTAAAATATTTATATATATATGAATTGCAAATTTCTTAAATTTAACTTTCCATCTTCGAAAAGATGAACAACCTTAGCTGGTCATATTTTGATAATGCTCTCACACGAGCAACTTTTAAATCCAGTGGATCTAGCCCGTGGGAATTTGCTGCATCTTCTGAAGGATAACAAAGTTCCTTGTATTACAACATGGACACTTCGATTTCGCTTTTACCTCAAACTATTTAAATCAGTAACATACTTGGAACCTCAAAATGATGAAATTTAAGCAAAAGGGTTTTAATTACATTTTGTTATTTAATTGAAACCTAAATATTATTTCGAGTATTTCCAAAATATGATACAGAGGTAAAACCTCACTGCTTTGTGAAAGCGTACGAAATTGCCCCAACTTCGAATAACATTTAATTATTTTTTTTCCATTCAAAGGTTCTGCGACTAAACAAATTAAAACATATACTTGCTAGGCACTGGTTTTCATATATACATCCCGCTGGGGAGATTGTGTTATACTGTAATTACTCCTGAATAGAATAAATCAATATACACTGACGGAAACAAAAAATCCCAACACCACGAAAAAATAGTTGTCGAGGATTGAAATGACAGCAATACATTTGTATATGTAACATATTTAATCGATTCAGGTTTCAAGATTACAGCTTATTGTAAGCGCGAGAAGAGCCATTTTAAATGTGAAATGCTGGTACATTAATAACCGGTGTAACCGCCAGAATGTTGAATGCAAGCACGCAAACCTTCATGCATTCTGTCGTACAGGTGCTGGATGTCAGTTTGTGGGATGGAGTTATATGCCTGTCGCACTTGGTCGGTCAATACAGGGACGGTTAATGCTGGTGGGGGTGACGCTGGAGTTGTCGTCCAATGATGTCCCATACGTGCTTTAATGGTGAAAAATCTGGTGATCTAGCAGGCCACGGCAACATGACGACACTCTGTAGAACATGTTGGGTTACAACAGCGGTATGCTGGTGAGCGTTATCCTGTTGGAAAACACCCCCTGGAATGCTGTTCATGAATGGCAGCACAACAGGTTGGATCACCAGACCGACGTACAACTGTGCCGTCAGGGTACGTGGGATAACCACGAGAGTGCTCCTGCTGTCATAGGAAATTGCTCCCCAGACCATAACTCCAGGCGTAGGTCCAGTGTGTCTCGTCAGCAGACAGGTTGGTTGCTGGCGCTCAGCTGGCCTCCTTCTAACCAACACATGGCCGTCACTGGCACCCATGCAGAATCGGCTTTCATCAGAAAACACAACAGATATCCACTCCGTCCTCCAATGAGCTCTAGCTTGACACCACTGACGTCGCAAACGCCAGTGGTTTGGAGTAAGTGGAATGCACGCAACAGGGCGTCTAGCTCGGAGCTGTCCTTCAAGTAAACGATTTGTAACAGTTCGTTGTGTCACTGTGGTGGCAACTGCAGCTCGAATTGCTGCCGCAATTTCAGTACGATGCTACACGGCCATACGCCGTACACGGCGGTCTTCCCTCTCAGTAGTTCCACGTGACCGGCCGGAACCCGGTCTTCTTCAGGCAGTACCTTGCCTTGACCACCGCTGCCAACAATCATGCACAGTGGCTACATTTCTGCCAAGTCGTTCTTCAATATTGCGGAAAGAAAATCCACCTTCTCGTAGCCCTATTACACGACCTCGTTCAAACTCCGTGAGCTGTTGATAATGGCTTCTTCGTCTTCTTAAAGGCATTCTTGACTAACATCAACACACTACGTCGAATCTCAACGATAACTAACGCTCACGAACGTTACAGAGCGTATTTACAGCAAACCTGCTTTGCATGTTCCGAGGGGCGCTACTAGCGCCACACGTATGCACCGAGCGCGAAATTTGCATAGACGTCATCTTACAGATGTACTCTCACCGCCTAAAAACTGTCGTTTATCTAACACAACCCCTTCTTGGTGTTGGGATTTTTTTCCGTCAGTGTAGATAGACAAATCTATTCCATAAAAACACTATTAAACCACTACACATAATGTTATAAAAATAGTGAAAGCTGATTTTCGTAAATGCGTAAAAATTTACAAAATTTCCAGGAAAAGTAATATCAATCACTAATACAGTTATCAAATTTAGAAAACATTTTTCCGTGGTTTAAAATCTCAGATGCAATATTTAGTTATCTTGAAAATGATTAGCCGAGCACATAGTCGGATTGGATGGACTCTGTTATCATGGTATCTTGCTACATTTTTTAAAGTTATCTGAAGACGTTGGAATCTCGAGAGGGACTCAGATCATCAGACATCACATGACAAAACAATGTGAGTTTCATTCAATTACAATTGAAACCTGTGATACAATTAATAGCACCAGATGAATTTCCATTTGCTTTGTTCGTCAATTATCATTTTCAGCTCTACCCCATCAGATATCCTAAGAAGAAAATGTACAACACATTATTTATAGCCTCATGTCCACCCCTTCATCCAAGATGCCTTTCATGTGTAAATAACAAACTGTTTGGGCTGGCGCAATTTTCCTTTCCTTTTAAATCTGACTGTGCATTGTCGTTCGGTAAACTAATCTCTATTTGCATTAAACAGTAGTGGAAAATTTATTAGTGAAGTTCTTTTAAATAATATTTGAAATTTTTCCGCAAGTGGGAATTTCAGGAAACCAATATTTAGTGAAGATGTTTGAATGCTCTTTTCCTCAGAATAAAATAAGCTCCTGAGTTTCTTTCTTTCTTATCATTGTTTCATGAATAGAGATGATCCGAAGAAGTTTCTTCACTGGATTTTTTGTTTCGGGGTTTAACGAACTTAGTGAGAAACTCAACGGGTTGTTAGCAGTTCGCCATCCGGAATTCAGGGTCACTTGCCCCAGTGAAGAAAGGGAGGCAATGCAGTAATAAAAATGCGCAATCCATGGCTCACCGGGATTCAGACACAGGCCCGTCTCGGACGAATGGTCCGTAGTCAGCGCTTAACCATTGCGCCCAGGAACGTCTTCTTAGTTCTGTCAGATCACCTTGTGCGTTCCAATTCTAAAGTTTTCTGATATCGCTACAGAAGGTAAAGAATATGTTAACATTTTAATTTGACAGACTAGCAATCAGACTAGCAATCAAGACTAGCAATCATGCCCGTTATCGGAACGGTGAACCTGTAAAATCATTTTTGAACACACATTTAAAGAGAAAGGAAAAGTAATTAAGAGAAAGAAAAGTTCTATAAATCCGTAACTGTTTTACGATTTAGAATAGCGTCGTGACGTCAATGCAACTGTCTTACGATAAGAACTGCGTCATGACGTCAAATGTTGTGACGTCGGTCCGACGTAAAACGTAGCAGGATTTGGCACCACTTAATTTTAAATCAAAATTTGAAATTTTCAAAGCATTTCAATAATTCTGACAAAATTATCTTTAAACCTATCAGCATTTCGAAACAGTAAATCTAAGACAACCTTTTGAATATTTTGGTTTCTAGACTTTTTCCTAGGTATAGAAACGGTAAAAAAATTCAAGCAGGCAATGTTCCAAAGCGCTATTTTGTTTGTTTTCGTGCATTTGCATTTAACCAGGATTAAGGCATATCAGCATGCCAATTTTTAGATCTGTAGGCCATTTAGAAGTGGTCTAACAATTCGCGAAAGGTTCAAGCAGAAAAATTTTCAAAGACTTTTTTTATTCTTTTTTTGGTTTTCGGACTTTTCTAGGTATCTGGAACTTAGACCTATCAGCATGCTAATTTTTAGATCCCTAGATTATTCAGAAGTGGCCAAACAATTTCCGAAAAATTCAAGCAGACACTGTTCCGAAGCCGCCATTTTGATTGTTTTTGTTTTTTTACTTTTCTATGCTCTAGGTCATTTAGATGTGGTCGAACATACTCGCACGTTCCCTCTTTCCTTTTCATATACCAGGCGAAAGCTATATTTTCATAGGTATCCACGTATGCCGGTGAAAACCCCAGTGAGAAGAGAGCGCTAAATATAGCTGCGTTACCATGACAGCAGGTCACGGTACTAGAACTTTCCTGTATGGTTACGGCTGAAAATAGAGGGATACGTTCCTTCATTTCCTTTCCGTCATTACAAAATGCTTAAAAATAAAAAAAATGATTTTTTAAATTATTTCAAAGAAAGGATGATAGTCGTTAATTTATGCTGCAAAATTTGCAATGCGTTGTGATCTATAGTTTGCCACATATGTGTTTTCTAAAATGGATTCCATAGCAAAATAGAGAATTTTGTAAAATTTAAAATTGAACTTCTCGTAAACTAAATCGAAATTAAAAAAAAAAATTGTTACGAGGTGCAAAAATTCTGATATGGCCCTACATGCCTACAAAGTCCCGTGGTTCTGTTGCTGTGTGTCCGGAACGCGAACTGATAGTACTTTTTTTCTTACCTTAATTTGGAAATGCAATAGTTCTGGAAGTACCACCAGAATCGAAACACAGCTCATTTTAGTGTCTTCTCCGAATGTACAAACGATGTAAATTTCAAATTTTTGTGTTTAATACGTTTTGCGCTGCGAGCTAGGAAATCTTGAGTCTCACAAAATTTCTACAACAGCGGCGGCGGCTCCAGCGGTAGTTACTTTTTTTTAGAATAGAGAGATTAAATCATAACGTTGCAATAAGGTAAGTTGATTTGCACAGATCTTTAGTAAAAAACATTCTATAACTATCAACTATACTGTCATTTGATCTTATGGATTATTTAAAAATGTGTGAAAAATTATTTAAAATTCTAAATATAATTTTTCACAGGGAAAGTTTTCTCTTGATATATTATTCAAACAATAGTTTTTTTAAATAAAATAAAGCAAGAGAATTTTTCACAACAAAATGAATTGACTGATTTACGTTCGTACTCCCAGGTGTGCGAAGCAACTGTAAAGGAAAGAAAACGGACGAGTATTTTAAAGTGGTTATTTATAAAAATATCTATTTACTGGTAATAATTTTCCGAGTTCGGAAATATCCTTTGAGTAGACAGAATTGCTATAAACAGGAGGTTATGTAGCTTTTATGTACGAATAACTACAAAACACTGACATGTGTAAATATCATTTTAAAAAAATACCTGATTTTTTTTTTTCGGAATTTTGTGCGAGAATTCACGTAAGTAAAATTCTTATCTGCGCATTACAGATTCGCAACGGAAGGGCCACTTCAATATAGTTGAACAAGAAATAGTATACCGCACAACAGAGTATCCCACGATAGCCCGGATTCTCTGCAAATACATATAATGTATACGCGCCGTTATCCAAAGTGGCCACCCAAGTAAACAACGCAAAATTAAACATTCGGTGATATAATTAAAGTACAAAAAACTGTAAAGCTAAAAAAAAAAATTCTTTCATTTTACAAACAGTTTAAAAATGGGTTTCTCTGGCACTCTTTAAGCACCACTTAAGACAGATAAGTGAAGCTTATATCCCTTGTTAGGTTATGCCATATCCTTTATAAGACCAATTTAAAATACCTTTTTTAGAATACTCACTTCTTTGATGGATCAAGATTTATACTGCTTTATGGACTTCGGTACGCAAGGCGGTAGGCTAAGAACTGAACGTTCAACCTACCATGACCTATTTCGGGCACGAATAAGGCAGTGGGGCAATGTCCTGGTCGATGTTTTTCTTTGGCACCATCGATTTCCTGTTAAATGTGCATTACTTCCTGAACGACATTACGTCCCAGTACACAATTAGCCGCCAGATTTATACATTCCAAGAGAAAGACAATGTTAAGAACTACTTGTTGTGAGACAGGCTGAACAACTCTTCCAGTAAAGTTAAGGTACAATAGCAGTAACACAGATATTTATGTATTGTTTCGGCAGAAAAAGTAAATAAGCATTTTCGAATCACCACAGCATAGTAAAGATGTCATGTAAGAAAGCTGACACCAGTTCTGGTTTAAGAGCTCGCCAAATAACAGAGCCAAATGTATCGCCCATTACACCACCAGCTAACTTTTGAGGATTCATACATCAAACTTCTAAGATGCTTTTTTTTTATGATTGAAGGTTTAACGACCACAATGAGCAACTCAATGGGCTATAAGCAGTCGCCCGTCCCTAATTTAGGATCACTGGTTCTGGGAAAGGGAGAGAGCCAGTGCCGTAAGACAAAAAAAACATCCATGCCTCACCGGGATTCGAACCCGGACCCCTCACGAACGAAAGATAAGAGGCCATCGCTTAGAGCACTGCGCCAACGGGGCGGCATAAACCACCTTGAGATGCGCGACTTTGTTGGCACGAAAGGTATCCAAGAGATAATCAATTTCCCGCCAAATGTTCACCAGCATTTGCGAAGTTGCTATTTTTATCGCAGCACAAATTCTGGTCTTCAGGGCATCTAGGAAGGTCACAAATGTCTGGTTAACGTTGATTTTCACGAATCTGCAAGAACGAAAACCAGTGTTGTAATATCTGGTTGCGCGCATACGTAATCGGTCCACCACGCCCAACACATAATCCAGGAAAAGGCAAATAAAGAAATTATCCGACAATAATAGCCCAACGCGGCTGCGCGCCATCGTCCTGGAAAACCACATTGAGATGCCAATCTTCCAACTGATTCAACAGATAAAGCTGCAGCGTGTCCAGATAGAACAACGCTGTTACTGTTAATTTCACAAAGAGAAAGTGCTTAAACACTTCCGAACATGAGAAATCGCACCAGACGTTCACCTTTTAACTATCTCATTCGACTTCTCGAACGGCGTGAGGGTTTGTGGAGCTCCATGTTCTGCAATTATGTCGGTGTACCGTCTCTGAGAGGAAAATCGTTTGCTGCATCACTAAATATCAATGTCCGCAGGTAATGTTCATCAGCTTCGACTTTGGACAGAATGTCTAGGGCATATTGGAAAGTGCGGGATTTATTGTTAGGCTGCAATGTCTGTACAATCTGCAGTATTTACAGACGGCGTTGTAGGCGGTTATGCAGAACCCTCCAAAAAGTCGTTTGTTGCATACCTAAATGGAACGCATCTCGTCTCGTTGAATACTGAGGGCTTCGAATAAAGGCTTCCTGGGCGCGACTAACATCGTCCTGCGATGCGCTAGGTTTTCCCGTTCCTATTTGAAGCTACACACTACCCGGTCTTTTGCAACTGGTTTAAGCAACGTCGGATAGCATTATCGGAAGGTGGAGCTCTGCCGTACTGTGTTCTGTAACGACGTTGCGTTGTGATAACTGACTTTGTTGCGAAGAACCAGAAGTACACACATTGCTTTTTATTGCACAGTCTCGATTTTGAAGTATAACGTCAAGTTAGGGGCATGCCACATAAATCTTTCCGTGGTAAACTTGTTTATGCTGTAGGCAGTTTTTTTTTTGGTAGGTTAGGGGGTGACCATGCCAGCCCACGGAAATCCTGATATTTATGATGAGTCACGTTGTATATTGAAAAATTATTAGGATTTTTCAATTAGAATTAACAAAGTGAATATATGTTTTGTGAAAAAATTGAAAGTGACATTATTACGTGTATTAACTGAGACATAATTCATTCTGGTAAATCTGTCGGACAATCCAACTAATAAAAGATATGAGATATAACGTCGATATTACTGGACCTCAGAATTCATAACGTTTCAGGATGATTACGATACTTCACACAAACAACATTATTTAGCTGTTCTCAACCTTATTCCACACACCCCGTTTTAAAACAAAATAGACGACATAGCTTATTTGAAAACAATGGATGTAGTTTACATTTAACGACAAACGTCAATTCCAAATTAATTTGCAAATCTACATTTTGTACCTCCAGAAGGGTTACTGGTTTTAAGCTCGCCCTCATATTTTTATTTCAGGAATTTGATCTTAAAAACTCGACATATACAGATAAACGTGTATATTTTTTTTCTGAAATTGTGTGTTCATTTGCAGCAAACTTAAAATTTTAAGAAGCTGTCAGTTTTATTTTCATAAAATAAATTAAATATATAAAATTTAATAGGTAAGGGTTCAGACTCTCTACCGTGTAGATAACTTGTTTGAAAACGCCTTTAAACAGGCCTAACTTTAAGGAAACGTAATTTTGTGATTTATGTTTTGTATATGTATGTGTTGTTTCGTTTTCAACTGCAATTGTTACCTGCCACCTAAGCAAAGTAAACTCACCGGCATGGTTTGAAACCAATCTTGTACAATACGAGCACTATGGCAGGACGCATTATCTTGTTGAAAGTAGCCATCACCATTGGGATAAACCAACCACATGACAGGGTACACTTGGTCCGTAACGATGTTTATGTATGACGTATCAGTGAGACGTTGATCAACACGAATTATAGGGCCCGAAGCATGCCAGGAAAACAACCCCTAAACCATAACGTTGCCTCCACCAGCTTGAAGGGTTGTAGCAATGCATTTGGGGTCCAAACTTTCGTGCTGTTTACGTCAAATTCTCACTCGGCCATCAGTATGGTGCAACTCAAAACGTGATTCGTCGGACCACATAATTTGCTTCCAATTATCGACTGTCCAATCCTTGTGCTCCTGTGCGAACTGGAGACGTTTTCTCTTGTTAACTGCAGAACGTAAAGATGTTTGAACAGGTCTTCGGCTGCCATATCCTATCCAATGCAGTATAAGGCGAACAGTTCGTGCAGATATCATTTGAGGGGATCCCTGATTAAGATGGTCTGTAATTTGCTGCACTGTTGCCCTTCTGTTGTCTGTTAGCAGTCTAGACACTCCCCGTTCCGCCCGAGCAGTCACTAGTCGATGGCGAACAAGCGTTGCACGTAGGGACCCCGTTTTTTGGCTGATAGTCCAGTCTTTAAACACTTTAACAAAAGCTGCTCAGGGACATTTCACGAATGCGGTGGTTTTGGTGATACTCGCTCCACGGCTCCGAGCTCCTAGAATCATCCCACGTTGAAAGTCCGTCAAATCGCATTTTTTACCCATCTCGTCACCCAAAAATCACTTCTACCACTGTCGCAAGCACTAAGCTTTCCTTCTTTATACTAGCCTCGCCCTCTGGCGGCAACAGCGTGCAGCCATAGCTCATTTGCTTAAAACTGTCAGGTGGTCATAGTAAATTGTCCACTGAGTGTAAATAGGGATAAAGATTAATGGAGATTATCTAACTGTCCTTCGTTTTGCTGATGATGTAGTCATTTTTGCAACTACCCCATCAGAGCTGCAGAGTATGAACCAGGAACTTGCTGACAAAAGTAAAGAAGTGGGATTAAAAATGAACTTTAAGAAGACAAATGCTTTACAAGAAATGAAGCTGGAGATAATAGATGCGAAAAATGATTGAGAAATGCTGGAGATAATAGATGCGTACATTTATCTTGGGCAGCAGATATCAAGTGAGGGTCACATTGATGAATAAATTAATCGGCGTATAAAACTTGCCTGGAGAGCGTTTGGAAGAAACAGTATAATTTTCAAGAGCAATACGTCATTATGTCTTAAAAGAAAAGTGTTTGATCGATGCATCCTTCCAGTGCTTACGTATGGTGCATAGACGTGGACCTAAACTAAAGGAGACATACAAAGGCTGCAGATAACTCAAAGAAGCATGGAGAGGTGCATGATTGGTCTAACCAGGAGAGATAAGAATAGGAACTCGTGGATCAGAAAAATGACAAGAGTGAATGCATCATGATCAGAATAAAATCCCTAAAATGGCAATGGGCTGGACACACTGCCAGAAGAACAGACCATCGGTGGACAGTCGAAATTTTAGATTGGATTCCAAGGAACAGGAAAAGACCCAAAAGAAGACCACATGGGAGATATGTGGATGAAATTTGAAAGTAGGCTGGAGTAACATGGAAGAGACTGGCACAAGACAAACCGTTTTGGAATGGGCTTGGAGAGACCTTCGTCCAGCAGCGGATTGATATTTGCTGACAATGATAATGATGATGACATATATATTATCATTTTTAGTCAATGCTTCCTTCTGGTTTTTATACATGAAGCTTAGACATGGACCATAACTAAAAAAGACATACAAAGTTTGCAGAGAACGGAAACAAGCATGAGATGCATGCCTGTTGTAACCAGGATAGATAAGCAGAGAAAGTCGTGGAAAAGAAAAACGGCAAGTGTGAAAGACATCATGGTCAGGGTAAAATCCCTGAAATGGTAATGAGTTGGACATTCTGCAAGAAGAACGGACTACGATGGTCAACAGACATGTTAGACGAGGTACCAAGTGATAGGAAAAGACCTAAAAGAAGACCACAAGGGATATGGATGGATGAAATTCGAAAACATGCCGGAATAACACGGAGGAGAATGGCTCAAGGCAAACAGTTTTTAAGAAAATCTGGGAAAACTTTCATCGAATAACTGATAACGGTTGGCAATGATGATGGTGCAATAATACCCTTGCCTCGAGGTATCGGGTACATCAAAATAACTTCAGAAGCTCTATGACGCAATCTCCTGCCAGACTCTTCGCAAAAAGGCAATTCATAAAAAAGTGCAAACGGTCTTCCACATGGGTTCAACAATATCAGCAATCGTAAGAATACCGTGCAGCACAGCAACTCATGGGAAGTTTGGGGGGTAATGTGGAAGCTTAAAAACCACATCGCGCCTTGTACAATAAAAGCCACAAGATGTTTCGTTTTTCCAGGCTTTCTCATTTCAAAGATTTGTAGGGACATGAAACTCTTTAATTTTCTCCTTTTGGTTTTGGGAATAATAAAAAATAGAATTCATTAGCTGACATCGTTTTGGATTTATACACATCTAAAACACGATTTTTAATTTTATAAAACTCTGGAATTCTCTTACTCTTAGCTCTCTTCCAGATTGGGTTATTTATGTATTTTTCGCATGTGTCCCTGTCATATGCATATCAATATTCGTGGTAGGATACTGGACCATTTTAAGGAAGTGGTTGTCTATTACCTGTTTCCTTAGAACAGGTTGTCTATTACCTGTTCTAAGGAAACAGGTAATAGACAACCCCTTACTCAGTGAAATTTATTACTGCCACACAGAAAATTTTGGTTTTTGAAGAACCCATTGTGTTCACCTTTATTTTTGTTCATAAATGGGAAAGATAAGCACCTTTTCAAACTGGTATGAACAGTATACAAAAATTTCAATCAGGCGTCCTGATGGAAAATTATTCAAGTAGTGGCCTGCTTAGAATAATTGGTTTAGATTCCAACAAATTAATTTACAGTTTTTTTTTCAGCCCTTACTGGTAAATCACAACTCTGAATTTTTAAATTTCTACACTAAGCAGATATAGGAACTTGCTGACTACTTAAATGCTATCACTGCATTCCACACACAATTTTTCAATGAACTTTAACAAGGTAAGCTGATATGGATAATGTTGCATAAATATACACATGCCAAAAGTATATTTGAATTTTGCTGGACATTACTGAAATTTAATATCTTTCTGTGAGTGCACTCATTACATCACTTCTATAATTTATAACAAATTCAGCATGTAAGTTATGTAGCACTGGGATTCAAAACATAAAGTGAATTTCGCTGAGGTACACTTGTGCTAGCCTATCTATTTCCACATCTTGATTAAATTAGGTACTCTTCTACATATTCAAATATATATAATATCACGATTCAACACAAAGAAAAATCACTTGGTGTTGCAACTGTATGTGTACCTGGCCCTCGCTAGTATATCAGACTGATTCAACAAAAAGAAAACTTTATGTTTACATGTCATTTATTTCGCTTAATAAAAAAAATAATATAAAATAACTTTTCTCCCTTTGACTCTCCCCGATGAATCTCCCACTAGAGACCTGCCTATCTCTTGCTTACATTACATTGGTTGAATTAATTGTTTTTTTTTAAGAAACAAAGGATACTGCCTACTTGTGAAGCAGACACAAACTCACATATTCAAGGAGCCAAACTTAAAATAACAACACATGTATACATTCTTTTTTTCAGACTGCTGGATATGGCCGACTACTTTAGCTGAGGCCCGTAGAAAATTTTGACGCCGAAAAGTTCCTCACTGGAAAAAATGATTGAAAAGAGATTACCTTGATTTCCTTCAACCGGTCATTTCCAACCGCGGGTTGGTTCGTCCCATCGGTGCAGAGGATGAAAAGGTCTAGGTTTTCAAGCCGAAGGACTCTAAGGAGCACTAACTCAGAAACGGAAAAGATGTCTTCCACTGGTCAAAGGTTCGGCCATCTTATCCCGGAAGGTGGAGGAAAAGTGATTTTGCAGGAGATAAACAGAAACAGTAGTCTGCAGCAGACACTTGGCTTCTTAAAAGTTTTGCAGCCGTGTTTGGACCAAACCTCGTGGGCTGCGGGAGATTTGGGCTACGAAGCTAGTCCTAGCCGGGAAGGAAGAGAGTTTCTCTCTTCGGGAGAAATAAGTCCGGGTCAGCTCCATGACGAACCTAGCGTCCAGAGGGCGGTTGGCCTGAATGTCCAATTCACTGGTCATGTGACTTGTTTTTAGATGTCTACTTGATTATCTTGATCAGCCTATCTCCCTTTGCAGAGGAAGTCAAATTTTTTTTCTTTTTGTTATACAAGTGTTTCGCTTCAGATCACATCAAGCAGCAGGAAACCAAAACGTCCTATCAGGGAGAAATTCCACGAGTGAGTGTCGAACTCAGCGCGACCCAGTAACCCTTGACTTCACTCCCCCCTGGCAGAAAATCACGTGTCCGATTCGTGCAGTGGGGGGTGTACTAGCTCTCATTGGCTGAAGGATTCTCACAGCATCACCCTGCCTCAAAAAAAAAAAAAGATTATGCAACTCCGTTTCCTAAAACTCGGTGGCCTAAAGGTCAGAAAATTACGTTGGTTGACCTTTTCCTTTTCTGTGACCTCCGCTGGACGCTGTCTGTTCCAAGAAAAAACTACTTCTGGCCAACTTTCTTTCTCACGAGATTCTCTGACAGAGGGAAGAAAGTAAAAAAAATTATCGTGTTATTCACAATGAACACTTTTTCTTCCTTGATTTGATTAGCAGAGCATGGCTAGTCTTACATTCTTTACAAAATTCTAAAATACATACAGGGGCAGGCAGATGAAAATGATTTTACAAAGCTATCATTCCAAGTAGAAATGAATCGGAGCAGAGGCAAAAACAGTATTTTAAAATTATTTGCTTTTCTTAACACGTTTTTTTCTCTTCTTTTCTTTAAGCTGCTTATTACTGAAAATCACCCGGATCACACTTTAAACCTTAATTTACTCCCTTAAATATATACAGACGAACATTTCCTCTCCTTGAATCCATGCTGAGCTCATTTTTTTATGGAGTATCAAAAGGAAGGGAATAATATGTACATGCATACTATTACCACCACAAACACAGTTTACAACGTAAGGACAAAATGATTATTATAAATTATTTCAGAACAGCAACTCTGAAACCATTTCGAAGCAGATTCTTCCCCGAATGAAACAAATGAATACACGACATTTCCACTTGAATTTACAACCTTTGAAACAATATGCTAGGAATTACAACTAAAGATTTTTTTTTCATCTCGGCACACCAGAAAGACGTTCGATCCCAGAACACCAAACCAAAGGGCATACACATCCATGACCTTTCCACTCTACTACTCAACATACACACTCATGCCAGAAATATTGAAACACTCTAAAAGGAAGTTGAGAAGGATAAGAAAAAGGATTTGAAAAGTGAATGGAAATTATAGAATTTCATAACTTTTTTCTTGACTTCCCTGGGGAAAATGATTCGAAACTTCGGAAGATGTAAAAAATTGATTCGAGTTCCGTACTAAGATTTTCGGGGTCGATGGCAAAAAATAATAAAAAGAACTGCGCATCATTCTTTTCCCTTTTTTTTCTTCTATCTTGTCCCGAAGGGAATCAAGATGCGTGATGGGAGCCTATTTTCCATTCTGAAAATGAAATGGTCAGTCTCCTTTTCCAGAAGTTGGAAAATGGCGACACATCAGTAGCACCAACTTGTGGTGTGGCATTATCGCGTAACAGAATGACTAGGCGGCGTTCGTTACCTGTCCATAGTTCGATTGCGGCGCTCAGTTTGATCAACTGAGTGAGTTTCATCAACTGTGCAGTGATTGTTTCTCCCGGTATCAACAGTTCGAAGTACAACACTTCATGCATATCCCACCACACACACAACAGTACCTTTTTCTGTTTATATTCTATTTTACAGTGGATATTGTTGGCTGGCCTGGGTTGACCTAGGATCGCTTGAGTTCGGGGTTGTAGCAACAGTCCCGTTTTTCATCCCCGTTTACAACCTTTTAAAAAAAATTCTTCGTTTGAAACTTTTTCAGCAACTACATGCAGATGCCCAACCGTTGACCAATATTATGCTCAGTTAAAGTGTGCGAAACCCACTTACCAATATTCAGGGTCTTCCCTAAGACCTATACATGCCGTACCAACGTCGGTTGAGCCACTTTCAAACGTATCGCCAGTTGAGTGGTCGATTGTGTAGGATCGTCTTGCAACAGCGATTCCAGGTCCTGTTCTGTGAGTTCGTGCCGTCTACCTGCACGTGAGTTGTCGATATATTTATTAAACTTGGCAGATCATTCTTGACCCGTCCGCTCACCCATAACCGATTCGCAATGCGCCTGACATATTGAACCGTACGTTTCACCCGCACTTCCCCCCCCCCCCAAGATATTTGAATAACCAACAGTGCCGCAAATGAACATTATCGACACCATGCTTGGCTTCATGTACCAATTGACAGCACTGGTCGCCGGCCGGATAGAACTTTACAGCGCCCACTCGAGAGGGGATCGCGGAAACTTTTGCATATCCCTAATACATCCCAGAAGCAGACGCAATCCGTTAGGTACCCTACAACGGAAATTATATGATCTAGAAAAGTTTAATTTGCAATCAAGTTGCCAAGTGGTGCCCCATGCAGGGTTCTAACGTTTCGTCAGAGATAGGTTCGGACTCTAATATCTAATTTTTCTTTGACCGTGTGTTTGCCTTACCGTATCGGATTTGTACATTTCCTGAAAGCAGTAGCCCCAAAGTAGAGGCAGGCCCAGAGAATTCCTAGCGGTGGTCGTTAAGCCTCTAATTAAGCAATATGGGTTTCTTACTCTTCGCTTGCAATTTTTAGTAAGAACACTGGAAAACAGAAAATAAAAGTTAAATCTTTGCAGGCAGATAGTGGACAAATTTGTGGAGGAGAAATTGTTTGATACCAACGTTTAGACACGCAGGACAGCAAAACGTAGTCGTAGAATATTTACTGGGATAAAATACATCAAAATTGAACTTTTTTGCATAGTAGGAGCTGTGATGCTCCTTCAGGTTAAAATCTCAAAACTGTATGCAACGCTGAAAAAAAATTGCGTTTGTTTGTTAGTAAAATTTTATTTTCTTATTTAATACTGAAAGCAATATGCAGAAATATCACAGTAACAAATTACAAGTGATTTTCCAACGCAATTAAAGTCTCTAAGAGCAATATATGCATTATTCTTACTCAGGATAGGAAAGGGGATCACATGGATCAGTAAAATTACTTTTTTGATTGCAACACAATTGATGTTAAATATCGGAATTGCAATGGAATTTGCATAATTCTAGAACACCTGCGACTTTTGGACAACTGATATATTTACTGGATTTGAAAGAAAAGGAAAAGACACAGAAGAAGACCTTGTGGACGATCGAAGGATGAAATTTAAGATAAAAGTTGCTCAAGGCAAACAATTGTGTACATATTTTGAGAAGATCTTTATCCAAAAATTCTTAATTCCGTTTTTGTGAACGTTAAAATAAAAGAACTGCGCCTTATGAACGCAATAACTACAAATTATTTCAAGTTAACAAAAGTAAATAAATCCACGAAAACGAACCTTTTACGCTTTGTTTATTTATTTCTAGATTTGCCCCACGAAAATAATTTGCAGGAGGTGTGAGTAAGCTCTTACTGTTATGATACGTAATTTTAGAATATGTATGAGGACTCGTAGCAATGGAACCACTAATATCTGTCGTATTTTCGAAATTGTTTAGTATAAACTTTTGCAACAGAGGGCTATATTATTTAACTCTCCTGTGATTTAAAATTAATTTATTTTCAAGCAACTGACGTTTCATGGAAATACTGCTTTGATATGTTATCACATTGCTGAAAATAATTAGAAAACAATTGTATGGTATTTAAGTGAAACGTGGAAAACGCAAGTCGAGTGAGACCTGCACAGAATCATGAATGTCCTTATTCAAATTTGCGGCTGTGACAATGGAATGCATAAATCGCAGATCGAAATGGAAACCAAGGTTTCCCAGGAGCTCTCTCATTCAGCCGGGTTTATCGTGAGATTTCTTTATTTGAAATCTTCAAAGTGAACGATGTCTCAACTGCAGGATGTACTGGAATTAACCGGGTAGAGAGCTTATGTGAGGATGGAATTAGATCAGACGCAACGGTGATAGCAGGACGCATTGGAGTGTCACGAAGGGTCATTTCCCGACTGTGGACACAATTCGAGGATACGATAAGTGTTCGAAGGGCCAAGATAAAGGGTGTCCCCGAGCAACTACAGCAACGGAGTAGGTTGTTTCTGTTTAAAAGTTTTATGGAACAGGCGGCAAAATGCTATTTAGCTGTAGAGACCATCCCGTGTCATAACGATCAGGTTGGCAACTCCAACCGTCCGCAATTGCTTTCAGCAAGGCTGCCTATAGACACATAGATTAAAGGTACGTGGCTCTTCAAACGGGTACGACCGTAGAAACTCAGGAGAAAATCATCGTGTTTGGGGCCATAACGAGTGGAATTAAGTTAACTTCTCTGACGAGTCGCGATTCAGTTTGGACTCTGAAAATACAAGATTTCGTGTGTTGAGATAACACTACACAAGAAATAATCCAGATTTTGAACAAGAAACATCGAATTACGATGAAAACGTCTTCATGGCAGACCATGAAGACGCATAAATGTTTTGGTTTTGAATGACAAAATAAGCCAGAACAGAGGCGTATATAGATTGAGAAAGTGATTGAGAGTTTAAGAGGGGTAGGTAGAATACGCATCGGTGGACGTACAGACCTGTAGGTATCTCGAAACCGCGGCCTTAAGGGAAAGACGAGATTCTGAAACATATTGTTATTCCGTATGTTGCAGCAGCCGGTGATCCGTTCTTTCTCACAGAAAATAATGCTTGACTTCATAGAGCTCGGCTAATAGACCACACGGTTCAAGAGAAGGAAACCGAATGTATGGAGTGGTCAGCGTTCTACCCTGACAGAAATCCAATTGAGGATGCCGATGACAACACTTAGAAGAAGTCACAAGAGGCGCATATACCATATTAAATCCGTTTATTTTTGTGGCACAGTAAATACATAGACTCGCCAAGTTTTCGCTCTCCACTGGGAGGCTTTTGCAAGACAATGGTAGGCATAAAGTGCAGGGAGTTGGAACACGTAAGGAACAAAGATAATTTTTTTAAATAAACAGGGTGACATCACGAGCATATTGCACGCATTTTTAACACACAATTATACGGTTGGTCACGATGTGTTTCCATCTTTTAATAACGCATACCAATCTTTTGGTAGTTTGGTAGAAACTATATCATTGCACGCTAGTTTTCAGGATAGTATTTCGTTTGTTTCCCTGATGGCAGTCTCTTTGAAGTTCGTGTATGTGGCAATTTTTCTAATACACTGGCGGAAAGTGAAAAAAGAACACCAAGAAGAAAATGGCGGACGTTCATGAAATATACATATGTTAATGTGGTCGAGGTTACGTAGGTGGGATGTTAATTTCTGGACCAACTGGTAAGCGCTTACGCCACAGCACGGCATAACATGAAAATTATCGTCGGTGGTTTTTAAGGAATACGGCGAAGTGAATGTAATCAGTCGTCGGCGTACGGACACGTGCGACAATTTCAGCAGTTATCGGACTTTGAGCGAGGTCGTCTAGTCGGACTCCGCGAGGCCGGGTGACCGTATCGTCGTGTTGCGGAGCGAATTGGACGGGTAGTATCGGTGGTGGTACGATGGTGGCGTAGATGGTCCAAGAAACATTACCACACAAGAAGACTTGGAACCGGGAGTCACAGACGGACTGATGAGCTGACTGATCGACGCATAAGCAGAGCGGCGTTGTCAAGCAGAATATCCACTGCGACACAAATCCGAGCTGTCGTTGCACCTGAGGTGACTGTGCGAACAATCCGCAACCGTTTACTGAATGCAGGATTTCGTGCACGTGTGGCTCTGGCATGTGTACCTCGGACTCCAGCCCACCGTCAGGAACGGCTGCAGTGTTGTCGCCGACGTCTGCACTGCAGAAGGCAATGGCGATCTGTCGTGTTCAGCGATGAAAGCAGATTCGGCTTGGGAGCCTCCGATGGCCGTATGTGTGTTCGCAGACGCCCAGGGTAGCGTTTCAACCCTTTTTGCATCCGCCATCGACTCACAGAGCCTACACCTGGTCTCCTTGTGTGGGGAGCGATCAGCTATCTTTCTTGTACACAACTAGTGTTTGTAATGGGTACGTTAAACAGCACCTCCTACATCAGCAACATCATTCAGCCCGTTGTTGTGCCATTTGTATGGTCGGTCCATCGTGGTGTTTTCCAGCAAGATATCGCACGCCCACACACATGCACTGCAACGAAACATGCACTTCAGGGTGTGAGACAACTTCCATGGCCTGCACGTTCACCGGATTTGTTAACCATTGAGCACGTGTGGGATTATATGAGACAACAACTTATCCGGTCTCCACGGCGAGCCACGACCGTCCCAGAGTTACGCGTCCAACTTGAGGATGCTTGGAACTCAATAACCCAAACTTACATCCAACATCTGTACGACAGACGCCATGCCATAATTGCTCAGTGTGACGCAGTTCATGGCGGTTCAACCTCGTACTAACCATGTTACATGGAAATGCTATTTTTCAGTTTACCAGCAAATACAGCTGTATTTTGCCATAATGTTTTGATCACGTTATCCTCTGTATTCCGCAATTATGCTGTATAAATTTCGTTGGTATCAGACGTCTCCTTCTTGGTGTTCTTTTTTCATATTCCGCACGTGTATTATTCCATAGTAGAGCGGCTGATGTATGCGTGACTTCTCAATCGAGGATTGTATTCTGCATGTCCTGGTTGACATTTCACACGTGCTCTTTTAATCTAGTGTCCAAGGACCAGTTTGTCATTCCGATATATATTAATATGTTTTCGGTGTTGTCAATATAAACCAACGGTAGAGCGTAGAAGCCTTCCTTTTCTTTCTCACACTGTCTCTCCTTGCAACTTTTTATTATATGTGATAACGAAATCAGGGACTTCATTGCTTTCAATATGTTGTATTTACGTAATAATTGAATGATACAAATTCGTCTAATATGGTCGTGATGTCACCCACGTTATTTTCCAAATCATCTTTTTCCTTACGTGTTCCAATTCCTTGCATATTATGTTTGCCATTGCTTTGAAATAGCCTCCCAGTGGAGTGCGAAAACTTGGCGAATCTTTTTACTTACTACACCTCGAAAATAAATGCGTTTAACAGGCTGTATGCTTCTCTTGAGTGTTCACAGTGCTATGTATTTATAATTACGTTACTTAGCAGATGTATTGTACTTTGTCCGGCACCCCTATTAATTTGCATGTCCATGAAAATGCCCTTATTGAGGAGCAGTAGAGGTGGGACACACCTCTTTGATAAACTCATCAATTCCATGCCACCAAGGTGTGCAGCAGTCTTATCCGTTCGAGGGGATCCCACTCTCTACTTCAAGAAAGTTACCACCTTTAAAATGTCATTTTTTGTTGTTGTATAGATATGCATATTGTTTTAAGGCATAAAGCATCATGTGCATTAAATGATAGTGTTGCTAAAATTCGTTAAAGTGCCTTATCTTTCCTCTGCTACTTAATGTTTATAACGAAGTGAATTTCTCCGTCATTTTATCCGCGCCGGGGTATGTGCAGATCATTCATATCATCTCCCCCTTATTATTCTTCTTTTTTTCTTTCGAAGTGCTGCTCATATTTTTCCTATCTCGCGGTGTGGAAATAACATCACACCAATGCGAGATTTTGAACGGTCGGGTCATCCGGATAGTTCGGGCGCCATTATAACGAAGTGAATTTCTCCGTCATTTTATCCGCGCCGGGGTATGTGCAGATCATTCATATGTTCTACTATACGTTACGTAAAAATAATATTTTACGTTGAACAAAATCAGTCGCACATGATTTCTTTTTACCATTTCGCTTGCTCTTCTCAGTCTTCTAAACCCGGTAAATATCAATCGGAAAACGTTCCGCGTAAGTGAAAAATAATGACACGATTATTATTTCTTTTAACATAACTTTTGATCCAGTTACATAATCCAAGGAATACCCAAAGAGAAAAAAATCTGAATTTTGGGCCGCTGAATCAGTCGCACATGATTTCTTTTTACCATTTCGCTTGCTCTTCTCAGTCTTCTAAACCCGGTAAATATCAATCGGAAAACGTTCCGCGTAAGTGAAAAATAATGACACGATTATTATTTCTTTTAACATAACTTTTGATCCAGTTACATAATCCAAGGAATACCCAAAGAGAAAAAAATCTGAATTTTGGGCCGCTGAATCCGAGCAGAAGAACTGCAACTGGAAGAGAGTAAACCACGGAAATGAAATATGCCCCTTTTTAATCTGTTGACGTTTGATTTATGGCCAAACGTATACGCACGTAATGACGACAGGAAGTACGCTTTCCGCTGGGTTAATTGGACTCTGTGATTGTGTTCTTTTTTCTTCCCGATACGCTCTAGCAAACTGTAAGGAAAGGATCTGCAGGAGTTGGTAATTTGCATTTCCCTTCATTTCATCAGAAATAGTAACAAAATAACAGATTTTAACTTCCCTTGATTGAAAATAACCAAACTTTTCGCTCACTAAATTGTAAAACTTTTCGAGACCGGAAGCCGAAATTTCCCTATTGTATTTGAAATAAAACATTTAAGCATTACTGCCAGCGCTGCTGATTTAAACTTAAAATTCAAGTTTGCTAAACTTAAAAACTTTTATAAAAATTGGAGATCTAAATATTTCAATTTTGGAATAAAAAACCGGAAAAAAAAGAATTAGACTAGAGATTGTGGTGTCACCATCATTACGTTCACTTATCTTCTTAAAAGGCCTGCCCAGTTGGATGACATATAGACACATGCTCTGCGTTTTTACTTCTTTCTTACCGTGATATTCATATATAAATATATATCATTTTCTAAATAAGTTGAAAATTACTGAAGCTGGAAGAAGTACTTACTCTTACTATTACAGTCAAGCGTGTCATCCTTGTAAAGACTCTAATACATTATAATTTCTGCATTTACTCTTTGCGGTTGTAGCAACGCGACAGGGAATTGTATAGTGTGTCATTTTTAAAACAAAGCCAAATGTTTTCCAGAAAATATCTTTTGAAAGTTTAGGCTTACGAGTCGTCTCAGAGAGAGCAGTAAAAACCGTGGCGAGATTAAATTAAAAAAAAAAAAAAAACGCAATGGAAAAATTCAAAAGACTCAGTTCAAACCTGTCTGTATTTGACAAATTGGTAGAAAATATCCATGAAAAAAACATTACAAATATACGCGATTCTTAATAACACAGCAAGAATATTAATATGTTTGATATTGCTGTATGAAGTCAAAAAGCTGTCCCAGATAGAACTTGCCTACATTTTCTTTGCTTTCGACTGGGAAAGATAAGACACAAATTTTGAAGAAGAGTATTTCTAATCAACACGTGCTTTTCTACAAACGGAGTAATGAAACTGACAAAATTGTTCGGACAAGTTTTATTGTCAGTGAAAATATTGCAAAGCACTCAAAGCATTATTCCGAAGAATGCTTTGTCAAAGAATGTGCCTGTGATGTCATCGAATAATTGTGTCCTAATAAAACCTAAGACGTTGAACAAATAAGTCTTTCTCGCAGGACAGTGATGACACGTATCAAATGGACGATTACATAATATTAAGTCTTAAGAAACTGGCGTCAAACTTTGCTCTAAACAAAAGAAAAAACGCAGTCGATGCCTCGCAGTTGGCTATATTTCTCCATAGATTCGATGCAAAATAGGAGAAGACATTTTAAAAGAAGAAACAAATTCTACTAATGATTTCGACTTTAATAGGGAAAAGCTAAACGGGTTATTTACTTATGGGGCTTCGGCAATGATTGGGTCAAACTCAGGCGTTGGTACTAAAATCAGATCAGTGACTTCTGATATGAACGTCAATACAAAAGATTTGTGTGAGCTTCACTGCATATTACACCAATATAGCTTGTGTGGAAAAGCGATCAAATTCGATAATATCATTATAACTGTTGTTTCTGGCATAAATTTCATTAAGTCGAACGCAATAAACAATCACTACTCTTAAGAATTTCTGGAAGACGTAACTTTTTACTTTAAAGTGCTTTCGCTAGGCCAGAGCTTCCTCTTACTTAGCGAAAGTACTTGAAAATCCGACTTTTACTATGAAGCAGATCTGATTTTTTACTATGAAGATTTGAGTTTTACTAACCATGAAGATCTGACTTTTACTATGGAGATCTGGCATCTTGCTATGAACAATATCTGATTTTGTACTATAAAGATTTGACTTTTACTAAGCACGAAGATCTGACATTTACTATGAAGAAAATCTGACTTTTACTAACCATGAAGATCTGACTTTTACTAACCATGAAGATCTGACTTTTACTAACCATGAAGATCTGACTTTTACTAACCATGAAGATCTGACTTTTACTACAAAGTTCGTTGCCTAAGTAAGGGGATGATGCTGAAGCGGTTTATGATATAAAATGTGAGGTTTTTGTTTCTATTTATATGAAAGGAAATTCTGGATGGAAGTTAGAAAAAAAAAGCTTTCTGTGTGATCTTTGATTTCTTGTAGATGTTACAAGTCATATCAATGAACTGAGTTCTAATAAGATATAAACTCTAGGAGAGTTGGTTCATGAGATGTATGGACAAAATATCATATCATAACGAACATCTACTGTAGGAATGCCAACTAAGGATAAGCAGTACTTACTATTTTGCCACACTTGCGAACTACGAAACTGATTGTACTGAATTTTATTGCAATTAATTTCCAAACGAGTTGATGTCTTTCAATGAGAAACTCAACACTAGGTTCCGTGATTTTTACAAGCAGAAGTCGCAAATTTTAAAATCTCCCCGTCTACATTTGATCATTTGGAGCGAGCTCCACATTCCTTGCAAATGGAATTAATTGAAATGCAAGGGAACTGAGATATGAAGACAGAATCGAAAGACGTTTCATTAACTGAATTTCATAAGAATCATTTTACAGGAGACTAGGATATGAATCTCACAACTTTGGCTAGGAAGGCAATAACACCATTCAGAAACACTTAAAACTGCAAGCACTTTCTTCTAGAAATTTCGTTTGTGACTGCAACGGAGATGACCTCAGGTTGGAACCCATGAGGTACGAACTCTCGAACCGTTAAATATCCGAGTGCGTCGGATGGGCACGTTAAGCCGTAGGACCCTGAGTACTGACGCACTGGTAATACGTGTGTCTTCCTTCCCTTATCTACATCGCTTCCGTGTCACTTTCCTATCGGACACTCTACCCCAAACCTCATAACTTCCTATTTCTAAGGGTTGTTTAAAATCTGGGGTAAGACACTCCCTTCCTAAAATCCTCTACATATGATCTGATCTGTTTTACACCAATTTGCAGATTGCAACTTCATTTCGCACTTAAATTACCTTCTTGTCAGTGGTATGAAATCACTCACTTCACATTGAATGCATCTGATCTGTCTTGAGCTTAATTTACTTCGTAAAACGAACTTTAAAAAATTAAACTTATTAATATAAACACAAGATGAAGAAAACCGCTATTAAGTGCATACACTTTCATTAATCTACTCAAAATATTTTATGCTGACATAATTAAAAAAACGAAAAAAAAACTGATTTTTTGTTGTCTGAAAGTACTCACATATTTAAATTTCAAAACAAAATCATACGGTATATCCCATGGAAATACTTATATAATGCTTTCAGGCCCGTGTTTGATCTAGACCTTTCTTTCCAAATATTCATTCAGCAGTTATTTAAGTGATCAATTGAGATCGCTAAGTATAACAAAGTACTAACTTTCGAAATGGAAGAGTTTTTCTTGGAAAGAGACACCTTTATATATCTGATTTTTCAGAATAACTATTGCAAGTAACAATACTTCATATGGAATGTGAGGAATGAAATCAATTTTTTTGTTTGGCATTTTAACAAACACCGTGAGCAGCACGATATACACCTCTCAGTAAATTACCTTTTCGTCAATTAGGGCCTCTGGTTCCAGAGAAGGGAGAGAGTCAGTGGTGTACGACAAAAAAGACATCCATTGCTCAATGGATTTCGGAGCATTCCCCATCCTGGATGAATAGTCAGGATCCAGCAATGAGAAATCCGCGCCACAGGGGCTTGATTTACGAAGTTGGTTATTCATTTACATTTAATAATTACATCACCGTTAAAATCTGAATTCTGAAAGTCATTCATATATTAGAAGAAAATTCAACCTATTTTACATATTCTTAATGCTTTAAATCATTTCTCGTTCTAAAATTCAATTTTCGTTTTAGTTTACAGAAATTCCAATCTGTAAATAATCATCCACATTTACCTGTTCAAATTACACGCTACTGAAAACGTGCCGAATTTTTCTGAATCGGTGACAATTTTAAAGATCAAAATAACTTTAGCCTAACTTTTAAGACAATCAGAACGGTTTTGATAAATTTCTACAATCTTGTTAGAGGAAAAAAGCAAGAACTTTATAAGACAGAATTTATCGCCAATAACTCGAAATAAAGCAAATAATTTACAAAACATCGGAAGACAAATAGATTTTTTTTTTAAATAAAACGGTTAATGATTATTGGGTGCAAATGAACTGACATACTTATATAAAACCACCGCGTTCAAACGATTGATTAGAATTATTCATTTTTATTTAAAATCAAGCCATTGCACAGGTACACGAACATATACGTACACGAGTATGATTTGCTGTTTATTCCACTTAGTTTAGACAGTTCAAGAATTACTGTTTTTTACTGATTATTTCTTTATATTTAAATAACATTTTATGGTTTTAATTCCTTCAAAGAAATTTATGTTCTTTCGGTTTTAGGAGAGTGTTATATAAAGATGAACCAATGAAAGCAGTGATATGATAGAAATATCATTACCTGATTTTGCAATAAGATGTACTGAAGTGACAAAAGTCATGGAACACGTATAAAGCATTGTGTAAGGCCTAAACAGGTCCGGCGAAGTGGAGCAACTCGACGTGGCATCGATTCTGAAAGCGGCCGAAAGACGTCTAAAGAGATGTTGAGCCATGCCCTCTGAATGGCCACCCACAGTTCCCTGGTATATCTAGGTACTGAATCTTAGATGCGAACGGACATTTACACAACGTCCCGTATGTATAATGTTGGGTTCATGTCGGGAGAACATGGTGACTACATCATCCGTCGGAACCATTCAGAATGATCCTCGAACCAGTTTCGGACAACTTCGGCTCAATGAAATAGCACATTGTTCGCCTGGAATATTTTATCATTTTTGTGGTACATGAAGCCCATGAAGGGCTGCAATTAGTCACCCAGCAGAGCAACAAAGCCTTTATCGGTTAATAACGTGGTGTAGGAGGACCAGAGGAACCAAGACGTTACATGTAAAGATATCCCACACGTCTATGGAACAAGCACCAGCTTGCACAGTGCCTTGGTTATAGCTTAGGTCCATGGCCTCAGGTAGTCTACGCCAAGCACGAACCCTACCATCATCTCGTAACAACTGGAAGCGTGACTCATTGGACCACACCACATGTTGCCAGTCTTCCATATTCCAATTACTATGTTCTCGATCCCAGGTGAGGAATTGTGTCCGATGTCGTGGTGTTAACAAAAGCACTCTGGCGGGCCTTCTGCTCCCATACCCCTGGAAGCAAACTTACGTTGCACTGACCTTATGAATATGTTTCGGGTACCTACTGCATTGAATGTAGCTGTTATTTGAGCCAATGTCGCTTGTTTGGCTACGTTAACAGTACTCGTCAGACGCCGCTGGTCACAGTCATTCAGCACCAGTGATCGGCCACTGCGTTCTAAAGGGTGGGTGGTTATAACTTCCATGAGATATTCTCGGAAAACTAGTGACACCGTGGACCGCAGAATGTTGATTATTTGCTTAGCTTCGGAAATTGAATGTCCCATCTGTCGGGCTCCACTACCATGCTTCGTTCAAACTCCGATAATTTACGTTAGCTTGCCATAACCCTACTGGCGTTGTTCACTCAGACCCACGAGATAAAACCTCTCAACTGATGAAAATCTTGTCATGTGCCAAAGCATTTGTACGACGGCAGCGCCAGTTAAAAATTTGCATACTATTATCATATGACTTTTGGTATTTCAGTGTATAGTTTAGTGGACATCCATAGCGCATGATTTTTATTCATGAAGTATAGGAAAAGGGTGAATTAAATACGAAAGCATGGGGGAGTGACATGGAGGATACTAACTAAAGACGGAACGTTGTCAAAGGAACTTGGTTCACCTACATTAGGCAGTGGCTTCATAATAGTTGATGATAATGATAATACGGTTTTAATGCATAACTGCCAGAGTTATAAATGTCCTCTGGTCCTCATTTATTCAGCTATCTAGCTGAAGTAGATATTTCTCGCCAGCTCTTAATATTCTACCCCATTTCCAAGTTGAAAAAGGATACCTGAAACTATTTGTTAAAATTAACGGTTCCTTTCCTGTCGGATTTAGTTGTACTCCATCCACAGACTAAAGTGCGGAATTATTTCAAGATTTTTGATTTTTTTTTAAAACAATTTTTCCTCGACGGGTCTCTCTTGGAACAGTGTGCATTGATATTTTCGGTCCGCAGGTCAAAGGGGCATTTCCATTCTGCCAAGCAATCATTCACTGTACAAAAGGTGCCTATTAAATTGAGTTTTGATGGCGAAAATGGAAGAAGGTTCACAGCTTCAGTGCATAAATAGGACGTACATAGAACGAACATGAAATCGCATCTAAGGGATTCAAATCCTTTTACACACTACTGTTTGTTGAAATTGCAATACCATGAAGGACTGCTGGTATCAGTTTGAAACTTACAGTATAAGTACAATAGATTAGGAAATGCAAATAATTAAAATAGCAGTAAAGATCCTAGTGCAGTTTCGGAGCAATGTCCTCTGGACCAGACAGGTCTTGGGTATCAAGGGGTAATGCGATCGCTGAAGTGCTGACATTAAGCCTTAAAGGTGTTCCTTGTGTCTCACTATGCCCGTCGCCGAAGAAAGTGACATTATAAACAGCTGACGGATTGGAGCAGAGAAAAATTGTCACTGTACTGGCATAGGTATCCTACCGCGAAATCGCCGCTCGTACGATACATGTCCCAGTACAGTGATGCAAATGTGGCATCCTTGGATAGATGATGCTCGGGCGAACAGAAATCCAGCAAGGGGGTCTAAAAACCGTACGACTGAACGCAATCACATGCACTATCACCACATGACAGTGACAGATCGCACAGCGACATCCATGGTGTTCGAGCAGCAGTGTTAATGTGTTATAGTGCGACGTTCCAATTCTGCATAACTCGTTCTCCTTACCCTCCTAACTCAAACTCCCAGGGAAGATTGTCTGAAGCCAAGTTGACATGTACATTCAAGTCACTGAGAGTGCAAAAACTTAACGACACAAAATTTGAACCTAACTGTTCAATTTGTATATACGACATTTGCATTTAACAGATAACAATCATTTACTTAAAACGTTCTCTCGGTCAGCTTTGCAGTACGAAACTTTGCACAAAATATTTCAATATCCAGATAGTCCATGGTTTCAAGCATTAGTCAGAGTAATAAAACTTTTCACTCCATGAAATCAAAATAATTAAAAATAACAACCAGTTGCATGAAAACAAAACAGCCAAAAAAACTGCATAATTTAGTCGTCACCTTGTCCCATCCAGCCGATAGGTAGTCGCACTTGTCCTGTACTACACTAAGCGGAAAACACAACCTCCGAAGGAACAGTTCAGAATGATATTTCAGACATTACATCATCATGCTCAGCAAATAGTCACGCTTTACATGTACTCTAATCCTCGTAGGGCACAACACCAGCAGGAAAAGCTGACCCTCGGTTTCAGACTCGCAACAGCCTTTTTTCACAATGAAGGGAAAAAAACAGTAAGATCTTACTTATATGCTCTTTTATTTCACATCGGTTAATCGCCAAGAAGCGTGCATCCGGTGTTACGCAGATGTAACGTCCAGACGATGAGGAAAAGAGGACTGTAGAAGGATTGCTTAAGAAGATGAAGTGCCTTAAGGTTTTAAGGTGTCATTCAGCATCTTATGAATGGAATACTCTGAAAATATATATTTCTTCCATTCTCCCGTAACGTGTCAACAGGCCAGGTTTTCTACTCCTGCACAGTAAGACGTTGTGCAGGAGTACAAAGACTGACCTGTTGTAACAGTGCTCTAGTCGCTAGCAGCTCATTGCTGCCTATACCTTTGACACTCAAGTACAGGCTCCTCACGCTGCAATGAGGTCTCGAACAGAGACATCGGCACGCTGATTGGCATTAAGCTGTGTTTTCTAAGGAGTCACGATTCAACTCGATGCACTATGATGATTGCATACGTGTTCGAAGGCGTCGTGGTGAACGGCATCTTGCAAGGTTAATTTTTTCTGCGTCAAACCGGCCCAAGTAAAGAACCATGGTTTGGGGTACCATTGGGTTCTATTCGCAACCTCGCCTGATGCGAATTTAGATAACGCTGTGTGCCCAGCGATTTCTCGGGAAATATTTAAGGGCACATGTGATACCCTTCATTCAATGTTGTCCTGGGCTATATTGTTGCAGGACAATGCTCGGTTCATGTGGCCTGGAATGACCAGTAGCTCTTCCATCCAAAGAATATTCCTATTCTTCCCTGGCCTGTACTTTCGCTTAATATGTCAATGATCGAACATGTCAGGGGCATGGTAGCTAAACGACTGGCCCATAAGCGCCTCCGTCGGTCACTAGAATTGATCTCTGGCATCGCGTAAAAACAGCATCACTGGTATTTCCTCAAGACACTGACAAAAACCTCTTCCATTCAATGCAACGCCATGTAGATGTTATTTTTGATCGATATGGCTTCAGACGTTACTGAGTATTGAAGCAAAATATAATGTATAGCTCTACAAATGTCATCAGTTATATCCTGTAACATGAGGAATCAGTGGTGAAATTTAAAATTGGAATAGCTCGATTCTTTCTTGGCGTTGTAGTTTTCGCAAAAAGAAATGTGTACACATTGATAAACCAAGGATTAAAATGGATTTTGTTTTCATAATTATTGATTTCGTTTTTATACACACAAACTCTCCGCCAGAAGTAGTAATGATTTGTTTTCTGGAGTTGTTAAAGTACGAGGTTCTTCCCATTCGAGATAATTAATCCCACTCTAGGTTTCACGGTCTAGTGCTGTGTTCATGGCCCTCATCTACACACTATATACGTGCTCCGACAGGCGACTCTGTAAGGAGCGGAAAATGGAGCCAATATACTGTTTAGACGCAAACGTTGTTGTGCACGGTTCAGATGGGAGTACTATAAATTCCATATCGTTCGCTAGGATTAATGGAATCTCTGTCTTTTTAGATGGTTGATAAGGTTTTCGAAGTTGAAACTCCGAATGCCAGTTCATAACGGTTGCATATATTTCAAAAGGTAGACCTGAATACAGGGTAGTAGCAAATAGACCCAACAAACGTTTGTCTGCGATGCTCCCGTTCGAGGGTAGATGCAGAAAGGTTAAATAAGTTTCTCAAAAGGCGGTCAGAAATAATGCCATCATAGCCATGCAGTTTGGTGACATCTTTCATTTTTCTTCGTTCTACCATGAGACGTCTTAGGCTAGAAGAATGTGTAATAGCTGTTTTTACCATAAACCTAATATCCTAGAGCAAGGGTGGCGAACCTATGGCTCGCGTGCCCAGAGTGGCAGGCGAAAGAATTTTGTTGGAACACAGTAGCATGTGCCGGCTCTTCATTTTTTACTCCAGAAATATATGACGATTATCATGACTGGGAAATAAAGCAAAATACATAACAATTGCTCCATTGCCTCACTCCCAAAAAAGGCTGGGTGATTTTGTGCTTTAAATTGTAATTAAACATCGTCACAAAACTGTTTTGAAACTGTTAGGTATAAAATTTTCTCGTCGGTTCAGCAACAGGAGAAGAACAAAAGAATAGAATAAAATAGTAATTAACGATAATTTGCTACTTTCAATTTCCACTGGCACACGCAAAGAAATATTTTTGCGCGATTATCGACAATTTTGGCACGCGGTCTCAAAAAGGTTTGCCATCCCCGGCCTAGTTAGAATTTATGAATAATAGGATGAGCGTATATCTCATTGGATGAGTTGTATCAATTTACTGTTGGATGAATGCCTTCCCTAGTTTCTCCGGTATGGTCGGTCTTGCATCTTATCCTCCGTGCTATTCAAGCATGGTTTCAAATTTTATCCACCCATCTCCCATGTGGTCTACTTCTGGGTTGTTGTCGAAAGGTCAAATACTCGTCTTCCGTGAATAATGGGGAAAGACGAAGTGGCCAGGATTATCTTGAGATTTGTTACGCCTTAAATCTGCCCTTTGCAAAACAAAACCTTACCGGAAAACAGGAGGGATACTAAGCTTCTTTGCGTAGCTCAGAGGCAGGTGCGCTGGTACAACCGAGGCAAGTGACGGACGGAGGAATCCCGTTTAACCTTAAGCCAGTACAGCCAAGGACATTTTTATATATGATGCTACTAGTCATTCCTAGAGTTTAATCGGCGATCATATATTTCAAATATGATAGAAATTTCCCATTTCTGAAAAGTCAAAGGGGCGTGAGAATATCCCTTTGAACTACAGCTCTTGATTCCGCTGTGCCGCAGGGAAGATATGGTCACACAGTGGTCCCAAGAGCAGGGTCAGGGACTTCTAGATGCTGAAATGCGCTTATCTTGATTCATGATGCGGTGAAACGGAATTGAGCCTATGAGATTTGAAATCAGGAGATTTCATATTTAGCGCATCTTTGTTCTTGAGGAAGAGGACTCATGACGGGTTTCTTTCAGTGGTTATGTGTGAAATTTTCAGTGCAGAATTTCAGATTCTTCATGGAATTCTACACGCATTACTCATACATCAATGACATTCCATCCCTACCTCTGCAAAGTTCTTTAAAACATGACACACACAAAGGGGGAAAAGGAAGAAAAGAAAAAATGAATTTTGCACTTAAAAGTTTCCCATTCAGTTCAGTAAAATTCAAACCCTCCCTCTGACGGTGGCGAACTCTTTCTACTCGGGACTCGAATGCTTTACCTGTTAAGCTACGTCGGCAAGGGCTTATCACTGTGACTTGACGTCGTGACATGTGCGTCACCTCTGTTGTACAACACAGTTCTTCTTTACTAGAGCATATGTTCCGAGAGACTGTAATTTCATAATTGGAAACCAATGCGAATTCCAAAATCATCGTAAAAATTTAAGATTCCGTGGCGTGTTTAAAGACGATTAGTATATAATTGTGGCAACGTTGTTAAAGTTGTACAGCATTGAATAATTATTAAATAATGGGTATGAAACACAATTAAAGAATGGCACGTTTACGGAATTTAGTACATCATTCAATATTCCGTTTTTAATACAGACGTGATGAAAGGAATATTTCCTTTGTGTCAAGAACACAGTTTGCCCTCTTTGCAGGATTTTAAAAAAGTTACAGTTAAAAATATATATATATTAAATTAAAACATGAGCACTTTCAAGTCCACAGTGGACCCGTCATCAGAAGGTGTGGTTGCTTTATGCCCTGAGAGGGTATATATATATCATCATCATCATCATCGTCAGCCATTATCAATCCACTGCTGGACGAAATTCTCCCCAAGTTTCCTCCACAACGGTCTGTCTTGTGCCAGTCTCCTCCATGTCACCCCTGCATACTTTCGAATTTCATCCACCCATCTCCCATGTGGTCTTCTTCTGGGTCTTTTCCTGTCCCTTGGAATATAATCTAAAATTTCGGCTGTCCATCGATGATCTGTCCTTCTGGCAGTATGTCCAGCCCATTGCCATTTCAGGGATTTAATTCTGATCATGATGTCTTCCACTCTTGTCATTTTTCGGATCCACGAGTTCCTCTTCTTATCTCTTCTGGGTTACACGAAGCATGCACCTCTCCATGCTTCTTTGAGTTGTCTGCAGTCTTTGTATATCTCTTTTAGTTAAGGTCCACGTCTCTGCACCATACGTAAGCACTGGAAGGATGCATTGATCAAACACTTTTCTTTTAAGACATAATGGCACATTGCTCTTGAAAATTATGCTGTTTCTTCCAAAAGCTTTCCAGGCAAGTTTTGTACGCCGATTAATTTCTTCATCAATGTGACCCTCACTTGATATCTGCTGTCCAAGATAAACGTACGTGTCTGTTATCTCCAGCTTTTCTCCATCAATCAATAAATCTTCATTTCTTGTAAAAGCATTGAACATCACTTTTGTCTTCTGAAAGTTCATTTTTAATCCCACTTCTTTACTCTTGTCAGCAAGTTCCTGGATCATACTCTGCAGCTCTGATGGGGTAGTTGCAAAAATGACTACGTCATCAGCAAAACGAAGGTGGGTTAGATAATCTCCATTAATCTTTATCCCTTTGTTTTCCCAGCTCAGCGACTGAAAAACACCCTCCAATATGGCATTAAAGAGCTTCGGAGATATGGTGTCACCTTGTCTCACTCCCTTTCCAATTTTTATGTGTGTTGTATTTTCAAACAGCCGAATCTTTGCACTTGCATTTTCATACATGTTATTAATAATATTAATGTATGCATCTTCAATACCGCAGGTTTTCAGAGCCATTGTAACTGCTGATGGTTTCACCGAATCAAAGGCTTTTTCATAATCGATAAAAGCCATGCACAATGGAAGTTCATATTCCCTCGCTCTTTCAATTAGTTCTCTCAGTACGTGGATATGATCTATTGTGCTGTAGATACTCCTAAATCCAGCTTGTTCTCTCAATTGAGCCATGTCCAGTGTTACCTTCAAGCGGTGTGAAAGAACTTTAGTGAAGATTTTATAAACTACTGATAGGAGGCTGATAGGTCTGTAGTTTCCGAGATCCTCAATGACACCTTTCTTATGTAGCAGGATCATTGTAGCTGTGTTCCAATCCTCAGGAATCTTTCCTTCATTAAGGCATCGAGTGAAAATTTGGGCGAGTACTGTTTCAATTTCTCCACTTGCTTCTTGTATGATGTCTACAGTAATTCCATCTTCTCCTGGAGCTTTTCCCCGCTTCATGTTCTTGATTGCATGTGTAACTTCTGCTGGAAGGACTGGCGGAACTCTAATACTGGTATCTTTCATGATGTCTGGAGTGCATGTATCATCCCTTTCATATAATTTGGAGTAGAAATCTTTCACTCTTGTCAAAATTTCGCCTCTATTTCTTGTTACAGAACCATCTTCTTTTCTCAGTGCCATAATCTGTTTTCTTCCCTTACTGAGATGTCCCTTTGCTATCTTTAGGCTTTGGTTGTTTTCAATTACTTTCCTCACTAGTTCACAGTTGAATTTTCTTACGTCTTCAGTGATACTTTTTCTTACTGTCTTGCATAGCTCTATATATTCTACTTTGGAAGTCACATCTTCCTTAGTTGTCCTCTTCTCTCTTCTTTTTTGCATCAACATTTTCGTTTTTCCTGATAATTTGTTTACATGCAACTTGTTCTTAGACCCAGCTAATTTTGTTGCTGTTTCCATAAGAGCTTTGGTTACTTTTCTGTTAACTTCAGAGATATCCACTTCTTCCGATGTTAGGCCTTCTAAAGCAGAGAACCTGTTCTTCAGTTCCAATTTGAAGGTATTATGGTGTTTTTTAAGGTTGGTTATGTCAATAGATTTTGTTTGTCTTATGAGCTTGCCACGTTCAAGTTTGGTGTTAAGGTGCATCTTACATCACACCAATCTATGGTCACTACCTGTGTTGAACTTGTTTAGCACACTGCAGTCTTCTACGACGAATTTTTTGTTACACATAATAAAATCAATTTTACTTGTCGTTACATTTGGATGTCTCCATGTCCATTTCCTGTGTGGCTTTTTCTTGAAGAAGGAGTTCAAGATGAAAAACCCTTCTGCCTCTGCAAACTCAACGAGAGTATTTCCACGCTGGTTTCTGTTGCCGTGACCGAATTTACCTACTGAAGTTTCATTCTGTTGCCGTTGCCGTATTTTGCATTGAAATCTCCCATAATTATCTTCAAGTGCTGCTTACCTTTATTATTTAGATGACAAATTTCCTCATAAAATTCTTCAATTTCTTCTTCAGGATGACTTGTGGTGGGTGCATAAGTTTGAATAATCTGAGCCTGGTATCTTTTCGAGAGTTGGATAACAAGTCGTGCAGCTCTGTCAGAGGAACTTTCAACTTCTACAACTTTATCCTTCAGTTTCTTGTTTATTATAAATCCAACACCACTAGTTCTGCCAGTATCTGTCCCACGATAGTAGAAGAGATGTCCACTTTTCAGTTCAATGAGATCTTCTCCTTTTCTCCTTACCTCACTTAGCCCGACGATGTCCCACTTGATCCTTTGTAGTTCCTCTTCCAATTCAAGAAGCCTTGAATCAGAAGATAGGGAACGTCCGTTATATGTAGCCAAGGTCAGCATCAGATGGCAGCCTAGTCCGGTCCTCCGGGGATTCTTAGCACCCTCTGCCTTCATGTCGCACTGGCCGCTGCCTTGGCCAGGTACATTCCAGCTGCCGGAGACTGAGGGCCAAGATTTAGGTTGTGGAATCATTTTAGAGGAGTTTGGCCATAACTCACAACGCTGGCCAAGCGGGTTGGTGAGTGTGGGATAGAATTTCCTCTAATCCCGATGGTATAGTTATACCGCTATTGGCGGTCGTCAGAGCCCCTTTAGTGGGAACAGGATGTACCACGAGAAGGCGGGGTTGACATTTGTCAAGGAGAGGCTGTGATGTTACGCATCACCTGACCTTACATCCCTATATATATATATATATATATATATATATAGTAAGCACGTTGACGAAACAGTATGTTTTAGCAAGCGCATGTTCACTACATAATCATGTCGTTTCATTGGAGCTGCCGGTATTGTCTCTTTCGCTGTAGTAGTTACAAAGTAGTTTCCATGGTAACGGTATAATGATAGGGGTATCGTCGTTACAACATTCTGCCCAATGTTTATGTATCAATAAGCTTTCTGACAAGAGGATAGATGAACAGGTAGTCGGCGCATGTAACATGGTAACATCTTCCCAGATAGGTTGGTGTTGACACTTCAGGCATAGTCTTGAAAAGGCGATGGAGGTAGAGGATGTTTTAACATTGTATTTATGTTCAGAGACACGTAAAATAAGATTGTAACGGGTCGAACCTATGTATATCTGTTCGGTTAAATAAACATTCATAGCTTTTAGTGGGATTGCATTTGCATACACACCGAATTTGGAATTAAGGGGAATCTGATCCCTGTCATTTTTAATATGGGCGAGAATGTTGCACGTTTTTATGCCAAAATAAAAATTAAAAGGTCGACATGCGTTTTAGGGTATTTTTGACAGCAGGGATGTATGGTAGTTTGCCGACATATGAAGTGGTTGGTCTCGTTCTTGGTAATGTTGAGTATGATGCATTAAAGACGCGGAGCATTATGGAGTTAAGTGTGGTAGATAGATAATTATATAATGCTACAATATCCATAGTTATAGTTAACTCACTCCTGCCCCCCCCGGTGGCGCAGTGATGTAAGGCAATGGCCTCAGATCATTCGTCCGAAAGGGGACCGGGTTCGAATCCCAGTGAGACATGGATGTTGTGTTTGTCTTACGGCACTGGCTCTCTCCCTTCCCGGGAACCAGTGACATTAAATTAAGGACAGGCGACTGCTTATAGCCCATTGAGTTGCTCACGGGGGTCGTTAAACCTCCAATCAAAAAAAAAAAAAAAAAAAACTCACTCCGTATATAGAAAACCAACTGCAACAATATATATATGCTTCCCTATATAAGGTCAGGTAATGCGTAACATCACAGCCTCTCCTTGACAAATGTCAACCCCGCCTTCTCGTGGTACATCCTGTTCCCACTAAACTGCTCTGACGACCGCCAATAGCGGTATAACTATACCATCGGGATTAGAGGAAATGCTATACCACACTCACCAACCCGCTTGGCCAGCGTGGTGAGTTATGGCCAAAACCCTCCAAAATGACTCCACAACTTAAATCTTGGCCCTCAGTCTCCGGCAGATGAAATGTACCTGGCCAAGGCAGCGGCCAGTGCAACATGAAGGCAGAATGTGCTAAGAATCCCCAGAGGACCGGACTAGGCTGCCATCTGATGCTGACCTTGGCTACGTATAACGGACGCTCCCTATCTTCTGATTCAAGGCTTCTTGAATTGGACGAGGAACTACAAAGGATCAAGTGGGACATCGTTGGGCTAAGTGAGGTAAGGAGAAAAGGAGAAGATCTCATTGAACTGAAAAGTGGACATCTCTTCTATTATCGTGGGACAGATACTGGCAGAACCAGTGGTGTTGGATTTATAATAAACAAGAAACTGAAGGATAAAGTTGTAGAAGTTGAAAGTTCCTCTGACAGAGCTGCACGACTCATTATCCAACTCTCGAGAAGATACCAGGCTCAGATTATTCAAACTTATGCACCCACCACAAGTCATGCTGAAGAAGAAATTGAAGAATTTTATGAGGAAATTCGTGATCTAAATAATAAAGGTAAGCAGCACTTGAAGATAATTATGGGAGATTTCAATGCAAAAATAGGGCAACGGCAACAGAATGAAACTTCAGTAGGTAATTTCGGTTACGGCAACAGAAACCAGCGTGGAAATACTCTCGTAGAGTTTGCAGAGGCAGAAGGGTTTTTTATCTTGAACTCCTTTTTCAAGAAAAAGCCACACAGGAAATGGACATGGAGACATCCAAATGGGACGACAAGTTAAATGGATTTTTTTATGTGTAACAAAAAATTCATCATAGAAGACTGCAGTGTGCTAAACAAGTTCAACACAGTCAGTGACCATAGATTGGTGAGATGTAAGATGCACCTCAACAATAAACTCGAACGTAGCAAGCTCATAAGGCAAACAAAATGTATTGACATAACCAACCTTAAAAAACACCATAATACCTTCAAATTGGAACTGAAGAACAGTTTCTCTGCTTTAGAAGGCCTAACATCGGAAGAAGTGGATATTTCTGAAGTTAACAGAAAAGTAACCAAAGCTCTTATGGAAACAGCAACAAAATTAGCTGGGTCTAAGAACAAATTGTATGTGAACAAATTATCAGGAAAAACCAAAATGTTGATGCAAAAAAGAAGAGAGATGAGGACAACTAAAGAAGATATGACTTCCAAAGTGGAATATATACAGCTATGCAAGGCAGTACGAAAAATTATCACTGAAGACGTAAGGAAATTCAACTGTGAACTAGTAAGGAAGGCAATTGAAAAATACCAAAGCCTAAAGATAGCAAAGGGACATCTCAGCAAGGAAAAAAACAGATTTCGGCACTGAGAAAAGAAGATGGTTCTGTAACAAGAAATAGAGGCGAAATTTTGACAAGAGTGAAAGATTTCTACTCCAAATTATATGAAAGGGGTGATACATGTACTCCAGACACCATGAAAGGTACCAGTACCAGAGTTCTTCCAGTCCTTCCAGCAGAAGTTACACATGCAATCAAGAACATGAAGCGGGGAAAAGCTCCAGGAGAAGATGGAATTACTGTAGACATCATACAAGAAGCAAGTGGAGAAATCGAAACAGTACTCGCCCAAATTTCCACTCGATGCCTTAATGAAGGGAAAATTCCTGAGGATTGGAACAACGCTACAATGATCCTGCTACATAAAAAAGGTGACATTGAGGATCTCAGAAACTACAGACCTATCAGCCTCCTATCAGTAGTTTATAAAATCTTCACTAAAGTTCTTTCACACCGCTTGAAGGTGACACTGGACATGGCTCAACCGAGAGAACAAGCTGGATTCAGGAGTGGCTACAGCACAATAGATCATATCCACGTACTGAGAGAACTAATTGAAAGAGCGAGGGAATATGAACTTCCATTGTGCATGGCTTTTATCGATTATGAAAAAGCCTTTGATTCGGTGCAACCATCAGCAGTTGCAATGGCTCTGAAAACCTGCGGTATTGAAGATGCATACATTAATATTATTAGTAACATCTATGAAAATGCAAGTGCAAAGATTCGGCTGTTTGAAAATACAACACACATAAAAATTGGAAAAGGAGTGAGACAAGGTGACACCATATCTCCGAAGCTCTTTAATGCCACATTGGAAAATGTCTTTCAATCACTCAACTGGGAAAACAAAGGGATAAAGATTAATGGAGATTATCTAACCCACCTTCGTTTTGCTGATGACATAGTCATTTTTGCAACTACCCCATCAGAGCTACAGAGTATGATCCAGGAACTTGCTGACAAGAGTAAAGAAGTGGGATTAAAAATGAACTTTCAGAAAACAAAAGTGATGTTCAATGCTTTTACAAGAAATGAAGATTTATCGATTGATGGAGAAAAGCTGGAGATAACAGACACATACGTTTATCTTGGACAGCAGATATCAAGTGAGTGTCACATTGGTGAAGAAATTAATCGGCGTACAAAGCTTGCCTGGAGAGCTTTTGGAAGAAACAGCATAATTTTCAAGAGCAATATGCCATTATGCCTTAAAAGAAAAGTGTTTGATCAATGCATCCTTCTAGTGCTTACGTATGGTGCAGAGACGTGGACCTTAGCTAAAAGAGACATACAAAGGCTGCAGACTACTCAAAGAAGCATGGAGAGGTGCATGCTTGGTGTAACCAGGAGAGATAAGTAGAGGAACACGTGGATCCGAAAAATGACAAGAGTTTAAGACATCATGATCAGAGTCAAATCCCTGAAATGGCAATGGGCTGGACATACTGCCAGAAGAACAGACCATCGATGAACAGCCGAAATTTTAGATTGGATTCCAAGGGACAGGAAAAGACCCAGAAGAAGACCACATGGAAGATGGGTGGATGAAATTCGAAAGTATGGGGGAGTGACATGGAGGAGACTGGCACAAGACAGACCGTTGTGGAGGAAACTTGGGGAGACCTTTGTCCAGCAGTGGATTGATAATGGTTGACAATGATGATGATGATAACTCCCTCCACCCACTCAGGCAAAAACTCTCAGCCCTTCACTTTATGTTTCATCGAGCAGTTACACATTCATCCTCAACCGATCAAAGAGACCTAGAAGTTACAAAAATTATGGATATCGCAGCATTATATAATTATCCATCAACCACATTTACCTCCATAATGAGCCGAGCCTTAATGCATCATACTCAACATTACCAAGAACGAGACCAACCACTTCATATGTCGGCAAACTACCATACATCCCTGCTGCTACAAATACCCTAAAAAACGCATGTCGACCATTTAATTTTGCTTTTGGAATAAGAACGTGCAACATTCTCACCCATATTTAAAATGACAGGGATCAGATTCCCCTTGGTTCCAAATTTGGTGTGTATGCAATCCCACTAAAAGCTGTGAATGCTGATGTAACCGACGAGATATACATTGGTTCGACCCGTCGCTATCTTAATTTACGTGTCTCTGAACATTAATACAATGTTTAAACATGCTGCACCTCCACTGCCCTTTCAAGACTATGCCTGGAGTGTCAACACCAACCTATTTGGGACGATGTTACTATATTACATACGCCGACTACCTGTTCATCTGTGTTCTTGACAGAAAGTTTATTGATACATAAACATAGGGCAGAATGCTGTAACGACGATACTCCTGTCATTATACCGTTACCATGGAAACTACTTTGTAACTACTACAGCGAAAGAGACAATACCGGCAGCTCCAATGAAACGACATGAATATGTAATGAACATGCGCTTGCTAAAACATACTGTTTCGTCAACATGCTTACTATATATATATATATAAATAGTAAGCAAATAACACCAAAAAATTACTTTATAAATCAAGAATTAAACACAAGAAAATTAGACAAAAAAGGCTGATACCATGAGAAGCGCCGAAGGCAGCTAAACCTCATGCAGTAGCTTATATAGAATGAAAATATTACAGAACAAAAATACAAACTTTCAAAACAAGTAAAAAACTGGAACATGTTGCCGTCATCAGGAGAGCATCAACCTGTGGGAGTGGCCTTTCTAGTACCAACAAAACGACAAGGCAAGCGAAAATTGTCGGTTGCTCATTCTCATTAGGTAACAAAACCAAATTCAAATAAGCACAAAAATTACAAAAATCAATGTTATAAAACTAAAAAAAAAGAATTAAAAGCTTACCGGCAGAACAAAAACTGCCATGACAAAGAGTCAAACAAGACTGAACAGAGCACCTACAAGAACCCAAATATATACACTGATAAGAAAGGTGGTCACGGTTAAACAACTACCTGGTAAGCCAAAAAATGTGTGAATTGACAAGATGCAAAACTGTATATGTAGATAAGATCTTCAGCTATTAGGGACCCACCAAATAGCACTTTGTGTTACCTATATATTTAAAATTAATAGGTCCTAGGTTAACAAAGCATGTCAATGTGTAATTTGAAACTTTTGGACACCGAATTAAAGTTCAAAATTAAATGGTTAAAATGATGCCTTAAGAAATTTTTAGGAAAATTGTTAGATTGCAATTTAGAAAGAAGAGCTTTCAGATTTTTGCAAGTAAGAGCTGTGTAGAACAAATTTTAGCCATTCTTTGAAACTGGGAAATGAGTAGATTGCGATGTATAATTTTTGAAATATTGGATGACCAGTGAGTGTAGTGAATGATATCAAACTCAAAACAGTTTATTTTATCAAATAATTTTACCACACCTCTTCCCTCCTCGTCCACATGAACCTCTAAATCGAAGTAATAAACACAAGTAGACGATCTGTTGGTTTTTCTAGGGTAAGGTCGTCAGTATACAAGTCAGTGGCGCAACGCAAAAAGTCCGGAATGTTAATGACAATAATGCCATCAACATATCTTAGGTTTTTAAGGCGAAGAGGTTTCACCTCAATTTCATTGAAGGGTTTGTGGCAGGTAGCCCTAAACATACATACGAAGTTCGAGCCCGGGACTACAGAACAGTATTGGCATTTCCTATTGGATTTCTGTATCAATAACAATTTTGTTACCGTGGGCGATGGGCTTTACCTCCAAACTCGTGGTATCCCGATGGGCAGTCGCTTTTCCAGCAGTTCGGCTAATCTCTATCTACATTTTTTTGAGGATAGATGTGTTGCCAATCATCCTTCACCTGGGATTGCTCTAAGATATGTTAATGACATTATTGTCATTAACATTCCGGACTTTTTGCGTTGCGCCACTGGCTTGTATCCTGACGACCTTACCCTAGAAAAACCAACAGATCGTCTACTTGTGTTTGTTACCTCGATTTACAGGTTCAGGTGGACGAGGAGGGAAGAGGTGTGGTAAAATTATTTGATAAAAGAAACTCTTTTGAGTTTGATATCATTCACTACACTCACTGGTCATCCAATATTTCAAAAATTATACATCGCAATCTACTCATTTCCCAGTTTCATAGAATGGCTAAAATTTGTTCTACACAGCTCTTACTTGCAAAAAATCTGAAAGCTCTTCTTTCTAAATTGCAATCTAACAATTTTCCTAAAAATTTCTTAAGGCATCATTTTAACCATTTAATTTTGAACTTTAATTCGGTGTCCAAAAGTTTCAAATTACACATTGACATGCTTTATTAACCTAGGACCTAACAATTTGAAATATATAGGTAACACAAAGTGCTATTTGGTTGGTCCCTAATAGCTGAAGATCTTATCTACATATACAGTTTTGCATCTTGTCAATTCACACATTTTTTGGCTTACCAGGTAGTTGTTTAACCGTGACCACCTTTGTTATCAGTGTATATATTTGGGTTCTTGTGGGTGCTCTGTTCAGTCTTGTTTGACTCTTTGCCATGGCAGTTTTTGTTCTGCCGGTAAGCTTTTAATTCTTCTTTTTTTAGTTTTATGACATTGATTTTTGTAATTTTTGTGCTTATTTGAATTTGGTTTTGTGGCCTAGGGAGCATGACCAACCGATAATTTTGGCTTGCCTTGTCGTTTTGTTGGTACTAGAAAGGCCACTCATACAAGTTGATTCTCTCCTGATGACGGCAACATGTTCCAGTTTTTTACTTGTTTTTAAAGTTTGTATTTTTGTTCTGTAATATTTTCAATATATATATATATATATATATACACTGTGGACTTGCGAGTGCTCATGTTTTAATTTAATGTATATATATTTTTAACTGTATTTTCTTTTAAATCGTGCGAAGACGGCACACTGTGTTTTTGATATCCTTCAGCACGAATAAATTGACTTCCTATGATTTTCTTTGTATACTCTTAAAACAACACCGAAAAATTGATTTTAGTGTAAAACATCGGTGACAGTAAAATATTCGTAAAACTAGTTTTTACAATTTATTTTTCTCTATTTTTCCCGGATGGCTTTAATTTAATTATATTTTTACAAAGAGAAAAACATGATTCTCATAAAAGTCGTCAAGCATGTGGTGAGAAAAAGCACTACACAACGTTAAGACAGTAATGCTTGAAACGTATTCTCGTAAATGTGATACGAATGTCTCTTCGGTTATATTACTTTAACCTGCGGGTTCGCGCACATTTACGAAGTTAAAATCTTTGGATTTGTTTTTCTTCTAATACGGACATTCGGATATGCGCACTTAATAGAAAAATATATTAGTTAAAAGAAAAAACATGATCGATACTGCTGTAACATTATCACGACTTTGACGTCTGAATATATGGGTTTCATAACATTTTTAATGGAACCACATTTTATTCTATACAGTGTAATAAATAGCAAATTCCTACCATACTACTATGCATACAGTACCTGTTCAGTTTAAAAGGTGGTCACGTCCATATCAGCTGGATTATGAGCCGTAAACCTGTCGATACATATCATCTTTTGTGAAGATATTCTGTGCCAGGACAACCTCAAGGAACGAAAACGCATAGAATTTTTGAGTGCAAGAATGAAACTTCTGTACAATAATTGCATAATAACCAAGCATGCAGAGCACATACGAAAAAAATATCATTTCAAATCGTCCGTGGATATTAAAGGATAGGACATGTTTTTCATCTAGCTTTGGAGCACCTATGATGGTTGGTACAAATACTATATAGGGACACGGCTCAACTATTATAGAGACACGACTCCAATTATAGAGACACGACTCAACTAATGCAGTAAAAGTCATCCTTCAATTATGCTATTAACATTATTTGAAAATGAGGCTGCAGGAGTTAAAATAATTCCCTTATGGGATATTACATGTCTGTAAACGGTGACTTCTTCGGATAAATGGCTGTTGCAACTAACAAATCCACTGTATTGTACGTACAAGTGTAGGGTAGGTCACACCAGCCCATGTACCCAGTCTGCATGTTGGAAAGTTAATCGCTTATGCATGTAATTTAATAACATGGGTTTGGTTTACTTTCGTAACCTGTTTGTTCCATGTACCTTATGTGACCTCCATTAGTTCATAACATCAGGTGTTCTCTCTAGTCTGCAACTTTCAGTGGGTATTTATTTCCCAAAGCAAGATGCCTTCCTTTAAAAGTACAGCAACTATCTCATATCTCCCGTTTGGCGCATGACTCCTTGGAAGAGCAATCCAGTGAGTCTGCTGAATCCTAGAAATGTCGAAAACTGTATTTTAAAGAAAAATCTCCTTTCTCGAGCAAACTTTGACATCCGGAGTGTGTCCCTACTCAAAGGGTCATCCTGTACTCTCGTAGAACTTAATGCTCTTCTCTTGGGTAATCCTGATATACACACAACATGTTGCATATCATGTAGGTCAAATTTACCTGGAATAAATATTCACATCAAAGTTAGGTAGTTTTTCTTTATCTCAACGACTACAGTCTTGTGACGATTATATATAGATTAAGATAATACAACGTAGTTCACACAAATGTTTATTTTTTTTAATTTCTCAAGTCGACAATGGTTTCGCTGGGTATTGACTTAGCTTAATCAGACAGAATGGCACGTAAATATTCAAATTGTATATGACATCATAAATGGTGTTTACAGTCACGTGTTTTGGTTAGATGCTTTCACGCGTTTGATAGAAATGGCGTGGATGCCATGTCATTAACAAGTTGCGAAGACTTCTGATATATATCGCGAGCTTCCATTCTATCAAGTTTGGAGGTTGAATCTGGCTTTTCAATAAGTTTTGCTTCCTCAAAGAGAAATCTGTGGTCCTTTTCGTAACACTGTTTAGCCATCGATGACTTCTTTAGGTCACAATTCCGGATGTAGGTCTTGTGCTCCTTCAATCGAAAACGCAAGGCTCTACGGGTCTGTCCTATATACGAAGCGCCACATTCACATGGAATTTGATAAGTTCAGCACGAGTTTTTGTCTTCAACACAGTCCTTTGATCCTAAAAATCTCATTTTGTTTATGGGTTTAAAAATCGCCTTAAAATTAAAGGCTTTGAGAATTTTTGTAAATTTGAAGGCAATGCCAAGGGAAAATAGAATAATGGCAAAATTCTTTCGCAATGGGCGCATCACAGGAGTTAATGTAGAGATGGACTTCGGTTTCCGGAATTTTGTCAGAGCCTTATTACTCGTCCTGATGAAGCTAGGTCAATACCCAGCGAAACCATGGTCGGCTTGAGAAATAAAAATAAATAAGAAATAAAATATACATTTTTGACAACTACGTTGTATTATCTTATGCTATATATAATCGTAGCAAGACTGTATTCGTTGAGATAAAGAATCTTCAGTTTAATGGACTTCCAGACTACACCGTTGCGTCAGTATAGGTCTATGCATCTTAAACGGACGCCATTTTAACATCCTTTTGGCTACTTCAAATTAAGCTAAGTGAATTATAGGAACGTTGTACATCTAAAGTTCCTGAGAAGATATGACCACTTTTAAAAGTACGATCAATCGTTTTTCGAAACTGAGAATTAAGAAGTTCAGATTATTAAACCATTTGAATTTCTTACAACGATGCAAAAGGCATCGCATCTTACCGAACTTTATATCCTTGAAATGTAACCTAATACCTACTCAGAACGTAACAAGGGCAGTTATCAATGCTTTTTTGCGATTCTTAGAGCTGTTATTAAGGACACTCGGAAGGACATTGCAAAGGTGGAACATCAACTTTATGATCTACATCTTTGGCTAGCTATAAAAATACCAGATTTTGATACTTTAGACAAAAACACTTCAGTTCGTAGTATCAACATAGGATCGTGTGCAACATTCAATGGGTTGCTACTCAGGCACTTACAATGCCGGAGTGAAATTTTTTTATTTTTTATCATAAAATGGTTACATGTTTCACCCTGGGTATCTACGCATTTCGGGAAGGAAAACTGTTAAAAAAATGATGGTTTTTGAAAGAAAATAACATGATAAAACATAGTCAAAATATTTTTCACATACCATCTGCAAAATTCCCAGTATATTTCCCAGAAACTAAATAACTAGAATAAAAGCAATTGAAACTGTTTTTGTGAGTGACATGCGATTCAGTAACTGCACTAAGTCGTTTGCTTCTCGCCGTAAAACAATAAAGAGAGAGATAAACATACGCTGAATATGGCTACCTTTACGAGAAGTTCACGGTAGTAATGAATATGATAAAAAAAAGAAATGAAACGACTACAGAGCACAATCGGTTAGTTAACGAATTAGTCGTTGACTGACGGCTGGTGTTTCCACGGAACCACAACTTGTCACACATTGACTGTTTCCATTCCAATTTTAGAAATCCTTGATCAAAGACAAATACTTACTGTAGTGTCATTTTGCAGTTATTCATTTCTTGTAACATTCTAGGAAGTGGAAATATACTCGTTAACTTTTTCCAGCATCGTTTGTACTTTTTTTAATTTGCGGAATTTAGGTTTCCAAGTCCGAATTTTCAATTCCATTTCATGTATTTTATCATTGCTTTCTTCAGTAGTATTTTCCATTTTTACATACAGCAATTACTCGTTAATCTGCACTTTCAGTTCTCATGTGTATTCCTTTGTAATTTGTTTTGATACGTACGATATTTCTTCGTTATCTGATTGTTTTTCTTTTTGTACTGGGAGATTGTGTGTAGTTTCCTTTCTACTACTAATTGGCAGATGTATTTGTGAAAACACCTTTTGTCTTTATTTCACAATTTTGCTGTAATTTACGAAGTACTTTCCTTTCAGCTTTTCTCTTCAGCTTCCAAACTGTAAGTAATATGTTATATCCAATGTTGATAATCGGTAATTTGCCTGCCTTTTCAGCAAGCGGTTGTGTTCGTAGCCAGTGATGTTTAATCAAAGCTTCAAGGTTATTAATTATTAAATACATTTTCTTCAGTACTCATTCAGACATTTTATGTCACAAGTCTTGTCCTACGCATCTCTCTTCTATTTTCAGGCAGTGGAGTCCATTTGGCTATCTGAAAGACGGTACTGGGTTGAAGTTATCACACAGACACACGCGTGGGCTCTCGCGGGCACATCTAAGAATAAAAAAGTTTGAAACATTCGTGGTTTTTTCTCATGCTTTTTACTTGTGATAATAAATGTGTAGATTCAGAAGATGTGATGAAGGGTCGCCCTAGCTATTTGATTTGTAATATTGAGAAGATTATTTAGGGAGAGTCACAGATTGCCGTTGAAAATTCAATTGCTGCATTTCAAAGCTTTCTTTTTTTAATTGATACAATAGCAGTTTTCATTTGTTTATTTAAGAACTAGCTTTCTGCGCATCTTTTAGAAAATTTGATAATTGGCAGTTGACAAAAATTACACGGAAAATTTGGACATGGAACGCAGTGATTACTAAAGAGAAATTAGAAAGTAATTCAAAATCACTTTTTGAAAAAAGACGTACTGAAACACTCTGATAATATATTATGATTCCCAGTAAAACAAACTCAATGATAAAGCGCTATGGTTATTAATAGGAAGCGAATTCATTCAATGAATTTTTGCTTCACTGGCACAGTGTTGTCAAATGCAAATGTCGTTATCGCTGCAGAACGCTTATATTTTCCACTACTTCTTTCTGGTGTAGCAGTCACTTCAGGTACATTGAAAAGGGCATCGCTTTTTAAGCTGGAATCCTTTCATTTAAGAAACTGTGGAAAGCAGGTTCCGTTCCGGTTGCAGGGCAATACTGAGATATATTGAAGGCTACAAAACTCGCCTAAAATATATATATGCGTGAGTATCATATTCATGAAATTTTATGTCTAAATGTTGTTGTACCTTAACACTGCCCCATTTTAACAAGACAGTTATCTACCATTTGACCAACTCTTTAATACATAGAACAATCTAATTTAAAGCCAGTTCCTTTACTTCACTGGCAGTTCATTTCATCACAATGCTACAATATCGTGGGTCGCTAGAATTGCAGATAAACTGGTGTAGCATCTCCTGTATTGTGGTCACGATAGACCGATTACAAAAATTTATCCTAATCCATTTTGAAAAATTACAAGGGAGTTAACAACATACATGTAAGAACAGCGCTCTTCTATTTTCCAGGTGACCGTCAGAATGCTATTTATCGCAGGTACTTGAAGCGTTATTGACATAGGATGATTTGAAATTTAGAGTTTAAAGAGTGTTAATAAACTTTCTTTTTTTCAGTCACTCGATGTCAATAGCATAGAACGATTTACTACATTTTTCGTATTTCAGCAACGAACATAATTAACGAATTAGGAAGCACTTTCGTAATCCATTTTGAATTTGTTTCAACTTGTGTGTATTTTTCTCGTAGCTTTCAAATGTCAGTGTGCAATTTTGGTACACGAACAATAAGGCATGAGGCTCCATTCATTCCATTATCATTTCATGAATGTAAGACAGGGTTGTGTTTCCAAGGAACCCCGAATATATCCTAATGTGCTATCATCTTTATAAGAAATATAAATGCACCCCTTCATTCCAGGGAAATAACGGAAAATGAAAAATAATAACAAATGGAAAATATGACTACCAGTAAAACAAATGAAAGAAATGGAGTCTTTTTGGGAATTAAAATCAACTTGATTTCCAAAAATATTCCATTTTGATATTTTTCTTTAAATATTTTAGCCTTTGGATCCAGAACTCGAGTAATACCATTGTAACATTCTGTTGCATATTATTAGGAATATCTTTTGAATTGGTTTTTCGGAAATCAAATATATTGATTAATGAATGTAACAATTTTATTAATGAATTGTAACACGTATTCGTTACTGAATTGTAACACGCATTTGTCAATGAATTGTAGCACGTATTTATTAATGAATTGTAAAAATTTGATATTGAAACCAATTTTCTTCTTCTTTGCTCACTAAGGGGAACATAAATTGGCATTCCACTAATGTTTCACCATTACAAAATTAATAAAACAATTGTGAAGCATGATATGCATTGACGTCACAAATTAAAGTAAGTGGCAGACACAAAATCATAAATAACGCAAAATCCACTTGACAAAGTTTAAAGGTAGGTGGTACTGATATACATATATCGATAGCCTAGCAATACGCAACAGAAGAAGGACACTATCACCCCATGAGTAGGAAGCTTGCGCATGGTAATGCAACACTGAAGTCGAAAGTCGCCCGTATTTCGAGATTCTAATACGGAGTGTGAATATCCCGAACAGCAATACAGAACGCATAACGAGCCGTTATCCTGCTTACAAAAACCTGAATGAGAGTTTTGGGTATTAAATGCCACTAGTTCACCAAAGTGCGTCAAAGGCGGGTTCTGGGAGGGAGCAACTGTCTTTCAATTCCTCCTCCCCAAGGAATCCCAGACAACATGCCCTATCGGGCTCAGGTCCAGTGATCTCGCCGTTTACTCCATACTTGAATATCCTCACTCACCAGGTATTCGTCTACTAGCCGAGCTCTATAAGAACTGGCGTTCTATCGTTCTTAAAAATAAAATGGAGCCAACTGGTCCTCTGAAATGCTATGCGTGACCTTTCATGATGTCGCTCTAAATCGTGTAGCACTCCCGATAAGTCCTGAAAACACGTACAGCGGCATGCATCTATCCATCCTGATGCCAGCAGGAACCAAGAGCCCTCCATCGCAGTAGTGGTGAATTCCTCTAATGTGGGTGGAGAGATTTCCACTTCCCGCCCCTTTTCAAAAGTTAACACGTTCACACTCGATGTTTAGGTTTTGCTGTGGTTCGGCACATAGCACAGGTTCATTCATCAGGGAGCCAGGTATCATGTTGTAGCACCTAATTCGGACGAACCCTTCTGGTCTATGCGGAGAGAGAGATGCAAATACATTCTTGTATACAGCCCTCTCTCATGTATTCTTCTGTAAACTGTTTTTCCTCAATATCGCGGTTCTTGTAACCGAAATTAGCTCCTGCTACGTTTGCCTAGCTGTCGGCCCCTGGGACTGCGTGCTGGTAGTGGCAAATCCAGGGGTCGATTTGACTCGTTGTGGGTTGTGTGCTTCTTTGTCCTGGTCTTCTTCTGGTTATTTTTTGGATTTCTTGGAATTCTGTTTAGAAATATGAGTCCACTTGGTTCAACATATCTAGCCATTTTTGTTCAAAAGATTGAGATTGCCCTTCTTCTAATCTTCTAATATCTCTCCACCCAAAAAAAGTCTTCTAATCGATGACATGGAGCTATTATTCTACCAACAGTCCACCTTGACCTCCAATTGTAGCACCCCTTTCAGAATGTTTATCAAGGTCATATGTGCCGAACAGTTGGCGCAGTGGTCTAACCGATGGCCTCTAATCATTCCTACGAAAGGGGTCCGGTTTTGAATCCCGGTGGGGAATGAATGTTGTGTTTGTCTTATGGCACTGGTTCTCTCCCTTCCCTGGTACCAGTGACCCTAAATCAGGGACGGGCGATTGCTTATAGCGCATTGAGTTGCTCGTGGTGGTCGTTAAACTTCAAATCATAAACAAAAAAAGGTCGTATGTCTGAAAGCTTGATGACGTATGGCTGTCATATGCATATTTCCACAAGAGGTAACAAAATGTTCCTTGGATATGACAAAATTCTTTCGCAATGGGCGCATCACAGGAGTTAATGTAGAGATGGACTTCGGTTTCCGGAATTTTGTCAGAGCCTTATTACTCGTCCTGATGAAGCTAGGTCAATACCCAGCGAAACCATGGTCGGCTTGAGAAATAAAAATAAATAAGAAATAAAATATACATTTTTGACAACTACGTTGTATTATCTTATGCTATATATAATCGTAGCAAGACTGTATTCGTTGAGATAAAGAATCTTCAGTTTAATGGACTTCCAGACTACACCGTTGCGTCAGTATAGGTCTGTGCATCTTAAACGGACGCCATTTTAACATCCTTTTGGCTACTTCAAATTAAGCTAAGTGAATTATAGGAACGTTGTACATCTAAAGTTCCTGAGAAGATATGACCACTTTTAAAAGTACGATCAATCGTTTTTCGAAACTGAGAATTAAGAAGTTCAGATTATTAAACCATTTGAATTTCTTACAACGATGCAAAAGGCATCGCATCTTACCGAACTTTATATCCTTGAAATGTAACCTAATACCTACTCAGAACGTAACAAGGGCAGTTATCAATGCTTTTTTGCGATTCTTAGAGCTGTTATTAAGGACACTCGGAAGGACATTGCAAAGGTGGAACATCAACTTTATGATCTACATCTTTGGCTAGCTATAAAATTACCAGATTTTGATACTTTAGACAAAAACATTTCAGTTCGTAGTATCAACATATCATCGAATCACAGAATTTCCCTCGAAAGAAAATTCCAAAATTTGATAGCAGGTAATAAGAATAAGCAGGCTCATACCAATGTTAATAATAACTCAATAGTGTATCCAGATAATGAAATGTTTTTCAACTTGTCCAGTCATAGTCTCACTGAAATTGAGAAGAGGACTTTACGATATAATTCTAGTTTTGCTATCTCAAGGAAGATACCGGTATCAGACATAGTTGCTTCAGTTGAGGAATCTCTAATACAAAGCAGTCTCTACTTTGAAGAAAAAGAAATAGTTAGACATTTTATCAGCCAAGTGATAGCCGCTAATCTCGCAACACTACCTTGACCAAATATAACGACCAAAGAAATTAATGCGCTTAAAGAATTGCGCACAAATTCAAATTTAATCATTACTAGAGCTGACAAATGAGGTCAGGTGGGTGTGTTAGACAAAAATCATTACGATAACAAAGTCAAAAATCTTGTGTTGGATGAACCTTACAAAGAAATAAAGAATGGTCCTTCAGATTAACAATTGAAATAAATACCGAAATTGATCAAAAACTCAGAAACTCTGAGCCAAAACATAAAAAACAAACTGAAAACTTCATACGCCCGTTGTGCGAGATTCTATGCTCTCCCTAAAATACATAAATCTGGAATTCCTTTCCGACCTATTGTAAGTAGTATCGGCACAGCAGCATATAAATTATCGAAAATCTTTTCTTCAAAAATATTATCTACCTTGGCCACTCCAAACGAAACATCTGTGAAAAATTCTATTGAGTTTACCAATCGACTCAAACTACATCCCTGCGTAGATCAACCAATGCTATCCTTTGATGTGGCATCTATGTTCACCAATGTTCCAGTAAAAGGAGCTCTGGAATCACTAAAATCAAGTCTTGTAGAGCATCATTGCAGCCAACCTGGCCGCCCCCGCTGGCGCAGTGGTCTAAGGCGCTGGCCTCTGATCATTCGTCCGTAAGGGGTCCGGGTTCGAATCCCGGTCAGGCGTGGATGTTGTGTTTGTCTTACGGCACTGGCTCTCTCCCTTCCCTGGAACCAGTGACCCTAAATTAGGGACGGGCGACTGCTTATAGCCCATTGAGTTGCTCACGGTGGTCGTTAAACCTCCAATAAAAAAAACAAAAAAAAAAAAACAGCCAACCTGAAGTTGAGGAAATAACAAGACTAGTGGACATTTCCATAAAACAGAACAGATTTACCTTCCGTGGAACGTTTTATAAACAGATGGAAGGTCTAGCCAAAGGCAGCCCACTGTCACCTATATTATGTGAAATCTACATGCGTCGATTTGAAGAAAATCTTTTCAAACTTGTAAAATTTGACTTATGGATACGATACGTAGACGATACTTTCGTTCTATGGAAGGGAAAACATTCTGAAATTCCGGAATTAGTCAAACTTATAAATTCCATTGATCCTCACATTCAATTCAGCTATGAAATTGAAAATAACGGATGCCTACCATTTCTTGACGTCCTGGCAACTCGTTTGAATTAAACTCTCGCAACCACAATTTATCGGAAGCCTTTTGCTATTTTTTCACCTCCACATGACAAGCCTAATCACCCTTATCAACAAAATCTCAATGCCTTTTATAGTTGCGTATATCGCGATACATATATGTTCGGATAAAGACAGTTTGGAAAAAGAACTTTATTTCCTTAAACGTGTTGCAATACAGCGAGGGGACAACCCTTCCATTATAGACAAGGCTCTGACAAAATTCAGGAAACCGAAATCCATCTCTACATTAACTCCTGTGATGCGTCCATTGCGAAATAATTTTGCCATTATTCCATTTTCCCGTGATATTGCCTTCAAAATTACAAAATTTCTCAAAACCTTTCATTTTAATGTGATTTTTAAACCCATAAACAAAATGAGATTTTTAGGATCAAAGGACTGTGTTGAAGATAAGGATTCGTTGGGAGTTTATCAAATTCCATGTGAATGTGGCGCTTCGTATATAGGACAGACCCGTAGAGCCTTGCGTTTTCGATTGAAGGAGCACAAGACCTACATTCGGAATTGTGACCTAAAGAAGTCATCGATGGCTAAACAGTGTTACGAAAATGACCACAGATTTCTCTTTGAGGAAGCAAAACTTATTGAAAAGCCAGATTCAACCTCCAAACTTGATAGTTTGGAAGCATTCCATATATATCAGAAGTCTTCGCAACTTGTTAATGACATGGCATCCACTGCATTTCTATCAAACGCGTGGAAGCATCTAACCAAAACACGTGACTGTAAACACGATTTATGATGTCATATACAATTTGAATATTTACGGGCCATTCGTCCTGATGAAGCTAGGTCAATACCCAGCAAAACCATGGTCGGGTTGAGAAATTAAAAAAAAAAACATTTCTGACAACTACGTTGTATTATCTTAATCTATATATGGAGTTTTTATTGCAAATAAATTGAAGAAATTTAGCAATATTAGTAAATTGAAATTTAAAATATCTCCAAGAGATAAAATCGTAGGGACTCCAAAAACGATTTCTTAAATTTGAATGCTAGCTTAAACAACAGAAATTCAAGAAGTTTCACAAATGGACAATTCTTAAATATGAAAAAAATTAAATATTTGTTATGATTTCTGACATTTGCTGTATAGGACGGAAATATTAACGAATCAAATTTTACCCCATGTCCTTAAAAAAATAAAATTTCATTACATGCACTTTTTTCTCAGAAAATTAATGAAAACATTATTTCTAAGCAAATTGTAGTGGTTACTTCACGTAGATATTGGGTTTTTAGAAAAATGTCAATGGCCTCACCTAATTACCTTATATGACCAGCGTCTCCATCAAATATTAGGATCAGTCCAGTTCGTGATCTTATTGATACGAGCTCTAGTGCCACGGATGAATCAGATAATCCATTGGCGTTTGCTGTGAAGTAATCAATGTACTTGGTTTATTCTGCTAGATAGTCGGGTTCTGAATATGAGGACACAGGATGTTTCTTTCGGAAAAAAATATTTCGCAGTCGGGACTCAGAGACACTGAAGATATCTTTAAAGTCTAGGCAAAATAGGATCTCATTTGAGATGGATACAACAGCACGTGTTGTCACCACACACCTCAGATGATGGATGGCAGCACGTCATGGCACATTCCTGCATCCCGAGGAGTTTCGGCATATTTTGTGAAACTTATTTTTATCTAAAACTTATCTTAAGATCATCATGTATTTCCCTATAAAAGTTGAGCACTGAGTGTTGTTCAGCATGTTAGGTGGCTAGATAAATGTAAATTTGGAATAAAATAATACCCCTGCTCTGCTGAACATATAATATGGGCAAAGAAACTAATCCTCACCAAGTGGGCTGGAAGACTGTTAAAAAAGCTTGCATTTAAAAATCGAAGAATTTTTATTTTAAGACCTGCATATGTAATTCTTGAATGTTATGTCATGTCTAGCATTAAAATAATAGTGTGGAGGAAAGCATGTAGTTGGGCAAGTTAGTACGTACCATAAAAAAGTATTTGCCAGCCAGTGGTTTTAGGCGTTAAAGCTACTGTGATGAGGAAACAATCGTTGCGCACTGCAAGCATTTGCACGTACTTAGAGCGCACATAAAGGGAATAGTTTTAAAGGTTAAATTGTTTGTAGGGCAACGTGTTGCTGGAGGTGTTTTACTCATAAAAGAGTCATGCGCTTCGGTAAAAAGCAAAATATACAAGTTGCATCTTAAACGGTTAACCCAAGAGTTAGCTTTAAAAGTTTGTTGGACAAAAAATGAACATATTTAAACTCTTTAACCGGCAGAAACGAATTAACTAGGGGTAAGCAAAATGGGTAAAAATTAGCTCGAGCAAATATATTTGCTCTCTAAAACGAGACTGCAACAAGAGAACCTCAGCATAAAAAAACCAGTGGTGTACGGTGATATTTCATAATAGGTAAGCAATGTTATTTTATTAATAATATATTATATGTATGCTCAGTTTGCTACTTTTCTTATGTTCAATTTTTATGGAAAAAATAAAAATATGTGTTTAGGAGTACCTAATTGAAGCTTCTTGGCTTAATATACACTGACAGAAAAAAATCCCAACACCAAGATGGGGTTGTGTTAGATAAACGACAGTTGGTAGGCGGTGAGAGTACATCTGTAAGATAACGTCTATGGAAATTTCACGCTCGGCGCATACGTGTGGCGCTAGTAGCGCCCCTCAGAAAATGCAAAGCAAGTTTGCTGTAAATAAGCGCTGTAACGTTCGTGAGCGTTAGTTATCGTTCAGATTCGACGTAGTGTGTTGATGTTAGTCAAGAATACCTTTAAGAAGACGAAGAAGCCATTATTAACAGCTCACGGAGTTTGAACGAGGTCGTGTAATAGGGCTACGAGAAAGTGGATTTTCGCCGCCCCGGTGGCGCAGTGGTCTAAGGCGCTGGCCTCTAATCACTCGTCCGTAAGGGTCCGGGTTCGAATCCCGGTCAGGCATGGATGTTGTGTTTGTCTTACGGCACTGGCTCTCTCCTTCCCTGGAACCAGTGACAATAAATTAGGGACGGGCGACTGCTTATAGCCCATTGAGTTGCTCACGGTGGTCGTTAAACCTCCAATCAAAAAAAAAGAAAAAAAAAAAAAAAAAAAAAGTGGATTTTCGTTCCGCAATATAGCAGAACGGCTTGGCAGGAATGTAGCCACTGCGCATGATTGTTGGCAGCGTAGGTCAAGGGAAGGTACTGCCTCAAGAAGACCGGTTTCCAGCCGGCCACGTGGCACTACTAATTGGGAAGACCGCCGTGTACGGCATATAGCCGTTGCGCATCGTACCGCGTCTACGGCAGCAATTCAAGCTGCAGTTGCCACCACAGTGACACAACGAACTGTTACAAATCGGGTACTTGATGGACAGCTCCGAGCTAGCCGCCCTGTAGCGTGCATTCCACTTACTCCAAACCACTGCCGTTTGCGACGTCAGTGGTGTCAAGCTAGAGCTCATTGGAGGACGGAATGGAGATCTGTTGTGTTTTCTGATAAAAGCCGGTTCTGCCTGGGTGCCCGTGATGGGCGTGTGTTGGTTAGAAGGAGGCCAGGTGAGCGCCTGCAACCAACCTGTTTGCGGCCGAGACACACTGGACCTACACCTGAAGTTATGGTCTGGGGTGCAATTTCCTATGACATCAGGAGCACTCTCGTGGTTATCCCACGCACCCTGACGGCACAGTTGTACGTCGGTCTGGTGATTAAACCTGCTGTGCTGCCATTCATGAACAGCATTCCAGGGGGTGTTTTCCAACAGGATGACGCTCGCCCGCACACCGCTGTTGTAACCCAACATGCTCTACAGAGTGTCTACATGTTGCCAGGGCCTGCTAGATCACCAGATCTTTCTCCAATCGAGCACGTATGGGACATCATTGGACGACAACTCCAGCGTCCACCCCAACCAGCATTAACCGTCCCTGTATTGACCGACCAATTGCAACCGGCATGGAACTCCATCCCACAAACTGACATCCAGCACCTGTACGACACAATGCATGAACGTTTGCATGCTTGCATTCAACATTCTGGCGGTTACACCGGTTATTAATGTACCAGCATTTCACATTTAAAATGGCTGTTCTCGCGCTTACATTAAGCTGTGATCTTGAAACTTTAATCGATTAAATATGTTACCTATGCAAATGTATTGCCGCCATTTCATTCCTCTACAACTAGTTTTTCGTGGTGTAGGGATTTTTTTTTCTTCAGTGTATTTCTAAGAGGAAAATGGCGATTAAAAAATCAAAGATCGCGTTTTTTACTAGAAAAAAAACAAGCTTTTATTGCAAATTACTTTCTCTTAAACCAGGGCTCTTGGGTCAGGTGACCTTTTAGTCAGAAATTTTCAGTGTTGCTACGAAAACTGAACATATCAACAAAGATGAAAAAATATTAATACTTTGAATTATCGTCAACAAAAACTATATTTATTTAGAAGCCGAAACTAATATTGAAGGTGTCCTATGGTTCTTGTTGAAGTATACAGTGACAAAAAAGTAGATTGGGGCTAATCTTAACTATTAGCAAACATTTTCAAAAACTACACATAATCTTGAGAACTGAAAATGTATCTTCCTAAAAGCACGAATACTGAAAAATATAATTCAGGTTTTCTAGAGGAAATTACACAGTTCTTTTATGTGTTACATTTTGCTAAATATATTGTTAGATCAAACCATTCAGTCTCATATTCATTGCAATGCTCATTACAAGTAGTTCCCACTTTTATTACATTTCCTTTGCAGTATACAAAAACGTTGGAAATACATTTCCTACATTTTTGTGCAATAGATAGCTGACAAAATGCACACACGCATTAAAACATCAGATTCACAGGAAAAAAATATTTAGCAAAAGTCTTTTGTCAAGTTTTATAATTTTCTTACTTGTATACGAGTTCCAATCTTTTTCCTTTTTTTTTTTATTGGAGGTTTAACGACCACCATGAGCAACTCAATGGGCTATAAGCAGTCGCCCATCCCTAATTTAGGGTCACTGGTTCCAGGGAAGGGAGTGAGCCAGTGCCGTAAGACAAACACAACATCCATGCCTCCCAGGGATTCGAACCCGGACCCCGTTCGGACGAATGATCAGAGGCCATCGCTTAGACCACTGAGCCACCAGGGCGGTTTTCTTTTTTGAGCAAATGAGTTAATAGCATGATCATAGAAATAACATTCCGTTTTAAGTTTAACAAGAAAATGCTTTTCGATAGATAACAAGGATAACTTTGACAATCTATTTTGACAATCTATCCTTGTGCGTTCAATAACTTTGACAATCTATCCTTGTGCGTTTCTGAGATACGGTTTTATGCGCTTTAGGAATGAAAAACTCCTTTCGGCTGAAAAGGTTTTTGCTGGAATGCTTATTACGAGCTCGCAAAATTTGGCTAGTTCTGGCATCACGTCCTCTATCCCACTTGATTTTTAAAAAATCAGACTTTCAGTAACGCATTTACCAGTGAACTCATCTGTTGAATATAGCACTTTTAGTTGGGATCGCAGATGAGCAAAATAGAAGTACTTCATGTAATTGTTTTTTTTTAATTTTCATAAAAAGAAAATATCTTGAAAACAATTTTTAAATTCCACTCGTCTGTCAGGAGTTGGCAATTACAAAAATTTCATGTTCTTCAAGCCTAAACATCTTAAAGTCATGTGGTTCTATTTATTGTCCAATATTTCGCAATAGAGCGGTCGGTAATTTGGTTTTGTTATCTTCGTATGCATCTGCGCGCTTACGCTTTGTAAGAGGTTCGTCTGCTTCGCTTTCTTCTAGTTTTTCCAGAACATCTCGAACTCATATCTTTTCTCTGACACTGCTTTCTGAAACTCAGCGAATTTCTTCATATATACGTGATATCCAATTTCTTTCTCTGTAGTGTTTGAAATAACGTATGGCTCAAAGGAACGATATCAGAGAAGAGACACAGAAAGAAGGGGAAATCTAGTTCACCCAAACAGCTAAAAAAAACCACTCTAAAAATTTCATCGAGTAGAAGTTACATTGGGTAATCTTCTTTTCACTTCCTTATCCAATGCATGAACTCTTTTCGTCGACTTTGAAAAGAAAGAAGCCAGTCCACTCAGTGATGCGAAGGAAATTTTGCATTCTTTTATACTGTTAAGTGCTTGTGAGAGGACCAGGTTTAATCTGGGAGCATAGCAATGCACAAAAATAGCTTCCTGTTGTTTTTCTTTTACACAAGCTTGAAGTCTCGAATGTTCTCCAGCCATCACGTTTGCTCTATCGTATGTCTGAGCTATTAATTGTTTTGACCATCAAAACTTTCTAAAATGCTTTCAACGTGCTCTGCCAAAGAATTAGCTGAACGATCCGCACTCACATCAATAAAGCTAACGAATCTTTCTTCGGGAGTTCCGTCATTTGTCACATAGTGAAACTTTGTAGACAACTAAGACCTGCAACTCACAATTGTTTCATCCAAAATTATTGAAACGAAAGGAGCTTCTTTATTTTTTTTATTTCTGCGATCATTACTTCTCCTATTGATTCAATCAAATCATTCTGTATACGATTTGACATCCCTGAAAATACGAACGAACTATCTAAATCATTTCTAAGCTTTTCGTCATAGCAACTAATTAAATTTGTCAATTCAAGATCATTTTAAGGATTACCTGACTCCGTGGATTAATCATGCCCCTAAAGCCAATTCCTGCTTGCCAAAGAAACACGTAACGTCAATTAAGCGCCTTAAAACATCTCTATTTTCTTAACGAGTTCACTACGTCAAGAAACATTCGGTTTAATTTTTGCTAGTCTATTTAAAACTCAATCCATGTTTTGCCGAACGTTTTTAATTTTATCGCTGAAGAAATAAGTATTTCTAAACACTAGTGCCGTCGGCATGATTTGTGAAAGTTGTTGAGATCGCCAAACCTTCGGTTTATTCATAAACATCTTCTGTCTACTGAAAATAATGTGCATGGCCAACAGTAAAATTTTCAGTTACTTTTGCAAGCTGTTAACCATTTTGTTTTTTCGAATTCTTCCCGTTGGAAGTGGCGAAAACATTTTTTAGTCTTTGTTTGGGGAGTTTGTAAATAAGGTTTCGGTCTCTCAGCATTTATAACATCCCTTTTCTCATGAAAATGTCTTTGTCTGAAAGGCTTTATCCCTTAAACACTCTAAACCGCAACACTTATATTTGTTGCCATCGTGTTAACATGAAAGCAATATGAAATTGCTTCTCTCGGAGGTGAGAAAAGCTTATTTTATTTCTTAAAATATCAAGTTTAAACGCGGAAAGGTGTTCTGTTACAATAAGTGTACTTACACCTCAAAGGGAAACATCCAGAAAATCATTGCACAGAGTGTTTGAAGAACATATATTTTGCCGCCCCGGTGGCGCAGTGGTCTAAGACGGTGGCCTCTGATCATTCGTCCGTAAGGGGTCCGGGTTCGAGTCCCGGTCAGGCATGGATGTTGTGTTTGTCTTACGGCACTGGCTCTCTCCCTTCCCTGGAACCAGTGACCCTAAATTAGGGACGGGCGACTGCTTATAGCCCATTGAGTTGCTCACGGTGGTCGTTAAACCTCCAATAAAAAAAACAAAAACATATTTCACTGCTTGGTTCGATAGCGAGAGAAATGCAAATAATCACTTCAGATCAAATTTAACTGTGACTCACGAAACAAATGGACGAACCCGAAGCAACTGCTGTGTTGCTATCTTATTCCTCATACAGGAAGGGATGCGTTTAGTCACGTGATCTTTCGGAGGCTCGGCTGGGAAGCACGAAACGAATAGTCGAATTTAAAGCAACTTCTGGATTGCTTGCACAACCCTCATAGTAGCAGCGGTGAGCTTAGTCATGTGGTTGTTCGGCATGCAGGAAGTGTGATCTTTGCACGACGATGGCACTTAATTTCAATAAAGCTACGGCAGAAATGATTTAATAGTTTTTTAAGAGGTAAATTTGCGGAAGCAATCACCTCGTGGGTCTACATTAATAGCCATTCTAAATAAAAATAATTAATTTAATTATTGTAAAGCTTTCAATTATTCAATTCTAGTAAGGTAAGCGTTTCTTACATTGCTTCCATGGACTATACGCCTTGAAAAACACGCTGCCTTCCTCTTAGTTTTGTTGCTCAAATGAAATGGTCACTTAAAGGAATAATTGCCTGTTGTCTTTTCTGACTGATTACCTACGGGAATGGCTATAACAGTGGAAAAGGTTCTACGAAAGGAGAGATATGATATTTCATTCACCATCTCTGCCAGTGATATGATGTCCGTGGCGGAGGGACTACATCTTCCCCATCATGCCGTGGATCATGGAGCACAGAATATAGAACTAGAGGGTATATCTTGTTACAAATTACAAGTTCATTATCTGCACCGCTGAGATTTAGATGGGGCGGAATCATTTTGCCGTAGTTATCATAAAATCCGACCGTTTTCTGAATATTTCTGCTTGGAGAGGGTAGAAAATTTTGGGCACTGCATGGTTCAGGTACTTCAGCAGCTTAAAGGGTTAAAATTATTGTTCATCAATACAAACATTTTTGTATCACAAATGTATATCCCATAAGCTATCTAAAAGAGACTGTCATTTTTTGTTCTAACAGAAAGGCAGCTAGTGTTGAAACGCTGCAAGATTTGTACATCTTGGAATTAAAATCTGCTAAAATGTTATCACTCTTTCATCATCACACCTCCACATCACACGTTCGACACGCATTTCAAAGGATTATACAATTTCTGTATCTAATTTTTTCTTCGCCCCTCTAGCATATGGGCAAAAGACACTTGTATGAGAATAGACACTTGTAAGGGAAGATACACTTATCTTCAGGTTTCAATGAACAGAGCAATATATATTTTTTCTGATTTTTATTAATACAGTGGCGTGCAAAAATTAGGGACGAGATGGTTTTTCGAATGTAACGTCGTGCAGAAGTGCTCCACATCGACTCAAATCATACCATAAGATCCCCAAGACGTAAGAATATGGATCAAGTTAGCAAAACCGACGAAACAAGAAATCCAAAGGATACAAAGGCACTTTATTGAAAATGTAGCTTCGAGCACAGCTGGGAAGAAGACAGAAACGTCCATGTGACAGGCGGCTGCCAAGAAAAATCTAGCCTTTAGTAGAGGATATGATTATAACTGACTGCGTTGCAGGATTTAAAACGTCTGTCCATGCTTAGAACAAGGATGTCAAGTAGCTGTTAAGGCATCGCGGCCCATTCCTCTTGAAGCACAAATCGCAGCTGCGGAATCGTTGCTGGCGGCTGGTGACATTTTGCCAAGCGTCTGCCGAGAAGGTCCCACACGTGTTCAATTGGATTTAGGTCCGGGGACCTTGCGGGCCAATCCATGCGTTGAATATCTTCATTCTCCAACAGCTCTGCGACAGCCACTGCACGATGAGGTGTAGAGTTCTCGTCCATCAAGACGAACTCAGGACCCACAGCACCTCTAAACAGACGTACGTGAGGCAGGAGAACATCGGTACAATAGCGGACACCAGTGACTGAACCTCCTTGAAAGATGTGGTGGTCAGTACGGCTACCAAACATGCTACCGACCCAAACGAGAACCCCGCCACCTCCAAAGCTGTCCCTTTCGATGATGTTGGAGGTGCGATTGCGTGTTCCCTGCTCTCTTCCGGTGAGTCTAAGTCCAGAATCACTCGCAGACTAAATCGGCTCTCATCCGTAAAGAGAACTCGACCCCATTGGTGATGTGTCCAGTTCTTGTGTTCCTGGCACCACGGAAACCGCGTACCGCCCCGGTGGCGCAGTGGTCTAAGCGATGGCCTCTGATCATTTGTCCGAAAGGGGTCCGGGTTCGAATCCCGGTGAGGCATGGATGTTGTGTTTGTCTTACGGCACTGGTTCTCTCCCTTACCTGGAACCAGTGACCCTAAATTAGGGACGGGCGACTGCTTATAGCCCATCTAGTTGCTCACGGTGGTCGTTAAACCTCCAACCAAAAAAAAAAAAAAAAAAAACCCATGGAAACCGCCGTCTCTGATGAAAAGGCTTAAATGGCACACACCATACTGGTCGTCGTGCAAATACACCACCTTTGTGCAGCCTCCTGGCCACGGCAAAACGCGATAACGGACGTTCAGTTGTCTGTTGCATGTGCCTTGCGATTTTTCCCGCTCTCTGCCGTCTGTCTCTTCTCGCCTGTAGGACAATATACCGGTCGTCCGCCGCAGTGGTTGATCGTGGATGACCACTGCTGAACTGTCGAACAGCTGTTCCTGTCATTTGAAATGCTCACCCAGCTCCTGAAACAATGCTGTGAGCGATCCCGAATTCCTCTGCCACACTGGTCACACTTCGACCTTCTTCCAACTTCCCAATGACGCGACCTCGGGTACCATCATCTAAATGCTGTCTACTGGATTGCCTGTTGGCGATATCACACGGTGGCAGCAACTCGACGTCGTTCAAACCGATGTACACCGTGCAATAGCTTTCACCGAATTTCTGAGCGTACACCGCACGTGTGCTTTATAACCTTCCAACATTCCCTGCCCCCTACGTCATTCTGCATATATGCACATGCCCTTCCGTACCGGACCTTAGTCTATCTCCTGAGTGGTTTTATGGGCCGTTCTGCCTGCTCGTTCCCCTGTTATGATAATTTCTCCTCTTCGTCCACAAATTTTGCCTACCTGTGTAATATGTACCAATCTCAGTAATAGAGATATGAAACAAAGAAATCAGATTTTTATCCACGGTCGCTATTCAGAAAGGGCAACTTATCGGATTTTCTAACTATTTTGATAACACATGCCAATCTAAAATTCTCAAGGCAGTAGAAATAATTTTTATGCAAATTAGCAAATATGAAGAAAAAAGAGATTCTTGCGCACTATAGAAAAAGATGCAAGATAAAGTGTACTGAACGCGCATAACACAATTTGGAAACGTTAGAAAAAAATATTTTGACGAGATGTACTTCACTTGCCTTTTCCTTTGGCGTATGAATTTCGGTTTAGTTTGTGTTCTGTTTTTTATTTCCCAAACAGGAAGTTGACAAGTTTTTTACATATAAGTATGGGCATTTACATCATACTATTCAGAGGCTTTTTTATCATATAATGTATATTTAAGAAATTTTACATTAACGTTACTGAAATAAACTCATATTTAACAACGATATCATATATAAATTTGTTACTTTTTCTTCTATTTTTGTGCTAGAGTATCTCTAAGAAATACGTTATGTTCAAATAATAAATTTTACTTTCTAATCATATTTATAAAACGGAAAGTATCTTTCCTTTTCATGTCATATTAGAAAGACCAATAAATTCTTCGTAGTTTTGAAAAAAAACGGGCTAATTTAAAAAGTTTATGTTTGAGAGACTTTTCTCTTCTGACATAAAACTTTTTTATTCTTATAGATAAAAATCTGGGAAGAACAACTCTTACCATTCTGCAAATCCTCAGCAGTAATTTGGGCGTGCATCAATTTTGCCGCAATGCAGAGAAATATTTCCAGCTCACAGTGCGCCAAACAGAAAATGGTTTTATGAAATATATTGATAAATTGACACAGTCTTGTGTAGTAGCATTCAACTGGGTAATTATTAAGACTGTGATTTATATACCCAGGAATGATGCACATGTTAAAAAAGCTGTTTGCAACGATAACTCTTTGGCGGCGTAGTTCAACCAGTATGTATTATAGCCGACTCAGAAACAAGGAGGGCATGAGTACGAATACCACCCTCGGCACGAAAGGCCGAATTCGCTGGTTTAGCGCCTGAACGTAAAGAGAATCTTCGGGCCGTGTGGTTAAAAAATTATGTGTGATGCTTTTTCTACACATCATATGGAATTAATGAGACTTCGTTGTTCTACAGAGAAATCTTTGAAGTACAGTTGGTTGAATTTGCCGAAAGCTGGGGATTTGCTGAAACCGTCTTTCTCTATGTGAGAGGGGCAATATGGTGCGTACCTACCACAGAAGTGATGCTGATGTGAAAAAAGCAAGCAACAACCATAAATTTTTACCGGTATTGTTCGGTCGGTAGAATAGTCGACTCCGGAAGTAAAAGAAGAAGGTTCGAATCTCACCGATGGAAGAAAATGGCAGGGCGTGCTTTATGCCGTTAAATAAGTATAACTCTACTGTGACGGCTCATTTTTGCTGAACTCTAGCCAATGATAGCATTCAGATCCAGAGAAAAATCCTTTTACACTGATGAAAAAACTGCACATGCTTTAATGTGTATACTTTTAGTATACGAATACCTACAAGATGACTTCTCTAACATCAAATTTTCAATCAAGTCTGCATGTACAGGAGACGGTTTGTCGAAATATTTACGCCATATTAAAATACTTTGTATCAAATTCATTTATGATTTCCTGTTGTTTTTATGAGTAATTGCTTTTTTTTTATTGAAGATTTGACTAATACCATGAGCAGCTCAATTGGCTATAAGCAATCGCCCGTCCCTAATTTAGGGTCATTAGTTCCAGGGAAGGGAGAGTACCAGTACCGTAAGACAAACACAACATCTATGCCTCATCGGGATTCGAACACGAAACCCCTTCCTGAAGAATGATCAGAAGCCATCGCTAAGACCACTGCGCCACCGGGGCAGCAGTCGTTGCTTTAACTTTGTCGGTTTGGAATTCTCCTATTTCTTTCGTATTTGTACTTCGTGTGACTAAACAAATCTTGTGTTCCTAGGTCTTAGAAAAGAAAGTTATTCTCACTATGTTTCAACTTATGAGTGCCACACCGGTGGGGCAGTGTTCTGAGCGATGGCCTCTGATCATTCGTCCAAAAGGGGTCAGGGTTCGAAACCCGGTGAGGCATGGATGTTGTGTTTGTCTTACGGCACTGGTTTGCTCCCTTCCGTGGAACAAGTGACCCTAAATTAGGGACGGGCGACTGCTTATAGCCCCATTGAGTTGCTCACGGTGGTCGTAAAACCTCCAATAAAAAACACAACTTATGGGTGGAAATGGTCTAAGAGAAGAAATTAATCAAAACGTGGGATACACAAAATATCGTTCAAATATCGAGAACAACTTAGAAAAATCATACATTCGATACATTTTTCATAATGTTTACAAGTACTAGCTACAGAGAAATTTTCATCATTTGTATTTATATACACGACACACTTTAGTGTACTTTTTAAAGCATTTTGCAGTAAATATTTGTCAAAATATTATATATTAAATTAGATCTTAAAAATTTAGTTGCTAAAGTCATATGATGTAGACATCACACAAGAACAGGGTAGCAAACACAAAGTGAACGTGAGTCTCCCAATCAGTGTATCGCAATGGACAAATATGTGATGATGATATGAGAGACTTTGATCGTGGATACATTTTCGGTGACAGATGCGACATTCAATCACCAAGTGATAAGAACTCTACGATAAACGTACGAAGGGTGTAACCGGGAATATACACTGGGGTGCAAAAATTAAGGACGAGACGGTTTTTCGAATGTAACGTCGTGCAGAAGTGTTCCACATCGACTCAAACCATACCATAAGATCCTCAAGATGTAATAAAATGGGACAAGTGAGCAAAACCGTCCAAACAAGGAATCCAAAGAATAAAAACGCACTGTATTGAATAGGTAGCTTCGAGCACAAATGGCGAGACGACAGAAACGTCCATGTGACAGACGGCTGCCAAGAAAAGTCCAGTCTTTAGTAGGGGATATGATCACACCTGACTGCGTTGCAGGATTTACAACGTCTGTCCATGCTGAGGAAGAAGTTGCCAAATAGTTGTTAAGGCATCGCGGTCCATTCCTCTTGTAGCGCCAATCGCAGCTGCGGAATCGTTGCTGGCGGCTGGTGACGTGCTGCCAAGCGTCTCCCGAGAAGGTCCCATACGTGTTCGATTGGATTTAGGTCCGGTAACCTTGCGGGCCAATCCATGCGTTGCATATTGTCACTCTCCAACAGCTGTACGACAGCCACTGTACGATGAGGTGTATCGTTGTCGTCCATGAAAAGGAACTCAGGACACACAGCACCACTAAACTGACGCACGTGAGGCAGGAGAACCTCGGTAGAATAGCGAACACCATTCACTAAATCTCCTTGGAAGATGTGGAGATCAGTAGGGTTACCAAGCATGATACCGCCTCAAACGAGAACCCCGGCACCTCCAAACCGGTCCCTCCAAACCAGTCCCTCTCGATGATGTTGGAGGTGTAATTGCGTGTTCCCTGCCCTCTCCAGATGGGTATACGTCCAGAATCGCTCGTCAGACTAAATCGGCTCTCATCCGTAAAGAGAACTCGACCCAATTGCTGATGTGTCCAGTTCTTTTGTTCCTGGCACCACATAAACCGCCGTCTCCGATGAGCAGGCGTTAAAGGCACACACCGTAGGGGTCGTCGTGCAAATAGACCACCTATGTGCAGCCTCCCGGCCACGGTAAAACGCGATAACGGACATCCAGTTGTCTGTTGCATGTGCCTTGCAATTTCTCCTGCTGTCTGCCGCCTGTCTCTTCTCGCCTGTAGGACAAAATGCTGGTCGTTCGCCGCAGTGGTTGCTCATGGACGACCACTGCTAAACTTTTGGACACCTGTTCCTGTCGTTTGAAATGCTCTCCAAGCTCGTGAAACGATGCTGTGAGCGATTCCGAACTCCTCGGCCACAGTAGTCACACTTTGACCTTCTTCTAACTTCCCAGTAACGCGACCTCGGGTAAAGTCATCCAGATGTCGTCTACGGGTTTGCCTGTTGGCCATATCACACGGTGGCACAACTCGACGTCGTTCAAACCGATGCACACCGTGCGAATTGCTGACTGAATTGCTGAGCGTACACCGCCCGTGTGCTCTATTCCTTCCCAACACTCCCGCCCCCCCCTCCCAACGTCATGCTACACATATCAGCATGCCTTACCGTACCGGACCCTAGTGTATCTCCTGAGTGGTCTTTTGGTCCGTTCTGCCTGCTCGTTATGCTGTTATGCTAATTCTCCCTCTTCGTCCTTAATTTTTGCACTGCAGTGTACAACCGATGGGAAGTTCAGCTCCCAGAAAGCAAGCGGTAGCCGACCACACGTCACTGGTCACCAAGGTCAACGTAGTTTATCCTTAGGAGGAGCATTGTTTCATGCATGTTGTAATATTTACTTACAAATGATGCCTGCCCTGTTAAAAAGCATCATAGTGCTTATATCTTTCCTTAAAAAAACTAGATTTATATATAAAATCGTATAGCATGGTTGGTAAGTTTCTTATACAGTTGATCATAACAGTAACAAGCTTTGAAAATCGCCTACGATCGAACTGTTCAGTACGCTGCAGCGGACTGTTCGTGCGTAATTCATTTGTAATGAATGTTTCTTAACTGGGGATGGTGACCTATTCATGCTCTGAGCTACCAAAGATAATTTAACCTTCCTTTACTCGACAAAAATATTGGTCCCAACAAGTCTGACTCTATTCCGCCCCATGAGTTCTTAATCGAATTACTAATACGGGGAAATAAGAGGAAGTAATACTGAGCAGTGCCAATCTTTATGTGAGTGAGCAATCAGGTAGGACATGTTGGCGAATTTAAGAATGGGAATAATCCCAAGTTCTATTCATTTGAATGGTGTGACCAACTCGTGCGCCACGAATAGTTTTTAAGTAAACCATACTTCCGGAATGGTTGCCAAAAAGAGTTTTGACCTTGAAACAAGAATACGGGATACTTGTACCGAATGTTTATCAGTGATGGTAGTGATAACCTTGAAATAGGTCATTCATTAATGGTTGTTTTGCGTGAATGATGAGTGAACTACAAAGAGGGAAGATTTATGCTATCACATGAAGGTAGGCGATCCCTCGGGAATATGACTAGAAATTCTATGCTTTTTTCTATATTACAGGGAATCTTTCATTACTGTTAATCGTTGTATTCACATTCGAATGTCTGTTAATTCTACATTTCAGACCAGGAGCATACAAATTTTGGTGAGCATTTTTTCCTAAACATGTCATGTACTTCTACTTCGACTGTTTTAGGGTTTTTTAAGTTATTGTCTGCTGTTAAAAAATTAAGGTTTTTTTCATTTTTCTAAAAGTTAATTATCAGTATAAAAAAATAAGAGCATTTCTTATTGTACTAAATAACTCTATTTGTTAATTATCATCTTCAGCTATATAGCACTTATCCTTTGTTGTACACTCCTACAATTTAAATTCATTTTAGTAATTTTATTTCTGTATAGGCAAAGTTTACTTAGATACTCTTAAACATATATTTGAGAATTTTCATTTTAATGTGTCACGTATGTTTATATGAGAATTTGCAAATTTTTCAATTAGGATGGCAGATTAGTGTTGTATTTTTACTTATAAACTATATTGTACATAACTATGATCTAATAATTAAAATAAAGAAGTTTTGTACGAATTTTGCATTGATAATATGAATTGAATATTCTATCCCTTCTACCTAGAGCAAGAACTTTTCCACCACTTTTCCGTAAATGTTAGAGTTCAGTACCTCCAACCATTTAAATTTTACACTGTAGGACTCTCATTTTTTGAAAAAGAAATTTTATAAAACGTATGACAAGCTTTTTCCTGGAATCGTCTACCAATGTTCTCACTTGAGCGATGAGGGCAGAACAACGTTCCTATGCATATCTGGAAATGTTTCAAGTAGTGCATGTGTTAAATACTTACCAATACGTCCATTAGGAAGTAGGCAGATGTAAAAGCACAGTAAGTCTATGTGTGAGTTTGGTAAGTCTATGTGTGAGTTTGGTAGAAACTTTGTGCAGTGCATTAACATCAAATTCTGTGTTAAGATCGGTAAAAATGCTACTGAAATAATACAGTTATTGAAAGTGGAGTATGTTGAGGATACAATGAAAAGAACAAGCGCCATTGAGTGACTTGCATAAGCGCCAAAAGCAACACGCATTTCGTGCTCACAGCTTATGAGTCTTTGGATTACATCACGATTTCCAAGAATGCAATTTTTCATCACGACTTCTAACAATGCAATTTATAATTTATTTTTAATGTAACAGAACCCTGGTCTAAGGAAAGAGCTGAAATGTGGCCGAACATCTGCGCAAACTCAGTGCCCAAAACCATGATGCGCTCAATGTTAGCGTCTACCTGGATAAGAAATGATTAATCCAATTGGATCATTCATAGTATTCACATCAGTTAGACCTTTTTGATTTATGTCTCTTACAAGAAGTGTGCGTTGAAAGGACGTAGATTTTAGACATTTTTGACATCGAGTATAATGTGGCAAATAAATTCAAGAGCATTCCAGAAATGGAGTAGTAGGTATGTCTCGAAAAATGGATACAGCGTGAAAATGACTACATAACGGATGAAGGGGATTACTGTATTTCGAAGGTAACGGTATCCAATTTTGAACAGTACACTCACAATTTTTCTTCGGCTGCTTTCAGAGAATAGAATTTTCGCAACACGCATAAATATAATTTTGCTATATTTTAATTATTTTTTTTATAATTGTTGATGGGAGAATCAGCGTTTAAAATGATCCAGAACAATAAAAAAATATCAGACAATGCAATCGTATTAATGTTCAGTAGTAAATTCGTAAAATTTCTTATAATTTAAATCTCCAAAGTGTAAACGTATGTTTCGCTATGCGTTTCATTATTGTACTTGAGCTTACCTCATCCGCTTACCTAGATACTTGCTTGCACACATATTTACACACGGTATTTATGTATACCTGAGAGAACAGGGTATGTCGTTACGTATATTCGATAGCCCCTTTTATGTAGCAGTAGTTCGTCACATCTGCTTTGTTTTCAGATGTCTCTAAACCTGGACGGACCCTACTTTGAAACTGAAGCTACGAGTCACATAAGAAACGAAAAATAAATGGTAACTATAATTTAAACCAAACTTGTCCAACCTCAGATTACGAGCCGCATGCAGCCCAACACAAAATCATAAACTTACTTAAAGCATCATCAGATGTTTTCGCGATTATTTGTTACTCGATTGCGCGGTTCTCGAGCGTGAACTTTGTAGACGGCAACGGAACGGAATTGAGTAATTAGAGTGTGTTACTTCCACAATTCTCGGAGTATTATTCGTAATTCACATTATAATTACAAACAGTTCGGACAGAAGAGACGAAAAACTGCTAAAATTAACTATTAAAATAAAGTACGAGAGGAATCTGTTGCAATGTCGCGTAGAATGAATTGTGACAAAGAAATCAGGTGTGTATTCTGTACTAGGCATACCGCGCGCCACCGACAGCCGTACTCTTTGGCTATTTCTACGCATGAGTAGTTTTACGGCGGTGTGTAGCTTCCAGTGCTTTTTTCCCAAGCGCTGACAGTCGAAATGACACAATCAGACGTTACCTGTGCTTGTGGCTACTTGGCGAGTGCAATGCAGGGATTAGATAAATAAATTAGTATTTATTAAATTCCAGCATGACTTCCACAGCGTCTCCAAATGTAACAGAACCCTCAAAAAAAAATTACGAATGAAGGAAGATTGTTCAACGAAAATTGGACAGATGGTTACTTTTTTGTCGATGTAAATACTAAAGCATTCTGCCTAATTTGTAGGGAAGTTGTGCCAGTTTTCAAAGTATGATTTGAAAAGGCATTATATGCAAAAACATGCTGCCAAATTCGGTGCGTATCAGGGAATGTGTCGTAAGGACAAAATAACGGAGCTGAAAATAAAGTCTGCCATCTCAACATTTTTTTTAATTACAACTCAAACGGGCTCTATTGTAAAAGCTAGTTATGCTGTAGGAAATTAAATTGCAAAAAACTCAAAACCATTTACTGAAGGTGAGTTAATTAAGCAATGTATGGAAAGCATGGCAGATATAATTTGCCCTGATAAAAGAGGGGTATATTTCTAAAGTCAGTTTGTCTCTTCAGGCTACATCCAGTTGAATTGAAGAAATCGGAAAATTTCTCAAAAGAGGTTTAGAGAGTAAAATTGCTAATTTTAAATTTAATGCTTTGGCGATGGACGAAAACCGTGATGCCACAGACATTTTTATTAGAGGGATTGATGACGAATAAAATGTCACAGACAAAATGGCTTCTTTAGTGCCATGAGAAAACACAACTAAATAAAGAGATTTATGCGAAGCAGTAAAAAATACGTTACAGCGATTTTCTTTGTCCATTGTGAACATATCAGGTATTGTTTCTGATGGTGCCCTGGCGAAGGTAAATAAAAGAGACGGACCTGTAAAATTAATAGAAGACGATGCAATTGCCTCCAGAAACTCACGTTTGATGAAGTATCGTTACATAGCTCATCAAGAAAATTTGTGCGCAAGAGATTTAAAAATGGACAACATTCAAACTGTCATCAACGCTGTGAATTTTAAAAGGGCGAAGGGATTGAATCATCGCCAATTCCAAGAAATCCTTAAAAGTATAGATGCTGATTATGGTAACATCATTTACTTTTCGGAAGTAAGATGGCTCAGTCGAGACAAAATGTTGAAAAGATTTTATGATTTGCGACATGTAATCAGGTTGTTTATGGAATCAAAAACAAAATTCGTGCCAGAATTTGACGATGAAAACTGGTTTACTGATTTAGCATTTCTAGTGGATTTGACCGCTCATTTAAATGTGTTAAACATGTCTCTTCAAGGTGAAAATTAACAATTCAATACAATATTTCAAACTGTAACAGCCTTTCAAATGAAACTGAAATAATGGCAAGCCCAAATTAAGAAAAACGATTTTATTCATTTCGACAGTATAGCTAAACACGGTCCTGTAGACAGCGAACAATATGTAGCCTTGCTTTTGGATTTAAGAAAGAAATTTGAAAACATGTTTCAAGATTTTGAGAAAAATAATCAATATTTTGATATGTTTTTGCGACTCCATTTTCAGTCGACATAAATATGTTACCTAACGATTTTCAAATGGAACGCATGGAGCTAAAATCTGACATTCAGCTTAAAGAAAAACGTGATCATGTCTCTTTACTGGACTTTTATTAGACGTATATTCCCGCTTCATAATCACGCCTTATTAATGTCGTCGCTTTGTGCTGCATCACATACATTTGTGAGCAACTATTTTAACGGATGAAGCACGAAAGGTAAAATTAGAACCAAAATATATGATGAGCACCTTGAGAACTGACTGAGAATTTCAACTACTTCCATCGAACCAAATACTGATTCATTAGTTTATCAAAAACAGTGCCAAATATCCCGCTAGTTTTATGTTGCTATCTTTTTTTTTCTTTTGGATTGAAAGTTAACGACCACCGAGAGCAACACGTTGGGCCAATGGGTTAATAAGCAGTCTCGCGTCCCAAATTTCGGACCACTAGTTCCAGGGAAGGGAGAGAGTCAATGCCGGAAGACCATGCCTAACAACCATGCCTTCCTCGGGATTCGAACCCGGATCCATCTCGGACATACCGTATTCCCTCTTTTCTTTTACTTTAATAAAAAAATTCAAAACAAAGTTATGAAGTTTTATTCTTTATTCATTTTCTACATTATTGATCTCCAACTTATTACCTTCTCGACGAATTAAAAAGACCCTCCCAAAGTGGCGGACCGCCCATAATTAGGGTTGTTATGCAATGATTTTTTCTTTGCCTATTTGTGGTGGAGGATATCAAGGAATTTATGCACTGACCTTTTTGTTTTGTTCATCAGCTCTCGTTAGTGTTAGTGTATTTTATGTGTGGCCCAAGACAATTCTTCTTCTTGCAATGTGGCTCAGGGAAAACAAAAGATTGGACACCCTTGACCTTCAGTATCCTGGCAGAAGGCTGACGACCTGTAGTATGTCTCTCCAAGGTATCCCACATACTTTCTATTTGGTTTGAGATCTAAGGAATGCGCTAGCCATATCATACTTTGGATATCTGCACTTTGCAGATATTCATCGAAAATAGCAGCTTTGTGAGGTCTTGTGTTATCGTCGATGGGCAGGAGACCTAGGCCGACAGCATAATGAATAAGCATCACGTAGGTATCAGGGATTATATCTGTGTATCTCCGACCTGTTGAATTTCAACCGGAATCGACATTAGACTGTGCGGACAGCTGGACATAATGTCAGCCCAAAAAATTACACCTGTTCGTCTGTAACAGTACACATTCTGGATATTTGAAAGGAATAACATACTCAAGGTTCTCTCCAGACGAGAATAAACGATGGTTCTCACTGGGTTGACTGAACCTGGATTGGGTGAGGCATGGATGTTGTGTTTGTCTTACGGCACTGGCTCTCTCCCTTCCCTGGAACCAGTGACCCTAAATTAGGGACGGGCGACTGCTTATAGCCCATTGAGTTGCTCACGGTGGTCGTTAAACCTCCAATCAAAAAAAAAAAAAAAAAAAAAAAAAAGAACCTGGATTGGTAAGAGAAACCTACATCGGCCATATTTTTCGTCTCAGTCTCGATGTTGTCCGCAGCACAGTACATTAGATTTTCATGCAATTGGAGTGGTGTGGATGCGAACTGCAGGTATTTTTTGCGTACAGTTCTTGTTTGTCGAGCCATCCGTATACTGCTTGCCGCCAAGCAGGTGGTTCACCAACTGCAGGCAGCTCTAAAGCGAGCATTCTTGCAGTCATCAACTTGTTTCGCCTTGGTATTAGTCATATATTCCTATCACCCTGAGCCGTTGTAATCCGTGTACGATCTGCCGAAAGTTGACGATGAACATCTGCAGTGTGATTCTACTTTCGTTAAAGTCAAGAGACAATGGATCGATGCACGATCGTGGGTCTGGAAACGTTACAGTACGTGTTGCAGGATTCCAACATTCCGATAACCCGATCACTTTCAAATATTTTAACTTGCCGGCTTTCACACGTACTGTTCTAATTAAAAATAAAATAAATTCCACGATTACCATGGTGCGATAACAAGAAATGTCACTTTTCTAAGTATGGCAGATTTTTTACGTCTCCGAGAAAGAAGTGCACTTGTAGTGCTACACAATCTTAAAGAAAAACTTTGCCCTCTACTCCTGAAAAGCATAGTCTCACGTTGTGTAGGTTTTAGTGTTATTATAAGATCCCAGAACTTCAATATAATTCTTTGCTTTATCACAAAAACATTCCAAGTATGTCAAATTGTTTATTTTTATGACTTTCCTCAGCAATTCAATTTGAAAAAAAACTATTTGCAAAGATGATTATAACATAAAAAACTCATAAAAACTCTCATCACCTAAGAAAAATAATTAAACCTGAATATCTAATAGGAAAATTCGGAAATTCTTTACAAACACCTTTCTTGGACCAATATTCGAACATTTTATATGCAAAAATGTTACGCGGCATCATTTCACGTCCATTGGGCGCATCTAAGTTTAGGGTATAAAATGGGCATTTCAACTTTCAGAAAAATATATTTTGGCAGAAACGAAGTTTTTTGCATCTAAACTATACATTTACTTTTCACAGAGCGAATTAAACCTCGCTTCACAAAAAATAGCTAAAAATCAAAAACCTTCCAAGTTTCAGCATGATAAATTTTTAATAACATTATTTTCCAGACATTATACTCAAAATAAATGGTGAATGCCAACATTGCCCATAATATTACCCTGAAATTAAGATACATGTAATTTTCAGATCTATTATTTTAATAACGCTCTACAGTAGTTATATGTCCGTCAACAGAAAATATGCAGACGCAAAAGTCTAGAATTTTACCAGACATCCTTAATTTCGGAAATGTCATGTTCCTGTTTCTCCTGCTTATTTCTTTAAAGCCGTAAATATTCAACTGCAATGTCTGGGAAATAAATATGTCTTTTGAACTGCATCGAACATTTCGCAACTGTTCAGAATTCTACCTGTGATTTCTATAAATTTCTTCAAATTGCGTTTTCCTTCTAAAACCTGACTGAAGGGCTTCACTTCAGCTGGTGATTTATAATGAAATCTGTAGGCGAAATAACGAAGAGATGAGATACCTTCTGTAAGATCGTGCCGATCAGCGGCGTCGTGAGCCCATTCACGTTGAGTGTGCCCTGTTACGGGAAAAACAACATGCAAAAAATTTTATTATGTATCCCGAACTGAAAAATTCACGCGTTTATTTTGAACATACGAAAGCCTTTTTCTTTTATTTAGAGTTCGCATAATAAAAAAAAAGAATTAGTTTTTGCTATCATTTTCTATACGGCTAACAAAAATTCAAATTCTTTTTCAGCACGTCTTTTGTAAAAAAAGGATCGTGCTCATGTTATCGGTTTTTCTAACCGTCCGTCCGCCCGTCTGCCCGCAAACACGATATCTCTGCAACGATTAGTCCGATTTTAAAAACTCTGTTTGTATTGGGAAGCTTCAAATATCCGAATGATAGTCCTTCATTTCGTTTTTTTTACGATGTAAAATTTCGCCGCTAGCAGGGCGTAAATGCATATGTCGAATACAAAAATTAGTTTTATTCCACATATTTGCTTCTAAATATCTGATTGAAAAAATTATTTTATCTTTCGATTAAATTTATATCGATGAGTATTTTAGGTATAGTCACTTTTTCAAAATTACGCATAGTTTATCCGCTAGGGAGCCTAAAATTAGAATTACGTTTCCCCCGATATCTCTTCTTCAAAAACTCAGATTTGAAAAATGTTTTCTTTAGCGGATACAACTCATGATGGCAAATCATTTGCATATAATTTCTAATTTTTGGTAAAGAATACTTTGACCACCAGGGGGCGTAAGGTTTGATTTTTACTTCTGATGTATTTGTCATAAAACCTGAGCTTCTAAAATCTCGATTGAAATAATTCTTTCTTGGGCCGATGCCACTCACGTCGATAAACTTTTTTCCGAATATTTTCTTCTTAAAATATTCCATGGTTTTTCCGCCAGAGTGCGCAGATGTATATCTAATTTTTGTCAATGTCTCTACTTGTAGGCGTCCGATTTGTAAAATCCCTTCTTTGTTGGATAGTGCTTTTAGTCTGACATGTTCTTCATATAATTTCAAAATTTTCAAGTAATTCATGGACTTTCCGCTAGGGGGCGTAAAGGTAAACTGCGTTTCCACCTATAACCTCTGCTTCTACATCTCCGATTCGAAAAATTCTTTCTGCACTGGATACAGTTCCTGATAGGAAATCCTTTGCACATAATTTCCAATTTTTGTAAAAAATGTTTTTGCCACCCGATTCTGATTTGCAGCTAAATATGAGCGTCTAAAGTCTCGATTGAAATAAAGTCGTTTGTACACCGATACCATTCATGTCGACACCTTTTTAGGAACATTTCTTCTTAAAATAATGCATTGTTTCTACACCAGGCGGCGTAGATGTATATCTTATTTTTGTCAATATCTATACTTCTAGGAGTCTGTTTTGAAAAATTATTTCTTTGTTGGATAGTGTTTCTGATTCAAAATGTTTTTCATATAAATTCAAAATTTTGAAATAAATCATAGACATTCCGCTAGGGGGCGCAAAGGTAAATTGCGTTGTTGTTTTTTTGCGCTATTTCTGCTTCTAAAGCTGTGATTTGAAAAATGTTTCCTGTATCGCATAAAACGCCTGATGGAAAATATTTTTCATATAATTTCTAATGCTTGGTAAACAATGGTTTGGCCACCAGGGGGCATAAGGGTTAATTTCTGGTTCTGATGTATTTGCAGCAAAATCTGGGCTCCTGAAAATTCGACTATCAATTTATTTTTCTTGGACCAATAACGGTAATTTTGAAACTCTGTTTGAGAATAGTTTCTTGGTAAAATAATGCATGGTTTTCCCACCAGGGGCGTAAAGTCAAATCTTATTTTTTTTATATTTCTGTTTCTAAGAGTCCGATTTGAAATATTCTTTCTGCGTTGGGAAGCATTTCCGGTGCGAAATGTTTCTCATACAAATTCATATTTTTTTTAACGCACAAGTCTTCAACCTGGGGGTGTAATTTCACGATTCCGTTTACAACAATATCTGCGGGATTAAAAACCCGATTGAAAAACGTCTTTCATCAGTCAGATACTATTGTTTTCCATACCAGTTGCATTGAATTTGAATATCTTTGATCAATTTTTTTTGCGTCAGAACTATTCATAAGACGTGCTTATTACACCCGAAAATTCGGTGTCATCTTTCTTGTTGAAATTTGTACTCATAAACCCAACAATTCTCACTGAGACGAAAAGCCAGAAAAACTGCAACTTATGGCAGAACGTTGAATAGTATTTATGACCTCACGCAATTCCAAATGCAAACGAATGACCAGTAGTGTTTTTTTAAGAGCTAAGACCCTGCGCCGTTTTTAGCCTTTTCGTTGAAACCGCAAGGAGATAAAACGGTACCTGTAGCGCCCTCTGAAGAGCGTTGTATCGCAGTGGCTTTACACGTCTCTGGTGTCCGTTTGTTAAACAGCGTACCGACCGATGCGAATATTTCTTACTATATTTTGTTTACTGAACGAAGCAACTAACTTTCTCCAATTTACAAGAACATTTTGTCCACCACGTGAAGCCATACTACAAAATTTTGTGAGTTTTGTTATCCTAAAATATAATACACCAGAAAGTCGTATCTTACCTTAGAATTACATTGCACCATGGGATTGCAAGTGGTGCACTATTTGGATAGCACTCAATGACCGATCAACAGTATTTTTTTGAAATCACAGTGAAATCAAACTACTTCCTGCAGCGCTACCTAGAGAGCGCTTATGCCACAGTTGCCTGAGCATCGTTCTATTGCAGCGGTGCTCTATTTAACTAGCACATATTGAGCAATCAGCTCTAATGTTTGAAACTACAGGAAAATGAAAACATGGCCTGCAGCGCCATCCAGAAAGTGATGGTGCGAAAATTGTTTCAGCGTGCTGGATGCGTTGTCGAAACACTGCACACTCAAAGATCTTAGCAGAAATGGGATATGATTGTAGAACGAACCTTCTCAATTAATACAGACATTTGGCGTAGAATAGGAACATCAAACAGAGGTCATCGCACTTTACACGTTTTATAAGTGAGTCACGGAAAAATTATCATTGGCCGCCACTCGGAATCGAACCCAGAATTTTCCAGTTACGCGCCTGGCATGCTTCCACTGCACCACAGTGGCCTCACATTCCTCCAGACTCACGTACACTAACTGCCAGCCACTTGGCAGGTTACTTCTTGGAGCCCCTTGTCAGTTAGTGTATGTGGGTCTGGACGGATTTGAGGCCGCTGTGGTGCAGTGGAAGCATGTCCAGCACGTAACTTAAAGACCCTGGGTTCGATTCCCGGTGGCGGCCAATAAGAATTTTTCCGTTACTCACTTATAAAACGTGGAAAGAGCGATGACCTCTGTTCGATGAACCTTCTCCTCCCAATGAAAATTTTGTGTAGGGGAATTAATTTTAGCCACCGCTCGAAGCCTTTGTACAAACGCTGACGAGTTTTATAAGAAATTTACATGGAAATCTAATATCGTTAGTATAGGTTAAATGAATTTTGACTCAGTGTGGGTGTTCGACGCACTCCTTGCACACTATAAATATTTGACCCTATTGATTTTTCCCATCACCGTACGCCTATGTATTTATTGACTTTGTAAATTCGTAAACAATTATAGCACCGAGGAAAAAGTGCTGCTTTTCATACCAATTCATATAATTTTCACATCAAAAATTAGGCTTTTTCTCCCCTCACTGGAAGCCAGTTTTATTTTAAAAAAGAAACTTAGAGTCCTCATATAAAAATTGATGCCTTTACTGGCATACGAAATCATAGAACAGATGTATACTGAAACCACATCAAAAGATCAGCATTAGAAGAAAAAAACTAACTAGATATAGCAAGCAAAACAAGAATGCATAGCATCGGTAAGTCGGCGGATTCAAAAGGAAATCCTTCGTCAGGAAAAATAATAATCAGGCAAAAGAGCATGAATATGTAACAGACATTAGAAAAACCGAAGCAACAATTCATGGAAATGCCATATGAATATTCTAGTTGATTCTCTTTAGAAGATGAAATGACTTTGTACAACAAACGGCTAGAATCTTTGCGCAAATAATTCTAATCAATGCGACATTTCTCCTGATCCATGACGGCTCCGTTAATTAAGAGGACATAAAGTACATTTTTCTGATAGAGAAATCGAACTGTTGATGATAAAGTTACTTAGATAAAACTTTGTGAATTTCGGTTTCTTTGGCACGGGGTTTTTAAAATGTCCCTATAACAGAATTTCGAGGTGGATCACCTTAAATTCGTGAAGTTACGGAAAGATATATTAAATATTCTGATGTACATTAAAACGAATTTTCTTGCAAATAAATATATTTAAACGTGTTTACGGTTTTGTGATTAAGTCAATGGAAGCAATATACCGTAGGCACACACTAACTTATTTGTAAAATAATTTAGCATTCAATAATTATTGTAAAATAATTTAGCACGCTAATTGCAGAGTTGCAGTTCATATTTTGTTTTAACTTTCTACATTTGGTAAAAACACAAAACACACGTGTGTGTGTATTGTATTGATGTACATTTCATACAAAATGAAGTGATGATGCGAAAAAACGTGGTGAAATTAAGTTGGAAGGTAAATCTTTAGGTAAAAGGAGAACTTTTGATATGTCTCAATGTACTGTAAATTTCTAAAATGTACGAGACCGCACGCAAAACAAGAAACGCTTACAGGGCAATGAATCCTTTATTCATTGCCCTGTAAGCGTTTCTAGTTTAAATCGCATAAAGTGTCGACAAGCTTTAGCACTATACTGAGAGACGTCTTTAGGTATGAAATCGTGGAGTTTACGGAATGTTTTGGTTAGTGGTTTAACGACCACCATGGCCAACTTAATGTGCATAAGCAGAGTCCCGTTCTTAATTTAGGGCCATTGCTTTCAATGCAGGGGAGAACCAGTATTGTATGACAAACACAACGTTCATGCCTTGCCGTGATTCGGAAACGCACACATCTGGGACAAATGGTCCAAAATCAGCTCTTATACCACTTGGCAAACGGGTGGAGCGTTTAAGATTTAAACCACATATGGTTAACTTTTGATAGAAGTTGTAGCCTAACCTTTAGGGGGGCGACATCGATGAGGATATAAATTTAGCAGATTGGAAATATCTTCATTTGGAAGCATAGCAGTGCAGGAAATTATCATGGCGACACACATTTCCGGCAATGAGTGGTATTCAAGGGAAAGCATCCTAATAGGAAAGTGAAAAAGAGTTTAAAGTGTTTAAGAAAAATGTTAGTTTTAGGAAGTACTCCGTACACGTGCTCTGTTTTTAAGCTAAGATAATCTACTTTCTTGCATCGGGAGTGGGAATGTCTTCTGTAAATAACTCCCAGCTCAGTTGTAAGACGATGTTTGTTTAAAAACCGATGCACTTCTACACTGTTAAAAAGTTTGTGGTAGGTTGCACAAAAAAGTGGTGCTGCACCAGTTGTACGAGTTTCTGAGCAGAAAGACACCATTGTGTGTTGCAAAGAAACACGAAAACGTGGTGCAACTTTGTTACACGTTATGGTACAAGGTTGTAGGGCATTATCATGTAAGGTTTCACAATGTTATTCGATTTTGCTTACATCACACAACGGTGTATCTTTTCTTAGAATGTGATGCAGCTCGTATAGCATTACTTTTTGGCGCATCCGAACCTGAAAGTTTTAACAGTGTAATTTTTGTTCAATCAATTAAACCGGGAACTGCTTATCATATAAATTCTATAAGTATTTAAGGGCTCTGTAATCCTAGATTTGATTCTTTCAAGTAGCTATTGATAACAGTGAAAGCTACGAAATCACATCTATTTTCTTTTGTTAAATTTTTGGTCATCCAATCCCTCACTTAGTTGCATAAGCATTGGAACTTTGTTCAGTTTCATTACTTGCGGTAGTTTTGTTGATTTTGTGTTTATAGATACAAATTTGTACCTAATTATAGCATTCTGGAAAAAGTAGAGATTTGAATATTTGCAGACAATACCAGTTTAAGCAATAGCCATGCAACCAGTATTATCAGATGAAACAAGAAAGATAACACCAAATTTTTGTGTGTAATAAGCACGTCTTTTGAATCAGTTCTGACGCAAATTAAATTTATTAAAGCTATTCAAAGGCAATGGAACCGGTATAAAAGCTCAGATTTTATATCTGACGAAAGAAAGAAATCTTTCAATCGGATATTTAATCCCTGAGATATTGCTAAAAACCGAATCGTGAGCTTACGCACTCTCGTTGCAGACTTGTGCGTTAAGAAGAACATGAATTTATATGACAAACATTTCGCACCGAAACGTTATGCAACAAAGAAATAATTTTTTAAATCGGACTCTTAGAAACAGAGATAACGTCAAAAATACCATGTGATTTTACGTACCCTGGTGGGAAAAACATGCATTATTTTAGGAAGAAAGTATTCTCAAAAGGATTTTCCATATGAGCGGTATCGGTCCAAGAAAAAAAAATCACTCTAGTTTTGAGGAGCCCAGATTTTGCTACAAGCACATCAGAAGCAGAAATTAACACTTATGCTCCCTTCGTGGCCAAACCATTTTTTCCAAACATTAGAAATTATGCGAAAAATATTTCCATCAGGTCTTGTATGCGATAAAGGAACAATGTTTTAAATCGGTGTTTTATAAGCAGAAATAACGATTACCTTTCTGCCACCTAGCTGAAAGTCTATGATTTACTTGAAAATTTTGAATTTATAGGAAAACATTTCGCATCGGAAACACTATCCAACAAAGAACGAATTTTTCATATCGGAAATTAAGATTTACGCCACGTGGTGGCTAAACCAGTTTTTACAAAAATTTGAAATTATGTGCAAAGGATTTCCCATCAGGAGCTCTATCCAGTTCAAAAATAATTTTTCAAATCGGAGATTTAGAAGCAGAGTTATAGGGAGTTAGCAATTTACCTTTACGCCCCGTAGCAGAAATCTGTGAATTACTTGATAATTTTAAAATTACATGAAACACATGTCACACTAAAAACACTATCTAACAAAGTGGGAATTTTTTAAATCGGACTCCAAGAAGCAGAGGTATTGAAAAAAATAAGATATACATCTACTCCCCTGGCGGAGATACTGTAGAATATTTTAAGAAGAAAATTTTCTGAAAATGTTTATCGATGCTCATCATTGGCATCAGTACATGAAATAATTTTTCCAATCGAAATTTTAGAAGCTCAGATTTTATGGCAAATACATCAAATTATTCTTTACCAAAAATTTTAAATTATCTGCAAAAGATTTTCCATCAGGTGGTGTATCCGCCGAAGAAAACATTTTTCAAATCGGAGTTTTAGAAGAAGAGTTTTTGGGAGAAAATTAATTTATTTTACGCCCCCTTGCGGAAAATCTATGTGCAATTTGAAAAAGTAACTATATCTAAAATACTCTTCGATATAAATGGAATCGAAAGATAAAAGATATTTCAATCGGATGTTTCGAAGAAAATATGTGGACTAAAACGTATTTTTGAATTCGATGTCATCTGCATTTTCGCCGTCAAGCAGCAAATTGTACATCGTAAAAAAAACGAATTAAAGTATTGTCATTCGCATACTTCAAGCTTCCCAATGCAAAAAGGAATTTTTCAAATCGTACTAATAGTTGCAGATATAGCGTGGGTACAGTCGGACGAACGGAAAAAGCGGTAACATAAGCACGATCTTTTTTACGCTTTCTAACCGTAGGTTGAGGAAGCGTATATGCTCCTGTTTGTCCGTCTGTCCGTCCGCACGATAACTCGCGTAAAAATGGTTCGATTTTGATAAAATTTTAATATGTGGTAGGGCTCCACTTGGGGACGAACCCTATTGAAAATGGACGAAATGCGTTCAAAGGTCACAACATATGAGCGGGATCCATTCCATAGACCTTATGCGTAATAACTTGTGTTAAAATGGTTCAATTTAAATGAAATTTTAGTATTTGGTAGAGGACTACCTTTGGACAAACCCTATCGAAAATGGGCGAAATGGGGTCAAAGGTCAGGACATAGGAGCGGGACCCATTCCATTGTCCTTATGTGTCATAACTTAGGTCAAAATGCTTCGATTGAGACAAAACTTTATCATGTTGTTCCGGAAGTATACTTAACCGTTTCAGTTGAATATCATCGAAATGGAGTCTAAGGTCAGGTCATAGGAGCGGGATTTATTCCACGGCCATATCCTCATAGCTTGAGTAATTATTTCTGGTATGTTGGACAGCGTATCATAATCAACGCATTGCATGATTTTACTAACTTGTTTTTACAAAAGACGTGCTAAAAATGTATATTCTATTCTATTAAGCAATTTCAAACTTCAGATCATACTTCATAGGGTCATTTCTGTTGTATGGTTTGCGAGTTCACTCACGGAACTTGGCAGAAAACGTAACCACGATGATATGGATTGGTGTTTCCTTCTCAGCGTGAAACCGACTTGGAAGTTTACCTGTTGTTGTTTCTTCTCTGTCATCAATGTTCGCACCATACTCTTACGAGCCTTGGTGGGAGGTAACTCGTTCTGAGTGGTTGTTTTTTTAATAAAGAGAAGGTCACAAATTAGTGATTGAAATAAGGTAATCCGAATCCGATGAAATATACATGTATTTGTAGATGATCCCTGTTGTGTTTTAGCATTGATACTTCAGCGGTACCGAAGCTCATTAAAATGCCCTTAAAGATATGACACTTAGAATGCTGGAGTCAGGTAAGGTGAGATCTCTTCCCTTTTCACTAAATGTTTGAAATGCGCTTTATGATATTAACCAAAAGTAATTTGTAATTCATACTCTAGTTTTATCAAAAGAGTGCTTCACCGCCAGGTTCAAACTACCGTTTTAGAAGAACAGTGGAAGTGTTGAATAAGGGAATTCTGTCGGAACGAAAAAGTGAAGTGAGAGACAGGAAGATATGGTATGACTTCATCATAAACGCTTCGTTCATAACGAATGACTTCACCATGAATGGTGAAGAATCATTCACTCTCACCACTGTGAATGATCATTCAATTTGCCATTACTCCGACACTCAGTGGAGTTACACCACGTTTAACATTCTTCGAGCCTAATTAGTTTGGAAATGATACAATCTGTTCTTATTTGCTTAATATATAATACAGCTGATTTTGTGAGAAACGGTTGTTTTGCATTATTTCGTTACACTGAATTATAGAATTTTTCTTTATGATTCTCTCTGCTTTTCACTTTAGAATGATTATAACTTTAACATTTAGTATCGGGGCTAGTCTGTTATAAACCCACCGCAGTTCCCAACCTGATGCTCCGCAGTTATTTCTGCCGTGGTGATTACAAGACGTCCTTTCGTTCTCGAATTAGAAAATATTTCCCTGTCTGCTTTGATGCTCGTTTTAGAGAATCCGAACTTAAAAGACAACGTCGAATAAGCCACTGAGGCAGTATATACCCTTCAAGATACATAACTTTATCGAAAAAGCCAGAACCAGCCGTGTCGCCGCAACTTTGCTACCTGGGATATGTTCTCTACATACCAAACATTTCATATCAACTCAAAAACGCGCTCAGGAGGATGAACTTCGTTGTCGGCATAAGGTCTCCGGCATATTTTTATACGATGCTTAAGAGAAATATTGACTAGCCCTTCTTCTTAACGAGAATGGTCTTTATGCCAACCCACTACAATATCAGCACGGCTTCAGGGGATACTACATCGGAATGGGTAAAGTTCGTTTGAAATTAGAATCAACGAACATGAAAAGGATACAAACCACGGAAAAATAACCATTAACCTGTCAAGAGAAGTCAAGGTCAAGTCCGCTTATCCTATGTGGAGCGACATAAGTAAATTAGCTTCATAATCCACACCCAAACCTACTGCCATTCGTGAAGCCTTGGGAATCTTGACTAGCAGCGAGGCTTGCAATGATAGCGTCTTCCTAGAGTTGACATGCATTTGGAATCAATTTTTCAATTCTTCATTTAATGCTGAGTTTTCTACCACGATACAGCATGCCCAACCAACGTGGCCTCGCTTCTTCGAATGAATGACCACATTTGCGGCCATTTATTTGTTGCCTAGTCAAGTCACCGTGTTCAAATTGTTCAAGTGTTCTATTATCCAGTTTACTGTTAGCTGTCAACCTTCCTTGGAAAATCCATCTGGTTGATGTGCGAAAGCTTAGATACTTTAGTTTCTACTTTAAGCCAAGAAATTTGGATTACTATTATTGATATACTATTAATAATGTTGTTGTTGTATAGTTCCTTATTATCATTTAGTTCATTATATTCTGAAGGATGAAAAGTTCTGTGCAAAGGAGTGTAATACATAACTCCTTATTTTAATTGTCAAAGAAAAATATCATTAAATGAAATGATATATTTTTAACATTGCCTTTTTGGAATACATGTATAGGAACTACTGCTCTGGTACTGAAAAAAAGCCCTAAGTCAGCACGAGCAGCTGCTTTACCATCATGCAGTTTGTAAATCTAACACCACAAAATATGTAGTTTGTGATCTTTTACTTATTTATTGCAAACAAATTGCTTTCCTTTTTAATACAGACTGTACTTCATTCAAAGCTCCTGCCAAAATTGAGGATGCTAAAGCTTCAGTATTCGGCCAAGTATTTCAAGCAACTTGGAAGTGCAATGTGTATCCTTTGTTGGCATTTGCCGAAGCGTTTGTTTAGGTTTAATATCTTGGCTTCAGCAATTCAAACCAAAGTTTCATAATTTTGATATGACTTAAGGCAATACTCCCAACCATGTCCCTCACACCACTGTTCTTCGTGCTTACAGATCTGCAGAGAGATCACGTCAACTATTTGTGACGTGTCACCATCTTCTCGCCTAGTTGCTGTTACAACACGCTTTTTCCTAGCTGTTATGCCCGGTGTGTTTCGCCAACGTTTGGTTTGCGGCGAAAGCCTTTAATCAGGGGAATACGAATAGACCTCGGAGCACATGCACTGCTGAAGGCTTTACGGCGAAGAGGATCCTAGCAAAAACAAAAAGATTTTACAAAACCTTTACTGGAAATTTCACATGGAGCTGGTAAAAGAACTAATCGGCAAATCTATACTTACGACCCTGTGCAGCTCTCCGTGATATGGAGATTTCAAGTCTTACAGATAACAATACGTCAGCACCCACTATAATGTTTTGGGTCCAGTGTTTTCGAAGTGCAAGGGTTTTCTAGCAAAAACATGTAAGTAGTTTCAACGCCTTTTTTACTCATTTTACAGATGTCCCTTTACTGTAATAAGAGGAATTGCAAGAGGTTTTTCAATCAAAGCTAGGGAGGAGGACCGGTACATTTCGTATTGGGAATGGTGGGGAGAACGTCCGGCAAAAAAGGTTCTGATGATCACCATATGACCCTCGATTGGATTTGTCTCATCCTGAGGGACCGTTAAGGTGTCTGAAGAAACATACACGCATTACAGACAATTCGGAGCTAACAGGTAGGACCGTTAATATTAGGAAATACTACAGGAAAAGAAGTTACCTGCTTTTACCGTTCACAACGCTAACGTATTGGAGCCCGTCTAATCATCGGTCCTTCTGTAACCAGTATATCGCGCAGAGATGGCCAGAATTTGGAAGTACAGCCTTAAAATAATCCATCTGATGCACCTTTATTTCTCGGAGACTTTGTTCAGGTATGGATTTCAATTGTAAAAGGAAAATAGTAAAATGTTGTTTTTGTTATTTTTCTGTAACTTTTTGTTTACCATATTTTTGTATTCCTTATTTTCGCTGTAATAAACATGCTGATATGACGGTAGAGGTACTTCATATTTTCACAATCTTGTCCAGAGGAATCTTTCCAGATAATCATAATTTTGTCATTTTTACTCTTAAAATTATCTAACAAAGTCACGAATGATCTGAAAAAAAGATCGTGTGCAACATTCAATGGATTGCTACTCAGGCACGTACAATGCCCGAGTGAAATTTTTTTTTTTGTATCATAAAATGGTTACATGTTTCACCCTGGGTATCTACGCATTTCGGGAAGGAAAACTGTTAAAAAATTATGGTTTTTGAAAGAAAATAACATGATAAAACATAGTCAAAATATTTTTCACATACTATCTGCAAAATTCCCAGTATATTTCCCAGAAACTAAATAATTAGAATGAAAGCAATTAAAACTGTTTTTGTGAGTGACATGCGATTCAGTAACTGCACTAAGTCGTTTTCTTCTCGCCGTAAAACAATAAAGAGAGATATAAACATTCGCTGAATATGGCTACCTTTACGAGAAGTTCACGGTAGTAATGAATAAGATAAAAAAAAAGAAATGAAATGGACTACAGAGCACAATCGGTTAGTTAACGAATTAGTCGTTGACTGACGGCTGGTGTTTCCACGGAACCACAACTTGTCACACATTGATTGTTTCCATTCCAATTTTAGAAATCCTTGATCAAAGACAAATACTTACTGTGGTGTTATTTTTCAGTTATTCATTTCTTGTAACATTCTAGGAAGTGGAAATATACTCGTTAACTTTTTCCTGCATCGTTTGTACTTTTTTTTAATTTGCAGAATTTAGGTTTCCAGGTCCGAATTTTCAATTCCATTTCGTGCATTTTATCATTGCTTTCTTCAGTAGTATTTTCCATTTTTACATACAGCAATTACTCGTTAATCTGCACTTTCAGTTCTCATGTGTATTCCTTTGTAATTTGATTTTATATGTACGATATGTTTTCGTTAACTGATTGTTTTTCTTTTTGTACTGGGAGATTGTGCGTTGTTTCCTTTCTATTCCTAATTGGCAGATGTATTAGTGAAAACACCTTTTGTCTTTATTTCACAATTTTGCTGTTATTATGCGAAGTACTTTCCTTTCAGTTTTTCTCTTCAGCTTCCAAACTGAAAGTAATATGTTATATCCAATGTTGATAATCGGTAATTTGCCTGCCTTTTCAGCAAGCGGTTGTGTTCGTAGCCAGTGATGTTTAATCAAAGCTTCAAGGTTATTAATTATTAAATACATTTCCTTCGCTACTCATTCGGACATTTTATGTCACAAGTCTTGTCCTACGCATCTCTCCCTTCTATTTTCAGGCAACAAAACAATTGTGAAGCATGATATGCATTGACGTCACAAATTAAGGTAAGTGACAGACACAAAATCGTAAATAACGCAAAATCCACTTGACAAAGTTTAAAGGTAGGTGGTACTGATATACATATATCGATAGTCTAACAATACCCAACAGAAGAAGGATACTATCACCCCATGAGTAGGAAGCTTGCGCATGGTAATGCAACACCGAAGTCGAAAGTCGCCCGTATTTCGAGATTCTAATACGGAGTGTGAATATCCCGATCAGCAATACAGAACGCATAACGAGCCGTTTTCCTGCTTACAGAAACCTGAATGAGAGTTTTGGGTATTAAATGCCACTAGTTCACTAAGGCGAGTCCAAGGTCGGTTCTGGGAGGTGGCAACAGTCTTTCAATTCCTCTTCCCCAAGGAATCCCAGACAACATGCCCTATCGGGCTCAGTTCCAGTGATCTCGCCGTTTACTCCATACTTGAATATCCTCACTCACCAGGTATTCGTCTACTAGCCGAGCTCTATAAGAACTGGCGTTCTATCGTTCTTAAAAATAAAATAGAGCCAACTGGTCCTTTGAAATGCTATGCGTGACCTTTCATGATGTCGCTCTAAATCGTGTAGCACTCCCGATAAGTCCTGAAAACACGTACAGCGGCATGCATCTATCCATCCTGATGCCAGCAGGAACCAAGAGCCCTCCATCGCAGTAGTGGTGAATTCCTCTAATGTGGGTGGAGAGATTTCCACTTCCCGCCCCTTTCAAAAGTTAACACGTTCACACTCGATGTTAAGCTTTTGCTGTGGTTCGGCACATAGCACAGGTGCATACATCAAGGAGCCAGGTATCATGTTGTAGAACCTAATTCGGACGAACCCTTCTGGTCTATGCTGAGAGAGAGATGCAAATACATTCTTGTATACAGCCCTCTCTCATGTATTCTTCTGTAAACTGTATTTCCTCAATATCGCGGTTCTTGTAACTGAAGGTAGCTCCTGCTACGTTTGCCTAGCTGTCCGCCCCTGGGACTGCGTGCTGGTAGTGGCAAATCCCGTGGTCCATTTGACTCGTTGTGGGTTGTGTGCTTCTTTGTCCTGGTCTTCTTCTGGTTATTTTTTGGATTTCTTCGAATTCTGTTTAGAAATATGAGACCACTTGGTTCAACATATTTAGCCATTTTTGTTCAAAAGATTGAGATTGCCATTCTTCTAATCTTCTAATATCTCTCCACCCAAAAAAGTCTTCTAATCGATGACATGGAGCTATTATTCTACCAATAGTCCACCTTGACCTCCAATTGTAGCACCCCTTTCAGAATGTTTATCAAGGTCATATGTGCCGAACAGTTGGCGCAGTGGTCTAACCGATGGCCTCTGATCATTCCTACGAAAGGGGTCCGGTTTCGAATCCCGGTGGGGAATGAATGTTGTGTTTGTCTTATGGCACTGGTTCTCTCCCTTCCCTGGTACCAGTGACACTAAATCAGTGACGGGCGACTGCTTATAGCGCATTGAGTTGCTCGTGGTGGTCGTTAAACTTCCAATCATAAACAAAAAAAAAAGGTCGTATGTCTGAAAGCTTGATGACGTATGGCTGTCATATGCTTATTTCCACAAGAGGTAACAAAATGTTCCTTGGATATGACGACTGACAGTTTGCCCTTGCACGTGTCTCCGAAAAATCATTAGTATCGGTTGCACTTTTTACACATGATTTCGTATTTGTATTTGTCAAGTTAATATCCCATTTCTCATATATGTCAATTTTTGATTACATATTTTACCTTCAACTGGTTAAATTATCTGAGCCGCCCCGGTGGCGCAGTGGTCTAAGGCGTTGGCCTCTGATCATTCGTCCGTAAGGGGTCCGGTTTCGAATCCCGGTCAGGCATGGATGTTGTGTTTGTCTTACGGCACTGGCTCTCTCCCTTCCCTGGAACCAGTGACTCTAAATTAGGGACGGCGACTGCTTATAGCCCATTTGAGTTGCTCACGGTGGTCGTTAAACCTCCAATCAAAATTAAAAAAAATTATCTGAATACAATGACCAGGTCTCGAAAATAAACCTGATTTTCCGATGTCTCTCCACCGTAAAAGCTTTTCTAAGCGATGTTTGGAGCATATATTCCACTTACAGTCCAACTCAAACTCTTATTGCTGCAATCCTATCAAAACGTTTATCAAAGTCCCATGCCCAAAATGTATTGTTGTCACATGCCGATAACAGTAGGAGCTCGCCCAAAATTGTGAATTGTAATACGACTAAGCGCTCCCCTTGAAAGTGTCTCCTAAACACCTTTTGAACAGTTCGTTCAGTTTGAGACATGTTCTAGAGATTGTTTAATTCAAGTCAATTCTGGACACCAGTTTACATCTGAAGTTAATAATTGAGATACAATATCCTCCCACGTAAAGCGGAAAGGGCCATTTTCATTCTAGTATGATAAATACACACCACAAACATTTTATTCGGTAATAAAAGATTTTATAAGAAGAAATTACTTTAAATTATGGAACAGTTTTACACCAAATTAATGAATATCACTCTTCATGCACACTTTTCATTTTATTTACGTCTTGTTTATTTTCAAGACATGGTCACTGTATTGAGGTAATTTATCTACCAGCTGAAGGTAAAATATTTATATAATTTTAAATTATCTTTCTAATTCTAAGTTTCAAAGTCATCAATTTCAGAGGGCACTGAAAGCAGAATTTAGTTTTTAAAGCGAATAGTAATTAAAAACATAAATCTCGATTATTTGAAATTTTATTAGTACCAGAGTGTTAAATTTCATTTCGCTGGAGTCAGTTATTCTAAAATTATGGCAAAGGTGTAAGCAAATTCGCTATTATTTGTGAATGATCTGTATGTCTACTTCATGTCAAATTGCTTATATTTTGCAAGCCCAAGACGGGTCTAGAGCTGAAAAACTAAATGCCCCAACAAATTCTTAGCGTTCCCAGTTTTTTTATAATCCTTTGTACATCAAGTTATGTTTTCGTTTATTTTCTTAGCGTTCCCTAATTTTTTGGTAATCCTCATTGCATTACATTTTACGTTACCTTCCAATCTTCATTTTTCAGAATGATTCACTAGCGTCTGCCGAGAGAGATATGATCAGCTCATGAACACGCATTCCGTTATCTCATTGGTGGGTGCCGTCGCGGCAGCGAGACGGCACCGACGGCACCCACCAATTGGAGACCGCGGTCATTCTGTTGATGATTTAATATGGGAACAATCATGGCTGCTTCGGTTCGATGAGGTAAATTTTTATCTCGTGCTTTTTTTGATCTGAAGAATACACAATCACATTTCTTTTTTGCCTTCACATGGGAACAGTGGATGACTAAGTCTTTTGAAGGAGTAAACATGTATTTGTGGACCACAATGATGCATTCGGTTTGTATCGTAATCGTCATTTCGTGCTGTCTCGATTTTTTTCCTTCCCATTCCCATCGAAACAGTGGAAGATTAAGCCTTTTGAAAGAATAAACCTATTTATTTCTGGACCGTATTGCATGGGGTCTACAGTCGAAATTTTTATATGATGTTTGTATATGCCATTCGTAGTTACAATTTCTGTTTGCCCCTTCATGAAAACTAAACAATCGCCACCCTGTTTGTGGTCAAAGGTATCGGAAGGTAAAAACAATTTTTTGAATTGTGTGTTTTCAACCAGAAATAAAAAATTTTGACCGCACTGGCAGTCTTTTATGAACTTCTGGAGATTGGCTAATGTTATACGAAATCGTTAGTAACAGGTATTGGTAAAACTAGACGAAACCCATCGGAATCGACGGTTAGTTTTTTTTTTTTTTTTTTTTTTGAAAAGAATAAACTGATATGAAATAACAAATGTGAACTTTATTTGATTTACAATTTCATTAAACCATTCAGCAAAGACAATAATCCTGGTTCGTGATTTTTTTTCTGGGTGTGTGACTGAAGATTTAAGGACCACCACCACCATAAGCAACTCAATGGGCTATAAGCCTGTCCCTAATTTAGGGTCACTGGTTCCAGGTAAGGGAGAGAGCCAGTGCCGTAAGACAAACACAACGTCCATGCCTCACTAAGATTTGAACCCGGTAGACAAAACCCTTTGAAATCGCTGATTAGTTGTTTTTTTTAAAGAATAAACTCGAATGAAACATTTATTTACATAATGGAAAATGTCTTACTTATGTAAATAAACTGGATCAATTTTTTTTTGATTGGAGGTTTAACGACCACCGTGAGCAACTCAATGGGCTATAAGCAGTCGCCCGTCCCAAATTTAGGGTCCCTGGTTCCAGGGAAGGGAGAGAGCCAGTGCCGTAAGACAAACACAACATCCATGCCCGACCGGGATTCGAACCCGGACCTCTTACGGAAGAATGATCAGAGGCTAGCGCCTTAGACCACTGCGCCACCGGGGCGGCATGGATCAATTGATGTTAAATTGTATGTATACATCACACAGCCCAATGGCACAATGCAATCAGGTCTTCGAGTGTTCGCTGTTCCAATAAGAACTTTCATACAAATTCTTACTAGCGTTGTTTTGCACAAGGGTCGCTGAGAAGAGAGACTTTGGACTATCTTAGTCCCTCCAGTCAACCGCAGGCGATCAGATGTGAACCGCACACTTGTACCACAGACTTGACATGGGAAATTTGCCGCCCCACAATGCCTGAACCGTTGCCCCAATCTCATTTTTCTCTACGACTGGCACATCTACATGGTACAACCTTTATTTTGATACCTCAACCTTATGTTTACGTTCAGCCATTCTCTCACAACTAGCGTTACAGTAAAAAACCTTATAGAATTCATATACAGATGCTTCAACACCCCCTCCCTTCCTCTAGAATTAAGTTTTGTTGCTGTCCTGTAGAGCTGCCGATTGTTCTCTCTTATATCTTTAGTCGGTATGTTTAGTTTTCATTTTCTATGAGACTTATTAATCACATTGTTGATGTTTGAGATTATTATGGCCTTGCACACATCATTATCCTATGTATACATTACCAAATACTTGTTTACGATTTACAAGGTGTAAAACCAAATTTGGGAAATGCAATTTCATGACAAGTCATAATCACCTTTTAGGAATGAACCATGATATTTTAATGTCAAAAATTGAAAACTTATTGTTTCTCTTCTTTTTATTAAGAAGAGGACTACCAAAAAACATTGGGAGTAGAGACTTTTTTATTCTATTTTATAGTAATATCATGTCTCAAATGCAAGGAATTTCTCAACTTCCGAAGTCCAGAATATAACGTGGCAAAAGCGATAGCTAAGAGTTTTCAAATAATTGAAGATATTCAATGTATGTGAAGCTAATTTTTTTCCCTTCTTCAATGTTTTTTGTTGTGTTCCGTGTTGCAAATACATTCAGGTTATTTTGAGGAGTACCCGGAATGTGTGGGATAGTATGGTTTGATAGTGTTTCTCTCTCTCTCTCTTTCTCTCTCTCTCTCTCTCCCTTTCTCTCTGCTTTGTCCACAGTAGAAGAGGGAAAATAAATTCAGTGTAAATATTATTTGGGTAATGAGAGCACGTTTTATTTGATATTTAGCACTTATGATATGTAATCTGTAATAATAGCTGCAATTTAGTGCAACTTGAATGTAATGTTAATACATATTTCAAATATATTTATTTCATGTTAATGTGAGCTTCAATCGCCATCAAACAAAATGGTAGTCGTCAGTTGAGTTTCAGGTATCTTCTTTTCTTCTGTGGTGTACAATAATATATTTTCTTTTGCCTAGGCTGTTAGAAGAATTAAAATATGATGTGTGGTCGGTCATGAAGTAATGCATTGATTGTTGAAGTTGTACATTATTTTTTGTTCCCTTTTGTGTAAGTGTATTTGAAATAGCCCCCCCGCTCTCCCTTTATTGCCCTTTCATCAGAAAAAATTTTCCATCCATTTGGGTCAAGTGGAAAAGGGTGCAGCTAAGAGCTATGGCCATGTGTTTGGTAGAGTACACTAAATTTATACATACCAATGTTGAAACCATTTTGCCGTTGCAGAAATCTTAGCATTATGGACCTGTGTGGGGGAGGGGGAGGCAAGCAAGGCAAACAACCCCTTCCCCCCCTCCCTGTTTTTCTCGGAAAGAGCATAGCATGAAGCCTAGTCTGCTCTATGTTAAAGCCCCCTAGAGGGTTAGAACAGTGTTGCGAGCTCTAAGCGTCACATCCTTTGCCCAAGGATTTCTGTTGTTCAACAGACTACACGTCTAGCATGAAATCAGCCTTCTACATACAAGTTTGGTGCTCCAACACATCCTAACGGGCACAGTGGAAACACAGGCAGGTGGCTGTTTCAGTGTGGTTGCCGCACTTGTTTATACCCACCAACTGCAAAATGTGCATTTGGTAGGTAATTCCTTTGTTACTGAGTATATTTGTCTTAAAAGTTTACAAAAAACCATGATATCAATGTAGAGAAACAAAATATTTAAGTAAAGGAACATGTAAGCACTTTACAAACAATGCCTACAAATTTTGCATTTAAATTTCCAAAACAAATGATACAATCAATCGTATCGCTGAAAGGTTTCATTGCCTGAATTCAAATTTTCTCATTCCTGTCAAAAATAATGATAAGAAGGCGATAAAGGAAAAATGGCAGGAAAATATATTCTAGAATATATGCGCTGCCTTTGTTTTATGCTAAGAAAAGAAGCAAACTAAAATGGTCTCATATTCATGTCAGGTTATGTGTTTATTCTCTTTTTCAAATTAAAATTTTATTGATGTGTGGAGGGTGGCATGAGTTATATTTCTACCTAGTTAATTCAGTTCATCACAGGTTATCTTATATTTTGTCCATACATATATACATACATACATATCACTAAGCTGTTCTTTGAGATTCAGAGGTAGCTGCAAAAAGAAATACAAACTTCCAGATATTTTTACCTATTGTTGTCGTATCAAACTTCTCCATTTACATCGATCTCGACGAACACAACTCGTGCTTCACTGATATCCATTACACGCCGCACACAAGATCTTTTATACTTCATACTCATAATCCGTTTCTCATGCAGACACTCCTGAATCTGATCCACCCATGTCTTCCTTGGCCTTCCTCTGCCTTTCCTTCCTGCCACTTGGGCTGAAAAGCTTTTCTCAGTAAGCCTTTCATCACTCATTCTTTCAACATGGCCAAACCACCGAAGCATATTGGTCTCCACCTTGCTAACAACATTTTGCTTCACATCACACAACTGCAATACATCTTCATTCCTCACACAATCAGATCGTGTTCTGCCACAAACCCTACGTAAGTAACGCATTTCTCCAGCACAGAAACGACTCCTATGTTTCTTCTGCAGTACCCAGGTTTCACTGCCATACATCAGAGTAGGAAAAATAACAGTTTCATACACAGCCATGCGGGACTCTCTAGAGAACCCATCATTCCTGTGAAAACCTCCCAGAGTAGCTATGATTTTCAAAGAAGAATTCCCTCGCCTACTGATTTCATCATCCAACTTGTTCTCTCTGTCAAACATACTTCCTAAATACACAAACTCACTCACCTGGCCAATTACAGTGCCATTTATACTTACATTACATTCAGTGCTACCAGTTCCTCTCTCAAACACCATAACTTTGGTTTTCCCTTATTTATACTCAGTTTGAATTTCATGCAAACTTCTTGCATCCGAATCAACATACTCTGCAACTAACTTTTGCTCTCTGCCAACAGGACAGTGTCATCAGCATTCAATAATCGGCACACACGGATATCACCAAGACATAAACCACTATTATCTATTTTGGCCTCACGCATGCATGCGTCCATAAATATATTAAACAGCCATGGTGACATTACACAACTTTGTCTAACTCCTGCACCAATGGAAAACTATTTTGATAAAACACCATTCACTCGTACACAAGCTCTACTAACAGCATACATGGCTTTTACACTATTAAGTAGATTCCCAGTAACACCATATTCATTCAATACCTTCCACAAATGTGTCCTATTCACTCGGTCGTAAGCTTTCTCTAAATCTATGAAGGCAGTAAAAACTTTCTTCCCAACAGCCAGATACTGTTCAATCATCGTGCGTAATGCAAAAATCTGGTTAGTGCAGCCTTTACCAGGCATAAACCACTCTGAACATTCCACACTTTCAACGATGTAAGACCCCGTACTTTTTCAATAACAACCTTACCAAACACTTTCTCTGGCACACTCAGTAGGCTAATACCACGATAGTTTTTGCATTCAGTCTGATCAAATTTTCCCTTATACAAGGAAACAATAATAGTATCCTTCCAATCCCAAGGGACCATTCCTAACTCCCAGCACAACTGGCAAATTTCAGTTAACCAGTCAATTATAGAGTCACCACCATATTTCAACATCTCTGCAGTTATACCATCAACTCCTGGAGCCTTACCATTCTGAAGAGATTTTAGAGCTTTACACACTTCTTCTCTTGAGATCCCTCCTGTGCTTTCATCCCTCATTGTGACATCATCTGCACCTGTCTCAGAATCATCTTTGCTTTCCTGATCTAATAACTCACAGAAGTATTCACCCCATCTGTCACTTAACTCATTGGGCTCCCAAATCATTTCCCTAATCTCATTCTTCACACAACTTACAACTTTATTTCTCCTATTTTTCCTGAGTCTCATGTACTTCCAGAAGGACTTTCCATCTTTTCAAAAAGCCAGTTCATGCCTTTCCATTTTCTCCTCCCTATCTTTTGCCTTACTGTGGCGAACCAACTTAGCAGCTTCACGCTACTTACAGCGATATTCATCCACAGAGACTCTACCTTGCAACATCCCGAAATAGGCTTTCTTCTTTCTCTTTACTGCCTCTTCAATCTCACTATTCCACCAAGCATCACCTCTATTGTTACCCACTATTGTGGTGCCACAGACCTCTTTAGCAGCACTGACAACACAGTTCTTAAAACATTCCCACTTCTTTTCTACATCCCTCTCACCAGATTTCAGATCCTTCAGTCGTTCTCTGAGTACGTCAGAATACCGCTGATGATCTTCAAGGAGCTTATCAACCTTTATTCTTTCTATCCTGGGTCTCTTCCTATTCCTTTTCCTCCAACCAACATTAAGTTTCACTCATGACACTACCAAGTAATGATCAGAACCAGTAATGATCAGAACCAACTAAGTGTTTCAAACGCTGATCGTACACAACAAAATCTATCACACTCTTTTGACCAACAGTACGATTTTCCCAAGTACATGTGTGGATATACTTGTGGTTGAAAAATGTATTAGATACACACAAACCATTCTCAATGAAGAGTTCAATTAATCTTTCACAATTATTATTCACACAAGGATCATTAAACTTACCCAGAACATTGTCAGAAATTGCATTCTGCACACCTACTCTAGCATTGAAATCCCCTGCTATTATAACTTTTTCTTTAGCACCAAACTGGCTCAAAACAGCTTTTAGCTCATTCCAGACATCTTCTTTCTTATCAGAAGGTTCCGAGTCACAAGGAGCATACACTACGACAATTACAATTCTCTAAAGTTTCACTTTCAAACGAATCCAGAGAATTCTCTCACTTATGCAACTATAGTGAATCAAGTTGTTCTTCATCTTTTCACTTAAAATCACACCTACACCAGCCTGTCCTCTCATATTATCCAATACACCAGACCACACACTCACCGTGCCATTCACTTCTTCTACCCCAATTTCCTTCTTTTGGTTTCACTTACACACAGCACATCTAGTCTATACTTATTCATCTCCTCAATCACCTCACTCATCTTGCCATTTATACCTCTAGTATTCCATACACCAATCTTACATTCACTCAGCCGATATCTCTTTCTCATTCGCCGTTTAGATAGTCCAGGTCGATTCCATGGTGGACCGTCCTTCTCAAGTGTGGTAGGTCCACGATACCCCACACTTGAGTCATTTTTAATATTTCATTTTGTCTTTTGAATCAGGTAAGTACATCAGTGTGGGGGATTAGCCCACAGCTGAGGGTTCCAGTTGGTCATTCAACCTTAGGATTCTGGAACAAAACCCAGTGAGTTGGGGTCTTTTCGCCAATGTCACACAGAACTAGCTTACACCTCTCCACGATTCACAGAGACCCTAGTTGCTGTTGTGTGTGCCATTGTTACCACTGAGCGCCCCGAGGAGGCAAACCCATCGCTCACTACGACCGACCGCATATTTTGTCCATAGTTAAATGATATTGCTTATTTGGTATTAAATTAAATGGCTAAGACCTCCTTTGTTAAGTGAACTAGTGTAGTTTACTCGGAAAATGTCTTTAAATATTTGGTAGGTTAATTTTATTTGTTGTGAAAAGCAGAGTACCTCCAAATTAATGCCAGCCAGTGCTAATGACTGGCTGATGCAGTAATATTTCATATATATCTTTTTTTTTTTAATATTTAGTTAATTGACTTTTATGCAACAAAAAAGAAAGAAATGGAAATACTTACCCTTCGAGGAGTCATCCATAGAACTGCCGTACATTTGCCATGTGCTTCTAAGAATCCTGCGACACTGGAAGGCAATATACTTATGTCATGTTCTATGCATGTGACTCGACATTGACATTGCTCATCGTTTTGTTAACCATTTTCAATTTCAAATATCTGGAATTCTCTATTTACATTAGATGGTATTTACTCCTGATGAAGCTGCCTGTTAATGGTGAAAGCTGATGTTTATTCATTTGCATTTTTAATACACCATTAAATGGATATTTCTGCACCATATTGTTATCTACGATCTCTAACTTTGACTGTAGATTTGGTGTTGGAGTGCTGAATTGTGTTGCAGTTCTTAAAAATTAAAAATGGAAATTTTTATGAAAATTTTGTATGGGAGCCCCTTAACCCTTCCAAAAACCATTTACGGTCTTACTAAGAATACCATGAGATGGCATACCAAATTTGGTGGTTCTAAATTGAACACTATAGATTTGTATGGCAGACATACAAATAAACATTCAATTATGTACATATATACACTGGCGGAAAGTGAAAAAAACACCAAGAAGGAATTGGCGGACGATCATGAAATTTTCATATGTTAATGGGGTCGAGTGTACGCAGGTGTGATGTTAGTTTCAGGACCAATCGGTGAGCGCTTACGCCACAGCATGGCATAAAGTGCAAATTATCGCCGGTGGTATTTAAGGACTACGGCGAAGTGAATGTAATCAGTCGTTGGCGTACGGACACGCGCGAAGACCCTGAAGAAGCTGCAATACCTGGACATGGAAGACGTGTACGATTTCAGCAGATGTCAGACTTTCAGCGAGGTCGTCTAGTCGGACTCTGCGAGGCCGGGTGGTTGTTACGTCGTATTGCTGAGCGAATTGGACGGAAAGTATCGGTGGTGGTTCGATGGTGGCGTAGATGATCCGAGGAATATTCCCGCACGAGAAGACGTGGAACCGGGAGTCACAGACGGACTGATGAGCGGACCGATCGACGCACAAGAAGAGCGATGTTGTCAAACAGAACATTCACTGCCACGCAAACCCGAGCTACCGTTGCAACTGAGGTGACTGTGTGAACAATCCGCAGCCATTAACTGGATGCAGGACTACGTGCACTTGTGCCTCTGGCATGTGTACCTCTGACTCCAGCCCACCGTCAGGAACGGCTGCAGTGGTGTCGCCTAAGTCTGCACTGGAGAACGCAATGGCGATCTGTCGTGTTCAGTGATGGAAGCCTATTCTGCTTGGGAGCCTCCGATGGCCGTATGCGTTTTCGCAGACGCACAGGGGAGCGTCTCCACCCTTCTTGCATTCGCCAGCGACATACAAGCCCTACACCTGGTCTCCTGGTGTGGGAGCGATCAGATATCACTCCCGTACAAAACTAGTGTTTGTACCGGTAGCCAGCACCTGTTACATCAACAACATCATTCAGCCCGTTGTTGTGCCATTTGTAAGGTCGGTCCATCGTGGTGTTTTCCAGCAAGATAACGCACACCCACACACGGCACGTGCAACGCAACATGCACTTCAGGGTGTGAAACAACTTCCATGGCCTGCACGTTCACCAGATTTGTTCCCCATTGAGCACGTGTGGATTTTATGGAACATCGACTTATCCGGTCTCAACGGCCAGCCACGACCATCCCCGATTTACGCATCCAGATTGAGGATGCTTGGAACTCAATACCCCGAACTTACGACCAACATCTGTACGACAGACTGCATGCCAGAATTTCACAATGTGACGCAGTTCATGGGGGTTCAACCTCGTACTAACCATGTTACATGGAAATGTTATTTTTCAGTTTACCAGCAAATACAGCAGTATTTTGCCATAAATAATTTATCACGTTATCCTCTGTATTCTGTTTTTATGCTGTATAAATTTCGTTGGTATCAGACGTCTCCTTCTTGGTGTTCTTTTTTCACTTTCCGCCAGTGTAAAAGATGACAATTATGAAAGTCGCACACGATCTTTTCATGAAGGAAACTTATAATTTTCGTGTGAAAATTTATATTGCAGCTCCTTGTCTGCTAACCACTAACCATTCCAATACTTTTAAACGAACATAAAAAAAAATGTAAAGGCTTCAATTTGCAGGTTGTTGTCTACCTTTGTAAAAACTGTCAGGTTGATGTGTGACAGCGTGGAAACGTTGATTTCTATTCTTACGCCAAAATATTCTTATTGTTAAAACGGCTTCATATTCTAAATTAATAATCATTTTATTGCAAACATAAACAGTTTTATACACTTAGCATAAAAAACAGTGAAAGCATCGGCGATGGGCCCTTAACATGGGCATCCACCACGCAGAATAAAACAGTCACAAAGAGAACGTAGGTGATAAATAGGCAGACAACAGGGCTTCTCAACGGTGTACCGGAATCAATGAACATGGACAAACGTAGTGATCTGAAAGACGTTGATCGTGGACACGTTGTCGGCGCAAGAAAATTATGTCATGCTATCCCACAAGAGACGAGAAACTTAAAGTTCCCTAGGGAAAGCATATCAAGGGTGTATCGCGAATATACCATTGATGGACATACCAGCGCCCAGAGAGGAAGCGAAAGCCAACCACACGTCATTGATGACCGTCGGCGACGTAGGGTATCCATGCTCGTCCAGACCGGCGCTTGGCAACGGTTGCACAAATAAGAACCAGGTAAAATGACGAACGCCCAAGGAGCGTCAGCGAGTGACCGATACCGCGGACTTTGGTTCTCCTAGTTTATTGAAGCCGACGACCTACTCCTATGCTACTGTTGATTTCTCATCATCGGACATTACGCCTCGACTGATACCGCGAACGTCAACATTGGACCTCTGCAGAGTGATTTTTCACGCTTTCAGCTGTCCCGAGTAGTCAGGAAGGAACATGTGTTGAGGCAACAGCATGAAGCCCTTGTACCGTAGTGCGTTGGATGTGTGATGGTTTGGGGTGGTTTTTCATGAAACACATTAGTGTTCTTAGTGTGACTGGACAGGACTTTAACTGCTGAGGGATGCCATCATATGCTGGCTGATCTGCTCTCTGTCATGGCTTTCGCGCATTCTGCGGTCAATGGTTTGTTTAACGTACATCCTGAACAGATAGATATGTAAATAAAAACTCGCAGGTGCGTAAGAGAATCACATCCATGCCTCATGGGGAATTTAACTGGGATTCCCGAACGACGATAGGTCAGAGGCCAGTTTGTTAGCCCACTACGCCACCGAGGTGGCATTACGTTTCTTTCTAGGAACTCTGTTTTAATGTGTTATTGTATTTCATTCCGCAATCGTTCCTTCGAATTTGACTTAACGTTTGATTTCCGTTACGATATATTACTTTCGTACTGTTTGTATAATTTGAAAACCTTGCAAAACGAATAAAATATCCTCTTTTTTTTAAGATAAATCTAATTTCTTCTTTTGAAGAGAAGCCTTGTCGCCATCTGTCTGCAATTGAGGCATGCAAAAACTAGGAGTTGAAAAGACTGATGTCATGAACTTGAGCTTTAAAGTTTGACATGACCTAATGTTAGCTGTGTTGATCCTGTGTAAAGAACAATGACATCACATTGTTTTCAGCCAACGATCCTGTGTAAAAGAAAAGGACATCACACATCACCATATTGGAAGTCATCCTAGGAAAAAGAAATATCGGAATTGACAGCAGGAAAGGTCTTTCCATTTGTCACTATGAATAATATCATTGAAAAACTTAGATAACAAATTTATGACATGTGGTGAAACTCTTACCGGCTGTGCAATACATATTTCAAAGGCATCCAGGTCCTATTTCAGTACTACCAGAGGCATCCCAGGCCACTGCATCCCTTTGAAACAGCTCGTAAGGTGAAAATACCATTCATTTGTTTTGTCGATCTTTCTGATAGGAATGTGTCTCAGGGTGCAATTATATCTAATACGGTTTTGTCACATAGATGAGTAAATTATGATCTTTCTTTCTGAAATATGTTTCACAATATCTTATGATTGTGTCCTCTGTGGTAAGATCGGGAAGCATATATTATCCGATAAGTCATGTATTACATGTGAGATGTTCATATTAGCTGGACTGTGAAGTACAGAGAGAATAATAGACCTAAATCATTCTTGGGGTCTGCTGTTTGCTTATCATATAAGGATGCTTATAACTTTTTCTTTGCGCTCCCTCTCACGTGTCCATCAGTAAAGTTAGTGTTGCCAAAATGCTTGTGAGCCCTAATCTCAATTAATATTTTATATTTAACATGCGCATAACTGTGGCTTTTAACCAACTACATTTCCAAAACTGATGTTTGATTATATGTCTGTAGAAAAAAGACAGTTGAAACTGTTACACAGTAATCAATCCTCTCCAAGTCGGTGGAACCGTTATTTTCTTTTTCTTTTTGGCGTTTCAATGATAATTGAACATACCCACTTTTCATGCTGAACCATTCTATAGTTGGAACGATGGTATGTATGTGTATACTATAGTACGTAACATAAACAATATAAAATATTATTCTTCATATGTACATATTTAAACGTACCTAATTACAAAAAAAGAAAGAATTCAAGTCTTAATCGGATTGTTGTCAAACAATTTATTCCAGCCACAGCTGTTACAGCTTGAAAAATTTGTTTCTCTTTTTCTGAAAAAATTAATATTAGTGACGCTTGGTAGGTTGATTTTGGAGACATTTGCAACTTGCGCTGGTGAATGAATTTTCCTTCAGTGCTTTAAACATTTGTCGTTAAATCACGTGTGCTTCCACATATTGAGGTTCTTAGCACGTCGTTTTTAAAAGAGATATCGTGCTTATGTCAGCACTTTGTACGTCCTTTGGTCAGTCAATTGTAGACACCATATCTCAGCAACTATATTACCGATGCGAAACATTCTTTTTCGCATTCGAAAGCTCCAAATATGAGTACAATGTTAACTGTATTCCGGTGTTTTTCCGATTAACAACTTCACCTCTAGTAACGTAAACGCAGATGATATCTAATTCAAAATACATTTTATTCAATATAATTGCATCTAAATATCGGTTTGAAAAAAAAAACTTTTCTTTTCGATGCCCCTTATATAGAAGATAATTTTAAGTGGAGTAGTTGTACAAGAAATTCATAGATTTTTCGTAAGGAGACGTAAAGGTAAATTGCGTTTTCCCTAATATCTTAGCTTCTAGAAGTCCGATTTGAAAAATCCTTCCTGAATCGTATACAGCTTCCAGTGTAAAACGTTCTTCCTATAACTCATAATTTTTGTTAGTTATTTTTTGGACACCACAGGACTAAGTATTTATTTCTGCTTCCAATGTATTTGCAGCCAAATCTGAACTTCTGAAAACTCGATTGAAAACTTTCGTGCGTAGAACGATACCGCTCATCTCAGAAAACTTTTGAAAATATCTGCTGCTCAAAATAGCGCTAGCTTCTCCGCTACGGGCGTAGATGTATATGCTATTTTTGGTGAAGTTTGTGCTTCTAAATGTTCAGTTTTTTTTTTTTTTTTTGTTGCCGAAAGTTTCAGTGTAAAATGTGTCTCTTGTAATTTCAACTTTTAAAGCACAAGTGTGCCACATGAGGGAATCCGATGGCGTTCCTGTTTAAAACAATATTTGTGGGAATAGAAAAGCTATTGAAAGATATTTCTTTGTCAGATACTGAAAACTATGAAAACACGTTGTTGTATTTTCTTCTCAAAATCATGCACAATTTCGTTGTAAGGGCCACAAAAGTTTAATCGGCTTTTCTGAAAATATGTTTCTCAATGCGCTATTTAAAACGTTACTTTAACAACGAATACCACTTGCTTTATGGAACACTTAGGTTTGAATTTGAGAAGATTTGTAACAGACAGTTAAATCGCTAGCTGTTGTCTATGTATTTCTGTTTCCAGCTGTATTTCCACTTTTAAAAACGCTATTCAGAAGTATTTTTTTTACTGTATCCAATTCACTAAAATACAGATGGGAAGTATTATGCCCTTTTCGTAATACACAATGTTTCCGCTATGGGGCGTTAGATTCATACATTTTCTCGCTGTCTCCGCTTCACGAAGGCGAATTTGAAAAGTTATTTCGCTTTAGCTTTTACCGTAAAGAATACTTTTCAATTATTTTGAAGTTTACCACTATGGAAAATGCTTCGGCGAAAAGGCGTAGACTTTTATACTGTTTCCTTCTATATATCTTCTTTTAATTATACGATTTTTAAATCTATTTGTCTTAATATCATCTATTCGTTTCAGTAACATTCTTTTATCCGCTAGATGAGATACGTAGCAGTTCCTATTTTTGGATATTTTATCGAATGTAGGAATCAGGTTGATTTTTTTCTAAACGGTTTCTTTGACTTTTAATAACTTTGGTAAGTTTTATTCTTGTTTGAAATGATTTTAGCAAAACAAAAAGAAATGCTCATTACAACCGAATATTTGGTTTCATCTTTCTTGTTTGGTTGTGTACCGTGTGATATAAAAGTTATGCGTTTCATGGGGAAGTTAAAAATGCACATTTTTAGCAAAAGTAACTATATAATGAATAAAGTTTTACGCCTGGACGTGTAGTGCAGGGAAGTTTACGTTAAGTCACGTTAGGGTTATTGGAAGGTTACTTGACGTAGCTAAAGTGTACCTAATCTTCAAAGTGCTAGAGTTTGTTTAGGTAATACTCGCACGGGCAATAAATTCATTGAATATGGAACTTCTTTTTACTCAGCGTTCCTCATTATCTTGACTATCAGTACTATAACTTCGGTTTCAGTACATTAGTACCTTGAAGGCTCCTTACTAGAGCGGTAAACAAAATATACCCTAGACTTAATGGAGACACTTAATGAAAGAGACTTAACGGCCAGACAGAGGTCTGTCAATAATATGAACTGAGAAAACGTACTCACTTTAAACCTTTTATTGGAGAACTCCTGGTATTATCAAACACACTCTCAACAAATCACACTAGTACTGAATATCCGAACTTTCGTAGACTCGCATAACAATAATTAAGAAGAACCTATCACATAAAACGAAGCTTACTTGGTACAGTTGAGCGCTCCTATATATACTGCATACCACCACGTCATGACTTACACTCGTTGCCACATATCATTCAGCGGGAGAAATAACATCTCGTTAAGTGAGAATATAATTTGCATAGGAAAATAAAATAACAAGAGATAGTAAAATCAAAAGGAAACTGAATCTAGAGTATACGTTACAACTATTTTATAAAAATGAATAGGATGAGCCATCAAATCCACGTCTCTCATTAGACCATTGTGTTATTGATTGAGAAACACGGTGATATGAATTTTCTGTACTGATAAAGTTTTAGTTTTCTTTTGTTCGAATTTACGCTGCGTTCGTTTTGAATTAGCTTGAATGCAATTTGCGAGTTTTGTGACCTATTTCGATATTTACATTTATATCGCAGCATACTTTTTTGAAATAATAAATATCATTCCGATCTTCAGAGTACTGTTTTTAGTTCTTCAGTGAGACTCATACATCTATTGTTGCATTTTGCATGAAATCAAGATTCATTCACAAGGGAACACCTTGGAGATAAGGAAAAGTTTTCTCGGTACAAAAGCAAACTTGGTTTCCACATTTTTGAAAGGAATGCTTACTCGATGCTTGTGTTCTAGAATTTAGTGTAGAGCTAACCCTAACAGAATGCACAGCACTAAGATTTTTCGAAATCAATATAGACTAATTTGTCCAAAATTTGATAAAAATTTTCGGAACTGGCGATACTTTCTTTTAAAGAATTCTATTATAGCAAAAGATATTTATAAAAGTCAGAGAGAACTGATTTCAATATAAAATTTACTTTATTCGTGCTGAAACCTGTATTAGCACAGCATAGTGAAAATACATATTGATGAGTGAGTGTATGGTATCAGAGACTTGCACAGAACCAGTTTCATCAACATTTGTAGATCGCTTTTCACGTGGAGATTCCTTTTTGAAGTTTTGTTTTGATTGTGTGAAAACAGAAATCAAGTGTTCAGGCTTTATCATTAAAACGTTTATCGAAACCCAATATTAACAAGCACAGTTATTAAGTTAAACATTTAAAATGATGCAAATTAGGAAAGATTATAATCAGTCCCAAGCATTTAGTTACGTACATCGTTGGATGTGTTAAGAGAGAGTATGTATGTTCAAAAATTTAGTAAAATTTTATTCTCAAAAGCACAGATGCAATTCTCTACTTCTTCTGACCCATATGCCAGAAGTATTAATAAAGTAAAACAGATAATTCGTATCATTCGGACTTATGAATCCATATTGTAATTACTTAACAATCGTGCAATAATTCCATAGAGTAGTTCTTCACTGAGTTGTCAACTTCATCTTTACACAGTTTCGTAATATATTTCAATAAAACCTACTTATGATTTTGTGCAATTCTGAAAAACGTTATTTTTTTCTCTGAATTTCTGGACTCGTTATTGTACTTCCATTTTGAAATAATGTGTAGTTGGGAAGTGTCTTTGTTAAGGAAAAAAATGAGGAAAACATGCTTTTAACAAATACGCCCGTCAAATTCCTTCTGATTTGAGGCACATAATTTTGTTGACATGTGTGACTAAGACAGGGACATCATTAATCTTTATTTATTTTAAAACCACGACTTTTCTATTTAAGTGATGTGTATCATATTCAGCGTAAAAGAAATGAAAAAAAACACGGGGTTTACCGTCAGAGCCTAAAACAATATGCAGGAAAATTTTCTTTCTCGGTAAACCCGTTACAAAACCAAACGATTTTTTTAATCAAAGATACAAATATGCGTACTTGGAACATGCAGAGAATCCAGCACAGGGAATTTAAAATAATCTCTAAGACATGGAACCTTTCTATTCCCAACGCTTTTATCTTAATATTTGTTCATTGAAACAGGATAGGTGAAATTTGTATTGAAAGTCTTAAGTTATCACATAGCGCTAATTTAGGGAAACTTCATTCGCACAGTTGTTTAACGGCTTTAAAAGAGTTTTCGCTTTTTACAGCGTTTCTTCGAATTTATAGTGCATTGGATTTTATCCAAATTAAAGTGTTTCCAATTATTTCTATAGCATTAGTATCAAAATAAATACTGAAACTGTTACATGATTTAGACTAGAGTAACAGAAGGTGGTTGCAGTGTTTTTACTACACAACCAGAGAAATGAACAGGTAAATGTTTACTTGTAATTACTCTACTAGTGCGAGAAATGCTAATAATTCCAAAAAAAGTTGTACCGGAAATCGAAATCATTTGTGTTTATTCCTTATGTAAAAAGTGTTGGAACTTCTAGAAATATGAGCTCACTTTGGTAACATCAGTTTTTGGAAACGTTAGTTTCAGTTTTTTATTTACGTAACGGATACGTTTTAATATTTTCATTCTAATTTTGTTAAATACTTTTTAAAAGGTTCGGTTTTGATACTCCGATAATCCTTCTATTTATCAGTTCTGAAAATACAATGAAATCATCTCTGGCAGTGTTTTTCTTTATTAACCTTACTTTCGCAAAAAAAAGAACTACTTACCTAAACATTTCATCCTTCTGCTCTTCTCTCAGCACCACATGACTAATGATTTACCTGACTTAAATATAATTTTTGTCTTCTAATGGCCAAATACTGTGAACCAGTTCATTGATATCCTCTTCATATATCTTCTCTATATGGTGCCACAGCAGAAGTTCTTGACAGAAATATGCAAATTACGGCAAAATATTTTATTTCTAAATATGCGGTGTCATTTTATGAGAACTTTCTGAGACAAATGACGAGAATTTGAAGTTCAATTTTTATTTCAGTTTATGCACATGTGTCTTTTAGTGTGCTACAAAACTGCATGCTCACCTAATTAGATAATCTTTGTACCTAGCTATCGGAATCGAACCGAAAAATGTATAACATTTTTCAGTAATAAAGAAAAAAATTTGCGTAGTACCTTTCTTCGGCAAGGCGATATAAGAATATATTTTCATACTTCAAATAAGCATTTCAATAACGCAGTTTTTAGGAACATTAAGGCACCTTCTGTTTTCCATTATATTTCTTCTTTGAAAGCACTAGCTGTAAGGCTCATTTTCGTGAAATAGCTTCTTCACAGTGAATATGTATTTGAAATATTTTCTTCGTCTATATATTGTAGAACATTCTGTCGCTAATTGGTGCTGTTTTACATCCCTTTATTTAGTGAAGAATAAATTACATTGCTACAAATCAAAGTAAAATATCTTTTATTCGATCGTACGCAGTTGTTTGGGAAGAAAATGACTTGAACATGATCTTGTTAAACCATTTTACGGCCACAGTCGTTAAATCTTCGGTAGCACAGAATACGATAATTCCCGAAACTGTCTGTTGCTGCTTTCAGAATTTATTTCTTCCCCTGTACAAGTTAAAAAAATAATTAGTACTCGGTCACCCCATGAAACTTGCGATCTGTAACCTGATGTATATTGAACTTTAGATGTTTCCCTGGAAATATCACTGCATTCTTTCGCAGAGAAGGCACGCGATATCACGGAAATAGAAACATTATCCTGGTGATACCGACTCCAGATTTACTCATTTGTTTAGCGACAACGGTGGTGCCTGAGGGTGCTTCTGCTAATTACGCAGAGGAAGAGAAAAATCAAAGATTTTGTAGGAAATTCTACTCACTGTAGACAGGCGTTTTCGATCGGTCTTGGTAGATTGGATGAGAAGCGTTATGATCGTCCTAGGGTTTGATGAGAAGCGTTATGGTCGTAAGTCAGTAATATTCTCCATTACTGTATTAAGGTACGTTCTCTTGCTTCGCGGATGAGAAAAGTCACATGGGACCGGTCTCTCTAGAATACACATGCTATTGTTGAAATGATGAATAGATGTAGATCTATGATCGTACATTTCAAATATTAGGGAAAAAATATCACTTATTTTTCAAAGAAATGAACATTGATTTTCAGGAAATTATCTCGAAAATAAAGTAAATGTATTTAATATAAATGTATTCTTTTCTAAGTAACACTCAGTAGCGATATTTGTTCAAGACCTTTGTGGGTTTGTATATCATAAGGCGTAGGGGATGTCATGTGTGTTTGAGGGAAAATAGACCGTATATGGAATTACTCCCAAAAGAGATTCTTTTCTAGGACGAATATGGCAAGCACCGAAACGAAATTCTTTGCCATACTGTGTAGCAAAACATGCGTAACTAATGAACTGGAAACAGATATCACGGTGGAAGAGCTCTAAAAGAATAAAAAAGTGGTACCCTTTATTTCGCGCTGCTATCAGGCCGGATAACCATTAATGCAATTTCATTCTTCCTGCCTCCTTCCCACTGGTGCCACTAAAGACAGGGATTAAGTCCTAAAATTCAAGTGAGCATCCTCGAGCACATTACAGTACAATACGTTTAAGTAAAACATTTCGTGTAACTCTCGGTTTTTAATTTTAGAAAACTCTCTTACGTTAAATCCCATGAGATGTCTTTTTAATATGGGCATTATTTTGGTATCTTAATCTAAAGTGCCATTTTTGAGCCCACCAAGCAACCATATTTTTTCGCACATATGTATTTTACACGATTGAGAGTTAGTATTAAGTACCAAATGCTTTGGGGGTCCGCTCTGTTCGCTGTATGGAAAGAGAAGCAAAGAGCGTGAGGACCCGGAATGTCCCGCAAGGAGTATCAGCATGAAAAGCAAAGAAATATACAGGGTGATTCAGCTAAGCGTGTACAAATTTCTGGGAGGGGTAGGTTGTACAAAAACAAACCGGATTCACATAGCAATGCAGAGTCGGAAACGCCATCTTCATGTCCTAGTATACACAGAGGACGAGAAATGAAAAAGTAGTACGTAAGAGAACAAAATCGTTTTATTACTCACAAGACATTTGCGTAATGTATTGACGTAACAGAAGATGTTTCCAGTTGCGACCATGAGCTGCAACACACTCTTGATATCGTGGGTGCACGGAATCACGTACATTTTGGGAAATTCCTGGGGTGTCTCGGACTTCCGAAGCAGCTACTCAGATACGTGCTACTAGGTCCTCATCACTATCAACGGGGGTGTCGTACAACAATCCTTTAATGTAACACGAGAAGAAATAATCAAGGCATGTTAAGTCCGGTGATCTTGCAACAGAGTGAACTGGACCAGCACGCCCGACCCACCGATGTCAAATGCCATGTTTAAGTGATGACGAACGCTATTAGTGAAATAGGCGGGGACACCATCGCGCCGGAACCACATTGCACGGAGCAGCGTCTGAGGGACCTGTGGTTCGTTAAGTAATTCTGGCAAGAAGTCCTCCAGTGATATCCGGTAACTCCATCCGTCGAGACGAGGTGGCATGAGGTATGGGACAATTAAATTGTCCTGACAATCACCAACTGAGCATTCAGTCTTAGGCAATGCAATACACTCACGGATAATGAAGTTTGTGCACCAAGAAGGAAACATCGGATTGAACTGAAATTTTATAAACGTAATGATACAGATGAATGATACACATGATGGGAAAAAAGCTGCAGGACAACAACAGATGGATCTGTGGCAGTCAGTCCGGTCATCTTATATAACGCGTCGCACCACATCATGCGGCGATACATGCTGCAATAAAGTCCGGCATGGATGCGAACAGACGCTTCATGCTGTCCTGCGGCAGACTAAACCACACGTGTTGAACGGTGTGCTCCAAATCCCAGATAGTGAGGCACGGTGGCAACTGGTGTTTCAACTTGTCCCACACATGCTCGATAGGGGACATGTCAGGGGAGCGGGCAGGACATGGAAGTGTCTGGACAGGACGTAGGCAGTCATGGGAAACTCGAGGGGCGTGCGGAAGCGCATTATCCTGCTGGCATAGCGCACCTATAATTCTGGCTGGAAATGGAAGCACATTGGGCCGTAGGATGTCATCCACATATTTGTGGACCGTAAATGATCCACGTAACACTACTAGAGCTGATTGAATATGGTAATTAATGGCTCCCCAGACAATAATGCCTGCAGTGGGTAGGTGTGGCGCTCGATAGCGAGGTTGGGATTGTGCCATTGACCTGGAGACTTCCACACCCGGACACGATGATCACGTGTCCACAAAACGAAGCGGCACTGATCTCTAAACACCACACCTCGCCAGTGTGTGGCGTTTCACGTCGCTCAGGTCTGGTACCGCGGTAAACAAAGACAGCGATGATCAGGTGTTGATCGCAGGACACGTAAGGGTCTCGGTGATCGTAGATTCGCTTTCGCGAGGCATCGGCAAACCGTTCGTGGGCACACAGGAGCCGCTGTGTACGTCTTCCTCTATAGTGGACCGGGTTGTCGTGGGATCTGTTGGCGCCTGGAGCACGATGCATCGATCCTCTCTACCGGTGTTCCTCCTGCTCCATCCGGAGCCGCTCGGCCGTGTGGCACTGTTGTCAAGTGTCCACTGCTCCTAACATAGTACGACGGTAAGGTCTGAACGATCCACGTGGAAGGCTATACGGCGCACTGAACACCCTGTGGTTTCCAGCTTGATGATCAGGCCTCTCTCTCAAAGTTCATAAGTTGCGTAAATCGACGTCTCGGGCGTCTACCCAGCATCTTGTCACTCTGTACTCTTGCTTGCATTACCGGTGATTTTCCCTTTCATGGGTCATCGACTACACGCCGGTTTATAAGGCTGCCGTTTCCTGTTTCCAGCATTACCACAGGGTGTACGATCATACGTAATTGCACCAACATTGTTGATTTGCATACCGGCATGCACTCTAGGCATTTGCAAAGTTTCGCTGTTGTATCATGTTTTCTTCTAGGTGAGCAAATTTCATTGTCCGTGACTGTATTCCACCTCTAATTTTCATCGCCTTATTTTAGTGGTCTCGTGTCTCAACACCTGTTCAATTCTCTCCTTTCAAGGCGGTTGGACCCGTTACATCTTCTTCCCGTCTTCCAGAACCCGATTGTGTTAGCATGCTGGCGACTAAATCTTTTGAGGGAACCCGTAACTAGTAGGAGTTTTTCAAAATTATTAAAGTGCGTGTTTCAAAACGTTGAACCTTCGGTTCTTGACGGATGTATGAAAGTTTGTTTGATGCCACTTCGCTTTTACGAAATATTTCCTAGTAATTTGTTTCTCTAACAGAAAGGAATCCGAAGAGGAATTTTGTCTTTACTAAAAATGGGGAAAACACAAAATGACCTGTTTTGGTATTCATTAATGCCTTATGCTATTTAAAACTTGATTCACAGCAGATTAACACCTTTTTTATGTGTAATACCAAGATTTAGAGCAGGTTACACAGCAAAACTTATATTTAGAATGATGCAATTTATTTAGAATTACATTATTTCCCTGATAACATCGCTGTAGATGTTATCTAATGTAATATAAAATATAAATTATATTTTTATAACATACACACAAAATATACATATTTATTATAAAATATTGATTTATACCTCAATCGTTGTACATTTGAATATTTATTTTACATTCATCGCAAAAATGTCGTGATCATCCTTTGTTAAAGAAATTTTGACTTCGGGAAAATCGACAGAGCAGTTTCAGTGGAATCTTGTTTTATAGGAATGAGCATTTGTGTTGAATGTACATAGGAATGTGAAACCACTTTCTGTAAAGAACATAATTTGAAATTGATAAATTGTATTACGCATCATCAATGTTTCCTTCCTACAGTGTTTACATCCGTGTACCCTGAAATGCAATCTAACATAGTGTATGATTTTACGTTACATTAGAACTTCACCTTCATGTGAAAATTATATTATCGCACTACGCAACATATTCCGCTTGCACAGTATTTGCCTTTTGTGAACACATTTGTCCAGCGTTTAACCCAACGCTACGATACATAAAGCTCTGATTATCATGATGCTACTTTGATTGGAGAAATGCGACAGCGCGATGAACATCAATGTGACAAAACGTGTACTGTGGTGTAAAGAACATAAAAACTAGGATGATAAATTTAGACTGGCAACGTGTCATGTTGCCTTGTGAATCATGCATCGCATATTTCCCTACCATTGTTGCAGGGTAAGCCTGCTTAATTTCTGCAATTGAAAAAATATTATATTTCTATGTGATATTAAAGAACAAAGATTAAAAATGTCAGAGGATATCAGGGGATTGTGAGGCTAAAAATTTAGCCTTTTCCCCTGGCTCCTTTCTGTACATTTTAAATTGATATTGAAGGTGTTTTAGTCATATTAATAACATTTGAGTGTGAATTTCTTCCTGTATTTTATATTGTAAAGTATTTATCTTCGTAACATCGGAATTATATTGTTAAAAACTGGAAAATTGTCTTACTTATATTGGTTTCATTGGTGTATCATGTATTCTTGTTATTATTAACTTTAGATTATGTGACACATTGTTCTTTCTTTTGGGTGTTGTATTGTGAACTTGTACAGCAAAAGAGTTCTAATAAATAAATAAAAATAAATTTTTAAATCGGGAAATGTTATTTCTACATCTCATGTGTTTTGAAAAATATTTTAACTTATATGAGAAACGTTTTGCAACGGAAACACTTTCTGATAAAGACATTCTTCCAATTGACTTCTAAAAACAGAGATATCGAAAAAAATAAGAGATACGTTCACGCCGTTGGCGGGGAAAATGTGCAGAAAGTACTCTTTTACCGTTTTGAGAGAGTGAATCGATCTAGTAATTAATTTTTTCAAAGTAGTTTTTAGATAGAATACATCAGAGGCAGAATTGAAGTCTTACGCCACCTAAAGTCACAAATAATTTTCTCCCGAAAATTAAAAATTATGTTTCGGGCATTTGCCCCCACGAGGTATATTCGATGCCGAATTTCTCATATACGACTTTTAGAATCAGAAAATCGCGATATTTGCGTTTTACCTTTACCCCGTTTGCAGAAAATTTTTGCATTGCTTGTAAAAGGAACTATAACGAAAATTGCTTTTTTTTTATAAATTCAATTGAAAGAAACAAGAACTTTTTAATCGGATATTTAGAAGCAAATGTGTGACTAAAAGGTGTTTTGAATCAGATACCATCTACGTCTGCGGCCTCTTGCAGTGAAGGTACGCTTCGGGAAAATACCAAAAAGAAATTTTATTTTCATTTTTCAAGTTTTCCAATTGCAAAAATAATTTTTGTTGTCAAACTAACATTTGATGAGATATGGTGACCACAGACGGACCGACGAAAACCTAATACTATAATACAAAAGACGTACTAAAAGTAAGAGGAAAATTTCACCTCCGAACGAAGTTCACAGTAGAAAAAATTTGTTTAGAAAAGAACAAAAACTACTTTTTTCATTTGCATTTTATTTGTAATTTTACGTTTTTGTCATTTCTGTATAGCCAAAAGAAAATTTTCTTTCATTAGATATGTGTTCGAAGTTTCTAATTCGAAAGAAATTGTATGTTTAAATAAAAGATGAATATTTTGATTTTTTGAGGGTATACATACATGCTGCAGTGCTTTAGGTAGCACATTTTTAATATAATTACTGTCCTCCCAATAACAACTGGGTAATTCATAAATGAACACGTGAAGCGGATAAAATTTGCTAGTTTACCAAAAACCATGAAGGAAAATTAAAGTACAAGGCTTTCAAAAGATAGGACCGCGGAGATATTATACGTTAATCACAATTAATTGTTATTTCTGTAGTATGTTGATCATTGCCAGAACATATGGAATTCTGTAAACGTCATAGACGTTCTGTACAAGGGTACGTTTACTAATAAGGCTCTTCATTTTAGAGCTGTGTCAGTCAGTTGGGTTCAGCAAAACAAATATTATGCAAATTTTTCCGCATTGTCCAAATTGTTCAAACTTGTAAAGAAAATAAGGGTTTTCGGCATATGTTTGCGGCATTACATCAGCTAATAGTAATTCGGTCCTTATTACCTATTGGGAATACAGGGAAAAGTACCTCGGGTGATCATATATTGTTATTCATAATTGGACAAGGCGATGTAATTTACTTCATGGGATTACATATTCCTCAAACTTGCGGGAAAATATACGGCCTCTGAATTACATAAAATCACCGTATATTTGAGAAGAGAGAATTTGTACAAACGAATTTTAATAGCACAAGGAACAATTTTTTCTACAGATCAAAAAAGGAAATTACTTCACGAAAGTGAAAATTCCTGCCATTTGTTATGTAATAGATAATTTTTAAGAGCAACTTTAAATGTACATTTGGTGATTTCGAAAGCACAGTAGCTAAAATTATTATTTCACTTGTGTCAAAACTTTTAATTAAATACTGCATCATACACAGTTCGGAAACTAATTTCCCTGAAGAAATAATTCTTCATCAATACATGGTAGGCATGGTAATGCTATTAGTGTCATATTTCCACTGTATTCCATGGAACCACTTCCTTCAAAAAACTTGAAAATTTTCATCGTCCTGTGGTGGGAATCGACACCGCTTCTCCGCATTTTCGGTTGAGTATGCTAGTCATTACACTACCCAGGACAAGGAAACTCCAAGCAACTAAATATAGATATCTGACAACCTTCAGATTTGCGGTAGTCGAAGCTATTCTTGCCCCATCGTAGCGTCTGACGAACTTTTCTCGCATCCTAAGTCGGATGTAAGTCACAAATTCCAGTGATCAAAGTACGTCATATACAATTAGGAAACGAATTTTTCCGAATACATAATTTTTCATAAATATATGGTAGACATTGGAATGCTATTATTGGCATATATTTTCACTGTATTCCATGTAACCAGTTCCTTCAGAAAAGTTGACTGGAAATCCCTTGTCCTGTTCAATTGCTTGGAATTTCCTGTTCTGGGTAGTGTAATGACTAGCATGATAGACCGGAAATCGGGAGGTGCTGAATTTATTCCCGCTGCAGGACCATAAACATTTTGAAGTTTTCTGAAGGAAATTGTTAAATGGAATGCAGTGAAAATACGACAATAATATCATCAAATACTGCAGAATAAGGCGTTTTCTGTCCGCTAGGTTTCGAATATTCTTAAAACGTATTAAAATAGAAAAAACATTATATGTATAAATAAAGTTTATTAAATGGAGAACATATTATATCTACTTTATTTAGTTTGTAACCTCGTATCTATTTATTCCAGCACATTGCTTTTCTAACGAAGAAACACTGATATCATGACAGAAATCTTGAGTTTCCGTTGACATCTTTTGAGTATGCACACAAAATAAAAAAATAGTGTTCTTTTTCTGTAGATTAGAGTCTTTTTCTGTGCGTATGATGCATGAAGAAACTACAGGGCTCGCCAAAAATCTCCTTTTTATCCCTAAGTCTTGTTTCAACAAAAACCCAGAAAGTTTGAGCATTTCAATTTTTTCCCAGTGTCTCAGCTGTAAGCGAGGTCTTAGTAATATTTGCCATTACATTTCTTTCCCCGTTAGTGGAATATAATTCTGAACAGAACATATTAATAAAATATGTTGGAATGGATGTTCTTTTCCATACCTGAGACTATGTGTTCAGTACTTTATTCGTGATGACTTTAATAATATGTCCCTTGCATTTGTTTCCTGTGAAATGCTTTGGATTGAAATCAAAAGTCCCTAGTCCAAAAACCTAATTATTGGCGTTATCTACAGATCGCCCAGTAGTGATCGAAAAGCGTTTTGCGAATACTTTGAAAATATCCTAAACAAAATAAATAACGAAAATAGAAATTGAATTTTTCTGGGAGATATTAATATAAACATTAAAAACCTATCTCTAAGTGAAATCTATCTTAATATGCTATCAGGAAATTTTTTTTAACATGTGCATTTCTTTACCTACTCGTGGTGCCAATACTCTAGACCATATTAGTACCAATGTACTTAATACTGCTTTAGAAACCGGAGTGATCGATTTTAGTATTAGTGATCATAACCCTGTCTTCATTCATGTTCCAGTTTTTCAAATTACCATTACGCAGTTAACCACAAAACAATCTCCTATTGTGACCCACGTTAATTGAACTAATTTCTAATTTTGACTGGAACAAGTCGGGTATCTACAGTACAACTTGTTCAACTATAGCTACCGAAATTTTGCAAGGAATTTTGAATGATTTCCTTGAGATCACAACCGTTCACAAGGTAGTTAAGACTAAATATGAGATTAAGATCCAACCTTGGATGACCAATGGAATCATTAGATCAATTAATAAGAAAAGGATAAGCTTCGTAAGAAAAGTAGAAAGAATCCTTCTAACAGTCACTTACGTGATAAGTATAAAAGGTATAATTATGCCCTAAGAGATTTTATTCAGCATGCAAAAGTTGCTTATTACAACCTCGCTATTTCAGATGCAGGAAAAAACTCCTATCAAAAATGGAAAATAATCAAATTAGCTATTAACAAACGATCCTGTGCTACTGAAAATCCGCTGACGTTAAAACGAAATTCTGGTAATTTTAATGTTGATTCAAAACCAGTCGCTGATGAATTCAATAATTACTTCATTAACATAGGTCATGATTTAGCATCTCAGCAAAACTTGATCACAAATATTAAAGTTTATGATTCCTTATCCAAAATTAAAGAAGTTCCTTTTTCAATGTTTCTACGCCCTTAAGATGATACTGAAATCTATAATATTATCGCTTCATTTTCTCTAAATGGAAGTACTGGTTTAGACAATATTAATAGTAGAGTCTTAAAAGACTCGATTATTATTTTAATACCACTTGTAACACATATTATTAATCTGAGTTTTTATTCAGGTCAGTTTCCTGACAGTCTGAAATCGCTAAGGTTATTCTTATTTTTTAAAAAGGAGATAGGGAATTTACCTGTTATTACAGACCAATATCTTTGTTACCCGTTTTGAGTAAAAGTTTTCAAAAGTCTATTCACAGCAGAATGGTTGTTTTTTTACACACCCATGGTGTGCTCTCTTTGGATCAGTTCGGATTCCAAAGAAACAGATCTACTGAAATGGCTGTTGCTAAGTTTTCAAACTTAATTTCCGAAGCACTAGATGACAGTTTTTATGCTATTTGTGTTTTTATTGATTTCCAAAAAGCTTTCGACACGGTAAATCTTGACATTCTGCAACATGTATTACACAAATACAGTTTTCGTGGCAAAATTATTTCCCTCTTAATAAGCTACCTCTCTAATCGCAAACAGTATGTCACTGTAAATAAAATAAATTCTGATCTACTTAATATTTCATGTGGAGTGCCTCAAGGTTCAGTATTGGGGCCGTTACTGTTCTTGTTATATATTAATAACCTTCCTCTGTGCTTGCATTCAACTCATGCTTTGCTATACGCTGATGACACTGTAATTTTTGAAAAATTTCATGATTTGCATAAATTACAGTTAATGCTCAATATAATTTATCAAATTTATCTCATTGGTTATGCTCTAACAAATTATCACTTATGAATTTAAAAACCAACGCCGTATATTTCCGAAATGTTCATAAAAGGGAAGACATACATAAATATCCAGTCAGGAAGAATGATCTCCCCCTTAAAATTGTGGACAAAGTTCAATATCGTGGTGTTTGGTTTGATGACTTCTTAAACTAGAATACGCACGTTCAGTTTGTTTTAAAAAAGTTTCCTTACAATTTGGCCTACTTGGTAAAATTATGCATCTCTTCCCTATCAATGTCCTAAAAACATTTTATCTCTCCTATTGTATGGAATCCTGATATTCAAATATAAGTGCAAACAATAAATTATACTTGCTCAAATTACAGAAGAAATCTGTTCACTATATGCTAAACACAGATTACATGTCTCATTCAAAACCATTATTTCTATAACTAAGTATTCTAAAAGTTCATGAAATGTTTACCTTGAAACCAGGTATCATATTTTTTTAAATAATGCATCTTAAACTGCCTAGTTTTCAATCTGACTTAAATATCTGGATTATTCTACCTTCACCGGATCTGTTGCTAACAACAAATTATGTCATTTGTGTGTTAGACTTAGTTATGGTTTAAATAGCATAATGTTTAAAGCCATTATTCTATGGACTAATCTTCCAGAATGCATCAGATCTCTGAAAAATATCAAAAAGTTTTCCTTGTCTCTGCGAAATTACACTGTAAATCACCCTGATCTCCATAACGAATCTCAACTCTATCATTAAATTGTAGTCCCAAGCATGCAGCTAACAGTGGTGCTTCTGTTACACTGCCGGACAATTGCTAAGGACGGATGACAATAGCAACGATAGCAACCATAAAATGAAAGGCAGGAAAATGTGGAAATTAGCATAAGTGCAGAATACAGTAAGACGTGTTGTGCGTATGCAAATTTTGGATTGCCGAACTTGTTCGTGACGTCATAGCGCTGATAAGAGATATAAAGGATTTGACGCGTATTGACTGTTGTTGTTCAAACGCAAAGTTGAAAGGGAAAGAATCAATTGACGAACTTGCAATTTTCAGTATGTCTTCCCGACATCACCTAGATGATTTTACGCGTGGCCGTATTATTGGCAAGATTGAAGATGGGCGAAAAATAACAGATGTTGCCAGGGAGTTCGATGTCAGCCAAAATGTTGTTTCAAGGCTTTGGAAATCATTTCAAAAAAATGGAGAGTATAGCAAACGTCACGGGGAGGTCGTGTTCGCAGTACGACACCTGCAGAAGATCGGTATATAGTGCTATGAACAAAAACACACCGGCGCAACACAGCTAGTGAGGTAGCAAATCAGTTTATGACTGCTACTGGCAAGCGGATCTCCCGAAAAACTGTCGCCAGACGTTTGCATGAAGGAGGACTATACGCCCGCCGTCCTGTTGTGTGCATCCCATTGTCCAGACGTCACCGTACCGCCCATTTGCAGTGGTGCCATCAACATCGCAATTGGACTGATAACGACTGGTCTGCTGTCCTCTTCTCAGATGAGAGTAGATACAGTCTATCGTCTGATTGTCGACGACAACTGATCTGGCGTGATAGTGGCACTGCATATTGTCCAGCAAACATACAAGAAAGGGACCGATATCCGACATGTAGTGTCATGGTATGGGCTGGCATCATGATCAATGACCGTACGTCCCTCTATGTGCTTCCAACTGGGACTATGACTAGCCAACGATACATTAATGATGTTCTGCTACCTCATGTTCGCATGTTCCGTGGTGCTATCGGTGATAGATTCATTTTCATGGACCACAACGCAATATGTCATCGAACAGTCGCTGTCCAGGAGTGTCTTGAGAGCGAGGATATTCAACGCCTAGTATGGCCAGCACGTTCTCCAGATCTGAATCCCATTGAAAATGTGTGGGATGCTTTGGGGAGGAGTCTTGCTGGTCGCCAATGCCCTCCAATAAACAAGGACACCCTCATCCGTGCACTGACTGAGGAATGGGATAAATTACCCCAACAGCTGCTTGATAAAGTTGTGCAAAGCATGACACGACGTGTGAAATCTTGCATCGCCCTCCATGGTGGCCATATCCCGTATTGACATCTTACGCCGGAACGCCTGTGGACGGTAATTGCATTTTTTTCACGTTTACGTATTCTGCACAAAATGGCCTGTTTGTCCCTTGAACACGTTCCAAAGCCTTCTGGATTTCAGAGCACAATAAATTGTCTTTCTTGTAATATTCTGGCATTCTGACATTATTTTATTTCACTTGGCATCCAACCACACTTACTTTTTTATGCCCTATATAGCCGTTTTTGATCCGTCCTTAGCAATTGTCCAGCAGTGTATAACCATCTGACTTGCTTTCGTATATGCCATGTTTCATTCCTTTTCTTACACCTGATAGGGGGAATCGCCTTACAACCAATGAGTTCAGATTCCTCCTGGTGTATTTTATTTTCATATAACTTTAAGTTTTAAATGTGTGCAATGAAAAATTTTAAATTGTAAATTGTAGCCAGAGACCGTAGATTGTAACGACATCGTTTGTTAGGAAGTTGGTGTTATTTTGTTGTATGATGTGGATCTGGGAGATGTGTTTTGATAATATTGCACGGGATGATGATAACTGCATTTCTAGCTTGAATGGCAGGAATTGCTTCCAACTTCGAGGAGTTATTTCGAGAGTCATTAAATCATACTCCGACTAGTTTTGCCTTATCATTTTGAACAATTAAGGTGTCGGAACACGTATGTTTATATTTTTTTACAGTTATGTGTTACCGTTCAATTGGACGCGGTCCCTTAATCATATTCCTTTTGAAATCACGATGCGACAGCAATAGACGTCTATTCAAATGCAAGCTAACAAAGCGGAATCAAAAAATCATTTCACTGCCAATATTTGGTTATATGTATACCAAAGGTAACGTCCACTTTCCTCAAAATACTATTTTATTGTTTTCATTTGCGTTATCGGACAGTTCTTCCCACGGAGGCAGTCTATGTACTTGATGAAACACGGGTTTAAATTCATGATGAAATAAAACTTTTCCTTCGGAATATATATTTCGGAGTAATGATGCGATTAACAATCCTGAAGAGCATTTTATGGTCTTGTTAAATAGTAACAGTTGCTGTATTTCACATAGCATGACAAATGGTAGATCGTTAGCGCTCACTCCACCATCCCGCGTAGCAGGCCTGCAATACAAGTATAACCAAATTTCAATCGTTTTCCTTAGTTTATAACCGCCGATATCAGTTATGACCATAATTTAAAATTTCAATTTTTTTGCTTTCTTTGAGCATCCCAACTAGAAAACAAATGTTCTTCGAATTGTATTGTGCCTCTTTGTTTTTATTAACACGAATTCGAAACGCATTCTTTAAGTTTCCTTTTGCGGTCCCTGCACTCACTATGAGTTGTTTCACAAATTCTACTAAGTTGATATTTTCTTAATTCACCTTTTTAAAATGATAGGAATTTAATATTTCTGTTGAGTTCAAAAATGATGGAAATAATAAGAGGGATACTTTCATGTTTTTTTAGCCAGGTATTTCGTCTTAATACTAATGATTATTAGAAACTATGTTTTTCAGTAATATATTGCAGAAAAGAAATATTTACTTTACTAAAATCGTGATAATGTTAACTTTTTTTTTGTAGTGTAACGGTATTTCTGGAGAGGTTTAGTCCTTCTTCGAAACAAGTTGCAAGTTGTGTGTGGAACCAGTTGCCCTAAGTTTGGGACGGGCGACTGCTTATCGCCCATTGAGCAGCTCACGGTGGTCGGTAAGCCTCCAATAAAAAAAACAACAAAAGCTGGGTGAATAATTTATGACGATGATATCAAAATTCAATTTTTGCTAGATAATTATCCATATTTCCACTTTCATATTATGCCTTCAACCTCAACCGGCGCTAAGTTCAGATCTCCACAAGTTTCCTCCAAAATAATCTTTCCCGACCAGGTTCAACAGACGTTCGGTTTTGGAGGACATGCTTTCCTTTTCTCACCATGTCCTCCTGTGCTGCAGGCGTTAAGGGAAATAGCCCAAATGTCCGGCTTTTTTAATAAGGAATAATTCAAATACATTTCGATCAAATTCTTCTATTGTAATCATATATCCTATTAAGCCACCGCTAAAATGTATTCATATCAAATCGGAAACACATGAAATAATTAATGTAGACACAAATTAAGCTCTATATAACCTATAAATATTTTCGTGCACGTAGAAACATTAAAGTAAAACACAAGGCAGCTCATCTTGGTGCACGAAACGTCAAGATAATCAATCCATGATTTAAATCCTCTGTTGATGAACCATAAATTTAATTATGCTCCAGATACAATCAAAACCTAATGATAATTAAAAGCCTTAATAATAACTTTCTGGTCCACCCTGGATCCCGTCTCTTCAGATGAGAAATGCAATTGCAAACATAAGACAGAATAACACATTAATTTATAGGTATCTACAATGACGTATGCACAGTGGTCGCCTAGCGGCCACCAGAATATCTACATCGTTAACTGATACCAAAGTGAGACAAATAGGTTGACAAAGAAAGGGGTATATGTAGCAAAGGTAGAATAAGTACGAAAAGCAGTTAAAAGGAACCTTGTTGAAAAGGGGTTGTAGTGGGGGGGGAGGAAGCTGGTGATAGAGATGGAATAAGTTATCGGAAAAGTGACTCCAATTTTTACATTTTCCGTGTGTTAGTTACGTTCCCAAACTTTTTGGAGCCTCTTTTCCTATAACCTATTCCATATCTATCACCACTCTCCTCCCTCCCCACCCAACAACCCTTTTTTCCCCAGGTACATTTTAACTGTTTTTCGTACTTATTCTATTTTTCCTACATATACCCCGTTCCCCATCTACCTGTTTGCCTCACTTTGATATCAGTTAACGATGTAGATATCCTGGTGGCCGCTAGGCGACCACTACACAAAAGTCATTGCCGAGACCTGTAGATTAATGTATTACACTGTCTTATATTTGCAATTGTATTTCCCATCTAAAGACGGGATCCAGGGTGGACCTGAAAGTTCTTATGAAGTGTTTTTAATTATCATCAGGTTTTACCTTGCATCTTGAGCCTAATTAAAGTTATGGTTCATCAACTCAGGTTTTAAACCATGGATTGATTTTCTTGACGTATCGTGCACCAATGTGAGCTGACTTGTGTTTTACTTTAATGTAACATACTGTAAATCAAGCGGTTTTTTCCGTGTGACATAATCACAGAAATTTGAAAATTTAATCGTAATATAACGGAAATCGAACCCGCATCACTCGATTCGCGCTCGAATATGCTAACCATTTCACCACCCAAGACAATGAATCCAAACAACTGAGGCATTAATCTGAAACGTAAGACTTTGATTTCTCTGCACCAGTGAAAACAAACCTGTCTCATCGTAGTGCGAATATATTTACTTGATAGTTACTCATTGCTGGTGATCTAACTTAGCACTACGCCGCCACAGTGGAGCAGTGGTCTTAGCACTGGCTTATAACCATTCGTCCAAGTAGAATCCGGGTTTGAATCCCGGTGAGGCAGGGATGTTGTGTTTGTCCTACGGCGCTGGCTCTTCCTTCCCCGCAACCACTGGCTCTACATTGCAGACAGGCGACTGCTTATGCTCATAGCCCATTGAGTTGCTCACGGTGGTCGTTAAACCACCAACCAAAAAAAAAAAAAAAAAAAAAAGAAACCTTAGCAGTGCGATGAGACACGTTTGCTTCGACTAGTGCAGTGAAATCAAATCCAGACGTTTCAGATTAAGGCCTCAGTTGTTTGGATTTCATTGTGCTGGGTGGTGTAATGGTTAGCATACTCGAGCGCAAATCGGGAGACGCGTGCCCGATTCCCGTTATAGGGAGATTAAATTTTAAAATTTCTGTGGTTATGACATTGAAAGAACAGCTTGATTTATGTCTATATTAAAATGCATTCATTTATTTCTGGATTTTCGCTCGCGTTCACCCTCCTGTTCCTGGGAAATTTATTCCTGTAATCCTGCTTTTGCCTGCTGCAGTTAGTAACTTGTGTGTCAAGATCGCAGAGAAAGCCCGCCAGTGTGCGTTAGTCTGTCTCTCGTTCATCGCACGTGGACTGTGCCGTGCGGTGTAATAGCGTAAATAGTGAGCTCATCCTACTTGTTTTGTGTGATGTGGGATTTTTCTGTTTATAATTCAAGATTCTTAATCAAACAGCGAGGGGTATATCGCTAGTTAAATACAATTACAAAGACATGCCATGCTCTGAATTTCACAAATATTTGTAAAAGAAATCCGATCTTTTGAAGAAAATCTCTTTCAGTGGTATATATAAATAGAAAGGTCCAGCAGACTAAAACATTTCTTTCTTTCTTAAAGTTTCACACGTATGAACTCTCAAACTGTAAAATTTAAATACACTGTATCTGCATTCATATTTATTTTTTGTACAAATTTATTGTGCACTCCTTTTTCTCGAAATGTCCTCCTTTTTTAATGAAAATGTCCTCCCATTCTAAAGAAGTCATCTGGTCATACTGATCATGACCCAGTCCGATCCAATCTATCCGGCGTGCATTCGTATTTTATCTACGCATTTCCACGTGGTTTTCTTTTGGGTCTTTTCCTGTGCCTTGGTATTCAGTCCATCGGTGGTCAGTACTTCTGGCAATATGTCCAGCTAATTGCCATTTCAGAGATTTTATTGTAATCATGATGTCTTAGACTCTAGTCATATTCTTAATCCATGACTTTTTCTTGTTGTCTCTTCTGGTTACACAAAGCATTCAATTCCCGATACTTCGTTTAGCCGTTTGCAGCCGTTGATTGTCTTTTTTAATTAAATCCGTGTATCTGGTACGTACGTAAGAATTAGAAATGCGCATTGATTAACATTTTTTTTTAAATATGTAAAGACATATTTTCTCTCAAAAATTGTAATGTTTCTTCCAAAGCTCTCCAACCGCCTTTTCGAAAAAACTTAATTGTTCAGAGATTAAAAATAACATATTTTTCCGGTGATCCACTTTATTGACATAACAGAGCTAACATTTTTACATTTTGTGTGACTATATCATCGGATAAGAAAATTAGTTCAGACGGCTAAATGTTGGATGCTATCTCAACTCTACATGAATTTCGCCATAGGTTGTGTTAATTGTTGAAGAATTCCATTCAGATATGTCAAAACACATAACAACACTACGGCATGCTTTATTTCTTGCGCCGAATTTCCTACTTCCTTGAATGGAGATCGGAACTTTATTTTTTTTTTTAATTCGCTTGGTATCAGTATACCACTGATCCTTTGAAATACCGCCGAGCCTAGAAGATTTTTGGGTATAGCTTGGTTTTTATATATCAGTAGACTAAAACTCTTTTTTAAGAATTTTGTTTTACATGATCGTCATTTGAAAGATCTAATTAACAGTTAAATAGTTTTGCTTAAAGTATGCAAATTTACCGGCAATTTGGCCGTTTTATGCATTAATAAGCACTAGCACACAAATTGCGTAAAGCATGAAGTCACATATGCAGGTATTCTATTGAGATAACCCGTACTCAGATAATGAGTAATATATTTTAGACTGAATACTTTGCATCGCAAAATCGATATCGAGGTTTTCAAACAGTTTCGTGGAAATTGAAACTGAGGATGTAAATTGTCTCAGTAAAATAATAACAAATGTAGGATATGTAAATCAATAAGATTTAAATCACCTACAGTTAACTTTGGAAAATTTCACACGAACGCTTTGTCTAGGAATGAGTGATAAAAATGAGCATTGTGGCAGTGAAATACACTGACGGAAAAAAATCCCAACACCACGAAAAAATAGTTGTAGAGGAATGAAATGGCGGCAATACATTTGTATAGGTAACATATTTAATCGATTAAGGTTCCAAGATCACAGCTTAATGTAAGCGCAAGAAGAACCATTTTAAATGTGAAATGCTGGTGCATTAATAACCGGTGTAAACGCCAGAATGTTGAATGCAAGCATGCAAACGTTCATGCATTGTGTCGTACAGGAGCTGGATATCAGTTTGTGGGATGGAGTTCCATGCCTGTTGCACTTGGTCGGTCAATACAGGGACGGTTAATACTGGTTGGGGGTGACGCTGGAGTTGTCGTCCAATGATGCCCCACACGTGCTCGATTGGAGAAATATCTGGTGATCTAGCAGGCCACGGCAACATGTCGACTCTCTGTAGAGCATGTTGGGTTACAACAGCGGTATGCGGGCGAACGTTATCCTGTTGGAAAACACCCCCTGGAATGATGTTCATGAATGGCAGCACAACAGGTTGAATCACCAGACCGACGTACAACTGTGCCGTCAGGGTGCCTGGGATAACCACGAGAGTGCTCCTGCTGTCATAGGAAATTGCTCCCCAGACCATAACTCCAGGTGTAGGTCCAGTGTGACTCGGCCGCAGACAGGTGGGTTGCAGGCGCTCACCTGTCCTCCTTCTAATCATCACACGGCCATCACTGGCACCCAGGCAAAACCGGCTTTCATCAGAAAACACCACAGATCTCCACTCCGTCCTCCAATGAGCTGTAGCTTGACACCACTGACGTCGCAAACGGCAGTGGTTTGGAGTAAGTGGAATGCACGCTACAGGGCGTCTGGCTCGGAGCTGTCCTTTAAGTTACCGATTTGTAACAGTTCGTTGTGTCACTGCGGTGGCAACTGCAGCTCGAATTGCTGCCGCAGACGCAATACGATTCGCCACGGCCATACGCCGTACACGGAGGTCTTCGCTCTCAGTAGGGCCACGTGGCCGGTCGGAACCCGGTCTTCTTGAGGCAGTACCTTCCCTTGACCACTGCTGCCAACAGTCATGCACAGTGGCTACATTCCTGCTAAGTCGTTCTGTAATACTGCGGAAAGAAAATCCACCTTCTCGTAGCTCTATTACACGACCTCGTTCAAACTCCGTGAGCTGGTTATAATGGCTTCTTCGTCTTCTTAAAGGCATTCTTGACTAACATCAACACACTACGTCGAATCTCAACGATAACTAACGCTCACGAACGTTACAGCGCGTATTTACAGCAAACCTGCTTTTCATGTTCCGAGGGGCGCTACTATCGCCACACGTATGCGCCGAGCGCGAAATTTGCATAGATGTCATCTTACAGATGTACTCTCACGGCCTACCAACTGTCGTTTATCTAATACAAACCCTTCTTGGTGTTGGGATTTTTTTCCGTCAGTGTATATAAACTTTTTTATCTTTGACCAAGGCACACGTGCGACATGACTTTTGGGCAATATAAAAGAATGATTGGAATAGGTGCAGCAGTATGAACTCCGAAAGATGCTTTAAAAGATTTTCCGAAATGCCGTACTGTGTCTTCAGATCTCCATGGATATTTCAGCAATGTAGCAAAAATGACAGAAATTTTGGGATTGTAAAATAAAGTCCCAAAAGTTTGAGAAAATACTTCGTTCTTCCAAATCTTTCAAAACAGTCTTTAAACAAAAGAACGGATTTCTGTAAGGAGTACAGGGCCACTATCATCATCCCAACATCAGCGGTTCTATCAGAAAATTTGAATCCAAAAACATTGGCGTGTAAATTATAAAATCACAGTTGCAAAGTTGAAGGGCATCATTCTTTGCAATTAATTGGACATAGGAGCGAAACACGTGAACTTAGAATGTTCACTATGCAAGCAAATATAGAAAAGTTAAATCGGTATTACATAAACCACTTACGGTGGGTCATCATGTCCTGACGAGAGAAACAGTGCTCATTATTTATCTTATTTGATACCATGGACTACGGGGTCAAAACATAAATTTTGCACACGTTAATGTGAAACATAAGTGGATGATGCAATCAAGAAAATGATTGCGTCATGTCAAGGTCAGAGTTTCAGTAACGTAGTGGTGTCAGAATAATGCGCTACCGATTCCTGTGTGGACGCGGGTGGGTTTGGAAATAGACCCGTGCAGCTCATCAGTTCGAGTCACAGCGTTAGAGAAGCGCTTGTTCTTGAAAATAGAAACTCTGAGAGGAAAAGCTCCAACACAGATCCATACTGCTTTGCAAAAAGTTTGTAGGGAAGGAACTCTTGATCAAAGCACAATTTCTTTCTGTGGAAAAAGTTGAGTCCGGAAATTCGTCAAAATCGCCCCAACGTTTTGGAAGCTGGAGCGAATTTGCTGCATGACAACGCACCATGTCATGGTGCAACGTCTGTACGGGAACGTTTTTCGAAATATGTCTGGAACTATTTATTCCACCCATCATACAGCCTGGATCTCAGGCCGCCCGACTTGGATGTTTTCCCAAAGTTAAAAAATCGTCTTTTTGCCATACCGATCGCTGAACGAACTGCCATTGGACGTGACCCGAGTAACACAACAGCTGAAAAAAGAGCCTTAACTCTGGCTTATGACTATTAGTCCGTGAAGGGGTCCGGGTTCGAATCCCGGTTAGACATGGCTGTTGTGTTTGTCTTACGGCACTGGCTCTCTCCCTTTCCTGGAATAAGTGACCCTAAATTAGGGACGATCGACTGCTTAACACACATTGAGTTGCTCAAGGTGCCCGTTAAATCTTCTAAAAAAATGACAGCGTATTACGGGTATCCAGGACCTACTTCACCGCTGGCGGAATGCCATTAGCACTGTTGCGGAGTATATTGAATGGCAATAAAATAATTTTTCACGGTTACTTTACACTTTTCTCAAAAGTGGACAGTGCATAACTTTTGTTATAACCCCCTTGTAGTGGCGTCGATCTTCTACATTTTCCTGTATATCGTGATTACAACATTTAATTGGGCAGCATTGCATATAGATAACCTGACATACTTCTACCAATTGTGGAGGGGGAATTCTAGTGTCGTGACTTACGTACTTCCTATTACGTTTAGTCCTCTAATACATATAAAAATATCAATGCGTTTGCACCGCTTAGATTCTTGACATTGGAATGTTTCGCAACTTCACTGTACAGCCAAAATCCACGCGGTGATGCGCATAAAGCTAACGAACGGCATTCAACGTTTAATTTTTTTCAGTATCTGTCAGATTTGGTGACATAATTTGCGAATTTACCGCAATGAGTGATTTAGTCTAAATAATATTAGGATACATCCTCATTGCTCCAACACCAATACCGCTGGATGAAAGCCTACTGTAGAACAAATATATATCCTAACATTTGGCCACGGGAACTTCTTACACTGTAAAAAATTTCATGGTCAAATTACGGTAGATACACCGGCAGCTGAGTGGCCGGTCAATAAACCGTAATTGTACAGTACCATACAGAAATGTTCATTAACGGTCTAATGACCGGTAAATAAAAAACGGTCAAACTACCGGAAAATGTGGCCTAACACAGTAGATCAACCGTAAATTTAATACGGTAGATAAACCGTATTTTAAAGAAAAAACATGGCAAAGCCTGTTAAATAAATCCGGTGTAAAGACCTTTTTTTCTTTACAGTACTGTAATTTTACAGTACCATACTGTAATGTTCATTAACGGTCTAATGACCGGGAAATAAAAAACGGTCAAACTACCAGAAAATGTGGCCTAACACAGTAGAGCAATTGTAAATTTCATACAGTAGATAAACCGTATTTTTAAGAAAAAACATGGCAAAGCCTGTTAAATAAACACGGTGCAAAGTTTTTTTGATTTTTTTCAAAAATGTTTAGCCACCGTTTTTTAGATTTGGTTTAATGACCTTTTCTTAATATGTTTTTTGGTCTAATTAGGGCTTCAGCCAATTTTTGGTGCGGACTTGAACCGCAGTTTTAAGAAAAAACACGGCAAAGCCCATTAAATAAATATGGTGCAAAGACAGTTTTTTTTTACAAAAACGTTTGCAAAATTGCATGTGTTTTTCAAGATCTATAATGTGTTTGAGCTTTAGTTTTCATAATTCATATAACTCTCAAAAATACTGTATAATATATACACCAATCAGCCAAAACATTAAAACCACCTACCTAATACAGTGTGTCTTCACCTGATGAGACAGATTCAATGAGATGTTGGTAGCCATCTCTTGGTATCATGACTGCAACAGATCCCACACTTCCTGCAAATTACGCGGGTGATGCTGCTCATACCCCTTCCTCCAACCGAAACCACAAATGCTCAATAGGATTCATGTCCAGTGAATTTGGGGCCTATGGCATTAAAGGGAATTCCAGTCATGTTCTTGGAACCATTCCTGAACTTTCTTTGCAGTGTGACATGGATTACATCCTTTATTTCAAGTCTTGTTGAAAGGTGCCATCTCCACTAGGGAATACAGTCACGAAAAGGTAGTTTTAATGTTGTGGCTGATCAGTGTACATTTATGTACAGATTTCAAAAATGTGGTCATCCCTAGAATGCCACTCTTAGTCTACCGTAATGGTCAAAACACAAATACCACCAAACTTGCTTATAATGAGTACTGTCGAATCATTTTCATCTAAGAAACAATATGCATTATGCAGTTTTACTGACGTAGATCACTGGGGTGAATGACTTAACTTGTAAGTCCTGTGCAAAATAATCATGCCATTGAAAATCTAGATGAGCAAATTGTTAAAGCTTCCTCGGATTTTTCCAAAGGACTACTAAAAACAGTTAATTTCTACATGACAGCACAAAGTAACACATTTTTCATTTTTGTCCCTACAACTTCTGGTGTGACAATTGCAGTTCACTGTAGGTGTTTAAATTGGAAGGAGTCAGAAAGCCAAAGTGCGCGTTGTTTGCAAGTATAACAAACAGATGTCAAAACTACAGAGATAATGGTGTATAGCAGTTGGCTTGAAGACACTGGCGAATCAGTAGCATTTAAAAAAAATAAATGTTGCATATGCAGAGAACTAGAAACAAATTACCAACAGATATTTTCCAATGTACTCAGGCAAAAAGTAATTTATTGTTTCTTAGATTTAGGACTACCATTACTAAAATACTGATATATAATTGAAACTTAGATACACAGGAAAAAGTACTGAATCAACTGGATTGCATTTTTTTTATTAAAAAAAAACAAACTTAATTGGTGTAACAATATATATACAGATCAACTAATATCATAGACAATGTTTTTTTTAATTATGTGCCACTTATTGTCTGATATCTTTTAGCCAACTGTTGTGGTCTTTTACTTTGTGCCATAACTTTGCAATTTTTGGATTGACTTCAGAATAAAGCTTCTTCCCTTTCTTCCTTTCTTCCTTTGATCCACATACAGGATTTATACCCACAAAGCACCTGTGAAAAAAGTGAGAAATTAACACAATGAAATACATCATAAACATTCTGGCTTCTAAAAAAGTAACAATATATATACAAAAATAATATGTATCTTTACAGCACACTACTAGTTTGATTTTAAATTATTACAAAAACTAAATTATTTGTGTAGTGAGAAATCCTGAAGACCATCAATAATGGAAAAGATTTGATAAATTTGAATACTATTTGTATCCCAAAATAAGAATACTGGTTATACAATACAATGTTCATAATATTTGGAAAGTGTAGTGGTAAAAACTTGCAGTCAACTCAAGAAAATGAAGACCACCAAAAAAAATTGTTGTCACAATGGCCAGGTCTGAAAATTAGCAAGGCAGGTGGAATTACTAGAGGGCAACTGAAAATAAAAGACTGATGCCTTCATGGACTGAGCAGATTCCTAATACCTAGCAGAGTTGTATAAAAATTAAATGTATCTGCATACACAACCATTGAAACAGAAAACTTGCTGAAAACCCATGAATCATAACAATAGAATAAGATAATTTAAAGAAAAATTAATATGACAATAAATAATTATTAGAACATTTCAGATTCTAGAGAGGACAAAAGTATATCAAGACTGAATGCGCAGAAATGTGTGTAAAATGGACCTTAAGGCCAAAACACTATGAACCTCATAAAAACAAGACTAATTAAAGTTTTTATATCTAGAAAAGCAGTTCCGTTAATGAACTTTCAAAAATTATAAATAGCATTTTCAACTTAATTCAAAAATAGTAGACTTATAAAAATACGTAAGGAAAAGACTAATTTCATAACTAGCAACTGCAAGAGGAACCTGGCAATATAATTTATAGTCTTTCTGTGTAAATGAAACTTTTGTTACAGTTCCTATATATTGAGAACAGGCCTTGACAAAATCAAGAGGCCAGAAAAGTCTGTAAAACCAAAAGAAGTCCCTATCGGAAGATGTGAAAATTTCTCGTTGAGATAGAAGTAAATATATTAATCTGAGTAAAGCCTTAAGTGTTTTAATTGCTGTAAATAACATTTTTAAATCTACAAGCAAAAACTATCTGCAAAGCTGCTAATAATTTGGAAACTATCCGTGTATGGCATACGCATGCACGTCTATATTCTGAGACTGATACCAACTGCAAAAATCCAGGAAAAGCAGCTAATCCCTTCTAGTAAATAGGTGGACATAATTTATTTTTACACCCAGTCCTCAAGAAAGAGAGAGACTACTTATTTTCCTCGGTGAAGTGGAGGCTTAGGGTTAGAACAGATGAAAAGACCAAAATTATTTTAGTATTATACTTTGTTTAAAAAAAATAGGTTTATATTCTCAATAAAGGACATGTCACTATTTTTTGTATATCATGCGATACATACACAATTATAGATGTAAGAAATATATTTTATACACTTTGTTAACATTGGAGAGAGAAAACACTTCAATAAAATCAAAGTTTTATCCAAAAGTTCCTATACTAACCTTTGCAAAAATTCCAATGTCACTTTTGCCTCAAAGGGGTAGTGAATATTAAACACAAAATAGGCAGAAAACAGCATGCACACTGCTTTTATTGGATTTTGCACACTATTGAAACACATTCTGTCAATTATTAACATGAAGTTCTCTGGGTTTAGAACAGAGGAACCTAAAAAAATGATATATATACATATATTAAATTCCTAAAATTTTATGTAAAATTAACAAATTTAACAATGGTAATTATGCAGTTTTAACTTTTGTACTGCATCAAACAGCAGTTATAAAATGGTGTAACCAAGATACCCCTATCCTGTTAGACATCAGGATCTTTGTATTACTGTCATCAAATTTAGTTAAGATTTTTGCTTGTAACTTTAATAATGCTAACACTCACTGCAGAAGCAGGGCTCGCTTCCAACAACTTCAGAACAAAATAAGATAGACTTAAGTAGTGGGGGAAAAAAGGGTCAAATCATGGACATGTAAAAAAAAAAAAATAACTTTTCATTTTTATAAATCTCCGAAGTGGCTGGTTAAGTCAAACCCAACCAACCATCTGCAAAATAATTAATTCACTACCCATTTATTAACTGCCGATCTTGGGAACTCAGAAATGACTTCCAAAAATGCGGAGCTCTTTCACCCCTGATAATAGCAATAACTTTGCAAAAATTACTGCCTGAGAGTGCTCAGGCATGGAAATTTAAAATCATATCAAGTTGAATTCAGTTCATATGGGGTATGCAGATGTGTCAACTCTCCAGATGAATGTCAAATTCTCCTGATTTTCACCGAGAATTAGCCATTAGGATGGTCAGCATTCCATCAACCACCACCATGATTTTGAATCGCCTGTGAAATAATTTTCTTTTTGCGTAAAAGCAAGGCGACAGTTGCAGACATTCGTTTTGTATTTGTCCTCTCCTGCTATCTGCAAAAAGAAAGCTTCCCAGGTGGCGCAGCGCAGTGGTCCCAACCAAAAAAATTTGCTTTAAAAAAATTTGTCTTCCGACCAAAAAAATTTGCTTTAAAAAAATTTCCCTAGTCCAATTGTCATATGACACCTTCAGCAAAGAGCTGACCTGCTCTGGCACTAGGAATGCCGGGGAGGGTCCATAATTAATTGACAGATGGCAGCTGCCCTGCCTTCTTGCAGTTCTGTCTTTCAACCCTTCGCCTCAAGAAATCCGGCGAATTCACTTAATGACAGATTTGGCCTTGCCTTGTAACGAAAGGCGATGTTAGTACGATGCTTTTTGTTGTTTTTGCCGTCGCGCACAACCTAAAGAAGACTATAGCATGTGGGCCATTTTACGTTTTTATTATCTTGCAGAATCTACGTACCCGAAAAACCTATTTCAGTAGGGAGTTGGATGATCCGTGGAAGGGAATAGCGTAATGAAGAGTGTAATTTCCAAAACCAAAAACAGACCACAACCCTTAGGAATACGAAGAGCTTGAATGTTTTTTTAAACTGCACCCCCACCCCCAATAACTATACGTAATGGACACCGATTACATGATCTTTATCTAAGTTAGGAAAAAAATATCTGGGGTGTATACATTTACAATACAAAAACTAACAATGCAATAAAATGGGTATTGCTTTTAGTTTTATTTTTGTTTTGTTCTCCAGAAATTTTAGTGGACCAATAATACTTCTGGAAAATATCGATAAAAATAGCGCTCATGTGATTTTATGAGCTGTAATAATCTCCCGATTTTCAGATTTTGAAGGTTGGCATGTCTGGGTATGACATTTTTACTTGCATGAATGTAAGAATACAATAATTAAAAAAATACAGTATTATAAAAAAAATGCAGAGGACAATATACATACAAGTGAAATAAAGCAAATACTTAAAAAATCAAAACATTGTACTGTTAAGAGTGTGAAAACCAAATATGATACTAACAATTGGTCAGGCAGAATTTTAACAAAAGCATGGCACAAACTTTCAAAGCAGAAACATTCAGCAAACAATGATAAGTGAAGAAGTATGTCATTCTTAGAACTGTAGCTTTTTATTTCTCTAAAAGATCCGTGCATTTTCAAGCTTTGAAAATGCACGGGTCCATTTGGCCATGAACCTGAGCAAAATTTGGACAATTTTGGAGGTGGTATGGCTGGCAATACTTGAAGAATATTTTCACAAGCTTTGAAAATGTTTGGCATTCTGCCGCATGAAACAGACACAAGACTGACCAATGAAAAAATAAAAGCTGAATTTTTTAGCGATGCGAGGGAAAAAAGCATTGAACATTATAATTACTAAGCACATCAGAATATGCAATCATCCTGTATAAGCCAATATAAAATAATTTTATTAATTACAACTACAAAAAAATTAACATTTTTGCTGACCAAGTCACACTGTGTTGTCTCACAGGCTGTTGAACTTTGTTAGAGCAATTAAATAACCAGTGCAACATCAGATTTGGCAAGACGCACTGAAAATGATTCTTGGGGAACTATTATATCAGTCAACCTTATAATAATAAGTCCAACAATGACACTGCCACAGGACTGTAGCAGAAAAATCAAAACCACATTTTCAGTAGGTTGAGCAGTCACACCTTGTCAGAATAAAAAAAAAGTTTATTGATGTTTTCAGAGAGCTATCTATGGCAGCATCAGGAAGTCCAAATTACTAAAAATTTTGAAGTGATTCTTATAAGAGCCTGATTTTCAGAAAACTGCAATAAATGAATTCTGTAATACAATAGTAGGAAAGAGGATGATTCAGAAAAAATATTTTTCTTTAAAGAAAACAAAAATTTGTTCTCTTTCGTTTCAAGTTGTACGTACACAGTTCAATTGCTTTTATAACAGGGTACCCCCACAAAAAAAAAACTTCAGTTTTGTAACAATATAAAAAATAACCAAAACAATGTTAAAAAGGCTGAATTCAGCCAAAAGGTGAAAAAATGTATGCATTATTAAGACAGGAGGCTCAGCATGGTTACTAGAAAGGTATCTATTTTAACAGTACATCTCTCTCACACACACAGTGTTTACATACACTCAAAGGACAAAACATTAGATAGTTTGGAAGTGTGCTTCCACATCTTTTCTCTATGCGGAAGCACACTCCGAAGCAAATATCGAGAGTTGCCCTTCCGATTTTCCCCACATGAACAAATGGACAGAATACACTGAAATATAGACCCACAATAAGATATAAAGGTTAAAATCGTTCAGAACTTTTTCAATATGTCACTGATTGCCAAACACTCCACTTTTATGAATCAGCACAAAGGAGATCTTCATATCAATAATTTATTGTTGGCGGAAAATGAAAAAAAAATCTTAGAAATAAAAATCACGATCTTACACAAAACATTTTCTTAATTTATTTACATATGTAAGGAGTTCCAATGGAAAATTAGGAACATTTGCTAGTTCTTCCAGAAAATTTTAGAGAATAACAATGTATTAGCCTATATTGGTGGAAATTCATGTATTTAACAAATTTATAGTTTCTTTACTTTTTCATCATGAATACCTTTTATTTGCAATCACTTTTCCTTAGCAGCAAACTACTGGACTAGTTAATCTTAGTCAATAGTCTGTTCCAAGTTAATCCTCCGCCCAAAAGAGGAACAAAGATTGGAAGTTGAAACTCGGATGTACCACAGTGGTACAGTCAACCCCAGCTTTCATAGCTGGTTTCCCTTGCGAAAGCAACGACTTAAATGTTGATGCACAGGGAAAAGAAAACTCATTTAACAAGCTTTATGTCTACATAATTGTTCTCACCTCTCTACAAAGGGGAAGGTACATAGATATTCATCACAGCAATCAAAACATTTAAAAATAGTGCAGGTAATTTACTTCAAAATTTATGAGTTAACACCATTAAAAGACAGTTTATTCTTCTAATACACAACAGTATGAAATGTACAATAATTGCTAAACTATGATATAGAAAACGTGGGTTATTGCAGATGAGGCTTTTTTAGGCCACTGTGCATTTCCCTTAACATACAAACTGGAAGTGCATGTTTGCCAATACCCTGAATATGACGTGTGGTGTCATCATATTCTAAGAAAACAAAATTTTATGGTATGATAAAACCACAAGCAGTTTGAATAAAATTCAAAATATTCAAGAGGGAAATCATAGTGTTACCTTTTACAGCTAGAAATGGAGATGTTACTGCTTCATTAGGAGGACAGTGAGGATTGAGCACCTGAAAAAAAATCAATTACTTTTGCATCACAAAATCAAGATACTGATAAAATATTATTGCACTTCATTTTAGTGATGCTATAAAATTCTACAAATAAGAACAGGAACCAACATTAAAACATACAGCATGTTGAGGACTGATGTAGCTTTTTTTTTTTTTGGGGGGGGGGGGGGGGGGGTGAAGCATGCTCATTTTGCGCATATTATTCCATCTAGACTGTTTATATATATAGTATAGGTGGCTGCACCCTCACCCTTGCGTTTGCCATGATAAACCTGCAAAACTTGGGAGAAATTAATATTTTTGCCAATTATTCGTAAATTAAAAACATTAATATGACTTATCAGCCAAAGAATATTGTGTTGTACCCAGCCCTTCACTCTACAGCTTCCCATATCCTTATACCTTTGCCAACATTAGATCAGAATACCAGCAATCAGAAAGTTAAGCTAGCTGATATATTTTTTAACTTCCTTTTACTAGTGATAAAACTGTAACGGCCAAGAAAACGCATATTTTAACATTAAAAAATGCTGCGTGTTGCCTTCTATGTTGGCTGAATTTGCAAGCGAATCAGGTAAGGTTTTCCATGATCCTGCTCCCTGAATTACACCACCCACGCTCAAGGCCATTTGCATTGAGTAAGCTAATTTATGCCAGAAACACCTCCAGTAACTCTTCTGAAGAGAACACGGTTGTCGGCGAAAAATTATGATCTGTGATCACAGATAACAAAAGGGCAGATTTTAATTTTAGATCCACTTCTTACCCGCAAAGGCACCTTCTGTTACTCCTGCATCCAAGGGTCAGTATTTCCCAAAATAAAGGTGGGAGATATCTGTAGATGAAAGGGTGGGCAACAAATTTGTTGGAAATCTCCACAACGTGCACACATGTAAATGGAAAACCACTTAAGTCTACAAGAGAGTTAAAAAACAACAACTGTGGACCAACATATTTTATCTGTAGGTCCATAAAAAATCCACACCAAACATCTGTAAAAGTAATATCCAAATATATGTGGGGCACTCTTCAAAAAATAGATGTTAGCAGAAATTCATATATTTGGTGTAAGTAGGTCAATGTTTGAAAAATAATAGATAAGTGTACTACAGACTGTTTCACCCTTTCAAAACTTTTTTGAGATGCACTCCCCCACCCCATCAAATGACCCATCTTACTGATATAGCACATTAAACTATTGAAAATCTGCTAGTAGATCTTCATACTTATACAACAGTATCATTTGATGTGTAGCCGATTATCAATGAAATGGTTGTTAAAACATAGTGATAGTATACCAGCTGACAATATCCAAATTATTGAAATCACAATACTCAAGTAGATATGAGGGTAATGCCAATATTCAGAGATATACTGATCATCAATTATAAAATTTACACTACATTTCTCTACTAAAGTAAATATTCCAAATATTTGGTTTCTCTGTAAAAAAGCTAAAATTTCATACAATTATGTTGGTTGTAATTGCAATGATCATTATGTTTTATAAAGTTTAAAGAAATCAATAGAATAAATTCAAAATTACCTCAGAAACTGCCAGAAGAAATTTTACATCTTCATCAAAATATGCAGCAACTGCTGCAATTAGCAGAATGACTTAATTGCCATTTCACACATCGGCTTCTGCAAATAGCTGCAGTAAATTTGTCTTTTTCTGAGCACGAAAATAAGTCAAAAGTTTGGGCTTTCGATCTTCAACCGACTTGCAGAATTGGCTGTATATATCAATGCCTTTTAGTAATCGAAAGTGTTGCAAAAGGCCAACACCTGAAAACAACTGTGGCCAGTCTTCAACTAATTTCACCAGGCTTGTTCCACTATTTATGTCAAGGCGCTGTAAGTAAAAGGTGTCACTGATTAGCTCAATTAGTTTTTCATCTCCCTCAGTGAGCTGGCTGAGCTGGGTTTTTTTAAACTGAAGGGACTCTGTAGTCTCATTTTGAGGCCAGTTAGGTGCCCAGTTGATGCATCCATAACTATCTATCTTTGGGCTAGGAAGGGAACCAGGTGTGTTTCTTTCCTCTTCATTACAAGAGACCTTCCTTTTCCTAACTGGCATTTTTTTTATGTAGCCTGCACATGTTCTCAACCCTGTTCAGAAGTTGCTGAACTAGGGAATCATAGCCAGATCCGAGAATGATCCCATTGATATTGTTGGCTAAAGAGGCATTGTACGTCTGTACACATGATTTTGCAAACTCCTGGACTATTTTTGGAGGGTTTGAAGTGTACTGAAATACGTAATCTGCAACGACCCTGACCAATTCTCCTCTGAGACTTGGTTTGGGGTTTCTGCCTGTATTTAAGAATTTGTCCCTCATATTTCAAAAGGCAGAACTCATCATTGGTGCAGAGGAACTTCATGTTAATAATGCAATTTCAACACCTCAGATAATGAAGGATGCATCTGGCACTCATAAAAATATTTTTTAATAATAACACACTTACAGGAATACATCGAGAAGTGCAGCTGCTAGAGGAATGGTTCCTATGACTGTCTAGAAGCATTCACAGGTGTACAAAGGTCTTTGACACATTTTAGTGTCCAACAGGAAATAACTTAAAAAAACTTTAGGAAGGAGAACATTACAACACTGGGTAAACACTTCCATAAACAGCTTGGATCTCATGAATCTCTTGGAAGACTGAGTAGTGACTCAGTCTGCTAGGTGAGTGGTAAGAATTCAATTAAGGTTATCAGGCAAGGAATGAAATTTCACAAGCTGCTAGAAAAAGTTCTGACATACAAGGAGCGATTTCCGTTTTTTTTTCAAAGGTGATGGCCATAGACAGTGTGCTGCAAACAAGGGTTCAGTTTGACGAATTTAATAAAAAAAAAAACAAATTCAGATCAAATATGGAAATTAACAGTTTGTATAACCTAATTATGATCCGCATGAATGGACCACCACTGGATAAATTTGATTTATCAGCTTCAGTGGACTACTGGTTTATGTTTAGATTTTTATCAAAACTATAGAACACTGAGATTTACAGACTAAATTCGAATTTCATTTAGCAATAAGTAGTTTATGTAATAGACAGTGCTCAATACACTTATACTGTATTATTATTATTAGTCTTTGTTCCCACATCATCACCATGAATTATGCTTGTGCATGAATACACTGAAATTTGCTTTTGTTTCACTTGACTCCTAAATTTTGGAGCTGGTTCCTAAATCTGGAGCTTATTTTTCCAGCCCTTTATTATGTGTTGTTTTACAGGTTACATTTGTACAAACTTTTATATTACAATACATCCAACTGTTTTTGAGATATCACATTTTTTTATTTGTAACTTAACCTTTGTACCATAGTGTATATATACACCTCATGAAAAGTGAAATAGGGCAAAAATAAATTCTTACCAGTTTTTTTAAATGCTCTCAATAGTTTTCTTGACTGTACTGGCTTCCAACATTCTTTTAAATCTGATTCTTCAACATATTCAATGTCCTTATACTTCGAAACTCCAGCATCAGTTAGTGCCAGAATAACTTCTTCAGTCTTGCTTTCATCCAGTTGTAGTGTTTTTGTGACAAATTCACGAACTTGCTCCATTTCTTAAAAAGCAACACAATAATCAACATCCTGTACAAGCATGTTTTATTTAAAGAATATAATTATTCTAAGTTAACATATAAAAAAATATCAGTTCAGTTTCTGTCGTGGATTCTTCCAGTTATAACCACAATTTTTCACTTGTGAACTGAATCATAATTTTTAGATAAAGATTCTTCCACACATATCCACAGCAGCATTTCTCACTGTCTTTTAGGAATTTAAATGCCCCATGGGAGAACTTTACTGACTAAAAACACAAGATGAAAATAATTTACTTCTACTGACCATTTTGCACTCCTGGAATCAATATTCAGATGTGTCAGTAGCAATAATGGCAGTGTACAAATAGCTGATAAAATATGCATTATCTAGTGCTCTATTGCTGTTGCTAAACCATTAAAAAACTTATGTTTCAAAGCAATAACTTTTATTACCACAACTGTAGCATGATAAAGGGTAGAAATCACCTAATTTTTTGTCATTCACACACAAAACTCTGTCTGTACTTTTACAAATGTGCAAACCACTATCTGAGCACCAACGACCCTCCCACACATTAACAATAAAAAATATTTCCTTGTTTTTATCTTCTAATATGAACAGTATTTCTCCAAAGACACAATCATTATCTTTGTTCTTTACATTCAAAAACTGGCCTACAGTATAGAGAGTACCAAAAATTTTCACTTTGTTTGAAATGTGCAGAGGTTGACATTCTGATTCTTTTATTGCCCTTTGTATTTGAATGGAGTACAACTCGATAATGAAAGTTTGACTGCCTTCAAACCGAACCCTTTCAGCAAAAAGTGAGCCATTTAGAAGATAAGCTTGCAATAACTGATGTTTGTTTGACAGTGTATCAGGGAGGTTTTTGAAGTTCTGACATCTTCGGGCAACTCTTTTGAAATATGAATGTTTACTCTCAAAGTGCAATGTCCAAAGACGAATAAGTGGTCCAAATTTCATCGTTAACTTAGGATAGTGCAGAAGAAAGTGGTGCTTTGGTCGAAGAGGCACATCTGCAAAAGCAACCTTCCTTCCCTCCAAGTACTCTTCAATTATGATTTTGAAATATGCAATTTGTGAATGACTTATGCTAGGTGCACAGGCAAATTCCACAATTTCTCTGAGTGTAACAACTAGTTTTCATACAGAATCATCAGTATCTATCTTAGAGTACAGAAGGATTGGCAAAAAGCGAAGTAAGGGACAGTTCTGACAAGCACTGCCATTTAACCTTTTGCTTTTTGGGTGAAACACAGCAGGCCTGCAAGAAGCATCATGCTCAGAAAATGAAAAGCCACGTATTAGATCATTTAATAAAGTATAAGTAACCAGCCTTTTTGAACAAAATAATTTAGGTAAAGTGACAAATCATAGTCACAAACCCCTTCAAACAAGTCATGACCAACACAAGGAATGAGCCCAGGAAGACAAACATGAAAGTACTGCAACTCATTGAACAGAGACGGGAAAATGATTCCTTGGCTACCCATGGCTAATTGCGAAGCAGGTGCATCATAATTTGCAACAGTTCGTGATGAAGCACTCAAATATGGATACTCTGAACTCTTCCAAGTATCTCTTTGCATTAGACAATAACGGCACATATATTCTGAAGTTGAGAAATTATGGTTAAATCCACCAAAAGGTGCTCCTAAATTGTCAGCAGTAATGCAAAAAACCCTCCCTACATAACATACACCATCCACATTAAATCCATTCTCAATTTCTTTAAGGTCACCAATCAATTGCTCAAATACTACTTTTTGGCCAAACAATTTTAAATCTTTTTCACAGCACAGTAAAAGAAGCTGCATTTGGTGAACTGATGACCTATACTGAGGGTATATGTTTCCTAATGTGAAATAAAATCCGAGAATTTTATGTTTATTTCGTGAAGAACCTAACGGGTTAACAACCTCAAACGCATCCTGAAAAAGGATAAGCTGAAGGATTTTTATTGATCCATCTGCTTGGCATTCCTGAAACACGCTACCGTCAGTAAAATCACTCATTCGATCTGCTACTTCATTTTTCAGTGGATGATCTACTTGATCCTTTACACACTTATCGTGGAGCAGATTAACAAGAGTTTTTTTAACTAGAATGTAGTGGCAGTAACACAAGCGATTTACCTCATCGCGACCCATGCAAATTTCAATGGGTTTGACAAATTTCATGCTTTTTTCAAAATATTGTTGTCTTAAATAGATAGATTTAAGAAGTCCCGATTCAGTATCGAATGCAGATTTTAAAAACTTTGAGTCATGGACATATTTTACAAATTTTTTTTCATCTTCAGATATATTTACTAATTCATTTAATTTATCAGTGAAACTCTGTGTGAAAAAGGAATCCTCCTGAATCAGTAAATAATTTATCTCTTCCGTTATCAACTGTATTGTTTTGCATGGGATTAGGCATTTTGATTCCAAAAGCAAGCAAAAAAGAGCAATATTTTTCAGTGTGAGTTCTTCAGAGATATGGCTGTCTGACTGATTAAGTTGTTCACTTATGTCAGAAGTGACTAGTTCCACAGTACTGTCAACTCTCAAGGTCAGGGCAACTGGCTCAGAATTAAGAAACTGTGGAGATAGGAATTTTGTACTGTGATTCAGATGATATCTAGATAAATGGGATGAAAATGAAGATTTGACTTTAAATGTTTTGGCACACCCCTTAAAACAGCATCTAATAAAGCCCCCGGAGGTTAGATGTGACTTAATGTGCGATATTAAATCAGAAACTCTATTAAATGCCTTATGACACAATCTTTGGTTGCACTTTAAATCCACTTCTGAATTTCAAAGTTGTAAACCCCGCAATCCACGGTGGTATCGCGAGTCATGAGTATTAAAGCCATAGTAAGAGCCAAATGTCTTGGAGCAACCACGCACCCCACACTGAAATCTAAAATTATTTACATTTCTATGAATGCTCATGTGGTGAACATATTTCTTTAAAGATAAAGAAACATAGTTGCAATTGACACACTCATACATGATGTTAAGTATTAAGTATGCACTTTTATGCAAAATGTTTTATAATATGAGGTATTCCTAAGAAAAACAGAAGGAATTACTGTTTTATGTATTGAATGTAAAATTTCATGTATCAAAAATAAACAATAACTGACACTAATTGCCAAAGGCTTTGATTCCTCTGAAACCAAATTCTTTTACATATTTTTTAAAAATTCAACCAATTTAGCATGCAGAACAAAGATTCATTACCAAAATTATTTACAATACAAAAAATATGTCTCCAAAAAGATCATTTGTAATTGTCAGCACTGTTGTCTTAAGCAATATACAGTGTGTCCCAGAAATATTGGATACATTACAAAATTATGTAAAAAAAAAACCGAGCATTGTCGGTTTTTCTATGTCACGTATTACAAACACGGTTTCTATATTTTTGTTTTGCAGAATTGTTATTCCCAGAATCCGATAGATGGCGCTAGGTGTGGCCTGATGAGGAATGTATGTGAAATGTGCAATCGGTAGTAATGTCATCCGTACAGCACAAGGCGATGTGTGTGTTATGGCTTGCGAAATTAAAGCTGTCATTAAAGTTAAAAGACGGTACCATTTAGAGTATGGTTGTAATCCTCCATCAATGAATTCAATTACGCGATGGATAAAACAGTTCTGGCAATGTGGAACCTCGTGGAGGAGCCGGTTGGCCTAGCATCAGCGGTGAGATGGTTGACCAAGTTAATGGAAGTTTCCGACGAAGATCCAGGAAATCCGTTCGTAAAGCAAGCAGAGAACTGTGCATTCCGAAATCGACAGTTCACGATATCTTGCACAAGAAATTAAAGTTTTATGCTTATAAAATCAAAATAGTGCAAAAGATGCATGTAAATGATCACACTCTGCGAAACGATTTCGCTGTGGTTATGCTAAATTGAGTGAAAAACAACGAAAACTTTCTCAGTACTGTCATTTTCAGTGATGAATCCACATTTCATGTATTGTGAATTGTCACAACTGTAGGATATGGAGTAGTGAACTGCCTCATGCTGCTAATGAACTGGATCGTGATTCTCCAAAAGTTAACGTGTGGTGCGCCCTATCAAAAAGAGAAGTGATTGGCCCTTCCTTCTGCGAAAAAAACAAATGATGTCATTTACTTGGATGTGATAGAAACTTTCGCTATACCCAGATAAAAAGATACGATGTCATTTTCCAACAAGACGGTACGACTCCGCATTGGTTAACATGTAAACATAAGTACCTAAATGAGCCTTTTTCCCAACAGATAGATGAGCCTTTTTCCCAACATATAGCGAGGAGGTCATAGAATGGGTGGTGGTCCCATTCTATGGCCTCCTCGCTCTCCAGATCTAACTCCATTGTATTATTTCATGTGGGATTAGGATCGCGTCTATCAGACGCCTTGTACTGATTTGCAGGAACTAAAGTAGCGTATCACAGCTGCTATTTAATTCCATAACTCCTCAGATGCTTGCCAATACATGGCATGAATTTGAGTATCGCTTAGACGTACTACGTGCAACCAAGGGATATCACATCGAAATTTATTAACTTGTGCAGTTACATTGTTAGTTAATACAGTCAGTTTACTTCTATCTGTTTAATGTTTTGTTTTATATAATTTTGTTATGTGTCCAATAATTCTCGGACACCCTGTATATATACATTTTTTTAGCAAATAAATGCAACAGAATAAAAACAAGAATTTTATTTGTTGAGAAGGAAATAAGAAACTAAGACTTTTGAATCCAAAAGATTTTGAAAACCGGTAGTAATAGTAAAGATTTTATGTGTGCAGCTCTGTGGAGCACCACATTAACAGGACCTGCAATTTTATGAGAGTTCCTAGTTCTTTTTTTTATGTGAAAAAAGACTTTTTCCTTTTTCATACATTAGCATGAGAAAGTATTGTAATCGTAAAAAATTCGACTCCAAGATGTCAAAGGAAATGCAAGTTGTGATTTAACTTTACACCAAAAAGAGTAGTCATGACTACTTTCTATTTTTAAATAAATCCGGTACCTGTATGTACCTCTTATTTTTCCAGTTTTTCAAAAAAACAAGATTTTCATTTCTAGAAACTTGTCTCCAGCCTCATTTATTTAGCACTGATGGAGATAATGCTTCACTGGTGATGTGTCTTCATTGCTGATATTCAATCAGAATGGCGACACAAGAGGCCTGAATGTTACATTGTGATTAAAATGTTCACCGATTCACCCTTTCATGATGTACATTCTCGGAGATTTGTTTCAATTCATTTATAGTGACAAACTGACAATGAGAGACAGAGGCCCCTTGAGATATATCAAATATGGCATCAGCCATCTTGATTGAAGTCCATGGTAAAGTAAGGTTTAGAAATTACCAGATGATTATATTTATATTTGGTGTTTTCACTAACACGCTGCAAATGTTTTTTTATTGGATTTTGCCTTTTTTAATGCGGGGGGAGGGGCAGGTTTGGTCTTTGGAAAAAAAATTCTCTTATCAGGAATTCAGGATATTATTTTGGGTTCTGTATTAGGATTACAATTTATCTGTGGTTGACTTTATTACTACATATATACAGCTAAAACAAATAGGGAATAGGGAATATCGTAGTTTTGTATTAAAACTGAGTGACAGAAAACTTTAGAGTTTGGAATAGGAACTACAGACACTTAGTACGCTATGCAAAAAGAAAAATATGGCCAAAACAATTAGTACATTTAAATTTAATAATTTTTGGAGAGACAAATGTACAAAGGCATATTTATGATCATATCGTAAAAATGAAAATAGAGGTAAATTTCTCACTGAAAAACATGTACGGCAATTTGCATTGTATAAGCCACGAATAAACGATTTAAAAAAAATAAAATAAAAAGTTTTTGCTGCCGTTCAATTTGAAAAATAATCTGCAGGGTAATTGTGCTGGAGAGGGGCTATATAATTGGAAAAGGAACTATCTCGGAAAAAATTTTCAGTCCAGGATTTGCACGAAGTGAAGAGGACGGAAAAGGGATGTCATAATGAAAGACCGGGAAAGCTGTTGGAAGGGGCGGCGGGAGTTATTTTGTCTTTGTATTGTTGGGAAAGACAAAACGCTGACTGTGCTTGTGCCCTCTCCTCATCAATTGGCCAATACAAATGTATGCACAGTGCTTGCTGCAGGAACCTAAACATGCACGCCTAATTTCAAAGTTCCATGTTCTGAATCTCGTGTACACTGTGCTTTGTATTTTAGTTTGTCCTTTGCCACTATGACCAAAGTCTTTGTTTCATTTCTTCGGACTCCGGTGTCTTTATGCGCCTAACTTTTCTGTCAAAAATTCCGCTTCTGGATCAACATTTGTGATATACAAGATCATATGGCTATTTTTTTCTTTTTCTTCTGAATGTCACAATCTGTGAAATATACACCGGCACAGATTATAGGAAAATAAAAAAAAAGTGTGATTTCCAGGGTCTGAGGATAAAGGACGAAAATTATGATAATTCAGGAATTTGCGAGCCCCAGATGAAAAACAAAACAAAAACGAGTACCTTTTTTTTTGCCAGGGCTGAGGGCAGAACATTTTTGGACAGAAGTGTACGACTTTGACATTATATATAGCCCCTTCCTCCCCACAGGTTCAATGTCTGGCCACTAAAAAATTTAGCTGGCCACCAAATTTCAGAATATTTTTATTACCTCTGGTTGTTACAAATACCTTGTTCCTTCAAATTAATCAGCATATACAGTAAAGCAAGACACGTCTGAGAAGAGAACGTTGCTCCATTAATTTCTTCTCTACTCAGCAGGGTCATGTGCTCAAAATCTGCAGGCAGCACGGTGGCATGCGGTTAAAGAAACACATACCATAGGTTGTCGAGCATACAGACCAACACCGTGTAGTCGGGTGCGAACAGTTTGAGTCAAAACATTTGCGCCAGTAGCCGTATGGAGTTTGCATTGCAGAAGAGGGGCGCTCATACTCCGGTTTCTCCTGGCAGTCAGTGATAAAAAAACAATCCTCATTTCTTGACGTTGCTTTCCTGTGACCTTGCCCTGATCTTTGCCTTAAATTTTCGGTATCTGAAAACCAATTCCAAAATCTGGAAATCATGCTTCGAGACACTCCAATGGCGTCAGCTACTTGCGATTGCGTTTGACCAGCTTCTAAGTGACCGATAGCCCTCAGGCTTCAGATTCGGGTAAATCACGTTCGGACATCACATTCAAAGCACGAGTCATTTTTATCCTGGACTGAACGATCATAAGATACAATTCACTTTTAATTCGTTGACAGAAACATACCCTTTTTAACGTCCCACAATCAATTTTGCATACTGAGGTGTTTGGAAGTATGCAAAAGTTTCATTGTAATAACTTTCCTTCAATTTCTCTTAGCATACAAACAGTTGATGTCAGTTCATATCTAAACCACCGCTAACGGGGGGGGGGGGGGTAACAATGATGTTTAGCATTGGTGCTAATGCAGGGTTTGACTAAGGAATTTCTTAGATTTAAGCTTGGAACATAATGGCAACTCTGCCTGGAAAAAAAGGAGGGATTTGCCAGGCTATTTGAGATAGCTATTGGCTGGAAAACAATGGCATCAACTTTAACTCTGAGTAAAAACTTATGTGTTTCTACAGAAATAAAATTTGACCACCCATAGAAATAAAGTGTTCGAAGCTGGGCCGCATCCCGGCGATTAAAAATATTATCTACCATCCTGTCATGTAATAAATTTTAAACCCGTCCCAGACTATGTAAAGAAATTAGGATGAAAACACAAATTTTAACACAAAAATCAGCAAATGAAATTCTTAAAGGATTAAGTTAATGAATGATTACCAGCTGTGACAGGAAAGATATAGAAGGCAGGAGTATGGTGTCAGAATTCTTGTTAAATCACCTACGATTGTAACAGTGCTAGCTAAATAATTTTCTGGCGCCCATGTGGCCTGCAGGTGAAATTGATGATTCCACAACTTGTGCCTCGTTCTCCAAAACCAGTTGTCAGAGCAGAGGTGTTTGGTGGGCTAAAGGAGGTTGAAGTATTTGGAACTTTTTGGTCCCCAACAAAACTAGTATAGCCCACACCTGTTTTACTGAGGGCTGAAAACTTCGTGTGGGTAAGAAAGTTCCTAAAAGCGCAAATTGAAGAAATAATTTGCATTATTCATATTAAATTTAGGACTTCCATTGTCTAGAAATCCTAAATCTTTTCTTCTACCTACAGAGATTGGATGTTTTTTCTTCAAGTTTCTCTCATAAATTTGAATCTATTTTCATGTGTGCTCTTTGGCATATTTTAGAAATATGTGATAAAGTTGGTACTAAATTACAAAAGCCATCACTAGATTTGTTAACTGAACGTAACCTTCCGTCATTATCCCATTTCATTGCCAATGAAAGAAATAATTTTGAAAAATATGAAGAAATAGATAAAACATTAAGTGAAAAATCTCCTTGAAGTTTTGTCAAATCACAATAAAAAATATGCACATGGCAATAACCGTAATGAAACTATTCTTCAAGGGCAGAAAAAATGTGAAGTAAAAACATTTAATGTGATTATTGATCAGTTGGATAGCAAATTGAACACATGTCTGTTAGCTTATAAAAAAATTTCAATTTCCATTTCAGTTCTTAGTTAACTGCCAAATAAATTTCTCTAAATAACTGTTTAGATTTTTACAGTGCAGTTAGTTTGACGATGTTGTGCACTTCTTCACAAACCTTAAAGCAAGAAAAGACATTTTAAAGACGAACGCCTGAACTTTTTTTTATTGGAGGTTTTTTTTTTTTTTTGATTGGAGGTTTAACGACCACTGTGAGCAACTCAATGGGATATAAGCAGTTGCCCGTCCCTAATTTAGGGACACTGGTTCCAGGGAAGGGAAAAAGCCAGTGCCTTAAGACAAACACAACATCCATGCCTAGCCGGGATTCGAACCCGGACCCCTTCCGGACGAATGATCAGAGGCCATCGCTTAGACAACTGCGCTACCGGGGCGGCCTTATTGGAGGTTTAACGACCACCGTGAGCAACTCAATGGGCTATAAGCGGTTGCCTGTCCCTAATTTAGGGTCAAGGGAGAGAGCCAGTGCCGTAAGACAAACACAACATCCATGCCTCACCGGGATTCGAACCCAGACCCCTTTTGGACGAATGATCAGAGGTCATCGCTTAGACCACTGCGCAACCGGGGCGGCAAACTTTTGTTTTTGTGCATTCATTTTTAATTTATGTTGTCTACACTTGATTCAATGTTTGAATTTTCTTTAGTATAAAATTTTTGTGAGATATGTGGACACTTGAGATTTTGGGGTATACAAGCAATGTTTATTTCTTACACAGTAGACCTGAAGAGATTTTTTGAGGGGTTTTCTTAGCTCACGAAGCAGTTCTAATGTAATTGTAATTACTGCCTAGCATCAGTGACCTGTTTGTAAAACTTTCTAAGTGCAATTGTGTTTGCATTGCAATACACCTTTTGGGGTACTCATTTTGAAAATAAAACAAACAGATGTTGGTACTGCTATTAAGTTTACGCGACGCGCCTCGAGTTGTGCGTTGGGCAATTTTTCTCCCATTCTTTTTTGTAATTTTACTGAAAAAACTAGCAGTTCAGCAAGTATTACTGAACTAAGACCTGTGTACTGATACATTTCACCTCATTTTTAAGAAATTTAATGGTTCTGATAAATTCCTATCTTACCAGAGATGATGCACACTGTTCACACAAGTTTCTCTAGTTATGCATTGGGCGATATTTCTCTCATTTTTTGGTAATTTTACAGCAAACACTGGCAGTAAAGCAAGTATTATTGAACACAGACCTGTGTATTGAGTCTGTGTATTGATATATTTAATCTAATTGTTAAGAAATGGAATATTTATGATAAATTCCCATCTTACCGCAGATTGGGCACACATACACTGCTCACAAGAGAGTTCTTCAATGTGTTGGTTTGTAGAAAAAATACTTAAACATCTTTAAACAAACATTTTAAAGATAAACTCCTGAACTATGTGTGAACTTTTGTTCCTGTGCATTCATTTCTAATTTTTGTTGTCTATACTTGATTCAATGTTTCTTTAGAAATAAATATTAAAAATGATAATTCAATACATCTCTTCATGTCTGCAAACACATAAGGTGCATTTTACACGGCCTTAATATATGAAGGACAGGTATCTTACATATGTACATGACGTACATATCTTTCTTATATGACAAAGGTATTATACGAGCACTTGTGCCCAGAATTAGGGGCCTCAAAAAAGCTTAGTCCTGCATTGTTTTACTTATTTGTAGGTAATCAGTAATCACCAATGCTTAACAAATAATTTGAACGAAATACATTAAATAAAAATCAATTGTTTAAATTCTCATGTCTGCCAGATGTTAACAAAAACACTTAATACTAATATTCTGATCATAATGCATTGTAACTTACACAAAGCAAAAAGATACTTACCAAAAATAAATGCTGTAGGGCACGTGCTTCTTCGGATAACTTTCACGTGTTGCCTGTAGAGTAGAGGTGCTGTCCAAAATGGTGGTGTCAGTCGACTGATTGAATGTGAAAAAACAGGCGTACAACCGCTTTCAGAAGAATGTTGCCAGATTGTAAAGGTTAAAATACCGTAACGGTTAAAACAGTTTACACACCGTGAACATGTAGTTTATCTACCGGAAATTGACGGTTGATCGCCAGGTGGCGTGTTTACGATCTGTAAACCGTCTTAATCCGGATGAAACACCGTAAATTCACTGCAATTTTTTACAGTGTTGTACTAGCAATAACAAACTTCACCATCTGTTATAGACAGATAGCTCATGGGTTTTATTTTTATGATACAAAAAGTTTTAAATTAAAGTACAATGAGTCAGGTCGACAATGGAGAGAGACGTGGCGATCATATCAAGAGGCATACACGGCCTTAATATGTAAAGCCCCTACCAGACCGGAATTCCCAGTTTTCGGAACAGACTGACCCGTACCATTTCAAATTTTCATTAAACATTTTCCTTCCCTTACTGGAAATAACGCATGGGTTTTTCTAGAGCAGTTGTGCCAAAACCGTGACTTACTGAACACTTTTTTAATGGCCTGCCAGGTGTCCAAAAGTCAAATTAAAGAAAAACATTTGCTAAATGGAGAAATGAATATACAGATACCTTTGGTTGCACGAACTTTAAAATACAAAATATGCCATGAGCTGTACTGCGGTAAATTTCACAACTTCAAATTTCAGAGTACTGAAAAATATAGGGAAATCATGTACGTGCATTGTAATTATTTGTAACACTGATAACATGTTTACTGCATCGTTTGTTTTCCCAAAAGTTATTTTTAGGATCCAAAATCGTTATACGAATGAACAACGAGGAAACACGCGAATCCCGGTCATAGTAATTTTATATTTATGCGTGCCTGCAACGTTTACACTTTTCATCAGAGTTTTTCTGTTCGTAGTAACCTGTATTCTTGTTGGGGCTTCCTTATCACATATACCCAGTGCTTTTCTGTCACAATAAAGCAGTTATATTTCGTCAGCATTTGGGAAAATTTACTTGCGTAAGGATTTCTTCAGAGACGACCTTGAAAATTCCACAAAGAATTTCTCGACCGTTTCGTACTGAACAAACAAATTAATAGCAGCTGTTGCTAAGCGGCCTCATATCGTTGGAATTCTCTGAAAGGTCTTCTTTTCAAGTAACATTTGTAGGAGTTTTCAAAAACAGCGGTTTGCATTTGTTGAATAAGTTATCTTTCGTGCTAGGAACAGTTTAATTACAATGTTTGCGTCAAAATTATTCTGAATTCTCACCTTAGCTGAAAGGTAAAAGAAACTGATTCGCGGAAAAGTAACGTATTATTGATTTAGGAAAACGTTCGGGCAGAATTTTACTTTTTCTAGGAAAAGCTATACATCTTTTTTTTTCTTTTTTAGTTTTAACACAGTGTTTCTGTTCAATATGGAAACGGTAATATCACATACACACAAATCATTCCTATCGCACTTAAGAAACATATGATTTCGGAAATCTAAAAATGTTTGGAAACGTTTTTAAAATTATAGTCTCATAAACCCATCTTTGCTAGATATTGGCAATTTGATTTAGTGAAACAATGTAGCGAAGGCTTTAGAGATAATGACTGGCTGCAGTTAAACCTTTGGCATTGCCTGTTGGCGCAATGATAAACCTCGAATTAGGTTTTGGTTATGAATACCAAAATGCTCGATACATTTCATAGCGAGATTTTTACGCAACTGTTGTGCACACTAAATTAGAATGAAAACAAAATGTCAGCTATTTCTCTGAACTGTACTGTGACGGATATGAATAATTCAAAACTTTACATAAATATAATCCAAATAAATTCACAAATGAATTATCTTCCTGGATTTTAAAATGGTACCTCTGTGCTAAAAATTCTGCCACTCAGGAAACTAAACGTATAGTTGTGTTTTGCACACTGAAATTACTTGATATTAGCGTCAGTAGTGAAACTTTTTGTTTTTGCACCTAGTCTTAACAGTTCCTTAAGTTGGGTATTTTGTTAGCTAATTTTACAAAATCGAAAGTAGCGGACTTTAGCAGTGTATTTCAGAATGCAACAATGCGCCTATCCTTCAGATATTGGGAAATTTTAGCATGCGATACTTTTTTCCAGAAGCACATCCTACAATTTTGATGTTTAGGACGCCAAAGTCCTTTCATTACACTGTTTATAACAACGTTATGAGAATATCATCCTTAATCATTTATAAATATATACTCATTTTTATGAATAAAATAGTGTATAATGATATTATGATTAACTTGATTTTACTCTAACTTCTTTGTTCCATTGTTTCGATGCCGAGGAATCAAAAATTTTAAAATCAGTGCATTTGTTGAAAGATATTTAACCAGAAGCTTTAATAAGTATTTTATGCGTTTGTAATTCCATTTGCAGCGGTAGATTGATTTCGTGATTTTTTTTCTGGAGGATAAATTTATACATATTGTCCGGCAATTCAGTGGGGCGTATATGTCCTTATAAATGAGAGATAACACATTTGCTTAAAAATGATAATAAGCTAGAAAAAAATATATCCTATTTGACAAAGTCCACAAACATACGTAATGAATTTGTTGTAGACGAAATGCATGGAAACATTCATTACAACTACCGCGAAGTAATGCAAGCTACCTGCACATATCTTTATAGTGTATTTGAAGTAGTAAAGAAATATGGTATAGAAATTCATATTGATAGGACTTTGTGAATCACTTTAGCTTTCGGCGGAATGATCTGAATTTGATGGTAATATTTCGCTCAGAAAGATCTTATGTGGTCATTTAAAACGTTGTTGGTATTTTAGCAAAACAAGCATACAATTTTAAATGTAATTACTCCTAAACTACGTACAAAGTTTCCTCTAATGGAATAAAATTAACACACAGTTTAAGGCGATCTTTCTCGCTCCATTGGAAAGTTTGATTTATGATCAGTTATCAAAGCCTTCTTAGAAAAAGTGTACGTTTTAGGACATTAAAAGAAATGCTGTAGTTTATAAATGGTATAGTCTTTAGTAATTGTCATTAATTTCTTATTTCATAACTTTAATGAAATGAAAATTTTGCCGATATTAATATTGAAAATTTTTACTTAAACAGAAAGGATTATGTTGCTTACTTGGAGATTTAGGAGCGGCATAAATAATAATATGAAACCAATGAGAAATTATCGATAATGAACATAAACAATATTTCGAATGCTAAATTTTAGTAAAAAATATGAAAAGGAAACTTTTCCCAATACTATGTGAAATTAAATTCGTTCGTAAAGAACGAATTTTCGATTTCTTTGTTTTATTTCAGTATTAACATCACCAATTGGAACTTGTTCCCTATAAGACATGTTTCTGTTATATCATCATCATCATCATCATTGTCAACCATTATCAATCCTCTGCTGGACGAAGGTCTCCCCAAGTTTCCTCCACAACGGTCTGTCTTGTGCCAGTCTCCTCCATGTCACCCCTGCATACTTTCGAATTTCATCCACCCATCTCCCATGTGGTCTTCTTCTGGGTCTTTTCCTGTCCCTTGGAATCCAATCTAAAATTTCGGCTGTCCATCGATGATCTGTCCTTCTGGCAGTATGTCCAGCCCATTGCCATTTCAGGGATTTAACTCTGATCATGATGTCTTCCACTCTTGTCATTTTTCGGATCTACGAGTTCCTCTTCTTATCTCTCCTGGTTACACCAAGCATGCACCTCTCCATGCTTCTCTGGGTTGTCTGCAGCCTTTGTATGTCTCTTTTAGTTAAGGTCCACGTCTCTGCACCATACGTAAGCACTGGAAGGATGCATTGATCAAACACTTTTCTTTTAAGACATAATGGCATATTGCTCTTGAAAATTATGCTGTTTCTTCCAAAAGCTCTCCAGGCAAGTTTTGTACGCCGATTAATTTCTTCATCAATGTGACCCTCACTTGATATCTGCTGTCCAAGATAAACGTACGTATCTGTTATCTCCAGCTTTTCTCCATCAATCGATAAATCTTCATTTCTTGTAAAAGCATTGAACATCACTTTTGTCTTCTGAAAGTTTATTTTTAATCCCACTTCTTTACTCTTGTCAGCAAGTTCCTGGATCATACTCTGCAGCTCTGACGGGGTAGTTGCAAAAATGACTACGTCATCAGCAAAACAAAGGTGGGTTAGATAATCTCCATTAATCTTTATCCCCTTGTTTTCCCAGCTCAGTGACTGAAAAACACCCTCCAATGGGCATTAAAGAGCTTCGGAGATATGGTGTCACCTTGGCTCACTCCCTTTCCAATTTTTATGTGTGTTGTATTTTCAAACAGCCTAATCTTTGCACTTGCATTTTCATAGATGTTATTAATAATATTAATGTATGCATCTTCAATACTGCAGGTTTTCAGAGCCATTGTAACTGCTGATGGTTTCACCGAATCAAAGGCTTTTTCATAATCGATAAAAGCCATGCACAATGGAAGTTCATATTCCCTCGCTCTTTCAATTAGTTCTCTCAGCACATGGATATGATCTATTGTGCTGTAGCCACTCCTGAATCCAGCTTGTTCTCTCGGTTGAGCCATGTCCAGTGTTACCTTCAAGCGGTGTGAAAGAACTTTAGTGAAGATTTTATAAACTACTGATAGGAGGCTGATAGGTCTGTAGTTTCTGAGATCTTCAATGTCACCTTTCTTATGTAGCAGGATCATTGTAGCGGTGTTCCAATCCTCAGGAATCTTTCCTTCATTAAGGCATCAAGTGAAAATTTGGGCGAGTACTGTTTCGATTTCTCCACTTGCTTCTTGTATGATGTCTACAGTAATTCCATCTTCTCCTGGAGCTTTTCCTCGCTTCATGTTCTTGATTGCATGTGCAACTTCTGCTGGAAGGACTGGAGGAACTCTGGTACTGGTATCTTTCATGATGTCTGGAGTGCATGTATCATCCCTTTCATATAATTTGGAATAGAAATCTTTCACTCTTGTCAAAATTTCGCCTCTATTTCTTGTTACAGAACCATCTTCTTTTCTCAGTGCCATAATCTGTTTTGTTCCCTTACTGAGATGTCTCTTTGCTATCTTTAGGCTTTGGTTGTTTTCAATTGCTTTCCTCACTAGTTCACAGTTGAATTTCCTTACGTCTTCAGTGATACTTTTTCTTACTGTCTTGCATAGCTCTATATATTCCACTTTGGAAGTCACATCTTCTTTAGTTGTCCTCATCTCTCTTCTTTTTTGCATCAACATTTTGGTTTTTCCTGATAATTTGTTCACATGCAACTTGTTCTTAGACCCAGCTAATTTTGTTGCTGTTTCCATAAGAGCTTTGGTTACTTTTCTGTTAACTTCAGAGATGTCCACTTCTTCCGATGTTAGGCCTTCTAAAGCAGAGAACCTGTTCTTCAGTTCCAACTTGAAGGTATTATGGTGTTTTTTAAGGTTGGTTATGTCAATAGATTTTGTTTGTCTTATGAGCTTGCCACGTTCAAGTTTAGTGTTGATATGCATCTTACATCTCACCAATCTATGGTCACTACCTGTGTTGAACTTGTTTAGCACACTGCAGTCTTCTATGACGAATTTTTTGTTACACATAATAAAATCAATTTTACTTGTCGTCCCATTTGGATGTCTCCATGTCCATTTCCTGTGTGTTTTTTTCTTGAAGAAGGAGTTCAAGATGAAAAACCCTTCTGCCTCTGCAAACTCAACGAGAGTATTTCCACGCTGGTTTCTGTTGCCGTGACCGAATTTACCTACTGAAGTTTCATTCTGTTGCCGTTGCCCTATTTTTGCATTGAAATCTCCCATAATTATTTTCAAGTGCTGCTTACCTTTATTATTTAGATGACAAATTTCCTCATAAAATTCTTCAATTTCTTCTTCAGGATGACTTGTGGTGGGTGCATAAGTTTGAATAATCTGAGCCTGGTATCTTCTCGATAGTTGGATAACGAGTCGTGCAGCTCTGTCAGAGGAACTTTCAACTTCTACCACTTTATCCTTCAGTTTCTTGTTTATTATAAATCCAACACCACTAGTTCTGCCAGTATCTGTCCCACGATAGTAGAAGAGATGTCCACTTTTCAGTTCGATGAGATCTTCTCCTTTTCTCCTTACCTCACTTAGCCCCACGATGTCCCACTTGATCCTTTGTAGTTCCTCTTCCAATTCAAGAAGCCTTGAATCAGAAGATAGGGAGCGTCCATTGTATGTTGCCAAGGTACCACAGATTAAAAAGAATAAAAAGTCTGAAAACAATAGCAGATACAAGACCTCTTCGGGTTTAATTTGAAATTACAGTCTCTGGTATGTCGACACCGAACAGTAATTTAACTTATAATATCATGCACAAATTTTCAATTGGGACGTTGATAACTTTAAATATGAGTGGATTTCCTTTTTTTCCCTATAGGAGTGTGAACGTTTCCTAAAGAAGGTACAACCTCAAAAATAATAGAAATGGATATCGCCGAAGATTTTCTTTTTAAAAGCCATTGTCAATTTAAAACCCTCAGTACATTGTTCATTTTTGTGGTAACTGATGTCACAATTCACATTGTTCTCTGGGATTTCAAAATCCACTGCAATTATCATTTTAGCTATTTCTTAAAACGAATTTGTAAATGATTGTAAGCATTACTTTGAATGATAGCCATTTCTCAATTTAAGATCAAATTGTTAATTTGGATTTGGTTGAAATTTTAACGACAACCGCGAGCAGCTCAAAGGGGTATAAGCAGCCGCCCGTCCCTTATTCAGCGTTACTGATGCTAAGATAAACACAACATCTATGCCTCATTACGATTCGAACACATCTCGGACAAATGGTCATAATCTAGCGCTTACACCACTGCGCCAGTGGGGCGGGCGCGGCTAAATTGCTTGGATGCACTTTAATCTTCGGGCCTCATCGTCTGCTTCAGCTGACAAACCGCTAGAATGCCGGGAGAAACGTTTCGCGATAGGTGGCGCTGCAGCTGTGTCGCAGTTTTTTGCTTCTGGGAATCGGAGAGAGCCTGTGTCGTGTGTCAAAAGTTACACCATGCTTTATATGTAACTCCAACACTGACCCAACTGAGATGAATGAATGCTGTTTTATGCCAGCGTTTCAAACCGTTCTGCCACGGGTTTGCAAACTACTAATGTCGTTCGAATAAAAAGTGCATTTCACGCAGTTTGTAACAGTGAAATTGAAAGACCAAAAAAGCATAAAGAAGCCTTCTTGCACTCATGCCTCTTGTAGGTCTTCCATGAATAGGAAATAATGCCACGTACTAGTAAATCTGCGTAAATCCTCTTTACGAAATTAAAAGAGGAAAATGAAATAATTATTTTGCCATTCATTAGAAAAATGTGAGAAGTAAGAACGAAAGTATGGATGCATTTATATGTCATGCGAAAAAATAATTTGTTTCCTGTCGCAGTTACGAGACGTACGAAGGATGTCTCTAGTGATAAAAAGCGTAGATCTCTTCAGTGTGCGAATCCTTTCGGAAATTCATCTTTATGGAGCATTTGACCGCCCGATTTAGATAATTACTGCCTACGATATATAGTTTTATCAAACGAAAGAGCTCTCGCACTATATTCTGATCGATTTACACATCTTTTTTTCAATGAGATGTACAACAAACTAATCACGAATCAGTAGAAAGGTGCCACGCTTAAAAAATATTAGTCCGAGTGTGTGAGCTAAGCTTCACGAAATGTTTCATAATAGGGTACATTCCGATTAGAAGAAAAAGATACTTGATTATCATTTATAAGTACAGAATATTCCTGACTAGAAACTGCGCACTAATCAATTCGAGATATTGATTATTTTTCTAAAAATGAAGAATATACAAAAGATAAAATACAGTAAAATATAAGTAACCTGAAACTACCTTAGGAAACGTTTATATTGTCATTTTTAAACTTAGGTTGTGATTTAAAATAAACTGAATTATTTCCATACAACCTTGTTCAGGTAAAAAGTTTTATAAATGTCTGAAACAAAACAAGGTAAGCATAGATCCGGTTTACTTCTATGCTTTATTAATACTGTTCATATTTATTTGGAATTTCAAGGTTCTTAAAATTTGAAATTTATATTTCCATATGTAGAAACTGAATTATTTTCATACAATCTTGCTTCGGTAAACATTATATATACATTTCTGAACCAAAACAAGGGAAGCATAGAACCGGTTTTTAAATTTATGCTTCGTTAGTATTGTTCATATTTGCTGTTTGAATTTCAGAATTCTTAAACTTTGAAACTTATATTTCTATACATATATTCCTGCTTTTATTTGACATAAAAATTCTTCTGCGATGTTTAACGTCAAAAACTTATACTTCAGTAGGGAATTATTAGGAAACCCAAGTAACAGGTAGACACGTGTTATTCTCAACTACAGGCAGAACGACGCCTTTGAGAGAAATTCGCAAATAGATCCATTAACTGCAAACATATGTATACAAAGCGTAGATAAGAAATTCGAGGGAGTCATACAGTAAATCAATTTTAAAGCGACATAACAATGGCCGCTAGGAGCGCTGGTACGTGCTTTTCAAAAATGTCAAACTTCCGCAGCTATGAAGAACAACTCTGTAGACGGAATATAATTTATGGTGCACAAGTAAGGAAACTAGCATTCAGGCGTTAACCTGTCCGCTGAAAAGACGTATCGAAGAGCGATACGAATGGCGCTTAGGGGGACACGGAACGATTTAAGAAACGACCTCCACAGCTTCAATGAGTCTAGGAATGCAATAGCAATATCCAGAGTTGGATTTCATCACACACAGGCCACGGTTCATTGGATAGAATCGACTAGAAGAACAAAAAGTATTTTTCATTTACTACTCGCTTCATCTAAATACCTGAATGGAAGAATAATGATTTCAGAACATTCACGCAATCCACACACCAGAATTTTGCATCTACATCTTGAGTTGATGGATACAATTTAAATAGCTTTAAATGTACTAGCAAACAGATGCGGTGAACTAAACTGTGCTATGCTTAAATTGCAGGCCCTTTGTTCCTTAACTCCTACGGAAAAAAGTGTGGATGCCACGAAGTGTATTGACAGATTAAGGACCGAGCACACCCGTACTTGTGCATTGTGTTAGTTTCTTGCGGGACACGTCTACTTACAGAATGATAACGCACTGTTCAGTGCAGTTCGAATTTTCATTCAGTAGTTCCTGTAGAATGTGTTTAAGAGATGCTATTTTTGTAGATATCTGCCTTCAGCAAACAATCGGTTGTTGAAATGTAAAAAACAATAGAAAACTTACACTTTGTCCGTCAACACATAACTAGTCGTATTATCATCCAAATACAACTGATTTTCCTATGATAAAAATAACCCAAATATGCTGAATATACACTGCCGGACAATTGCTAAGGACGTATGACAATAGCAACGATAGCAACCATAAAATGGAAGGCAGGAAAATGTGGAAATTAGCATAAGTGCAGGATACAGTAAGACGTGTTGTGCGTATGCAAATTTTGGATTGCCAAACTTTTTCGTGACGTCATAGCGCTGATAAGAGATATAAAGGATTTGACGCGTATTGACCGTTGTTGTTCAAACGCAAAGTTGAAAGGGAAAGAATCAATTGACGAACTTGCAATTTTCAGTATGTTTTCCCGACATCACCTAGATGATTTTACGCGTGGCCGTATTATTGGCAAGATTGAAGAAGGGCGAAAAATAACAGATGTTGCCAGGGAGTTCGACGTCAGCCACAGTGTTGTTTCAAGGCTTTGGAAATCATTTCAAACAAATGGAGAGTGTAGCAAACGTCACGGGGAGGTCGTGTTCGCAGTACGACACCTGCAGAAGATCGGTACATAGTGCTATCAACAAAAAGACACCGGCGCAGCACAGCTAGTGAGTTAGCAAATCAGTTTATGGCTGCTACTGGCAAGCGGATCTCCCGAAAAACTGTCGCCAGACGTTTGCATGAAGGAGGACTATACGCCCGCCGTCCTGTTGTGTGCATCCCATTGTCCAGACGTCACCGTACCGCCCGTTTGCAATGGTGCCATCAACATCGCAATTGGACTGATAACGACTGGACTGCCGTCCTCTTCTCAGATGAGAGTAGATACAGTCTATCGTCTGATTGTCGACGACAACTGATCTGGCGTGATAGTGGTACTGCATATTCTCCAGCAAACATACAGGAAAGGGACCGATATCCGACATGTAGTGTCATGGTATGGGCTGGCATCATGATAAATGGCCGTACGTCCCTCTATGTGCTTCCAACTGGGACTATGACTGCCCAACGATACATTAATGATGTTCTGCTACCTCATGTTCGCATGTTCCGTGGTGCTGTCGGTGATAGATTCATTTTCATGGACGACAACGCAACATGTCATCGGACAGTCGCTGTCCAGGAGTGTCTTGAGAGCGCGGATATTCAACGCCTCGTATGGACAGCACGTTCTCCAGATCTGAATCCCATTGAAAATGTGTGGGATGCTTTGGAGAGGAGACTTGCTGGTTGCCAATGCCCTCCAATAAGCAAGGACACCCTCATCCGTGCACTGTCAGAGGAATGGGATAAATTACCCCAACAGCTGCTTGATAATGTTGTGCAAAGCATGACACGACGTGTGGAATCTTGCATCGCCCTCCATGGTGGCCATATCCCGTATTGACATCTTACGCCGGAACGCCTGCGGACGGCAATTGCATTTTTTTCACGTTTACGTATTCTGCACAAAATGTCCTGTTTGTCCCTTGAACACGTTCCAAAGCCTTCTGGATTTCAGAGCACAATCAATTGTCTTTCTTGTAATGTCCTGGCATTCTGACATTATTTTATTTCACTTGGCATCCAACCACACTTACTTTTTTATGCGCTATATAGCCGTTTATGATCCGTCCTTAGCAATTGTCCAGCAGTGTATATTGAAACTGCTTATCGTCAGTACTTTATACTGGATTTTTCGTCTTTCTCTTGTTAGGGTTCAACACCTTACATTTCTGTGTGGGATGTCTGTTTGCAAGTACAAATCAGGCACTGTTATGCACCTAATGCTATTCTGTTTTAATAGGCTGCATGACTTTTTTAATTCGACGTATGTCCCAATAAAATAAATGCTTGAGAAATCAAATCCGTTTCGAGACTTGGTGTTGTTTGCATCCTATCAGAGACGACTGAAACTTTAATAGAATGTGTAACATAAAAACAATAAAATGAAACATTTTATAAAAGTATATTTTTAAATAATTAACTGACAATGGTTTTTGATTACTTTTTGAAATAAAGTCACAGAGAAATTTCTATCTACGAGATGATATCTATATCATGAATAACAAAATAAACATGATATAATTTCCAGTACTATTTTGAGGAAAAGAGTTCTATAATACAAATTTTGAAGATGACAATCCGATTTTTGGCATAAATGTTACAAGGATGGTAAGTCAGTAATATTCGAAAACTTGAAAAATTTCATCGTCCTCGAGCGGGACTCGAACCCGCGTCTCCCAGATAACGCCCGGTTATGCTAACCACTACACCACCCAGATAGACGGGGTTTCAACTTTCCGAAATTTAACCATCTAAATACCTGAATCGACTGACTTACCATCCTTGCCACATTTACGCCAAAAATCGGATTGTCATCTTCAAAATGTGTATTATATGGCGTAATCACGTATTTTTTAAATGATTCTTTCATGAGTTCTATAATTCTATCCCTCTTAAAAAGCTTATAATTTCTTTTTCTCGTCTTTTTAATTTTCAGTAGAGTTTCTTAAATGGTAAAGAATGAGACTGGTATATTTCACAGGAAACTTTCAGCACTCAGTCATCATAATAGATCGGAACATTTTTAAATTCGTTTGAAACTCACCTTGAAATTTGTTTAACAAACCACCGGATGATGCCAGTTATCTTCCTTTCCGCAATTTCTTTTTCTCATCTTTCTCATTAATTTTTAGTAGAGTTTCGAAAAATGTAAATAAGACTGGTATATTTTACGGGAAACTTTCAGCAGTCAGTGATCATAATAGCTCGGAATATTTCAAAAATCGTTTGAAACTCACCTTTGAATTTGCTTAATAAACCAACGGATGATGTCAGTTATCTTCCTTTCCACAGTACACGCATATTCTTATCTTACAAATATATACGGGCTTTCTTGGTTAAACGTATTTTAGTTTTTGTAATATACTCTTGAAAATATATTTTCTTGAAACGCTAATGCCGATTTCTTAAGACAACGCCTTTCTCAGAGCAAACCTGTATTCTTTTTAAGGGTTAGTTTTGAATGAATTACGAGAACAAAGCAAAAATTCAATTAAAGTAATATAAAATATTCCTATTTAGAAAAAGGAAAGATCGCAAAACGTTTTGCTACAGTATCGGTTGGAATTACATCACGATGTACCACTTTTATTGTTATATGCAGTCAGGATTACCTGACGTAAACGTCAGACCAGACCGCTCATACTCTTTGAACTCGTCATATATCTGCCAGGATGTCTTAAATGCATAAAATAAATAATACAGCAACTGAATCAGTGTGCATCTAAAAACATACTCAAGTGTCATCAGAAATATAAAAGGCATGCCCACGCACCAAACAACCAACTCAATCCCGTACCTGGGATTAATACCTTATATTCCAGATAATGTTTCATTCTCAAAAATGCCTCGGTGTAGGCATAAGGGCAGCAACACCCTGATATGGAATGCTTGAAAAATTCGAGACGGACCTTGAATGATCAGTGGCCTTGGGATGGATGTATTTATTTCTTATGACATGAGGTTAAACATAAAAGGTACCACCTTTTCATTGAGTGTTAAAAGCAACGCATTTTCTTGATGTACTATATGTTAAACCCAAATCCCCAGACTTAAACCGAATTGAGCATCCCTGAGACCGCCTCGTTCATGTTGTTCGCTCTATGGTTCCTCCATAACGCACCCTCCAGCAGCTGTCAGATGCTTTGCACTCAGCATGGCTCCACATACCTGTGAACACCTTCCATCCCCTTATTGAGTCACTCCCAGCCGGTATAGCTGCTGTCCGTGCTGCACACGGCGGTTACTCTGTATATAACCTGGTGGCCACAATAATGTGACTCGACCGTGTATAATGCGTCTGCAAACAAGGTATGAATTACTGGTGTTTCAGCAAGTGAGATACTTCTGTTGCCTGTGAGACAACATCGCCATTACATTCTGCCTGAAAAATTTCTGCACAGCAGGTTAAGTGGACTTACCTGCAGAACGAATAGAAACACTACGAATGACAACTAAAAATACATTGCACAAAACAATGCACGACTGTTGAATGTATTTCCTGAATTGTTATGATAAATTTTTATGAATATAAACAACACATTTCGGGCATTTGGTTTTAAAATAGCTACAGTGTCGTCAAAGTTTTGTACCACGTAATGCGTTTATTGTTTCAAAGTTCCTGTCATAGTAAAAGACAACAAAATACCCGAATTTGAGTTTTGCCTCCTTAAATGAGTGATAAATTTATAAGGCAACATCATTATGCTGAATAGGAAGGAATAGGAATCTTTTATTTTCTAAATAATTTGCTATATGGACATCGTTTTGATTAATTTTAGTTTCCTTGATGATATAAAAGGTAAAAACGTTATGCAAACGGTTTTCCTTCAGTTTATTATTTGGAAAATAAACTATATAAAATGTATAAAACGGTTTTTACATACTATCGTTGACAAAACTATTAGTCATTACGCCTTTAAAAGGCCTTATTTTTCTTGGTAACAAACCGTGTGCCTGTTTAAAAGGGAGCGACCCTTTAATTGTACTTTGTGTTTGAAAACCAGAATCCAACAAACGTACTTCCCAAAAACGGCTGTATGTTTAATTCTGTTTCTATTAACATATGGGAGATAGGAACAATATGTTTTGAAATTATAAAAAAAAAATACAGATTCTCAAGTAATGCTGGATTCAAAAAAAATTTATTTCGATGATCTCACAATATATACTGTATATATATATATATATATATATATATATATATATATATATATATGAGAAGATCTCATCGAACTGAAAAGTGGACATCTCTTCTACTATCGTGGGACAGATACTGGCCGAACTAGTGATGTTGGATTTATAATAAACAAGAAACTGAAGGATAAAGTTGTAGAAGTTGAAAGTTCCTTTGACAGAGCTGCACGACTTGTTATCCAACTCTCGAAAAGATACCAGGCTCAGATTATTCAAAATTATGCACCCACCACAAGTCATCCTGAAGAAGAAATTGAAGAATTTTATGAGGAAATTTGTCATCTAAATAATAAAGGTAAGCTGCACTTGAAAATAATTATGGGAGATTTCAATGCAAAAATAGGGCAACGGCAACAGAATGAAACTTCAGTAGGTAAATTCGGTCACGGCAACAGAGACCAGCGTGGAAATATTCTCGTTGAGTTTGCAGAGGCAGAAGGGTTTTTCATCTTGAACTCCTTCTTCAAGAAAAACCCACACAGGAAATGGACATGGAGACATCCAAATGGGACGACAAGTGAAATTGATTTTATTATGTGTAACAAAAAATTCGTCATAGAAGACTGCAGTGTGCTAAACAAGTTCAACACAGGTAGTGACCATAGATTGGTGATATGTAAGATGCACCTCAATACTAAACTTGAACGTGGCAAGCTCATAAGACAAACCAAATCTATTGACATAACCAACCTTAAAAAACACCATAATACCTTCAAGTTGGAACTGAAGATCAGGTTCTCTGCTTTAGAAGGCCTAACATCGGAATAAGTGGACATCTCTGAAGTTAACAGAAAAGTAACCAAAGCTCTTATGGAAACAGCAACAAAATTAGCTGGGTCTAAGAACAAGTTGCATGTAAATAAATTATCAGGAAAAACGAAAATGTTGATGCAAAAAAGAAGAGAGATGAGGACAACTAAAGAAGATGTGACTTCCAAAATGGAATATATAGAGCTATGCAAGACAGTAAGAAAAAGTATCACTGAAGACGTAAGGAAATTCAACTGTGAACTAGTGAGGAAAGCAATTGAAAACAACCAAAGCCTAAAGATAGCAAAGGGACATCTCAGTAAGGGAAGAAAACAGATTATGGCACTGAGAAAAGAAGATGGTTCTGTAACAAGGAATAGAGGCGAAATTTTGACAAGAGTGAAAGATATCTACTCCAAATTATATGAAAAGGATGATACATGCACTCCAGACATCATGAAAGATACCAGTACCAGAGTTCCTCCAGTCCTTCCAGCAGAAGTTGCACATGCAATCAAGAACATGAAGCGGGGAAAAGCTCCAGGAGAAGATGGAATTACTGTAGAAATCATACAAGAAGCAAGTGGAGAAATCGAAACAGTACTCGCCCAAATTTTCACTCGATGCCTTAATGAAGGAAAGATTCCTGAGGATTGGAACACCGCTACAATGATCCTGCTACATAAGAAAGGTGACATTGAGGATCTCGGAAACTACAGACCTCTCAGCCTCCTATCAGTAGTTTATAAAATCTTCACTAAAGTTCTTTCACACCGCTTGAAGGTAACACTGGACATGGCTCAACCGAGAGAACAAGCTGGATTCAGGAGTGGTTGGTTGGTTGGTTGGTTGGTGGATTTTATTGGCGCAAGGGCCAGGTTTGGGCAAAGAGCGCCAGACAAAGAACTATCAGCCACAGATTTTTAAAAACGTGGAAAATGATTCAGAGCAGACAGGCTTGGTAAAAGTTGAAAAAGAGTATGATGAAAGCTGTGAAGACAAGTTAGTTAATTAGGTTTATATAAAAATTTATTAATTTACTATTAGAATTATATACACATATATACATATATATACACATATATATATATACACATATATATATACATATATATATATATATATATTTTTTTTTAAACACAACTACACAAAGGATGAGTCACTCTCCTCCCCCACACTCCTCTGCAATGCTGGCAGAGGGCGGTAACGAACTGTCACTCTCCTCCCCCCATGTTCCTCTGCAATGTTGTTTGAGGCTGGGGACGAACTGTCACTCTCCTTCCCCTATGTTCCTCTATAATGTTGGTTGAGGGTGGGGACCTCGCTGAGGCCGAGACAGTTGGATGGACACTGCACGCCTTTGCGGATTGAGGGCCGGGTCTTCCGCACGTGCAGGCTTTCGGATGGAAACTGGAAGAGACGGTCGGCTGCAAAAGAGAAGGCCCAGAATCAGGTAGTCGAAAAATCTCGAGCTCGGGGAAAAACACCTGTGTCGCTTGGTCAGCTGTAGATCGCTTGGCAAGGGCGGCGAGAGCTACAGGGCGCGGCACAAAGGGCTGCACGGGTTGTGGCAGAGACTGAACTACTGCGGCAAAAGTGCGCTGTCGGTTAGTGGGTATACCCAACTTGGCCTTGGCAGAAGGGTACGAGAGGCCTTCCAGGGTCTTGAGGCGCTGGATCGCCATCTCGTCCTTCCATTTCATACAGTTGCGGGAGTAAGCTGCATGGGCCTCACCGCAGTTAACACAGCAGGCCGCAGAAGTGCAACCATCCCCGTCATGTTCACTGGAGCCACAATTTGCGCAACAAGCGGAACTCTTACAGAAACGTTGGGAATGCCCGTACCTCTGGCACCTGAAACAGCGCAGAGGACTGGGAATGTACGGGCGAACTCCACAGACCAAGTAGCCAGCCTTGATTTCGGTCGGAACTTTCGGTTAGTTAAAAGTCAAGATGACATTTTTTGACTTAATCAAAGAACCATCGCGCCGGAACATCATACGACGTGCAGCAATAACACCTTGATCTGCAAGTTCAGTCACCAATTCGTCTTCACTGCATGGCAAGAGATCAAACTCTGAAATAACACCCCGAGAGGTGTTAAGAAACAGGTGAGGTGTCACTTTTACAGGAATGCCTTGAAGACTAGTGAGGTGCAGAAAAGTGTTACTCTGAGAAACACTGCAAGTTTGGACAAGCAGGTCCCCAGAGCGAAGCTTCCTCACAGACTTCAAGGGGCCAACTGCAGCGTCCAAAGCTTTAGAAATGAAGAATGGAGATCTGGTGGACAGTCTCTCCTTCGGATCGATAGATTCTACAACTAAGTGTGTAGCATGCGTATTCACAACAATCGAGGGAGACGACGCTTCGGAGCGACTGGTACAGCTGCCGAAGAAGAGGTTCCACATTCTTGGTCCAGATCATGGTCTAAAGATCGTTTAAGGGTATGAGACTTGGTAGGTTGAGAAGACGAAGGAGAGTCGTTGTCAACGATCATTTGCTCAGGTGACTTGAATTTGGAGCGTTTGTTTTTGGGTTTACCCATGGAAAAAAGGAGAAGGATTCGTCTGCAGACTACTCCACCCACCACCGAGACCTACAAGGGAGAACTGGAGGTCTGCAAGCCAAGAAAATGACGCTGGACACAGTTCTGGAGCTTATACGTTGCAGATATAGTCCGTTGGCTGTGATCACACGCACTCGGCGGACACTTCGGCCTCCGGGTACCGTCATGCCAACGCCCTTGGCATGATCCCACAGCCCCGGGCTCACCCTGCCGTGCTATACGACAAAAAAGCCGCTAAAGCCGTGTACACAACTTGGTACAAGACTTCTGACTAGAGGTGGGTTAGTCTCTAGCCTCCCGTTTACAGCGAAGCCGGGGTCGAAGAGGAGTGTTGGTACACAGGAGGCACTTATCCGGTCTCCTGCGACCTCAGCCGCCAGACATCCCATTTCCGCCTCACGGGTTTCCGCACGCGGCAAACATGCAGGTAGGTCTAGCACCCAATCCAGCTAAAAGGAAAAAAAGAAATCTAAAGAAGACAAATCCTGGAAGGGAACCTAAACGGAATCTCAGCAACCTACGAACTGAGCGGTTAATATAAAACAGTTAGTGGTGGAGGGTAACAAAACCACAAGATCGGGGTGTTAGTACATAACGTGGTAGCGATTAGGTAGAATACAACACGGGCAACTAGCCAGTGGAGAAAATAAAGAAAAACAAAAAAGCGAGACACAAGACCAGCTCGGGATCGTGGGGCCGCGAATACCCAACAGCTGGATGAACAGCCGTCCCTGCAAACACCAATAGCACCAAAATAAAAATCAAGCGGTGGCATGACATCAGATGATGACCAGTCACAAGGTCAGCTCGGGCCATTCAGGAGTGGCGACAGCTTAACAGATCATATCCATGTGCTGAGAGAACTAATTGAAAGAGCGAGGGAATATTAACTTCCAGTGTGCATGGCTTTTATCGATTATGAAAAAGCCTTTGATTCGGTGAAACCATCAGCAGTTACAATGGCTCTGAAAACCTGCGGTATTGAAGATGCATACATTAATATTATTAATAACATCTATGAAAATGCAAGTGCAAAGATTCGGCTGTTTGAAAATACAACACACGTAAAAATTGGAAAGGGAGTGAGACAAGGTGACACCATATCTCCGAAGCTCTTTAATGCCACATTGGAGGGTGTTTTTCAGTCGCTGAGCTGGGAAAACAAGGGGATAAAGATTAATGGAGATTATCTAACCCACCTTCGTTTTGCTGATGACATAGTCATTTTTGCAACTACCACATCAGAGCTGCAGAGTATGATCCAGGAACTTGCTGACAAGAGTAAAGAAGTGGGATTAAAAATCGAACTTTCAGAAGACAAAAGTGATGTTCAATGCTTTTACAAGAAATGAAGATTTATCGATTGATGGAGAAAAGCTGGAGATAACAGACACGTACGTTTATCTTAGACAGCAGATATCAAGTGAGGGTCACATTGATGAAGAAATTAATCGGCGTACAAAACTTGCCTGGAGAGCTTTTGGAAGAAACAGCATAATTTTCAAGAGCAATATGCCATTATGTCTTAAAAGAAAAGTGTTTGATCAATGCATCCTTCCAGTGCTTACGTATGGTGCAGAGACGTGGACCTTAACTAAAAGAGACATACAAAGGCTGCAGGCAACTCAAAGAAGCATGGAGAGGTGCATACTTGGTGTAACCAGGAGAGATATGATGAGGAACTCGTAGATCCGAAAAATGACAAGAGTGGAAGACATCATGATCAGAGTTAAATCCCTGAAATGGCAATGGGCTGGACATACTGCCAGAAGGACAGATCATCGATGGACAGCCGAAATTTTAGATTGGATTCCAAGGGACAGGAAAAGACCCAGAAGAAGACCACATGGGAGATGGGTGGATGAAATTCGAAAGTATGCAGGGGTGACATGGAGAAGACTGACACAAGATAGACCGTTGTGGAGGAAACTTGGGGAGACCTTCGTCCAGCAGTGGATTGATAATGGTTGACAAAGATGATGATGATGATGATGATATCTATATATCTATCTATCTCTCTCTCTATATATATATATATGGGATGTAAGGTCAGGTGATGCGTAACATCACATCCTCTCCTTGACAAATGTCAACCCCGCCTTCTCGTGGTACATCCTGTTCCCACTAAAGGGGCTTTGACGACCGCAAATATCGGTATAACTATACCATCGGGATTAGAGGAAATGCTATGCCACACTCACCAACCCTCTTGGCCAGCGTGGTGAGTTATGGCCAAACCCTTCCAAAATGACTCCACAGCTTAAATCTTGGCCCTCAGTCCCCGGCAGCTGGAATGTACCTGGCCAAGGCAGCGCCCAGTGCGACATGAAGGCAGAGACTGCTAAGAATCCCCGGAGGACCGGACTAGGCTGCCATCTGATGCTGACCTTGGCTGCATACAACGGACGCTCCCTATCTTCTGATTCAATGTTTCTTGAATTGGAAGAGGAACTACAAAGGATCAAGTGGGACATCGTCGGGCTAAGTGAGGTAAGGAGAAAAGAAGATATCATTGAACTGAAAAGTGGACATCTCTTCTACTATTGTGGGACAGACACTGTCAGAACTAGTTATGTTGGATTTATAATAAACAAGAAACTGAAGGATAAAGTTGTAGAAGTTGAAAGTTCCTCTGACAGAGCTGCACGACTCGTTATCCAACTCTCGAGAAGATACCAAGCTCAGATTATTCAAACTTGTGTACCCACCACAAGTCATGCTGAAGAAGAAATTGAAGAATTTTATGAGGAAATTCGTGATCTAAATAATAAAGGTAAGCAGCACTTGAAGATAATTATGGGAGATTTCAATGCAAAAATAGGGCAACGGCAACAGAATGAAACTTCAGTAGGTAAATTCGGTCACGGCAACAGAAACCAGCGTGGAAATACTCTCGTAGAGTTTGCAAAGGCAGAAGGTTTTTCATCTTGAACTCCTTTTTCAAGAAAAAGGTACACAGGAAAATGGACATGGACACATTTAAATGGGGCGACAAGTGAAATTGATTTTATTGTGTGTAACAAAAAATTCGTCATAGAAGACTGTAGTGTGCTAAAGAAGTTCAACACAGGTAGTGACCGTAGATTGGTGAGATGTAAGATGCACCTCAACACTAAACTCGAACGTAGCAAGCTCATAAGACAAACAAAATGTATTGACATAACCAACCTTAAAAATCACCATAATACCTTCAAATTGGAACTGAAGAACAGATTCTCTGCTTTAGAAGGCCTAACATGGGAAGAAGTGGATATTTCTAGAAGTTAACAGAAAAGTAACCAAAGCTCTTATGGAAACAGCAACACAATTAGCTGGGTCTAAGAACAAATTGCATGTGAACAAATTATCAGGAAAAACCAAAATGTTGATGCAAAAAAGAAGAGTGATGAGGACAACTAAAGACGATGTGACTTCCAAAGTGGAATATATAGAGCTATGCAAGACAGTACGAAAAGGTATCACTGAAGACGTAAGGAAATTCAACCGTGAACTAGTAAGGAAGGCAATTGAAAACAACCAAAGCCTAAAGATAGCAAAGGGACATCTCAGTAAGGGGATAAAACAGATTATGGCACTGAGAAAAGAAGATGGTTCTGTAACAAGAAATAGAGGCCAAATTTTGACATGAGTGAAAGATTTCTACTCCAAATTATATGAAAGGGATGATACATGTACTCCAGACATCATGAAAGGTACCAGTACCAGAGTTCTTCCAGTCCTTCCAGCAGAAGTTGCACATGCAATCAAGAACATGAAGCGGGGAAAAGCTCCAGGAGAAGATGGAATTACTGTAGACATCATACAAGAAGCAAGTGGAGAAATCGAAACAGTACTCGCACAAATTTTCACTCGATGCCTTAATGAAGGGAAAATTCCTGAGGATTGGAACAACGCTACAATGATCTTGCTACATAAAAAATGTGACATTGAGGATCTCAGGAAATACAGACCTATCAGCCTCCTATCAGTGGTTTATAAAATCTTCACTAAAGTTCTTTCACCCCGCTTTAAGGTGACACTGGACATGGATCAACCGAGAGAACAAGCTGGATTCAGGAGTGGCTACAGCACAATAGATCATATCCACGTACTGAGAGAACTAATGGAAAGAGCGATTGAATATGAACTTCCATTGTGCATGGCTTTTATCGATTATGAAAAAGCCTTTGATTCTGTGAAACCATCAGCAGTTGCAATGGCTCTGAAATCCTGCGGTATTGAAGATGCATACATTAATATTATTAATAACATCTATAAAAATGCAAGTGCAAAGATTCGGCTGTTTGAAAATACAACACACATAAAAATTGGAAAGGGAGTGAGACAAGGTGACACCATATCTCCGAAGCTCTTAAATGCCACATTGGAAAATGTCTTTCAATCACTGAACTGGGAAAACAAAGGGATAAAGATTAATGGAGATTATCTAACCCACCTTCGTTTTGCTGATGACGTAGTCATTTTTGCAACTACCCCATCAGAGCTAGAGAGTATGATCCAGGAATTCAGAGAGGCAATAATTTGTTGTGCCTTTTCTGTGGTTTTGCTGATTATACGTGCTAGCTGCGGTAATCAAATCCAAAATATCGTTAATGTAAAACCGAATATAGCAAGCCTGTTCAGAGGATTGCATTGTGCTTATGTAGTGAAACAAAATTTATTATGCACGTAAAGGCGTGAACTCCACCAAGTTGTGCTCCATTCCATGATTCCAGGACATCTGACCGTAAATATTTGACATCTACCTTTGGTGCTTTTTGGGGAGGAATTCATCGCTGCATATTGTCTCACAAATTATAATCTGGTCTGAAGTTAGAACATTGTGATGGAGATTTAAAAATTGTGATCAAAATTTAATACTCCCACAAACAGTCCATTTGTCATTCGTGTGCGAAGAGACGGGGAAAGGAGACATCTTCAATAAAAGAATGATGTGAAGTAAGACATCATTTATTAAGAATTAATATAGGCAAGTGACGTGGACCAGGAACATCAAACAGAAGTCATAGCTCTTTCCACGGTTTTATAAATCCGTCACGGAAAAATTCCCTTTTTTTATTGAATTTTTCCGTGACTCTCTTACAAAAAGGTGGATGGTGCGATGAGTTCTGTTTGATGTTCCTTATCCGCGTCACTTGTCTGTATTAATTAAACATTCGCTTCCTTGTTATTTGCTCAGTTGCTGCTTACCATCTTTGGTGAATCCACAGCATTGTGCGAGTCTCCAAGAAACTAACCGACAAGAGGCTTGGCAGTTAGTCGTATGTGAGTCTAGAGAAATTGTAGGCCGCTGTGATGCAGTGGAAGCATATCCGAAGCGTAACTGGAAGATTCTGGGTTCTCGGTTGTGGCCGATGTGAAATTTTCCGTGACTCACTTATAAACGTGGAAACAGCGATGACTGCTGTTTGATGTTCTTAATCCACGACAATTGTGTATATCAATAATTCATTCGCCTTCTAGTTATTTGTTCAGTTGCTGCTTACCATCTTTGGTGAATCCCCAGCATTGTGCGGGGCTCCATGAAGCAACCTGCCATGTGGTTGTTAATTACTTGTGAGTCTGGAGAATTCGAGGCCGCTGTGGTGCAGTGGTAGGATGTCCGGCGCGTACCTGGAACACCCGTGGTTCGATTCCGGGCGGCGGCCGATGAGAATGTTTCCGTGACTCTCTTATAAAAACGTGGAAAGAGCGATCCCTTCTATTTGATGTGATATATCAAGAACTAATGTGAAAGAAGCCGTCATTTAACAAGAAATATTATGAAAGAAGCCATCATTTATGTTTTCCTTCTACTGAAAGAAGACATCCGGCTTTGTTAAAAGATTGGCTATATAAAAACGTTCGGTTTCAGTCAAGAAGTTCAGCTTAACCCAGTGGAGTAATAATCGAAAAGAACATGTTCAAGAGGAACAAGGGTGGCCAATTTGGAAGGGCAAATTTCTTCACTGAACTGTAACATTACGACTTCACCAATCAGAAATTGGCTTGAGGTGTTCTATTCTACGCACGCAAACTCCCGCCGGATTTATTTAGCTGAAGCCTCTTATTTTCGAATAAATATTGTTAAACATCAAAATGTACTTTGAATCAAAAAATACCTACCATTCACAATTTTCCGGTTATTCTTCCAATTTAGAAAAAAAAATTGTTTTGCTTCTCTTAACTCGCATGTGATACTGCCATTTGTTAATTTTATTTCTTCCACCGTAATTCCGTACTTCGTGTTTGGATTTTGTACATTAATGTGTTCTGAGCCATATTTGCTTCATTCTTTCCTTTCCACCATTTCTTTCTCGTCCGTTTTAAGAATTTCATATTCAGTAATGATATATTTCAATGTATTTTGTGTCTTATAAAACCACTTTTGTTCTCATTTGAGAGAAAATTGAATTTTCTTGTGAATTAAAAAAAATGTAAGTGATATGACAATTATTGATGGGTTCTTTTGCTTTAGTTTTATTCTGCTTTAGGTTGTATTTAATATTATTTGCACTATTTTATTTTAAAAATACTATATTTAAATTTTATTATTCAACTTAATTTAATGATTTCGTTCTAAATGTAAGACTTTTTTTAGAGGTTAATTTCTCATTCAAACCGAAAATTAGGTTTTTCAAATCCTCTTACAGTTCACATATATAAAATTGGATCGTTAATGCCCTAGCTCGTCTTGGAGGTTACAGAAGTTGTGGCGCGATCGTTTACCCTAAACATCATACAAATGTACGATTTGCAATGACCTATTTATAAATAGTCCATTACAAATCGTACGTGTAAAAGTATTGTTTATTAATTACTTTCTGTAGATGTGTGGAACTGGAATTCCAGAAAAGTAGAAATTTCCCTGCAGGAGTTAAAGCACGTGAAAATGTGTTTGTCACGTTATGGATGTCTGTTAAGCACAAGTTGTGTGTCAAGATCACTGTAAATGGAGAAGTTTGTTACGGCAACATGAAGTAAATAATCAGTTAAAAGATTATGTCCTGTTTTATTTTTGTGGAGCTAACATCTGAAATTTACAAAACAGCTTAGTGATGTACATATATGTATGTGAATGTTTTGTCACATGAATGTGTTGGTATTGCACGTGATTTGTAGTGTCGATCGACACAAATACTGTAAAAAGAACACCTAATGAACCTTTGCTTCTGACGTAAACTAACAGTGATTTAAAATAATACTATCTCCATATTGGTTACTTTACCTCTCAACGCAAAAAAAGGGTCCCAATATAAAGAACTAAAAACCTAAACCCAAGTGGTGCCATAACACAGTAGCATCAATTGCTCAGAAAAACAATATAAAACGTTATCTTTCGTTACTCTTAGAACGAGCTTTACAAGGGAAGCGAAGCCGTTGCCTCAGCAGACAATCACGAAGAGATTTGAACAACATAAGATTGTAATACTGTTCATTTCTTTTCAATTCCTGAAAAAACAACAACAGCTGCGGAATCTGAATTTCGCAATCAAACTTTAAGTGATAGAATGTTTTGAATATCTATGAATTGTTAAAGTCATCATTTGGTGCTTTGTGTGTTTCCTGGCGAATACATGATAAAATGCACGGTGTTCACTATATTCCCTTACTGGAAACAGAAGCGGCGGCTATCAAAATGAGAAGCAAATGAGAAGTGCTGATTAAATAAGTGTTAAAACTCGTTAAAACCTACTGGCCAAAACCGCGTACACTTATAAACAGTCTAGCCTTGGACAATTCTCTTTGGCCACGACTAACTGCAACTGCTGTTAGAACGCTATATCTGGTAGTTCTATGTTGTTCATATCGGCGTAGGAGATGAAAAGGGCAGGATAAATTTTCACATACGTTTCCTATTAACGATGATAAAAATCTGTAATCCACAGCTGGAAGTCCTGGTGCCAAATATGTAAAGTAAAATAAAAGTAAATGGAAATTTATTTCAAAATTTCAAGTTGGACCCTTCAGATAATTTTAGAAAGGCAGTAGGAAATTAATAATATAAATCTGGAAAATATGAGTTTTCAACATTTCGCAAAACGGTACCTCTACGCTAACATTTTCATGACATAGTGGAATAAAACAAAATCTTTTTAACGGTTCATTACTGCATAAACGAAGATCATACTGTCTGGCAGGCTACAAATTTTATCTTGTCATTTAGAAACCTGCCTTCCTGAAATTCTGAGTAAGGGATATAATACATGACGTCATTATTCTAACGATATTTGACATAGGGTAAATCCGGATGCTAACAGCGTTTAAATGCCATGCACAGATTTCACAACAATCCATTTCGGATTATTTATTTTAGAATGAATATGTTTTTCCGATATGAATTTGCTGCTTCTTGGATTTTCGACATCGCCTTCAGTAGAGTGAAAAATTTCAAGAGGCAAAATACACTTTGTTCGCACACTATTGACATCCTTTCATCTAATATGTATAAGAGTTCATTCAAATTTGTGTTCTGAAACGGATCCAGTACAACAAAAGTGTATATATGTAGTTGTTAAATGAAAAAAGAAGTTATATTACAAAGTATAGAAGAAGTGTAGCTAAGAGGAAATTTGTACTGAGCAGAGTATTCTTCAGAGGGAGTTTGCCCCTACAAGAAATGGCAGCTAAATGGAAAATACAGAAATGGTTTTCAAAGATGCATATTTCATTTATCGTAGAAGCTACGATCCTGTCCAAAGTGCAGTGTCCACCGATTAAAGAAGATTTACATATGATTTTACAAAATTATCCCGTCTGTCCTTCTTATGAAGTAAATAACCGCCTATTTCTTGGCATCATATCCTATCCCTTTGTAATGAAGTAAATAACCGCCTATTTCCTGGCATCATATGCTATCCCTTTGTAATGAAGTAAACATTTCCAGGTTCAAGGTATAATGATATTGTATACTAAACGTTTGCATGGACAGCAGTTTTCTAAACGTAAAGGAAAGGGAAAAATTAGAACAATATGAATGAAGTTTCTATATAATTCTGTTTAAAGCGGCGGTACTATTTTATTGCTGATTTTATAGTTCAGATTTTTGACTTTGTCGTCTGTTGATGGTTCTCGCTTTGGAGATGGATACTTCCAGAAAGGGAGTGCTGAGTGTTCCAGGTCATAATTCTCACGTTGTACACGAATAACGTGAGGATCATCACGAAGACCTTTCCCTGCTACATTGGCTTTTCCAATCACCGGATCTCAATAAATAGGAGCATTTGTGGGATGAAATCCAAATAGGCATCAGATACAATATAAGGTCATTTTTCATTTTGCAATTTGCTGAGAACTTCCGGCATTTGGATGCATACAAAATTCATGCGTATCTTATGATATGCACAATATAGGAAACAATTTAGAAGATATCGTTTTTGAAACAATCATACAACAAAATCAAAACCTGAAATCACTTTTGTTTCCTGAAGAAAAGACACATTCCTTTCGCATCATATGTCAATTTTTTTCCAACTTCGATTCAGAAAATATACAACGAAATCTACAAAAAAAAAGAGACGTGCAAATATATATACTAAGTCAAATATGCTTCCAAAAACGAAATGCAACCAATTTTGCAAACGGTCTGGTTTTACTGGTAAACGTGTGCATTTCCATGAGATTTCAATATTGCTATTAGTATTTATGTTTGTATGCTCCTTTCTGAGAATATTTTGCAGCTTTTGTTTCCCATTCTTCGAATTAGTAGCTCAGAGTCTGATGCTATGGAATTTAAAAACCACTCTCTTACTTTTGCTCAAAAATCGTGATGGTTTCTGTCTAATGGTGAGATTTGATTTCTTGGTTTATTTCGTGTAAGAACCAATGGCTTATTGTTTTTTCCATGGAAAATGTTTTTCTGTGCACTTATATTCTTTCGAGAAAATCCAAGTGTTTAGTTAAAGAAAGAAGCCCCTTTTAATTCATTTCAGTAACTCAACGAATAAACGTAGAGTTGGCGAATATATGGTAGGTGTTTCGATTTATAAACCTGTGTTTTTTGGAAAGATCAGTGGAGTTAATGTTTAGTATTAAATTTGGAAACTAATCTATAAAAATGAAATGCAAGCAAGTAAACTTGATTTTCCCAGAGACTTTTTAATCGCAAATGACGAGGTAAAAACCTCCTAAATTTTAATTTGTGGAATTCCAATTGTTTGATATTTTCACTTAATTTGACCGCAAACACTAATTTACCGCTTAATTAAACATTGCATGGCGCAATCAGTAAACCAATACACAATAAGTTACGCGTCGTCCTCAGAACTATTTTCGAAAAAAATCTCATTACTTAGCGTTTACTAATTTCAATTGTTTGCATGCCAATTATTTCAAATTGGAAAATGTGTTTCGAATATGTTGTTTTCTTTTCATGAATCTCACGTGAAAACACATTTATTCAACATGCGTTAATAGATTTCGTTATTTGTTGTAATTCTCGGAAAATCTCCTTAATTCTATTTTTCGTTGCTGAAGCGGTTATTGCTTTTATTCCGTAGTTTTCTAGAAAATAATGAAAATGCATAAAATGCTACTCTTCTGATGGTTACAAGCGTTATTGATATTTCTCGTAGTTCAAAATCTCTTGAAATTGATATACTGTGACATCAGAAATTACCTAGTACGCAGAGTTGAATTCTGGATAAATGTAGATGAATTTTACGATGGGACTATTTCGTCCCATCTACAAACCGGCCATTGGAATAATTAAACAAAGAAACTTAATTCAGATTGTCATGTCGTAAAAACGATCAGAGTGAAATAGAGGTACAAAACATTTTTCACTGCAGAGCTATCCACAAGAAGGGATGAAGTACAAAAGCGATTACAGGGTGGACTACGGAGACCCACACATCCAAGAGACAACATTTATTACATGGAAAAAAATTATGTGGTTCAAAATGTGTAATCAATGGTCTGATTGTAAGCACAGCTGAACCAATCAACGACCTTGAGTTGCTAACATGTGTTACATAAATATTTGTGTTATATAATGAGTAGAAAATGCACTGGAAAAGTAAGTGCAAATCTGTGTATAGTAGCATAATTGGAAGTGTTCGCGAATTAATCATTACAAGTTACCCGGTCGATAAGAGTGAACAAAGAGATGCATTCATAATTTACAGCATATGTCTTCCGCGTCAAACCAAGTAGGACCTGTTGCCTGACGCAGTTGTTTACCTTTCGCTTTTTTACTTGCGTGATGGATCCAAAGGCACTTTCGTTTCGTTCGGCGGTCAGTGCTCTTGTTACATTGCCGTTTAACAATAAGCTTCCTGCATCGAAACCCTCCACGTCAGTGTTACTAGAACCATCTTATAACAATTATATCTCTTGTTTTATCTAATAACTTCTAATAAAATGAAAGCATACCGCACTCTTTTAAATTATATTTTCTTTTCACATATTGATTTTTTTTCATTACAGTTTAACTCAGTAGATGATTACACGTAATTCACACTTTAGCCGCTCTCTCGGTTTTGCAATGTGTCGCTCATATTCGTTAAGGTTTTCGAAATCTGGGCAAGTGGCAACGCAGAAGAGTAGCAGGTCTTTTACGTCAAAAACATTAATCAGTATTCAGTAGAATTGTTTCTGAACATTGAACAAGAATAATCTTTGGATTGTATAATGTATGTTGTAAATGAAATCGAATTATCTGAAAGGTATTAATAAATGTGAATAACAGTAATACGGGATTTGTACTGCCTTGAAGTGAAACCCGTGACTATAAAAATCGAAACACTGTTTTTATAGCTTATTTTTTGCGTGTAAGTCTTGTGATCATAAAAAAAACTGTCAATAACCTGAAGAGGTCCAAAACACTCTTTTTCCAAAGAATGAGATTTAAATGGATCGGATACCTAAAACACTTTAGTAATCCAACGATGAGAAACCGGTTTACGTAAACAACCGAATCTGACAGGAGTAAAGGTAACACCAAGTATCAAGATTTATTTTAGGAAGAAGTAACTTCCTTGAAACGATGACGAATTCATTCCTCATGAATATTTTCCTTATATATACTCACATTTACGTATACTCATTATATATATAATCGATTCTTAGTATTTTATGCTGAATGCTATCACTTCAATAACATTGTTTCATTTGGAAGAATATATTAACAGTCAAAGTAGCCCTTGATTTTCATTTCTTGGAATAGGACCAAATTTAAAATTAAAACATTTACTCCAAATTTCAGGGATAGACAACATACCTACCACTTACTGCACATTTTAATTGTAGCAAAATCCGGAAATCTGGGAATAAGAGCAACTGATCTTCAAAACAAGTTTTATTCATTTAAAATAATTCTTAAATCAATACTTTAAGCAATACTGTATTTGAAACCGTAATCAGAAAACACAGGCTAATCGAATTTGAAAATATAACTTCCCTTTGGCAATAAATGTACGCGCACTCCATTTGTCGTTGTTTTACACGGTCCGAAAAGCTGAAACGTTTGCGTCTGTAAAAGAACGCAAATAATTCTGTTGTTAATCGTAGCTTTGTAAGAGAACCACTCGACTTTTCTTGTAAATCATAGCTCGAGCGGAGTACAAAGCACTCCACTTGAGCTACAATTTACAACAAAAATCTGCTCATGCACTGTAACAGGCATCTCGATATATGCTTTTCCTGTTCTGTGCGTCATAGCAGTTCTTTCTTACGGAATTTTAATTCAGTCTCCTCAAAAGAAAAAAATAAATAAAAAAAAACATCATATTCTTTTTCGTTTTCCTCTTGAGTATTTGTTGTTTTGAACTCCAGAAACTGTACACTTGAGACTTGTGTTCGGCGTCATATATTTGTTGATGCGAGACTGTCATCCACCTCAGCGGAATGGAACCACCAGCAGGTGTTGCGGGTAATGTCACAGAGTTACTGTAAATAGCTAGCAGGAGTGTGAAGAGCAAGGTCCAGGCGTGGTTTGTTTGGACGTAACGTGTCATGCAAATGAAACATTCAGACGCCGAATTTGAGAGACATCATCATCATCATCATCATTGTCAACCATTATCAATCCACTGCTGGACAAAGATCTCCCCAAGTTTCCTCCACAACGGTCTGTCATGTGCCAGTCTCCTCCATGTCACTCCCGCATACTTTCGAATTTCATCCACCCATCTTCCATGTGGTCTTCTTCTGGGTCTTTTCCTGTCCCTTGGAATCCAATCTAAAATTTCGGCTGTCCATCGATGGTCTGTTCTTCTAGCAGTATGTCCAGCCCATTGCCATTTCAGGGATTTAACTCTGATCATGATGTCTTCCACTCTTGTCATTTTTCGGATCCACGAGTTCCTCTTCTTATCTCTCCTGGTTACACCAAGCATGCATCTCTCCATGACCTTTGAGTTGTATACAGCCTTTGTATGTCACTTTTAGCTAAGGTCCACGTCTCTGCACCATACGTAAGCACTGGAAGGATGCATTGATCAAACACTTTTCTTTTAAGACATAACGGCATATTGCTCTTGAAAATTATGCTGTTTCTTCCAAAAGCTCTCCAGGCAAGTTTTGTACGCCGATTGATTTCTTCACCAATGTGATCCTCACTTGATATCTGTTGTCCAAGATAAACGTACGTGTCTGTTATCTCCAGCTTTTCTCCATCAATCGATAAATCTTCATTTCTTGTAAAAGCATTGTACATCACTTTTGTCTTCTGAAAGTTCATTTTTAATCCCACTTCTTTACTCTTGTCAGCAAGTTCCTGGATCATACTCTGCAGCTCTGATGTGGTAGTTGCAAAAATGACTACGTCATCAGCAAAACGAAGGTGGGTTAGATAATCTCCATTAATCTTTATCCCTTTGTTTTCCCAGTTCAGTGATTGAAAGACATTTTCCAATGTGGCATTAAAGAGCTTCGGAGATATGGTGTCACCTTGTCTCACTCCTTTTCCAATTTTTATGTGTGTTGTATTTTCAAACAGCCGAATCTTTGCACTTGCATTTTCATAGATGTTATTAATAATATTAATGTATGCATTTTCAATACCGCAGGATTTCAGAACCATTGCAACTGCTGATGGTTTCACCGAATTAAAGGCTTTTTCATAATCGATAAAAGCCATGCACAATGGAAGTTCATATTCCCATGCTCTTTCCATTAGTTCTCTCAGTACGTGGATATGATCTATTGTGCTGCAGCCACTCCTGAATCCAGCTTGTTCTCTCGGTTGAGCCATGTCCAGTGTCACCTTCAAGCGGTGTGAAAGAACTTTAGTGAAGATTTTATAAACCACTGATAGAAGGCTGATAGGTCTGTAGTTCCTGAGATCCTCAATGTCACTTTTTTTATATAGCAAGATCATTGTAGCGTTGTTCCAATCCTCAGGAATTTTCCCTTCATTAAGGCATCGAGTGAAAATTTGTGTGAGGACTGTTTCGATTTCTCCACTTGCTTCTTGTATGATGTCTACAGTAATTCCATCTTCTCCTGGAGCTTTTCCCCGCTTCATGTTCTTGATTGTATGTGCAACTTCTGCTGGAAGGACTGGAAGAACTCTGGTACTGGTACCTTTCATGATGTCTGGAGTACATGTATCACCCCTTTCATATAATTTGGAGTAGAAATTTTTCACTCTTGTCAAAATTTCGCCTCTATTTCTTGTTACAGAACCATCATCTTTTCTCAGTGCCATAATTTGATTTTTCCCTTACTGAGAAGTCCCTTTGCTATCTTTAGGCTTTGGTTGTTTTCAATTGCTTTCCTTACTAGTTCACAGTTGAATTTCCTTATGTCTTCAGTGATACTTTTTCGTACTGTCTTGCATAGCTCTATATATTCCACTTTTTAAGTCACATCTTCTTTAGTTGTCCTCATCTCTCTTCTTTTTTGCATCGAGATTTTGGTTTTTCCTGATAATTTGTTCACATACAATTTGTTCTTAGACCCAGCTAATTTTATTGCTGTTTCCATAAGAGCTTTGGTTACTTTTCTGTTAACTTCAGAAATATCCACTTCTTCCGATGCTAGGCCTTCTAAAGCAGAGAATGTGTTCTTCAGTTCCAATTTGAAGGTATTATGGGGTTTTTTAAGGTTGGTTATGTCGATACATTTTGTTTGTCTTATGAGCTTGCTACGTTCGAGTTTAGTGTTGAGGTGCATCTTACATCTCACCAATCTATGGTCACTGCCTGTGTTGAACTTGTTTAGCACACTGCAGTCTTCTATGACGAATTTTTTGTTACACATAATAAAATCAATTTCACTTGTCGTCCCATTTGGATGTCTCCATGTCCATTTCCTGTGTAGCTTTTTCTTGAAAAAGGAGTTCAAGATGAAAAACCCTTCTGCCTCTGCAAACTCTACGAGAGTATTTCCACGCTGGTTTCTGTTGCCGTGACCGAATTTACCTACTGAAGTTTCATTCTGTTGCCGTTGCCCTATTTTTGCATTGAAATCTCCCATAATTATCTTCAAGTGCTGCTTACCTTTATTATTTAGGTCACGAATTTCCTCATAAAATTCTTCAATTTCTTCTTCAGGATGACTTGTGGTGGGAGCATAAGTTTGAATAATCTGAGCCTGGTATCTTCTCGAGAGTTGGAAAACGAGTCATAATTCACATTATACTTCACATTATACTTCCTGTATAAATTTAAACTGGGCCATACTGCACGAATTGCCCCTCAAAAGGTTAATAACGCGAATGGGGAGAATACGGCGCACGAACGAACCAACCATTCGGCGATGGTTTGTGAAGTTTCGAAGCTGAGATACGGACCTGCAAAACAAATCATGTGGTCATCGACCTGCTGCTGTTTCTGACGATAATCTGTTACGCGAGGTTGAAGCGGACCCCCAAAAAACGTGTCGTGAGATAGAGGCAGAGGTAGGTGTCAACCACACGACAGTTGTTCTGCGTCTGACTGCGCTGGTTAAGGTAAAAAAGCTGGACATGTGTCTGCCGCCTGAGTTGACAATTGCCAACCAGACTAAGCGTTTAGAAGTATGCACTTATCTTCTTGCCAGAAATAAACAGGAACGTCTGCTGCATCGAATCGTCACCTGCGACGAGAAGTGGGTCCCCTATGAAAATCGGAAACAATCTGCACAATGGTTAATCAAAGCATTGCCTGATGGATGGCATCGTAAGCCCCCCCCCCTACACACCAAGAAAATCATGTTCTTTGTATGGTGGTCCGCAGCCACGATAATTCACCGTAGTTTCTTGGGATGAGGCCAGACCATCACTGCAGAACGTTATTGTGCTGAAGTAGATATTAGGTCCACCAGAAATTGCGGCAGAAACAGCTGCTTTGGTCAACAGACATGGTGTTCTTCCGATCCAGGACAACGTCCCCGCTCATGTCACACAACGAACGATGCTGACACTATGTGCCTTGGGCTATGAAACACGGCTTCATCCGGCCTATTCCCCTGACTTGTCTCTGACAGACTATCATCTGTTTCGTCTCCTGGATCACTTCCTGTTCAGGGAACAGTTCACGACAGACAACGAGGTTTAACGTGAAGTTGATGATTTGCTCGGAACCCAGGCACTATCAGGCCAGATGGCAACTATGTGCCGATGCCGAGGAGACATTATTCTGCATAGGTAAGTTGTTCTACTTTTCTGTTCTGGCCGTCCACGTGTGGTGGTCCTTTGTCGATCATTTCTTTTGCACCAATTCAGTACTAATTTCTTTGAAAATATATGTTTACATGGAATTTAGAATGCAATTTCAGGTTAAAAAATCTAATGGTCAACGTCTGAAATCAGCGGATTTCACATCGCGCTGCAACACATGATGCTCAGTGGACAAAAAAAATTCCGATATTTTTTTGGAAATTGGCATTATATTAACTGCTTTGAATTTCTACCTTTGACACAGGTAGTAGTATCTTCAGACATGCTTTTGACCCGCTATTCGTGATTTCATTGGGTAGCACTAGATTGACGAGGATTAATATGAGAACGATTATTAGAAAACAAATAGTTGTTCGAAATGGGTGTGGAACGTGATGGAAATTATTATCTGCAATGTAAATGTACAGGCTAGACCCACATGTGATTAGGGATATGACCTGCTCAAAGGGCGAAATGACGCCGAAAAGGTGTCCCGGTTTCCTCTTTGAGTTACCATAGAAGTGACCGCATGGTGGCACAAAATACGCGCACAAACCTCACAATTCACGCCATCTCCGTATTGAGGTTTTTTTGGAGTTCGCTGTTGAAACTTACTATCTGAAGTCCAAAATGCAGTACCAAGTGATGCATAAGTAATGTTTTCATTGAAATAAATTAGCGTCATCGTTTCAACTGCTTTTTATTGTATGAATGACTTGGATAATATTTATTCTTGTTCGGGATTACCACAAATTCATTCTATAAACTTTCCGTATTTACAAATTGTCTAGTATCAATATCGAAGTATTTAATAAGGAAATTTCGTAAAATTTAAAATAAATAGCTAAACTGACTATCAGTAAGTTTGAAGAATTCTACTTGTTAAGAAAATAAATGAATAGAAGTTGCAATATAACGGCATGTTTTACGAACATAAATGCAGTGTATTAGATCATAGTGGAAAATATGAAAACATGAAATACGTAACTAGTAGAATAACAGGAGTATTTAACATATCAGACTGAAACACAGAATGGTACACTACATCGCATGACGCAAGTGCCAAAACAAAAATTACTGATTTAGATTTTTAAATTGCAGAAATATTTTCACTTAAGGACACACAACAGCAATGCAAAATTTATCTCGGCCGCCATGAGTTGTGCGGGTAATAACAGACCTCTGATGAGAGGCTTGTGCGTAAACATTTGAAATAACGAGATGCTACAGTTCGCCATCTGGCAAGGTCTATCCTCTCATCATATGTCGGTCTAGGTATAGGAAAGGAAAGTATTGTAATTTCGGAGCAGCTGTGCCATTTATTCCGATAAAACACCTACACGAGTTGAACGATTCAGTACGTTGTAACCGCACCTCTGCCTCGGATCGAAGCAACACTTGCTTGTCATAAACGTATCTCTTCAGGGACACTGTCCTGCGATATAACATGCCAGATAGTAACAAACTGTGAGTCTGTACATCGACATTCCGAGATGAGAGTAGGTAGCACCCCATAACATCCGAAACATGTTCGACCGGTTGGAGGTATGGCTTGCCATGGATGGGGGTCGACAACACGGAATTGGGTCAGTAAGAGCCGTGCTATGTGTTGCAGGGCATTTTTCCATTGAAAAATTGATCGGGAATGCTGCAAGAGGAATGGAAACGCAACAGGCTGTAGAATGTTGTCGACGTAGCGTTAAGCCGTGAGGGTTAGGCTGGTAGGAAGTACTGCAAAGGAGGACCAATGAAGCAAACACATTCTGTCTAGTTCACGCATGTTGTTAACGGTAGCTTTAAAGCATAGAAATAAAAACCATGTTAACTATGTTTAGTAATTGAGTTTCTTTTTTAAAAATTCCTGTACATGAATTTTTAAGTAAAATAGTGCATAATATTATTATCCTTAAGGAAAATGAATGATATTAATTTACAAACGATCATTTTACTTCTGTATTATGCGTATATTCTAGTTTTCATATTAATAAGATTTTTTTATCTCGCAATTAATTTTCATATCTTTGAAATTTATTTTCTGGTGGCAAATAAACTTAAACAAATATTTATCAATGAGGCCGAATATTGTAATTGTCACCTAAGCCACAGATTTTAAAACCTTTTCCCAATTTCAAAATGGAACGTTGCTAAAAAATATTTTTTAAAACTATCCTTTTACTTACTTCCAATCGCATGCGTTATCAGCTCTCGAATATGCACCTAGCACTGTGAGTAAGAGCACTAGTGGTACATAGATAGGTCCGATTAACCCTGTGCTGCAGCGAGAGACAAATCTGTTTTGAGCTGTCTATTCACTGTGTTTTGAAATGTCTATTCGCTGTGTCTTGAGCTGTCTATTCGCTATGTTTTGAGCTGTCTATTCGCTGTGTTTTGAGCTGTCTATTCGCTGTGTTTTGAGCTGTCTATTCGCTGTGTTTTGAGCTGTCTATTCGCTGTGTTTTGAAATGTCTATTTGCTATTTCATGTCCGATTAGCTCTGTGCTGCAGCTAGAGACAAATCTGATTTGAGCTGTCTATTCTCTGTGATCATACATTATAATATCAAATAGTATAGGATAGCTACTAAACCCAAAGTGTTATCTCTGTTACTAAACTACACTTCCCAATTTCATCTCTATGTATGTAAAAGGTTTTTACCACACTTTAAAAAATCGTTCAGGTTTATTTTGCTGGATTAGGTTTTGGATTCTTCCAATATGAAATTTGCAGTTCTCAGTTTCATTCTACCTCATCTTGTATAAGGAATTGGGCTTCAACGGGAAGCCAAATACACTTTCGAATGCCGGTCATTTGAATATTGTATTGAGGTTTACCACGGACATTTCTTTTATGATTTGGACAACATTCTGCTCACGTGAGATAACATTTCATTAACATCTCCACTAACATGCCACGGAATTCCCTTGCAGCTCTGACCTTAGCATAAAGAAAAGGAATTTTATTTCACACTAACCCCTACTACCTCGTTGACAACTTTTTCCTGACATTCAGCGGTGCATACGTAGGAGGATTAAAGAACGTTATTTTCGTAAAGTCAAAGAAGAAACTTTGTTATGAAAGTGAATATTTATTAAACTATGAGCGCCAGTATAGCAATTATATATTTCGATTATTTATTTTTCACACCAATAAAAATAATTACTATTAAAATTACAGCTATTATTAATTAGAAAAAGTTAAGAAACCATCCTGTTGTCACTTGTACATTACAAGGTAACTATGAAAGCCATTCTGCGCATGCGTAAGTTAAAGTCTGATCTCAAGATAGAAAGGAAACATCAATCCCAAGTGCGTTGGTGTCAGGGATTGGAAACTATAGGACTTGGACAGAGCCAGATTTAGACAGTCTGACGCCCTATGCGAAATTTAAAGTAGAGCTACGTTTATTAGAGATATCAAATAGGCTAGAATGCATTTCGCTCTTTTGTTTTTGAAAATGTATCGAATATGTCATCATAATTAAGAGAATTAGCAAAGTCTGACACTATGAACACATATGAGACAACGTTTCTTGCTCAAATGAATTTTTTAAGTAATTGTTTACCCTCCTCAAAACCGAAAATAAACTTTCGCCGTGGTTATTCGATACTGGCATTGTCAAAAAAAGATCAATATTATTTCGGCATTAGGAATTGTTGATCGCAGTCCGTCGTTAAAAAAATGATATATATATATAAATATATATGGGGGATGTAAGGTCAGGTGATGCGTAACATCACAGCCTCTCCTTGACAAATGTCAACCCCGCCTTCTCGTGGTGCATCCTGTTCCCACTAAAGGGGCTCTGACGACCGTCAATAGCGGTATAACTATACCATCGGGATTAGAGGAAATTCTATCCCACACTCACCATCCCGCATGGCCAGCGTGGTGAGTTATGGCCAAACCCCTCCAAAATGATTCCACAACTTAAATCTTGGCCCTCAGTCTCCGGCAGCTGGAATGTACCTGGCCAAGGCAGCGGCCAGTGCGACATGAAGGCAGAGGGTGCTAAGAATCCCCGGAGGACCGGACTAGGCTGCCATCTGATGCTGACCTTGGCTACTTACAATGGACGCTCCTATCTTCTGATTCAAGGCTTCTTGAATTGGAAGAGGAACTACAAACGATCAAGTGGGACATCGTGGGGCTAAGTGAGGTAAGGAGAAAAGGTGAAGATCTCATCGAAATGAAAAGTGGACATCTCTTCTACTATCGTGGGACAGATACTGGCAGAACTAGTGGTGTTGGATTTATAATAAACAAGAAACTGAAGGATAAAGTTGTAGAAGTTAAAAGTTCCTCTGACATAGCTGCACGACTTGTTATCCAACTCTCGAAAAGATACCAGGCTCAGATTATTCAAACTTATGCACCCACCACAAGTCATCCTGAAGAAGAAATTGAAGAATTTTATGAGGAAATTTGTCATCTAAATAATAAAGGTAAGCAGCACTTGAAAATAGTTATGGGAGATTTCAATGCAAAAATAGGGCAACGGCAACAGAATGAAACTTCAGTAGGTAAATTCGGTCACGGCAACAGAAACCAGCGTGGAAATACTCTCGTTGAGTTTGCAGAGGCAGAAGGGTTTTTCATCTTGAACTCCTTCTTCAAGAAAAAGCCACACAGGAAATGGACATGGAGACATCCAAATGGGAGGACAAGTGAAATTGATTTTATTATGTGTAACAAAAATTCGTCATAGAAGACTGCAGTGTGCTGAACAAGTTCAACACAGGTAGTGACCATAGATTGGTGAGATGTAAGATGCACCTCAACACTAAACTTGAACGTGGCAAGCTCATAAGACAAACAAAATCTATTGACATAACCAACCTTAAAAAACACCATAATACCTTCAAGTTAGAACTGAAGAACAGGTTCTCTGCTTTAGAAGGCCTAACATCGGAAGAAATGGACATCTCTGAAGTTAACAGAAAAGTAACCAAAGCTCTTATGGAAACAGCAACAAAATTAGCTGGGTCTAGGAACAAGTTGCATGTGAACAAATTATCAGGAAAAACCAAAATGTTGATGCAAAAAAGAAGAGAGATGAGGACAACTAAAGAAGATGTGACTTCCAAAGTGGAATATATAGAGCTATGCAAGACAGTTAGAAAAAGTATCACTGAAGACGTAAGAAAATTCAACTGAGAACTAGTGAGGAAAGCAATTGAAAACAACCAAAGCCTAAAGATAGCAAAGGGACATCCCAGTAAGGGAAGAAAACAGATTATGGCACTGAGAAAAGAAGATGGTTCTGTAACAAGAAATAGAGGCGAAATTTTGACAAGAGTGAAAGATTTCTACTCCGACTTATATGAAAGGGATGATATATGCACTCCAGACATCATGAAAGATACCAGTACCAGAGTTCCTCCAGTCCTTCCAGCAGAAGTTGCACATGCAATCAAGAACATGAAGCGAGGAAAAGCTCCAGGAGAAGATGGAATTACTGTAGACATCATACAAGAAGCAAGTGGAGAAATCGAAACAGTACTCGCCCAAATTTTCACTCGATGCCATAATGAAGGAAAGATTCCTGAGGATTGGAACACCGCTACAATGATCCTGCTACATAAGAAAGGTGACATTGAGGATCTCGGAAACTACAGACCTATTAGCCTCCTCTCAGTAGTTTATAAAATCTTCACTAAAGTTCTTTCACACCGCTTGAAGGTAACACTGGACATGGCTCAACCGAGAGAACAAGCTGGATTCAGGAGTGGCTACAGCACAATAGATCATATCCACGTGCTGAGAGAACTAATTGAAAGAGCGAGGGAATATGATCTTCCATTGTGCATGGCTTTTATCGATTATGAAAAAGCCTTTGATTCGGTGAAACCATCAGCAGTTACAATGGCTCTGAAAACCTGCGGTATTGAAAATGCATACATTAATATTATTAATAACATCTATGAAAATGCAAGTGCAAAGATTCGGCTGTTTGAAAATACAACACACGTAAAAATTGGAAAGGGAGTGAGACAAGGTGACACCATATCTCCGAAGCTCTTTAATGCCACATTGGAGGGTGTTTCTCAGTCGCTGAGCTGGGAAAACAAGGGGAGAAAGATTAATGGAGATTATCTAACCCACCTTCGTTTTGCTGATGACGTAGTCATTTTTGTAACTACCCCATCAGAGCTCAGAGTATGATCCAGGAACTTGCTGACAAGAGTAAAGAAGTGGGATTAAAAATGAACTTTCAGAAGACAAAAGTGATGTTCAATGCTTTTACAAGAAATGAAGATTTATCGCTTGATGAAGAAAAGCTGGAGATAACAGACACGTATGTTTATCTTGGACAGCAGATATCAAGTGAGGGTCACATTGGTGAAGAAATTAATCGGCGTACAAAACTTGCCTTTAGAGCTTTTGGAAGAAACAGCATAATTTTCAAGAGCAATATGCCATTATGTCTTAAAAGAAAAGTGTTTGATCAATGCATCCTTCCAGTGCTTACGTATGGTGCAGAGACGTGGACCTTAACTAAAAGAGACATACAAAGGCTGCAGACAACTCAAAGACGCATGGAGAGGTGCATACGTGGTGTAACCAGGAGAGATAAGAAGAGGAACTCGTGGATCCGAAAAATGACAAGAGTGGAAGACATCATGATCAGAGTTAAATCCCTGAAATGGCAATGGGCTGGACATACTGCCAGAAGGACAGATCATCGATGGACTGCCGAAATTTTAGTTTGGATTCCAAGGGACAGGAAAAGACCCAGAAGAAGACCACATGGGAGATGGGTCTATGAAATTGGAAAGTATGCAGGGGTGACATGGAGGAGACTGGCACAAGACAGACCGTTGTGGAGGAAACTTGGGGAGACCTTCGTCCAGCAGTGGATTGATAATGGTTGACAATGATGATGATGATGATATATACATGGAGGAGACTGGCACAAGACAGACCGTTGTGGAGGAAACTTGGGGAGACCTTCGTCCAGCAGTGGATTGATAATGGTTGACAATGATGATGATGATGATGATGATGATGATGATGATATATATATATGATTGCTTTGTCAACATCTCCGTGTGTGCCGACATTTTGCGGGTTGATCATTGTAGTTTTTTCTTGTCTCTGAATCCTGCTTTGCGTTTGTATAATGTGTGACCCTGTAATATTTGTAATATTGTGTCACAGATTCCTTCACCTCGCTGCGAAATGTTTTTTTTTTTATTTTTTTTTTATTTTTGCAACTTCAACATTGTTTTCCGGTCTTGTTGTCGTTTGTGAGTATTTCATATCTCATTTCCTCTATTACTCACCTGTGTGTGTTGAATGTCTATGCGCTTCCTCTGATGCATGTTCTCCCTGTTTTGTCTGGTGGGTTCCCTACATAATAGGAAACATTAAATATTAAAACTATACTAGTATTCGGATTTCTTTTGCAAGAATATAAAAAAAACGTTTTCAAGCTTTCACACATTAAGTAGATGACGTTTTCAAGAAAATAGAAAAGTGGAATGGATTTTACTTGATCAAACTATCTTGCTGATGTGCGAAAGCTAAGGATTTTTCAAAATAAGAGACATCTTGTTGACTATCCTTTGCTTTTAAAAATTGGATGCTTTGCCATTTTTCTTTAAAAATTGAGTTTAAGAACACAATACATTCCTTCCAATTAAATAGTAGGAGTGATTAGTTTTACCGTTGGACGTTGCAGGTATAATTAAACTGAAATGTGGATCTTATTAAAAATCTTCCAGACGTTCTTTCGGCATAGCATTGGTCATTGCGAAAACAGTGCAATTGTTGATTATATATGTTTTTAAGTCTTTTCTTAACTGACCAGGTATTCATTACTGCTTGAAATTATCTCCAATAGAATCCAATAGTATTGTCACGTTATCTAGTTTTGATTTAGAATTTATTCATTAAGAGAGAAAATTATACACATTTCCACATTTTTGGTCTTTCAATGATGTATCTGTTCTTTGATACAAGACATACCAGCTATAAGTGATTCCAGCCCTCCTTACGTGTGCAGACATTTATATTAAATATAATAATTGATATAATACGTATTAGGTATTATAATTTATTCTCAGCTTTTTTATGGTAAAGAAATTATTGATACAAAGACCTCTATTATATTTCTTCTTGTAGTTGAGAATAATAAATACTTCAGTAGAAAGACAGAAGGCCGGTGGATATCAACGATTTGCTACTTCATATAACTGGTTTAAAAAGAATGATTCTAAATCGATTAGTAAAATATGGGGTATAACACTTTTGCAAATCAGATAAACAATTTGCGACAGTAATTTCCAAGAAAAATTTTAATACCTCCTCGATTAATAAACGGAAGAACATTTTTTATTAAGCGACGATATATTTTCAAATGCAGACACATTATCATGCCCGTTCAAGTGTGCTGCTTGTACGTCATATATGATAAAAATTTGCATAATGAAACGCAATAAATATGCAGCTCATTTTGCATAAATTTGCGTTTATGGATTCATACGAGAAGAGAAAACTCGGGATAATCTTCTGTTGGACTGCTCATGCGAGGAAATTAATCCACTCATTTTTAAAGCTGTGTTCTGTATGGCATCCACCTTGTAAGAATTATTATATTTAAAAAAAAAATTTGTGAATGATAAACTGAAAACATTGTATAAGAAAGAAATTACTTTTTACAGTAAGAATAATTCGGACAATTAATAGGTGTTGAAAGTTATAAATGAATTAACAGACATAAAAAAGATCCCAATAAAATCCCTATAAATAAGTGATAAAGTTATAATAGCAGTATTAATAAAATTGCTAGGGCAATTATTTGCATCTGAGAACTGAAAGATAGGATATGAGCTCAGATCGCTACAAAAGTAAAAGCTGCAAATCCTAACAGGAATGCAAACAAAATTACTAGAAACCTACCTAATAACTTTTACCTAACAGATTTTGCAGGGGAAGCGAAAGAAAGAAAATTCCAAAAGATCAAAACTTCCCTCTTGCCCTCTAAACACCAAGGAATGGTGACCCAAAAAAAGACAGGGAACAGGTTCCAATTCACTGCGAAAATGGGAAGGCACAAGGCAATAAGACGGGTAAATCCTCAGCTTGTTGCAAGAAAGAGACACACTGAAGCAAAAGAACGAGCTGGCGTGTAGAGTTAAAGAACCTCAAAAATTTCAGAAATACGTCCATTCAGAAGAAAAACCGAAAGTCCAATTCACGAAAGATTATGTCACTGAAATGGGTGACATATGAGGATAACTATTCCAACATAAAAGAAATGTGTAAGTTTAGAGTACAAATCAGTTTTCGAATAAATGCACAAAATCAGTACTCTTAGGTCGTTTCGCGTATGACCATAAACCTTTTTATACAGGAAATACTTTATTAATTTCTTGAAATTCGGGGGTTATTTTTTAAAGAAAAATAAATACTCCAGTGAGAGAAATTTTTCTTGTAAAAGGAATCTGGGTTGCGAAAATGTTGGTAAGATTGCCACAGAGTTCATGAACGTTGAGCATATTAATTCTTTGAAAATATAAAATTTCGGTTTGAGTATAAATATTTTCTATATGCTGTCACAGGTTCTGCTATTTATCCTTGGAAGATTTAGAGCACTCTCCGCCAGTTAGCTATAGAAAAGACCAATATTTATTTTAGCAATGATACCATGAAGAAAGAACCCATAAATTGAAGTGATTGGATTTTTCCTTACTTTTTGCATTTGTAGCGAACTTATAATGAATAAAATTCTCCGGCTGGACGTGTAGTGCAGGAAAGCTTACGTTAAGTCACGTTAGGGTTATTGAAAGGTTACTTGACGTAGCTAAAGTGATAGTAAAGTCAAAATGAAACTGAATCTAGAGTATGCATTATAAACTACTTGGGACATATTTTACAGACATGTTCCAAACATATGTTTCAAGTTTTAGAGACAGGTTTCAAACGCAGGTTTCAAGTTTTAGAGACATGTTCGGTTGACATACAATTATTTCTCAAATAATTCCTAACCTTAAGTTAAAAAGGAGAGAAACAACCCTTGTTATACTATCCACATAGCCGTTATTTTTCTTTCATTAAATACATGAATTCAAATTTTATTTGCACAATTTTCGCTTTAAGATGAACTAAATGTGTCGATTGTGCATCCTTCATCACGTGCTATGTTTGCGAAAGTCCAAATGAAATATGAATCTTTACTTTGCATAACCGGTAACCGTTGACTTTATCCTGCACCGCTATCTATTGTGCACCGCCGAGAATTTTAAATTCTTTTAAAGAGAATTCATTGATGATGTTGCGAGAGCAATCGCGATCGAAACGTTGATGCTTTTTCAGACCGGCCAGAAGTAGCTGTCATTGCGAAATCACCACTAATAGCCGGCAGATAATAATCCTGTCACTGTTACGTAGATTATGTACAAGATGATTAAAATTGCGGCTGGGAGATATGTTCCCCATCACTGCGTTTTGTAACCTTATGGGCCAGATGAGTCCTTTGTTAAGTTCAAAAGACATGGTTATAGTACACATTTAAGTAGAAAAATATTCACTGTCGATTTTCCATAGGTCCCCTATGGCCACAAAATTTACGATATCATCATCATCATCATTGTCAACCATTATCAATCCACTGCTGGACGAAGGTCTCCCCAAGTTTCCTCCACAACGGTCTGTCTTGTGCCAGTCTCCTCCATGTCACTCCCGCATATTTACGAATTTCATCCACCCATCTCCCATGTGGTCTTTTTCTGGGTCTTTTCCTGTCCCTTGGAATCCAATCTAAAATTTCGGCTGTCCATCTATGGTCTGTCCTTCTGGCAGTATGTCCAGCCCATTGCCATTTCAGGGATTTAACTCTGATCATGATGTCTTCCACTCTCGTCATTTTTCGGATCCACGAGTTCCTCTTCTTATCTCTCCTGGTTATACCAAGCATGCACCTCTCCATGCTTCTTTGAGTTGTCTGCAGCTTTGATTATTAAAAATCGCAAAATGTTATTATCGTATTTTCTCTTAGAAGAAACTCGCAATTTGCAGCATAGAGCTATGAGGACCCTGTTAAAAGGGAACCTTCATCTGATTCGTGTGTTGGAGATAATTCACCAGTCTCCACCGACATAAAGGGGCAGTCCTGTAAAGCGGTGTTATACGTTTCCAGTATTGCTGTCCCCTTGCTAGTCTTTTACGTTTTAATCACTCGTCTTAGAGGGTCTGTGTTCGATTACCTGTGTGGCGTGGATGTTGTGTTTGCTTAATGGCACAGGATATGTATTTTGCTTGGAGCCATTGAGCCTAAATTATTAACGGAAGACTGCTTATAGCCGTTTGGGTTGCTGACGGTTGCGGTTTAAACCTGAGGAAAAAAAAGCCAATATTAAATATTCAAACACGCGGCTGAGAATTATGAAAACATTATTTCTGTCATCTGTAAGATGGAGTTTGATAAAACCTGGAATAACGTCCAATGTAGAAACACGTAAATCAGTGCACTAATCTTTGTCAAAACATTTGTTGTGAGGCAGTGACGCTTCACAAATGTTAAGCCAAATGTTCCTTTTAACTGGGATTTGTTTGCCCAAATCCTGGTACTAAGGTACAGTGATTGTACTCTCATTTCCTTTCTTTTAATGTTAATGATCAATAATACATCTGCGATTCGCAGTGTTAAACGCGCGAAATATGATTGCTGCTTTTCCTGACAATCATTATGGTGAAATTGCTGATATTAAGTATTCGAAAATAACTTCAAATTTTTGCTGTCGACGACTGAGATATTCCTTCGCATGCATCTTTTTACTCTCTTCCCGCAGAGTAATTGAATTTTTGACATACATTCGATTCTGTGCTGAACTAATCTGCTCCCCCCCCTTCAAATTCCGATAAGCTCTCCTGGTATTTGTTCTCCATATGACGTCTTCGTGACAAAATCACAGCAAGAGCCGCCTAAAAGAGCAACAAAGCCCGATAAATCTTGGGGGTATCTTTCATCCATGTGATGTCTTCGTGTCAAAATCATTTCTATGTGACATGAAATGACAGCAAGAGCCGCCAAAAAGTACGACAAAGTCCGATAAGGCTTTCGGGTATATTTAATCCATGTGATATCTTTGTGACAAAATCATTTCTATGCTCCTGTAAAGTGACAGCAAGAGCTAAAAGAACTGATACGGCTTCCGGATATTTTTCATCCGTATGACGTCTTCATGTCAAAATCGTACTACTGATGAGACAACAAGAGTAGCCTAAGATATCTGCAAGATCAGATAAGGCAACTGAGTAGTTTGCACTCAGTCGAAACTTTTGAATTCTGTCTTACTTGGGGCAAAAGCAATTGAAAAATTATCTTCCGGTAAAAAAATTTAGAAATGAACGCTCGCCAATATCCAGTGCAATATTTCGTCGGCTTCGGCAGCTATATTTGGTTATGTTTGTTCCTTCTATCTGAGTAGGATCGCATTTTCAGATTTCTTAAAGTATGTCTCATATAGGGATGGGCCAAAACCCTCAATGCTTTTAAACATCGATGTTTTAACCTCAATGTTGCATAAGCCGATACATTTAAAAAAATTGAGTCATTTTGACCGATTTTTGAAACTGGAGAAGAACATTTTCAACGAAAAGAAATTGAGTAATTTATTGCTGCGCTCCAATAAAGAGGAACGAAATATAATCTTTTTACGGGCTGTTTTGGTCAATAATCTGGCTCATGAGGTCACTTCCTTGATCGTACGGGAGCCATTAAAACGAAATAACAACGAGGTTTTCATCCATACATCAAGCCTTTTAACGAATATTATTAATCATTCGATGTTGAATTGGCAAATGATTATCACTATAACATAGGTTTAACCTTCATATGAGCCCATTCACTGCTGCAAATAGAAAACTGCGAATTCCTCAGCTTATGGCATAATATCGGTATTCAAACACATTCATCGAAGAAAAATCAATACATCAGGAATTCCGAAAAACGTTATTGACACTCCACGGTGAATAATCACTCTTTTATTCATCGGATAATTTTTTCGTTGATCGGAGATTGACTGCTATAGATGAAAAAATGTGAATTTTTTGGTTATTAGCAAAAAATGTAGGTCTCCACAGATTCAACGAGCATTCAATGTTCAATTCAATTCGTATGTAATTACCGTTATATTTAACGGAGATTTTACGCATTTATTGCCCAGCAATCGAAATGCACAAATTATTTTGCTTATTAGTAAAGTCATCAGGATTTTTAGCGGATCCTACTGACTACGAATATGTCAGATGTTTGAGCAGAATAAAAGTTCTGGAACGATTTGCGTATTTGCTTCCCGAAATTCGAGATTTGTGATTGAGAAATGTGAGAGAAAAAAAATTCAGACCTTTAGAAACTTTCATGTCAGTGTGATTTGCAATTTCTGTGCGATACCACGGCTCACTAAAATGAACTAATAGTGTACGATGTGAGTTTTCACAGCATATTCCTGAGTTCGAAGCAGTATTGAATCTCATTCTTGTGCAAACTCACAAACGATAATTTGACCAAATTTGCAAACCTAACTAGATTTCTAGAAAACGTGAGGAGACTCGACGTAAAGCTGGAGCTCAATGTAAATTAGATAAAAATCAGACCCAGAATTTATTACCACTGTTTTCTGATTTCAATAATTTCAAATTAATATGTAAATACTTGAGCGACCCATTCTATTTCGATATTACAAGGCGGACAAAGAATTTTTACCTTTAGACACGAGTGAGCTTGAATATGATTTGCTTTGTCTTCACAGTATGGAACACTTGAACATTTATCAGAATTCTTCCGTCACAGATATGTGGAAATCTATTCTGAATGAAAGCGATCTTCGAACTTTGAAATCGGGAATTTGGAAATGACTACAATATTTGGATTAACGTGGGTCTCAGAATGTATCATTATGTTGTAAATCTATTCGCTTTTGCTCATCAAAAAAATTTGCGAAATATCCCGTTTTAACAATTTAAATATTTATTTTTTCATTTGTCATGTTTCTACTAATTAAAGGAATTTTATGTTCGGAAATAAAATCACCCTTGCAGCATATTCCATCCTAAATCAGTAATATATTGTATATGAGAAATGATCAACATTTAAATAATTGTTTTCTTGTTTAATCATCTTTCTAACATGAGCGTCTAAACAAAGGTTATAAAAAGCGTACGATTTGCCAGCAGATTTGTTTATGAGAAGTACTGTGTTCTATCAACAAAAAGAACCATATCACATCTTCTCTCTTTTGCTACTAAGAAAATACAAAGGGCGCGATCTCCTAAAGCACAACTTCATTCTGAGAGATTTCCTTATTTCCGGGACAGTTATTTTTGTTTATAAAAGTTGTGGAAATTACAGACTATGACCATCATCAATGGAAGAATCCGTTGGATATCAAACTATTCGTGGAACGCGCTTATATTTCGTTTCAAAAGAACTCACTAAATTTGTCTGTCAATATTTGGTTTTATCTTCTAAAATTTAGAACGGTAATAGTTTCTCATAAATCTAGTCAAATGAAAAACATAAATAATTGTTTGTGTTGATTGTGTACTTCTTTGTTGTCACTCTCCTGAATCCACGCAACTGAGGATCAGTCACCATTCATTTGACCAACGGCAGGAGTTAAAGTTTGTTTTTCATTTCATTCATGAAGTATTGTGGCAACAACTTGAGTTCACGTGTTGTAAGAAGCACAAAAAAGAAAAAAAACGCTTAATCCAAATGAGCTTTTACTTATGTAACAGAAATAAAGCAATATAGAAATTTCATATATCTGCCAAAAAAATCTGCGCAGCTGAAAAATTGTAGATGGACGAATTAAATATTTGTATTGGTAAAAGTTTCGCTCCTGAACTTATGACGGGGATCTACTGTTTAGACTAGAAGTAAGTTTGCATTACTGTATATTTTCCAGGGAGAATAGAAACTCTCATTCACAAAAGTGCTTTTGTCACAAGGACTTTCGCAGAGAAAATGGCAATAATTTATTTATAATATTTTTCGCAATTTATTACTGTCGCATACACTGGCGGAAAGTGAAAAAAGAACACCAAGAAGGAATTGGGGGACGATCATGAAATTTACATATGTCAATCTGGTCAAGTTGACGTAGATGTGATGTTAATTTCGGGACCAACCGGCGAGCGCTTGCGCCACAGCACGGCATAATATGCAAATTATCGTCGGTGGTATTTAAGGAGTACGGCGAAGTGAATGTAATCAGTCGTCGGCGTATGGACACGTGCAAAGACCCTGAAGAAGCTGCAATGCCTGGACATAAAAGACATGTAAGATTTCAGAAGTTATAGGAGTTTGAGCGAATTAGTCTAGTCGGAATCCGCGAGGCCGGGTGGTCGTATCGTCGCATTGAGGAGCGAATTGGACGGGAAGTATCGGTGGTGGTACGATGGTGGCGTAGATGGTGCGATGAACACACCCACACGAGAAGACGTGGAACTGAGAGTCACAGACGGAGGGATGAGCGGACCAACCAACGCATAAGAGGAGCGGCGTTGTCAAGCAGAACATCCACTGCGACGCAAACCCGAGCTGCCGTTGCACCTGAGGTGACTGTGCGAACAATCCTTAACCGTCTACTTGATGCAGGACTACGTGCACGTGTGCCTCTGGCATGTGTACCTCTGACTCCAGCCCAACGTCAGGAACAGCAGCAGTGGTGTCGCCAACGTATGCACTGGAGAACGAAATGGCGATCTGTCGTGTTCAGCGATGAAAGCAGATTCTGCTTGGGAGCCTCCGATGGCCGTATGTGTGTTCGCAGACGCACAGGGGGGCGTCTCCACCCTTCTTGCATCCGCCAGCGACACACAGGGCCTACAAGTGGTCTCCTGGTGAGGGGAGCGATCAGCTATCACTCCCGTACACAACTAGTGTTTGTACCGGGTACGTTAAACAGCACCTCCTACAACAACAACATCATTCAGCCCGTTGTTGTGCCATTTGTAAGGTCGGTCCATCGTGGTGTTTTCCAGCAAGATAACGCACGCCCACACCCGGCACGTGCAACGCAACATGCACTTCAGGGTGTGAGACAATTTCAATGGCCTGCACGGTCACCGGATTTGTCCCCCATTGAGCCAGTGAGGGATTTTATGGGACAACGACTTATCCGGTTTCCACGGGCAGCCACGACCATTCCCGATTTACGCGTCCAGGTTGAGGATGCTTGGAACTCAATACCCCAAACTTACATCCAACACCTGTACGACAGACTCCATGCCCGAATTACAGTGTGACGCCGTTCATGGCGGTTCAACCTAGTACTAACCATGTTACATGGAAATGTTATTTTTCAGTTTACCAGCAAATACAGCTGTTTTTTTTTTTTTTGCCTTAATTTTTTTGATCACGTTATCCTCTGTATTCCGTTATTATGATGCATAAATTCGTTGGTATCAGACGTCTCCTTCTTGGTGTTCTTTTTTCACTTTCCGCCAGTGTATGTCAAAATTCCTGTTTCGTAGGAAATGTTAAAAATAATGCAACTTCTGTATCCCTACATACATCAGTTTAACACACTATAAGAATAATAATTACTTTTATTTTGTACGGTGGAGTTAAAAATGAGTTTAATAAACTGAATGACATATGCTTACTATATGCTTTAATATGCTTGCTCTTGTTTTACTTTAAACCCTAGGATTAAAATAAAAGAACACGAAGAAAGCAACTCGTTAACGGAAGTCCTAAGAAATATAAATGTCCTAATATAAATCGGAAATTATATTAAGATAACAAAGTCCTTAAGAATTTCCGATTCACATATAGTCAACATTGCCTCTTCTCGTTTATTCCTACAAAGCTCATATTTACGATATTATTCATCAAGCATTATATGTCTTTGACCTGATTAAATAAAAATACGTTATGGTAATCCATATTTTATGCTTGCAGCCTAACTTCCATCGGTCTGTATATTTTAGGTCGAATGCAATTTAGAAGGTCACGTTGGGAAAAACAAGTTAGCTGTGAACAAAAGTTATCCCAAAATAAATAAAAATATCCATCGAAGATGTTTATGTTCAATGAATTTAGGCAGATTTTGCAATTGAAAGCACCATTTCACTTTTTTAAAGACTAATTGCATTGTATTTGTATTTAAAATATACAAAGTAAATAACACTGCATAATTCTTACTTCACTTGTTATTGCATACACTGCTCTACTATTAACATCAGCAGAGTTGAATTTCGACAAATAACCCCTATTTACAGTTAATTACACTGATGTGGGCTAAAGTGGCTTTTAAGGTGACCTCTTGACTTTCAGAATACCAACAATTCCTTGAAAATGTGCGACGGTCCAACCTGCACAGATCTTCCACCAAACCCAAATACCCGAATACCGCAGGATGAACTGTCTGTAAAGTTAAGTTGGCAAAAACAATTAAAATAATGACGGTGCACAAAAATTTAAGAAACAGAATTTTTGAACTCAACTTTTTAATTTCCAACATTAACTTTAAATCAGAGAACAAAATTTAAAGGCGTCTTCACAGTGCGAAGCCTTGCATAAACAGAATAATTCAGAGATATAATTCTCCATCGATTTTAAACAGCTACAATACAGTTGAAGAGAAGCTGTCACCTCACTGCACTCAGTCAATAAGTAATCTCATGAAGCATCCCGGCTGATACTACGTCAGCAAAGAAAAATGACAGTTCAATAAGCAGTAATCAAGCTCAGTCTAGGTGCCTCACCTCGGCAGACAAAATAATCGGCAAGAAAGATGAGAACGGGAGTTCGGCAAGAAGCAGTCAGCTCGGCCCGTTCGCCTCTCCTGGGAAACACAATTACCGGTGGAAAAGATAAGAAAGAAAGTTCAACAGGCATGAATCATGGTCGACCTAGGAGCCTCTCCATGGCAGAAAAATCATCGGCAAGAAAGATGAGTATGGGAGTTCGGCAAAAAAAAAAAACAATCTAACTCAGCCCAATCGCTTTCCTCGGCAGACTCAATAGTTGGCAGAAAAGGTAAGAAAGACATTTTAATAGGTATGAATCCAGCCCGAATTAGGAGCCTCTCCATGACAGACACAATCATCAGAAGGAAAGATGAAAACGAGATATCGGCAAGAAGCCGTCCAAATTGGCCCATGCGCCTTTCCTCGGCGGGAAAGATAAGAAAGAAAGTTTAATAGACAGAAATCATGTTCGGCCTAGGTGCCTCTCCATGGCATACAGAATTGTCGGCAAAAAAGAGAAGAACGACAGTTCATCATCACGGTCTACACACAGTCACGTTTAACTTATCCCGCATTCCTCAACAGCATAACGCCAGCAAGAATAGCTGTCTCCCGGCTTCAAAACTTTTTACGGCTGTCTCCTCCTGATGAAGAAAGACAAAGAAAAAAACCGCAGCAGCACCCGCCCAAAGAAAGGAGCAATGATATCCTGAATATGTGCTCTTTTATCTCATTACAAACAATCGCTAAGGGACGTGCATCCAACATTACGCACATGTACGCCAAGAGGATAAACTGAAGAAGATGTGCCGAAGAAACAGAAGTGCTTTAAGACATTTAGGTTTCATTCAATGCCTCATAAATGCACTTCTCTGATGTTAACTCTTTCTGCCGTGCCCCGTTAACATCACAAATATCAACCATTATGATCTGCTATTTGACATTCAAATACATGAACAATTCAACTATATCGACATTCATGGGTATGTCAAAAACGGCTGATGGGCCTTAGCCGAAACAGGTAAAAGGTCTTCATGCCATCACCTTATGTTCAGCAAGCTTAACTGTCGAGACGATACAGTCTTCATGTGCATGCCTTGCGACATCCGTCCACACCCATTAACAACCGTCAGATTCGCACATTGTTTCCTTGATTTCTCAGCCCGTTGCACACTTACCAATAGACTACAATTCAAGTTCGATGTGCCTACCTATCCCACGTTAATCGGCGTGTTCCGTTGTTTGAAGCGATTAGATTAAAATGGATGGCTACTTGGCAGTTGTAATCTGTATGGTGCAGCATGCTTCTAGCTGCTCTTGTGCTGATATCAGTACAAACAGTTTTAGGTAGGCCTCTATAGATTTGAGATATTACAGAATAGAGTTCTGACTGTAGAACCATTAGCAAAACTCTCCTTTCGCCTTCCGTTAACTTTAGACACTTTTTAGAGCATGTGTTCCGTGAATCAGACCTAGAGAGCGGCCATTTGTTTACCACACCATCGATGGTTGACCAAGGGATATTCAGTGTGGTTGAGATGTCACGAATGATGAGACTTCTTTTGTAGCACCTTACCTTCGATTTGCGTTAGTAGTTGGTAATTTACGTCGAGGCATCATTCATTCACAGTCGTTATTTTGCCTTATAATACAAATAAGAGTATGTTTTAGAAAGCAACAGTAACGTGTTATTTGCGTAGGACCGAATTTATTCCATAGTGAATATTGTCAAAATGGTAATCTCAGGGCAACGCATTTTGGACATCATAGGAATAGAAATCCTACCTTGTCTTCAAAAATTAAGGCGCCTCATGTAACACAATACACAGTGTTCCCCGCTGAGCATCTCTGAAGTCCTTGCCCTCTGCCCCATAAGCGAGGGGGTCACAGAGATTAATACTTAGTAAACACCATTGAACCCACTCCGACATTCAACAATTGGAATAGTTTTGAGGATCTAAATTCTGAATTTTCATTTACTCAAATTTCACCCCGCCTTGTTCTCGCCTTTATACTATACCGGTAGACACTATAATTCGTGCATGAATACTAGTAATAAAAGAAATCCGTCTTGTTGCAACAAGACGGATTTCTTTAATACCTTTATACTATACCACTGCTTTCAAATATCATCGTGCAACAAGAAGTAGAAGATTCACATGAATCTTTTTTCTTTTCAAATAAAACACTCCAGTTGTATCACCAAAATTATGCCCACAACAATACTTAATGCTTCGAAATTATGACATTCCAAAATAATGAAGAGAAATATTTTTTATAATAGGTGTTAAATGACTTTTCCAAATTTATTATAATAAGAATTTATAATTAAATACTGGGAACTGATTGAAATGCAGGTTAGAATTTACTTATGTTATTATGCTTATTACAATAACGTACTACAAACATCTTGAAATACACGTGTATAACGAGTTCATAAGTAATTAAACACTTCATTAATTTAATGCCTTGTTTCTACATTCTGCGTTTCAAGTGAAGCATTTATAGAAGTGCCAACTTTCATCAAAATAAGATAATAACAAGAATTTGATAAATCACTGATTTCCGGGGAAATATCTGCTCCTTTATAGGAATTTACAGACGATGCGTGTAGAATGGAATTTAAATTTAGGATTAAAGTAAAAAACAATTCAAAGGAGGTAAACTCATTAGAAACATATTCGATTATTCTGGGCCATTAAATCTCACTGTACAAACCAATGGGTAGCCGTCATTTTTTATAATGCACTGGTGTGCAAAAATTAAGCAAGAAGAGGAGAAATTAGCGTACAGCTGAACGAGTAAGCAGAACGGACCGAAAGACCACTCACGAGATAGACTAGGGTACAGTAAGGGCATGAGCATATATGCAGCATGACGGGTGGGGGAGGTAAGTGTCGGAAGGGTATAAAGCACACGGGCGGTGTACGCTCAGCAACTCGGTGAAAGCTATTGCACGGTGTACATCGGTTTGAAAGACGTCGAGTTGCTGCCACCGTGTGATATGACGAACAGGCAATCCAGTAGACGACATCTGGATGACTTTACCCGAGGTCGGGTCATTGGGAAGTCATTGGGAACAATAGGTAATTCAAAGATTTTAAGTAAAAGCAAAAATTATTTTCCAGTTGAATTTATCATCTTTTCATAAAATTACTAAATAAAAGAGAAATTCAGAACTCCCATTTCGAATGAATTCTTAACGAATATAAACAGCTTACAATCAACGTTTGTAATATCAAAAGAAGTAGAAAACTGAAAATTTTACTGAAACAAATAAAGAGTTTATCTCGACAAAATAATTCCCCGACCTTTTCGAATTTGCATAATTTTAATCTGCTGATTAATTTATCATTTATTATATGACGATTTACGCATAAAAGTGAATTCGTGCATTTTCTTCCGATGAGAACAAAATATATATGAATATGATTGAAGTTTCCAGAAGGGTGTCCTGGAAAGAAAATGTAGAGAGAGAAAGATGCTATTTGAACATGTCTTAGTTATTTCATTAGTATATCGACAGAATACATGTTAACTTTATTAAGATCACGGGAATACGGACTCAGTCCCATTTTTCTTCTTTAGCTCATAGCAATTTCAATACATATCTTGAAGTGCATAAACTACATCTATTTATAATTTTTTTTGGAAAATCATTAGTAATAATTAAAATGTAATTATCAAGCATTTCGATTAAGGAATATGAACAGCAGAAACAGGGCATTGTTATTGCGCTAGATACTGTATATATTTGTCAAAAGAAATTGTGCTAATTGATACATAACATTTGCTGTTCATTTAAAAGATTCAGTTTGATTCATCGTTTGCAAAATTTAACAATTTCTTTATACAAACTGGAGGACCCTCCCATATTTAAGTGTGGCATAACTTTTTGCCTCAAATCTTGTGGGAAATGTGCTCATGTGCCATTTTAATAAAGATGTGATGGTAATTAACACCATATCTTTGCTTGGAATGAATACAAGATTTCTTCAAAATATCAAGGTTGAATTTCACAAAATTACTTTTTCACAAAACATGATATCAACAAATCAGAAATTATAGGAATGTATCAATCCGACGGCTTAGGATTTCGATTTAATGCAAAAAATGCATGAGCTTTTGATTTCCCTTTTCGGTTATTAGCAGTTGAAAATACCGGATGATCATATTTAAATTCTCCCTCATTAACGCTCTGAGGAGAGATATCCAGCAGTCCAAACGCAACCAAATTTAGTATGCTGACAATTCAGGACCCGAGGAAGAGATTTTCGCAAAAAATAAAAAATAAAAAGTTCCAAAAGTCAGCTCCACGAGATTGCTGGTGCTGCAAGTTGAGACAATGTAGACAATTTTAGGCTCTGCTATGGAAATGAATACTGCTGGCGCTAAGAGTGACAAGAAAATGTATCATTTGCATAATGCACACGCGCGACTGGCGACTCTTATCTATAAAACTGTCCTAGGAAAAGTTAATGCCACTCGTATTTCATCAACCGAAATGGGTATCACCTTGCCGGTACGTGCTCTTTATGTGAAGCTCTTTTATGAATACGCGAGCTATGCTCCCTTTTCGCTTCGTGAATTCCGACGTAGTAAGGTTTTTTTTTTTTTATTGGAGGTTTAACGACCACCGTGAGCAACTCAATGGGCTATAAGCAGTCACCCGTCCCTAATTTAGGGTCACTGGTTCCAGGGAAAGGAGAGAGCCAGTGCCGTAAGACAAACACAACATCCATGCCTCACCGGGATTCGAACCCGGACCCCTTTCGGACGAATGATCAGAGGCCATCGCTTAGACCACTGCGCCACCAGGGCGGCAGTAAGGATTTGCACCGAGGTACATTGATTCCAGGCGCTCTCAAAAAAAATGATTGCTCGTTTTGACGAAAATGGATGTGTACCTGTTCAACCAGGGCGAGGGCGCAAACTATAAATTCCGAAGTGTTTGAAGATATAGCCACGCTATTCTGGATTGCTCCATTGATAATGTACCAGGTTCAGATTGTGCATGCGCAGTGTCACTGAAGCTGGATGTGCACTACACCACAGTATGGAAGGCACTGAGAAGGCTGTCGCATTTTTTTTCATACAAGATCAGCCACCCCCAACAAAAGCACCCGATTGACCTTTGCACTGACCTACTTTGCTGGAATAGAAGTGGCCGCTGTGTGGCCATGGGAGATCTTTTGAAGCGACGAGGCATATTTTCACCTTAATATAACAGTCAACACGCATAATTATCACATATGGGCATTGCAAAATCCTCATGCATTTTAACAGATTCCATGGCACTCACCCAAAGTCACAGTGTGGTGTTGCTTCACAGCCACATTTATCCTTGGTCTATTTTTTTAAACGACATTACATCCACGGGCCCTGTTACTTGCTCCGTTAATGCCCAGTGTTATCGAGAGATGCTGAAAATTATTTCTACTTGAACCGCAGCTGCGACAATGTTTTGCGTCGACTATTTTATGCACAATAGGATGCCTCCACATATCGGACGGTTCGTACAGATGTTTCTGAGACAACATTTCACCAAGAACAGAGTGATCAGTAGCTTCTTTCCAACACCACGGCCACCTCGTTCTTCGGAACTTAAACCCTGTGACGTCTAGTTGTGGGGACACGTAAAACGTAAGATACATCAAGGCGACGTTCCTAACCTGGTAGCCTTGCAAGACGGTTTCACATTGCATGTGCGAAGCATAACGGAAGATCAGTTACATTCGGCAGTTAAACACACTGCTCATTGACTTCAGGTTCTGCAATTTAACAATGGCGACGACATTGACTGGTACCGATTGCACCGCTAAGGTCGCTATCATTCTCCCTTGTACAATTAGATACCGGAGACAATAAAACGTCTTGAACACAACATTTGTGTTGGTTTTCTGCTTCGATTTTTGTGTGTTTTCCTTAATATCGCCGAAAACGGTCAATATTATCGCAGCTAGCAACACCAGGAGTCCCTTAGATGTGACTTTTGGATTTTTTTCTTTTTCGGAATCCTCTTCCTCATGTCCTGAATTGTCAGCATACCAAATTTTGTTGCTTTTGGGCTGCCAGATATCTCTCCACACAGTGTTTACTTGGGATACTTTAAATATGATCACTCTGTACATTAATAATAGCAACAACATGGAAACTGTGGTATTAGCTTCATACTTGCAGGATGTGTACAACATGTTAACATATGTAAAGATTAAAATGTCAGTCAACATGTGCATGCTGCTAGGGATAATCGCACTTTGAACTCTCCAGTATTGAGTATAAAGTGCTGGCTGAAACGAGACGTCGCAATTAGTGAAGAGCTGACATTCAGTTGAAACGGTGTTTCTCGTGACTCACTATGCTCCGTCACAGAAGACGTTCGTATCATGAACACCTGACGACAATGTGCGAGAAAGGATTGTTGGGATGTGAGATACTGAATATTCATACTGCGAAATTACCACTTCTACCGGACGAACCACCATTGGAGTGATGAGAATATGGCGTCAGTGGACAGATGGCATATGGTCGCACAGAACTCCATGAAACTGACCGTAAAATCGCACGACTGCTTTAGATGGTTGACATTTCTACCGCACCAAGCGCACAGCGAAATCCACGATATCAGCGCATAAGTGGTGCACTGTCACCGGTTAGGTTTGCTCTGCAGCACAGTTCTGCATTGTCTGCTTAACAGAAGACTCATTGCGGCGCATTCTTTTCATCCTAAACCACTGACACCTCAGGCTGCAATGCTATCTCGGATACAGACATTGGCTGGCTGATGAGCAACAGGTCTTGTTTTCTGACCACTCATGATTAAGCTTGATGCACCGTGATGGTCGCACACGTGTTCAAAGTAAAGAGTAGATATTTAGGGAAAACTCAACCTCCAGCAATACTTTAGGAATGTTTCAGGAGTAGAGGTGATGCCCTTTCTTCAGAGTTATAGTTGCCCTATACCCCTGCTGGACAATGCTCATTCACATGTAGCCCGGAATGTCTGAGACTTGTTCCATGCACGGCAGATACATCTTTCCTGGCCTGCACGTTCTTTGGATATGTCCTGGACCGGGCATGTCTGTCATGGTGACTAAGCGACCGGCTATCCAGCGCCTCTGTCAGTCACTACAAATGGAGTCAACACTGGTCTCGCATAGAAGCAGCGTGGTAGGGTATTCCCTAGGATGATTATCAGGAAAGCTCTTCTATTCAACTCCACGCCGTGTAGATGCAGTAATTTTTGCTCGAGGTGGCTTCACACGATACTTAGTTTTGAAGACAAATAATTGTCATAGCTTTAGAAATGTATTACGTTATCTCTTGTAATATGAGGAATATCTGAGAGAAATTTCCTTTGAACAGCGCGATTCTTTCTTATTGTTAAAATTTTAACAAAAAGTACCGTACCATGCTTGGATGCAGGAGACATCAAAATGCCGAATTTTCCTTGTTTTCGTTTAATTTTAAACATATCGATCAGAGACTGTTGCTCCTAATGTCTAAAAAGAAAGTTCAGTTTTTTAGTTGAAATCAATTTCACGTTGGCTTTCCTAGTAAACATAATTTTTCCTCCTAACAGAACAACCTAAAATTCTTTTCTCGGACATTTTGAACTAGATTGTTCATTTTATTATTAAGGAAGCGCGGTCACTGTGCGCTGCTTGAAATTTTCTGCTATACCTTTAAGTAACTGATGAAATTATCGACTTCAAAGAGGGTACCTGGATGACCCAAAATCTCTTTCCTTTTAAAGTTAGTGTATCGACAAGGTGCTGAGAAATGTTTAAGCGCAAAGGAAGATAATCCTTTGTTCAAATGTAGCTTGCTCCCGCAACGCACGATGATAATGGACTTTCCACAGGTATCTGCTCCTCAAGAGAAACGTTGTTAATCCGTAATAGCCTTCAAGGCACCCCTTACGTTTATCAATTCTCTCATCTAATAATTAAGTTTTCTGATTATACAGTGAAAGATTTTATAAAGTTTCTTGACGATTACGACTTGAAATTTATTTTGCCCATAATGATTTTTTACATACATATTTGAACCTCAAAGATTTCTATGTGCTTCATCATCATCATCATCATCATTGTCAACCATTATCAATCCACTGCTGGACGAAGGTCTCCCCAAGTTTCCTCCACAACGGTTTATCTTGTGCCAGTCTCCTCCATGTCACTCCCGCTAACTTTCGATTTCCATCCACCCATCTCCCATGTGCTCTTCTTCTGGGTCTTTTCCTGTCCCTTGGAATCCAATCTAAAATTTCGGCTGTCCGTCGATGGTCTGTCCTTCTGGCAGTATGCCCAGCCCATTGCCATTTCAGGGATTTAACTCTGATCATGATGTCTTCCACTCTTGTCATTTTTCGGATCCACGTGTTCCTCTTCTTATCTCTCCTGGTTACACCAAGCATGCACCTCTCCATGCTTCTTTGAGTTGTCTGCAGCCTTTGTATGTCTCTTTTAGTTAAGGTCCACGTCTCTGCACCATATGTAAGCAATGGAAGGATGCATTGATTAAACACTTTTCTTTTAAGAAATAAAGGCATATTGCTCTTGAAAATTATGCTGTTTCTTCCAAAAGCTCTCCAGGCAAGTTTTATACGCCGATTAATTTCTTCGTCAATATGACCCTCACTTGATATCTGATGTCCAAGATAAACGTACGTGTCTGTTATCTCCAGTTTTTCTCCATCAATCGATAAATCTTCATTTCGTGTAAACGCATTGAGCATCAGTTTTGTCTTATGAAAGTTCATTTTTAATCCAACTTCTTTACTCTTGTCAGCAAGTTCTTGGATCATACTCTGCAGCTCTGATGGGGTAGTTGCAAAAATGATTATGTCATCAGCAAAACGAAGGTGGGTTAGATAATCTGAATTACTCTTTATCCCATTGTTTTCCAAGTTCAGTGATTGAAAAACATTTTCCAATGTGGCATTAAAGAGCTTCGGAGATATGGTGTCACCTTGTCTCACTCCCATTACAATTTTTATGTGTGTTGTATTTTCAAACAGCCGAATCTTTGCACTGGTATTTTCATAGATGTTATTAATAATATTAATGTAGGCATCTTCAATACCGCAGGATTTCAGAGCCATTGTAATTGCTGATGGTTTCACCGAATCAAAGGCTTTTTCATAATCGATAAAAGCCATGCACAAGGGAAGTTCATATTCCCTCGCTCTTTCAATTAGTTCTCTGAGCACGTGGATATGATCTATTGTGTTGTACCCACTCCTGATTATAGCTTGTTCTCTCGGTTGAGCCATGTCCAGTGTTACCTTCAGCGGTGTGAAATAACTTTAGTAAAGATTTTCTGAACCACTGATAGGAGGCTGATAGGTCTGCAGTTCCTGAGATCCTCAATGTCACCTTTTTTATGTAGCAGGATCATTATAGGGTTGTTCCAATACTCAGGAATCTTCCTTCCTTTAAGGCATCGAGTGAAAATTTGGGCGAGTACTGTTTCGACTTCTCCACATGCTTCTTGTATGACGTCTACAGTAATTCTATCTTCTCCTGGAGCGTTTCCCCGCTTCATGTTCTTGATTTCATGTGTAACTTCTGCTGGGAGGACTGGAAGAACTCTGGTACTGGTACGTTCCATGATGTCTGGAGTACATGCATCATCCCTTTCATATAACTTGGAGTAGAAATCTTTCACTCTTGTCAAAATTTCGCCTCTATTTCTTGTTACAGAACCATATTCTTCTTTTCTTAGTGCCTATGTGATTATACGTCAGTGTTTTTATATGTTCTTATACGTCAGTATTTTATATATGGTTTAACGGCTGAATTAAACGACAAAAGATTTCGCAAAGTTTCAACCAGTCAGTCTATGGTTGTACACTCAGATAAGAGTTGTTTAGAATGTCTTGTGCTGTTGCTTTATTGATTTTTTTTTATGTTTCATCCTAAGAAAGGAAAATTCTAGGAAACAATTCAATATTTGCCTACACACAAAGGTTAAATTTCTTTGAGTGTCTTATGCATCTGAAGTTATCATTTGCAACAGTAGCAAAGTGAGATTTTTTGGGAAAAAAGGTGAATAAGATTATATCTTCAAATGTTTTGTGATTAAAATGCTTGCATCTGTCAACGAATAGGAAAATCACTGGTTTCTATTCAGCCATACTGTAACTTTCGCATGCGTAATATAGCTACGAATTATATTCTGAACAAAGTTTATTTTAACAATATGATTTGAGTAAGGGTGTTAAGAAAACATACGGGATACATTGGTCTCCGTGGCAGTCTTGAACGTTTATAATTATTCCAGTCTTGAACGTTTATAATTGTATTTACCTTTAGTTAGGGAATCGATGCCTCTGAAAGTACAATATTCTCTTCTGAGAATTTTTGATACCACGTATATCAGTCTGCATCAAAACGATTTTGTTTTATTTCCCATGCTTCTTTTCTAGTCCACGAATTTGCGATCACTAGTCAAATGGTATCGGATCATACTCTTTTGGAAGCACAGTCTAGAGACACAAACAACTCCCCTCTATATTTTGAAACCAGCTCACCTGACTTTTTTAGAAATTTCTGATGACCATTCGAATGACCCAAAGTCAAGCATGTTAGTATTTTTATAAGTAGCACTCCACCAATCGTTTAAAATTTTTTGAGATGGTGATGTTTTTTTCCATACTCCAAAGTTCTTTTTATTCATTTAATTTAAGTTTTACAACTTTTTGGTGGTAGGAAAATTTGCAAATCTTGGTTTCACAGGTAATTTCGCTTATTTCCAAAATCAACTTATATATTTTAAATTTACAGTTTGCAAATTTATTGTCGGCGAAAAATATGCCGTTTAAAATCAATATGCAAAATGCAATCAGATATTATAATTTTGTATGAACTTCTCTAGGTTAGACATGTACGAACTACAAATTATGATGAGGAAACGCTTAAAGACATTTAATGTGCTGTTTATTCAAAATACAAAATATTTCCGGTTACTCATTTTGAAAGTAGTTATCCGGTATGCTTCACAATTTATTTTCTGCTGCGAACGTGATCCAACATGCGAAATTGATTTACTCCAAGTTCTTTAAAGGCATAAAAATTATACCGAAGTACCAAGGTATTATAGTTAACCCGTATTTATGCAAATCAAAGGAACTGTATGTAAAGAACGGCACATGAGGAGGTCATGAAAAAGTACAACAGCACCTGATACTGATCTCTGTTAATTAGTGCTATATTTGTTCTTCAGATGGAAAAGGCAGAGAACTGACAGGAGTTCGACAAAAAACAGATTATAATGGCCAATCAACTGGGTTCCGGAATTTCCGTAAAAATAAGTCTTGTGGGATGCACAAGGTCAATCGTCGTTATTGACTTCAAACCCAATAGCAGAAAGTTTCCGAATATTCAGTGACAGATATCGTGGTGCCGAAAAATAATGTGCAGGGGTGCACTGGGCCGCACGACAACTGGGTGAGGAAAACAATAACAATTTGCACAGGTAGAAATTAAAAAAAATAAGAAAGAGAAAAGATAACACCCCATTATTTTACTTAAAATGACGTAAGTACTGCAGCAGTTCTACAGGATGAAGAACTTATTTCTGATTATACTTTATGCAACAACTTGAAAGCAGCTCAGTTTTCAACACTAACCAAAAAGTATTGTCATGAAAGAAATACGGGATTACGCCATATAATACAAATTTTGAAGATGACAATCCTATTTTTGGCATAAATGTGACAAGGATGGTAAGTCAGATAATATCCGAAAACTTGAATTCTTTTTTCATCGTTCTGGAGCGGGACTCGAACCCGCTTCTCCCAGAAAACGCCTAGGTATGCTAACCAATACACCACCCAGGACGACCAAGTTTCAAGTTTCTGATCAATTTGAATTTAACCATTACAGGATTCGCTAGTCGAAGCAAGCGGCATTGATGTTTAGCGAATCTGGAGGTTAATAATCCTATCCCGTGATTGCCCGGAGTAGATAAATCATGAAAGAAATACGGGATTACGCAATATAATACAAATTTTGAAGAAGACAATATGATTTTTGGCGTAAATGTGACAAGGATGGTAAGTCAGATAATATCCGAAAACTTGAAAAAAAATTTTCATCGTCCTGGAGCGGACGTTCTTTTTTTTTTTTTTTTATACGAAAATTTTTTCAAGTTTTCGGATATTATCTGACTTACTATCCTTGTCACACTTACGCTTAAAATCGCATTGTCATCTTCAAAATTTGTACGAAAAGTATTGATTTGTGGAAAAAGCATTATGCTTTATTTCAAATAATTTTGTTCAAAGATATTTTAAAAGTCAGGAATTTTTCAAATTCATTTTAAACAATAAGTTCGAGTAAAATATTAAATATTTGCAATTTCTAGAGGGAACTTTAAAAGTGTTGTCTTGATGAAGGTAATTCAACATCAAAAAAGAACGGAGATATTTCAATTCGGATAATTTGTATCTTGACCATATCAAAATTTGGTCCACGGGATTTTTATGATTCGAAAAAATATTCCAATTTCTCCACTACAAGTAATGTGCGGTAGTGAAATCAATAAATTTAAATGATGAAAAACTGTGTCATAAGGATTATATTTTGGGATATATTTTCAAATATTTCCCGAAGGCATTACTATGAATTTTTCATGGTTTTTGCATTCAAAATTTCTGGTCTTTAGGAAATTAAATTTTTAATTTCAGTTCGGGATATGCTACCAAAAACATAATGCATCATTCACCTTGAAGAGTTAACAAATAATATATCGGAAAGAGTTTTCTAAAGTTAAAGAAATGCAGCAGATTAGAGTTAAGAAAAGGAAAATAAAAAAAACAATAAACGTTAAACAGGAAACAAGGTTACACTAGATATGATCCCAGAAAATATAACTAATACGAATGAAGGACGTCGAATATCAATCACATTTGAACTACGATGCCTGCTGGAGATTCTATTCCAAGCTTAATCTTGGGCAAAGGTGTTCGTGCACGACAAATATTTGCTTCATAAGCATCTCCTTAAATCCGTATTACTACGAGAAAGAAATGAACTGACTAATTTGTCTGTATAGGAAATCGAATGCTGAGGTATATTTCACATTATCTTACCAACGTTTGCTAAAAGGTTTTGCGTTATGTTCGCTTTTAGCACGCCAAATTATGTGTTACATCATATCTCAGTTTCGAAATCAAGCTTCCAGATTCAAGAAGCTTTTTTAGGAAATAATGTGAAAGCCAAAGCAGGTACAGGTTATATAACTTAAATTATATATACCTAATTATTTTTATAAAGTACTGCACCTAAGAATAAATTTAGTTTACAACAAGAGTCGCAAAACTGCGACCTGCTACTCACCGAATCCAGCCCTCGGGGAGCTGTGATCTGGCCCTCGGGAAATATGTGGACAACATGTGTGATAAATTTGTTTTTTGTGTTGATCACTGTGTCACAATTATTAGTATGTTGAAAGCTTTATTTGAAAGAGGTGTGATGATTTTTACAAGCACGAATAGCTTTTCCATCTATTTCAGGACGCATTTAAATGAACGATTAATGAAGTTGAAAATAACTTCCAGTTGGAGTTATTAGATTTGCAATCTAAAGATAATCTGAGGTCGCTGTTTAACCCGTTAACGACCGTAACGCTAAAAACTCCGGTACAAACAAACGACCATAGCTACCCGAAACGCCGGTCCAGAGTGAGTCAGATTTCGCATTCTTACCTGTTGTTTAAATTTACTCAACACATAAGGGATCGGCAGGAGTCACCGTCCGACACAATTGTTGTTACTAAGCAAAAAACTGGAACAACAAACTGTTTTGGGCGTTATATTATTCAGAGTGATACGCGATTTTAGGTAATGGTCTTTAAAGGGTTAAGAGCACATATTTGCATTATATTGGGTAAAATGGTAATGCATGCCCAAATGTGGAAATGTGATATTCCTACCCGCTTTAAGTTATAAGTGCTGTTCAGATGGAATGGAATACAAAAGGCAAACTCAAAACGAATTTGTATGTCCAAATTAAATAAATACTTATATATTTTTCACAGAAAGCTCATCAACATCAGGCAAACATTTCATCAACATATCACAATACCATTAATAATATTTCACAGGAACTTTATTCTACAGCACGAGTAGCCGCAAGTTTCCATCTGTTTTACATCACAAGTAAGCGCGATATTTTTATTCATTTCCTCATATGGCACCTCATTACTGATCGTTCGATGAAATTTGTGGAGAAGAAAATAAAAGAAGAGATCCATAAGGAATTCAAAGTTATTTATTAACTACAAAATTCTTTCAGCACTATGTAACGGCGTATGTGAATTTATCTTTTTCTGATGGACGATTATATGAGTTACCAGCATAAGCAACAAATATTTGTCCTCCCTACAGGATGTATTGTGCATTATTTTCGGCAGATATTTTGCACAAAGTGATTCCGTGCAATTTCATACAAAAAGTAATATTTTAAGTCGTACTCTGAAACGTTCAGTACGGCAGCAAGCAGGGTGAAATAATACAAAATTTTAAGCTATCTAGTGTTAAAATTAACCGTTAAGAAATTCCACTGAATATATGCACTATGTTTTCCAACAGAACACTAAAAAGATCATTTTTTCAATTTCTCTATTGGTCATGGAGATATTGATAAAAATATGATCTGCGTATAGATAACCTCCTGGAAAACCCGTGGATTACCTTGAGAACCCAATATGCGAAAACCAACCATTTTGCATCATAACCGGCGTGTGACAGAAAAAATGTCTGCACTTTATGAGCACATAAGAGGCAAAATACGTCATTAGGTTGGTGTTCCTAATAATTTGCTACTTGTGTATTTATGTAACTTCGTATTAGTTATAAGAACTTCATACTGCATTTTAATATACATATCTTAGATAATGCAGTCGGTGAAAAATGGTTTATGTTCTGGTAGTAAGGCACATTCCTTTTCATTATATATAGTGATACATCTGTCTACTAAACTGTGACAATTGATGTTTTTATAAAAACGTGCACTGACGCATAGTAACGATTTTACTTAATCAGGTAGTACAAAATTACATATTTTAATAATATTTTTCATGGATTTCAAATTTAGTTTTTGTTTTGTGTTCTTGGACTGCTGTTCACTTTTTTGCAGTTCTTTATTCAAAACAAATATTTCATATAATTATAAGAAAAAGTTGAACTTTCTTTCTTCTTTATTTCAAATTTTAAAAGGGCTTAATCAAGCTTGTGAGTGAACTTGTAATTACGCAATTTGAATCAGGCTTGCTCATACGCCAATAATAGTTTCTCAATAGATTTGGAGTCTTTGCATGTTTTTCAAATATCTTACCAATAATGATTTGAAAAATGTTGTAGAAAGTACTAATGAGAGCAGATAATCCTGAAGAGATACTGTCCCATGCTGTCATTATCCACAGTGCCTCAGCTGTGTTCTTCAGTTTGCCGGTAGGGGTTAAACGGCCGTTACCACATAGCAACCATTCTTTCTAAAGGCGTTAAAGGTGGTCTTTGAAGCACTTGTTGCAAAGTCAAGTAGCCGAAGCTTTTTCGTCGTGTCAATTGGTATGATAACAACTGTGTTGAATTTTCAAAACCGTTGACTTTTGACATTCGGTTTTAGTTTCCTTATAAATGCATCTAGGGATACCGAATCTTAACGGAATGTGGCTGGTATATTGTTCCTCGCTGATTTCTTCCACTGCATCAAAAGTTCAAAGGCCATTGATTGCATTTAATAATGATTCCATTAAGTAGCCTCTGTGCAGATTTTTATTGTTTAGAATCCGATATTGTTAAAGCTTTCCTCCCTAATATGGCACTGCTAGCATCCCTGTTAAGCAAAATTTGTCATTCCGACTAGTCTTGAACAAACAAACACGGCACCCATATTATCCAGTCCTTTCTTATACGGCGTATTGAAATAAAAGGGTTCCCATCATCTTTTCGTTTTTGAGACAGCAAATAATTACGTTCCCGAGAGAGAAGAATGATATTCCTCAGTTATTCCTCAAATTTTCCTTCGAAGTCATTTGGCCAATTTCGTCTTCAAAAACTTCATCTAGGAGGTTATAACTCGTCCCTCGGCAGAAATCCGCCTGTCGACCCTATGTTAACTCTAAACTGCTGCCGCCATATCTTGCGTAGTGGCGCATCTTCCAACGTTTTTACTGTTTCTGTTTCCGGTGATATAGGGAGTCAATTCATCCGTTTCGCATGCACATACTCTGTAACGACATGTTCCTAATGTTTAAAAAGTCCTTCTTCTGGTTCACAAAATAATTTGTGCTATGAATGCAAATGTTCAGTGCTGTCTTGGATATTATACAATGTCGCACATTAGCTTAGGTTACGGTGTATATTCTAGCTTAGAAGCAGTAGTTGCTTCCCTCTGCACATCTTACCACCTACCACCATAAATTTAACATGTGCATAACAACTATGGCGCATTGATATCAAAAATGCGTAACTCTAGATACACTGCCGTCTACATAGTCAATTATGACCGAAGTAATGAACGCGTATAAAAATAAAATATTGCATCAATTCCCTTCTCACGTTCACTGCTAGTGAATAACTAAAAGTTTGCTTAAGGCAACGAAAATAAAATCTGCAACTATTACAATTGCATATAAGATACTGGAATTTTTCTACTATCGTTATTTAAGGCTTTAAGTCTGATGTAAGTTAAATGGTGCTGTATAATGTGTTGAAAGATGACTATAGATAAGATCATTAAAACATTATTACAGTGGTCTGCATGGATTTCGAAGTTTACAAATAAAATAGTGCTTGTAGGGGAATTATTTTTTCTGACTTCAGAAATACACTGGCGGAAAGTGAAAAAAAAACACCAAGAAGGAGACATCTGATACCAACGAAATTTATCTTAAAAACGGAATACAGAGGATAACGTCATCAAAACATTATGGCAAAATACAGCTGTATTTGCTGGTAAACTGAACAGTAACATTTCAATGTAACATGGTTAGTACGAGGTTGAACCGCCATAAACTGCGTCACATTGTGCATTTCTGGCATGGAGTCTGTCGTACAGATGTTGGATGTGGGTTTGGGGTATTGAGTTCCAAGCATCCTCAACCTAGACACGTAAATCGGGGATGGTCGTGGCTGGCCGTGAAGACCGGATAAGTCGTTGTCTAATAAAATCCGACACGTGCTCAATGGGGGACAAATCCGGTGAACTTGCAGGTCATGGAAGTTGCCTCACACCCTGAAGTGCATGCTGCGTTGCACGTGCCGTGTGTGGGCGTGCGTTATCTTGCGAGAAAACACCAAGATGGACCGACCTTACAAATGGCACAACAACGGGCTGAATGATGCTGTTGATGTAGGAGTTGCTGCTTAACGTACCCGGTACAAACACTAGTTGCGTACGGGAGTGATAGCTGATCGCTCCCTACACCAGGAGAACAGGTGTAAGCCCTGTGTGTCGCTGGCGTATGCAAGAAGGGTGGAGACGCCCTCCTGTGCGTCTGCGAACACGCATACGGCCATCGAAGGCTCCCAAGCAGAATCTGCTTTCATCGCTAAACACGACAGATCGCCATTGTGTTCTCCAGTGTAGACGTTGGCGACACCACTGTAGCCGTTCCTGACGGTAGGCTGGAGTCAGAGGCACACGTGCACGTAGTCCTACATCCAGTAGACTGTTGCGGATTATTCGCACAGTCACCTGAGGTGCAACGGCAGCTCAGATTTGCATAGCAGTGGATGTTCTGCTTGACAACGCCACTCTTCTCATGCTTCGATCGGTCCGTTCATCAGTCCGTCTGTGACTCCCGGTTACACGTCTTCTCGTGTGGGAATGTTCCTCGGACCATCTACGCCACTATCGTACCACCACCGCTACTGCCCGTCCAATTCGCTCCGCAATACGACGATACGACCACCCGGCCTCGCGGAGTCCGACTATTTGAGTCATATGTTAAAGAGATGATAAAGCAAGGTATTTTATTTCATAAGTCTTTCAGAAATTAAGACGTTCATAAATGTTATTGTTTTTAAACAAAACGAAATATTTTCCTCGGATGATAATATGTATTAGTATGCTTGGTTGGAATGTGATTTGCGAACATAAGTATACATTGGTTAACCAGTTTGTGAGAAAGATAATTATGCCACTTTTGATGCTATTTTCTCTGTAATTCAAAGACTATTACAAAATCGAGTGCAGTTTTAGCTTGCCACAGCATGACATGTCGGTTTTCTTCAGTAGCGGCCGTACTAAAATGGCTTACGGAAGAAGTGGCGTACCACGTCGATGTTTTATAAGGAGAAGAACAAAAAGGGAATGGCATAGCTTTAATTTCGGAAAAATGAAAAAAATCTCGCTCAATGAATAATTATCAGTATATTAACCATTCATTTATTATATCATGCAGAACTTTTGCCCCACTGCCACTTGACCTGTTGGTCAGTTTCAGTCTTCCATCGTGATCATTACCTAAGCTGAAATTTTCTTTGCATCGATTAACAAAAATCCACTTGATTCTAATTAAACGATTGATTTCATTATATATATATATATTTCCTTTTTGTCAACGTCTCTTTGAAAATTCCACCAGTATTAATTGAATTTCTGTTGATCCAGCAGAACTCTGAACATGATGCAGATGTAACGTGTCTGTACTTTTCGCACGATTGCGAGTTAGTAAAGATGTATTACGTGCGTAGGTGGCACCACTATATGTCTTGCTTAGAAATAGAAGCGAAGCGCATGAGGGCTCGGAATATTCTCCAATGCAAAACACGTTAAGAAGGAAAGGAAATCTATTATAAGAAATAGTCCAACCACGGTTAATCCTCATTTGCTAGGGACATCACCACAGCTTACACGGTTTAGTAGCCTCGCTTTTAAAGAACATGTACAGGTGTTTCGCATGATCACGAATTAGAAAGGGATATCAGGTACCTTAGCGGCTTCACAACATCTAATGTGTGGAAATAGAAGGGAAGAGTGCGTGGGCCCAAAATATCACCCAAGGAAGATCAAGATGAGAAACAAGAATCTGTATTAAGCCAGATTCTAGCCTCGAATAATTGTTGTTGGATGCGACCCAATCACCCGCTTTGTGGTTATTGCGATATTATAATAATAATAATAATAATAATAATAATAATAATAATAATAATAATAATAATAATAATAATAATAATAATAATAATAATAATAATAATAATAATAATAGCAATAATACCTCGCCGAGGGTGCCAACTTGTCACGATGGTGAGACGTGTGTATCCCGATGAGGTTATGAGATATGCTGGCGGCAGCATTGCTACCAGCAGGGCCACTCAAATCAGAGTGGTCTTTACTGAGGAGCCAGACTAAGAGTACCCAACAACCATCAACGATGATGAAAAGAAACAAAAATAATTCCACACAAGATTGGTCTTCGCGCGGGTCGACATGGACCGCGTCAGGGGTTATGGCGACTGGACACTTGTAGACAACTGGGCTTCAGGGCTCAGCAGATCCTGTTGAGGAACCAGGACAGGCTGCTGCGATGCTACTGGAACAAAAGAAACGGACAACTTGAGCAGTTGCTGAAAATCGAGAAATCATGAAATGCCATTTCCAGGCAACTCCATGGACCCGTGGTTTTCAAAAAAGAATGATGCGAATTTAGAAAAGAAAACTTCCATACAGTGTAATAACGGAACAAAGAATAATGAATCAAAGAAGATTTATCATCACGAACCAGGTATTTACAGAACTGGAATTGCAAAAGATGGATAAATTGGCAAAAGAAGGACCAACACAAAATAAGGCCAACATCGTGCAAAACGTCGTGCTGGCAAAGCCTGAAGATCAAGTAGCAGAAAATATTTTACCCGAAGAACAATCTGTGAAACAACATGACAGCCATGAATTGAAACAGCAGCAAAGCCTTCTTAAAGAGAAAATTTTAAACCATATCATACAAGGTGATGAACGACAAAGTCTTCCTCTTATTCGTCAAATATGAAACAAACAAGTGAAACATATGTTAAAAACTCCAAATGATGTCGTGGACAAAATTCCAACAAATAATTTAAAGGAAAGAAACCAGCTCATGTAGAGTACAGCTGCCATGGTAACCGTGCAATTTGGTTACAAGATGCCAAAGAAGGAAATGCCAGGCACACCTAAGCGGAAAATTCGGCTAGAAAAGAAAAGAAATCAACTCTGTAGTGACATCAGTAACTTAAAATGGCTGAAAGACGGAAAAGGAAAATAATTGTTGAAATTTTGGAAGAATTAAAACAACGAGTAACAGCTACCGCAAAGAAAACCGAAAAATATGACGGACGCATAAAACAGTACAAAGAAAATGCGCAATTTCGGAATCAGCAACAAGTATTTTAAAAATGATTGAGATAAAAGGCTATTCGAATAGACATAAGTTGATGTAAGGAAGATGCCTTGAAATTTTCGAAATAAATTTGGGAAAGCCCAGTTGAACATAATAAAAATGCCTTGTAGATCAACGATGTTTGCCTTCAGAATTATTCCACAGAAGATTGGATGAAAACAGTTCGCACATTCCTTATAATGAAAGATCAAGGAAAAGGCAATGAACCTACTAACTATCGTCCAATTACATGCCTCGCAACGAAATTCAAACTTTTCACAAGAGTACTAGCAAGAATAATATATGACTACTCATGGAATAACAATTTGTACCCAATAGAACAGAAGGGGAACTTCAAAAGGTAAAGAGGCGCAAAAGACTAGCTGCTAAATGCAAAATGGTACTAAAAAACCCCAAAAGAAGAAAAACAAATCTGAATATGGTTTGGGTAGATTATAAAAAGGACTTTGACTCATTGCCACACAGCTGGATTAACACTTGTTTGGAACTATTTGGAGTTAGCAAGAACATCTGCCGATTCCTCAAAAAAAATATGAGAAACTGGAAAACAGTGTTACATGCATATGGTGAAGAACTCGGAGAAATTAATATCAAGAGAAGCATATTTCAAGGAGATTCTTTGTGGCTTTTATTGTTTAATACCTCTTTAATTCCATCGTCAATGATTTTGAACAAAACGAAAATGGGCAACTACATTTCGGACCAACATGAAAAAATCAACTACCTGCTGTACATGGATTACCTTAAATTGTAAGCAGAAAGCTCCGCCGAACATGAAACATTGCTGCATACAGTGCAAATATTTAGTGGCGATACACACATGGAATTTGGACTGCAAAAATGTGCAATACTATCCATGCGCCGAAGAAAAGTCCAGAATACAGATAGAATTGAACTAGAAAATAGTAAATTAAAGAAATCATTTTCATATATTGAAAATTATAAATACTTTGAAATTCTCGAATTAGATAACATGTTATATACAAAAGTCAAAAGTCTGACTCAGAGTGATTATATCAAGAGAGTAAGAACAATGAAAAAAATTGAAATTAACACTAAATGTTGGAAATACAATCAAAGCCATAAATACATCAGAGAAAAAGCAACGAAATATTCCATTTCAATTTCAAAAATGCATGCGTATCGTTCCTGCAATTATAGTAATAAGAAATCTAAATCGAAGTACCTTACATGCGTTTGTTATTCCAACTACGATGTTAAATTATGAATGACTAAACGTTATTAAATCTTTAGGTCCAAAATGACAATATAAATATACTGGTTCCTATAAATTAAACACCGAATGGAAAAAGCATAATAACTCAACAAGTATGCAACCGATTCGGGTGTAATTTAGTGGTAAGCTTTACCAGACCCAACGCAAAAAAAAAAAAAAGGTAAGATCATGTGATAAAAAGCATTTACATTTTGTATCATTGATGCAAATATGAAAACACAGAAATATAGGTATCATGATGAAATAGGAAAACGTTCTTAAATACGGAATGTGGTTACCCCGAACAGGAACGCAGGCCAGACAGCAATATTCCATGCTGTTAATTATGATGTCGAGCGGTTCATGGGTAGCTGCGTCCATTGCTCCATCAAAGCAGTTCGGAGCCGATGAGGGTTCTGGGAGGGGAATGGAGGTCAGCAACACACCTCCCGAGAGCATCACAGACATGCTCAATTGGATTCAGAACGGCAGAGCATGATGGCCGCTCCATTCGGACTATACAGCTCCTATTCCTGGTACTGGTGCACGAGGTTAGCTGTGTGAGTACTGGCTGTATCCGCCTGCGGTACATATGTATATCCAATGGCGGCTGCATACGAACAAACAGTAGGGTCCAGGATGTCGTCTCCATGTATCTAAACATTGCGTTTTCCATGTGGCAACACACAGTGTGTCGGTACTGCTTCCTAACGGCTTGCTTGCCCGCACTAGAAAACTACCACTACCACAGGTGTCTCTTTCCTGGATATTTGAGGGAAGATAGAGAGTAAAGGCCTGTCTGCGGATGTATATTCGGCGAGAATCACTTTGTAAACAGCATCGCGACTGATCAGTGAACAGAGCGGAGCTCCACTAATTTTGAGTCCAGTTCACATGCATTTGTACCTAACTGAAACGTTTCCTCCGGTGAAGGGGGATAAGGGTTGTTCGTATTACCGGTCACCGAGCACACAGTTCTCCTGCTTGTAACCTTATGCGTACCGTCGGTGCTGATACCGTCTGACCGGTGGATGTCGCAAGCGCAGATCTGAGATGAGTCTGTGTAGCAGTCCTTTTCTGCCGTGCCGAAAGCCGCAAGTACCGGTCATCAGCAGATGTCGTCGCTCTTGGCATACCTTGGCTGTACCTTCGGGAAGATGCATTCGTGGCTTAGAACTGCTGTCATATCCTGCTGACTACAGAACGATAGACCCTGAGCTACCTTGCGACGTCCTCCTGCCTTTGCCCAGCTTTGAGTCGACCTATCACTTTGTAGCGCAACTCTGCTGGTAAATGACGGCCCAAAACCAGATAAACGAATTTCCTATCTCGAAAATTTGTCATTCACCGCCGCTGATAAATTGGTGATTCCCACCGAAACAGCTGGTTTTAAGCTCTTGCGCATTTGCAAAAAGCGCTGAGAGCGCCACTCATTTGCCTTCAGTACATCAATGATGTATGCTTTCGCCCGTAACACATGTATATTTTGTGCAATTGAACTATATTTTGCCCAGTTACCGCGGTTTTTCGGTTTGTTGTCTAATTTATGGGAATTCGTGTAAATTTATGGAAATCACTGTGATTTTTGTTTTCATTAAAATAGAGAGAGAGAGAGAGTAAATACTTCACAGAATTTCTTCAGAGGAAACGAATATTTTTATCAATTTCATGCAATATTGTTACAAAATTAGATATTACTTGTAGTATTATTGTTTTGTTATACTAAAATTTTTGAAATAATTGTCCAAATATTGACATAATTTGCCCAAATCTACATGAGAAAATATTTTTTACAGAGCTTCGAATTTTTATATGCCCGGTATTTTTAAAAAGCACAAAATTTTGATTATGTTCCCTTTAAATATGCGTTATTAAACAAATTGTTGTCCTATATTATACGGATTCAATAGAATAAAAAATCGTACTTTAGTTTGCAGTTTTTATTTCATAAAAGGCACTATATATATTTTTTTTTTAATTTATAATTTGAATTCGTTTCATTGGCACGAAGCGATTTAAACACCTTTAAGTAGGTTAATTTATTTTTGACATGTTAGCAACTTTCCATTGTACAGGGTTATAAGAATATGGAACACTGAAACTTCAATTCGTGTCAATGTAGTATAATTACTATGTGAGTTCAATAATTCATTAATATAAGACAACGGAACTCAAACTGGAGTCCAATAAACACACAGTACATTACTTTTAAAAGAAAACGTTTTGGCTGCATTTAAATATTTTCTTTTCTAAAACGGTATTTTTCATTGGAAGCATGCACGATTCCTACTAGGGTTTGGGGAAATGGCAGTTTTGCTTATACGCTGCCGAGTCCCATTATTGTAACCATATATCCAGAGTAACCGTCGTGTGGAGAGAAGCTTAACGGGCTGGGAGTGACTCAATAAGGTGCTGGATGGTGTTCACAGGTATCTGGAGCCATAATGACTGCAGTGCATCTGACAGCTGCTGAAGCATACGTGGTGAATGATCCATAGAGCGAACAACATGATCGAGGTGGTCCCACACATGCACAATTGGGTTTAGGTCTGAGGAATTAGGAGGCCGGGAAAGTACTTTGCGGTCTCCATCTTCCCCTTCTAACCACTGTCGGACATTTCTAGCTGTGTGACACGTCGCGTTTTCGTGCTGGAAGATCACATCCGTCCCAGGACAGACAATCAGCATGTATGGGTGTACGTGGTCTGCAAGGATGGGTTCATAAATAGTTCGGTCCATAGTGCCTTCCACAAGTATGAGTGGACCCAGGGAATGCCATGAAAACATTACCCAGAACATAACGCTGCCCCCACCTGTTTGTGTTCTGCAAGCAATGGTTGAAAAGTGTTTGTTGTCAGATGTTTCTCTCCTTATACCTCAACGTCCATCCGTTCGATGAAGCAGGAAATGTGACTCATCAGCGAAAGCAATAATTTGCCAATCAGCGTAGGTCCAATTTCGATACTGCCGTGCAGAAGCACCTCCGTTAGCGTAGGTGCAGTGACCATCCGTCTGCATCGGAGCCCCATATGCAGCAGAGTTCTCTAAACTGTCGTTTTAGATAGATTTCCGGTAGTACCCTGGTTCATTCGGCCAGTGAGTTGCTCAACTGTAGCGTGTCGATCGGTCCTCGCGCACATTTGCAGCCTACGTTCACGTCTCACATCATGACACGTGGTGCTCTGAAGTTTCCACGTCGCTTATACGCAGTGGTGCACGCGAACAGTACACAAACTACGCTGTTTCAAAAATAATGCCACCCTTGCCTGTAAGCCGATAACCATCGCTTTTTCCAAGTCTGATGAGTCGGACCTTTTATCCATGAGAGGAACAAATGATATGTCTTCAGAATGCCTACAGCACGCCTTATATACCACCCATGCCATTTCACGACACGTGTCTTCTTTCATTGGCTACGCGCTGTTGATATCAAAAGCAGGAGATGGTCACATTAATGTGACTCTACTGTGTATTACCAGTGGGTCATTAATCTTTTGAGCGCATACAGAAACGCGGGTAAATCTGTATAATGGCCTATTTAGTGTAGCAAATAATTACGGAAATTAAATTAATATTCAAATCCTTATCTTACTGAAAAAGGAAGCGAATGTTTTTTATTGTTTGTTTTCGAAGGAGTTATGACTTATGTTCCCGATAATAAACCGAAGTTCCGAAACATAATGACCAACTGCCTAACATGATGATTGTCCCCCACGTGTTGCCAAACAGCTCTTATCGGATCAGGTATTGACATTATAAGATTTCTAGAAGTGTCTTATATTATCTGGTATCAACACGTTACTACTAAATTAATAACTGCTGTAAATTAGGAGGTTCAGCCGATGCAGCAGAGATTTTCTGTTCTAACACAAACCACAGATGCTCAATTAGATTGATCTTTGCGGAATTTGCAAGCCAAGGTTATACCTGCTAACAATCTCAGCATTTTCGCATGGCGCATTTCCCTTTTGAGATGAGACACTATTAGATAGAAATACCGTCTCCATAAAAAATATATCTGCTCTGCAATAAAGTATTGGTACGTTGTAGAATTAATGGATTCCTGCAATTAATAACTGGACTCAGTGTTTCCTAACAGGACATTGCCGAAAGATTAATCTCCCTTACACCAACTTTTTCGTCCCACTCTGTATCCAGCTGCCATCACTTTCACAGATAAACAGAGCACATGTACGCAATCATCCACATGGTGTAACAGGAAACGACATGAACCTAACCAGACGACCTTCTTTCACTAATTCAAGGTCCAGTTGTGATGCACGGATTCCTATTCTAAGCGTTTTCAAATGTAGCCGAGGTTAGCATACGCACACGGAGCTGCAACGGCTACGCCTAATCATATTCGGCAGAGTTCAAAGTACTTTATTTTGTCGTAAATTTCTCCCGTCACTAGCATTCAAGTACCACGGGTTTGCCCACAATATTCCTTCTGTTAGCTCGAAAAATACGAATATGTTCTCCCTCATTTCTAGCATGAATAAGCCGTCGTCAGTCCACACCGACCACCGGCCTATCAACTCTCTTCGATAAGTGGTTTTCACCTCCTCGAGTTAAAAGTACTACATACGGCTGACCGTGAGCACGCCCCGAACCAAGCGTTCTCGGAAATGCTCGGTCCTAATCGTCTGGCCATTGCTAAACTACCTTAAGTGCACTGCATTTTCCATTTGAAGAACAAGAATAGCACTGATTAATTGAGCTGAGCATCAGCTGTTATTTATACTGTTTAAATGATTTACACACTCAGTTTTTAACCTGCAGTGGCTTTGGTTTGATAAAGACGCTCGCTGATCATAATGTTTTGTCACTTCGGTGTATTATATATATATTTATTTCGAATTTACTGTTCAAATCAAATTTAATCCGCATTATTCTATGTATTCAACAGTGTGGGATTGACTTTAAGAAAATGCCAGAAATATGTATTAAAATACAGAGCTGTATAACGAAAAAATCATGTACTCAGGCGTCCACTTCCACCATATCCGTGTATTGAAAGCATGTTACATAGTTGGAAGCCAGTATTGTTTTATTACAATCGATTGTTTCCGCTGTCGTTTGCAGGAAAAGTAAATCTATTTCTTTTAAAATTTGGAAAATAGGTTTTGCTATCAAGTGCATATTTCATCGACGAAAAATTTGAACAATTAGAGCGCCGAACCAGACTCAATGTTTAACAATATCCTTTAAACGACATAAATATCTTACACGAAATTGGTTAGCTCTATCAATATCAAACTTCAGATCAGATCAGATCATATGTAGATGATTTTAGGAGGGGAGTATCTGACCCAAGGTCTTAAACAACACTTAGAAATAGGAAGCTAGGAGATTTGGGCTACAGTGCCCCATAGGAAAGTTTTGTAGAAAGGGCGAGTATGACGCCCTTATTTGTAGAGGTAGGGGTGCAGTACACGGGATTCGAAGGATTCATGTACCCATTCGACGCACGGCGGATATTTAGTGGTTCGAGCGCTCGTTCCTGCCTCGGATAGAACCTGAGACCTCTCCGTAGCGGTCACAAACTCTGACCATTCGGCCACCCACGGCCCCAGTACCAAAATTGTTCCCGCACTGCATTGTTATAAGCGGACATAAGTGATTCCGTCATGAGATCTCTGAAGTTAATTTTTGAGAATTTTACTAGCAAAAATATGGCAATATGTTTTTTTTTCTTTTTTTTTCCAAGTTTCCGTGAATTGTTTGGTATTTGTTGATATAACTCCGCATATGGAAAAAAATTGATAAATAAAGAGCAGTTCAAATGGACGTGTCTCGTTTAATGTACTTAGATCACCCGCGCCCTTTAATGTATTAGGTGTGCAACTTAATTATCGGCCCCTAACCGCAAGTGAACATAGAACGTCAGCAAATGCAAGTAGTTGTTTGCGGCAATGGCTGACTGTAGCGCCAGCCACCAGTTTTCCATGCAACCGTAATAGCTCATAGCTGTAGTAACAGAAGGGACGAAAGTTGATGGTGAAAGCAATGATGCCGTTTGAGAAGCAACATTTGAGGCACTGCCTCCTGTTCGCGTTTCAACTGAAAACAATGTGCCGCGGAAGCCCAGAAAATGAGCTATGCTGCTTTAGGTGAGGCTGTTGTGTGCTACAGTACGTGTAAGAAGTGGTACCAACGGTTTAAGCAGGGAAATTTCGATCTCAATGATGCAGAACGTCAGTAATAGCCACAGAAAGTTGACGATGGGGGACTGTACCAACTGTTGGACGCGGATCAATGCCGCGTCAGAGCTCACCCAGAAACTCGGAGTAACACAGGAAGAGATTGCAAAGTGCCTGCACATGCTTGGACGGATTCACAAGGTGGGACGTTGGATGCCCCACCAACTGACAACTGCGAACGAGTCTAGGCGCTACGATGTTGCTGTGTCCTTGCTCTCCAGTTTCAAGAAGTATTTCCTCCACAAGATTTTGGCCTGTGATGAGAATTGGATCCTCTACGATAATCCTAAGCGGCGCTAATCGTGGGCTTATCCAAGTCAGAATACCACCAGTACCGCCAAAACGAATATCCATGACAGTTTGTTGTTGCTGTGCATATGGCGGAATCAGCGCGGTGTCGTACACTATTAGTTGCTGAAACCTGGTGAAACGGTCAATGCTGAGCGTCAGTATCAGCACTTAATTCATGTGAGTGACACAATGGAGGCGAAAAGGCCATACGCCGGCGTGGATAGAAGGTCGGTCCTGTTGCTTCGGGATTACACGCGTTCTCACACCACGAAAACTACTTTAAACACGATCACCGACCTAAGATGGGAGATTTTGTCCCACCCGACGTATTCCCTAGATTTTGCCCCTTCGGATTATCACGTCTTTCGCTCCCTGCAACATCACTTAGGTGCTACGCACTTCACTTCTGTCGAGAAGGTCCACACAAGTATTGATGACTTTATCAACTCGAAGCAGCTCTTTTTTTTTCGCAATGGTATTCGGCAGCTCCCTGACCGATAGCTCAAATATATCCAACACGGCGGGGATTATTCCCCTGATTAGGTAGATATTCGATTCGCCAAAATTTTCTGTCAACGTGTCGTGCCTGTGGCAGAAAATTGAGTTGCACACCTAGTACTTATATCAGCGGTGCCTATAGAAAATGTGGATATGAATTTTTAAAAAGATGCTGAAAAAAGGGATGCAATGAAACACATTGTTATTAATTTACGTAAAAAACGTGCATAAAGTAAATTGTTACAGTATATCTAAAAATTATAGAATTCATGTCCCTGTAATTTGAATAGCACTGATATTCAATCAAAATTTTACGATTCCAAGAAAAAATACATTTCTTTGAATCATTGGCTTTACCAAACTAGGCGATATCAAAACCACATAAATTTGCTAATCATTTGCGAGCACTATTTGTGGAAAGTACGCTATATTTTTACATAAAAGAAAAGACACAGAAAGTGAATTATTGTCATGTTCAAGTAAGAGATACCTCAGGACCTGTTCGATTTGACCCGAAAAGTACTAATTCCAAGTCGAAAATTACACCACAAATGTGGAAGATGTTTAGACTGTGAAGAACTCTCTAATCTCATTTTAGTCACCGCTATAAAACGTAAAAAATTCGATAGAAATTCAAGAGATTCCTGCTGCATGAAGCTACACCAAAGATGAAACGCTTTCCTTATTTTTCTCTATACACACCGTCCCAAACTATGATGAAACCCTACGAAATTCGCCTTAACAAAACCCTCTTCAGAAGCCACATTCTATGACCAATATTCCGATTTCCTCTAACATAAAGGTTTCCGTGGAGTACAGGTATCTAGATCACAATATTTACAATCTACCCGACAACTATGAGTACCCTTTTTTCATTTTGAGCAGCAAATTTGGTTATGTTGTAGATAGCATTCGAACTTTCCACGATGATCACCAATGTTTTGGCTTTGCGGTCACAAGATTTGACAGAATACTCGAAACAGGGGTCAATCACTAACTCTGAAGTTTTCTTTTTCAGAAAGTTGTATTCTAAAGTTCCAGGTACACCTACCTGAACTTAAGAATACAACTTTCTGAAAAAGGCAATTTGCGTTATCAAAATTTTTTTCGACCTTAAAGACCCGTGATGAATTTATCTGAAAAGCTAGTGGTTACTAATACCTAATGAAAAAAGTTTACCAACTAGAGCTGGAGGTACAATCGATGGCAGTAGCGATAGTTTTGTCCGACTCAGTACATCGATAGTGCATTTATAGTTTTTCGTAACTATCAATAGTTTTACGTTTTTCAACGCTGTAAGTGTAAAACACGATGGTGTAAGCTATTCAGCTTCCACCGATAGCTTTTATGACAAGAATGCTCATTTTCACCTCAGTTATACTGGTATCGAAAACACTGAGCACAGCCATATTGATACATGATGGCAATGCGAAACTAAAGTTAACTATAATCAAAAGAGTAAACGGTGAGGGTATGCGAATTTTGCACTTTGTTGTTCTTCATGTTAAGTCAAGCTCAAAGCGAAAGTGTACGTTTTAGCCACATAAAGACCAAGTCAAAACGCGTTGCTCTTGTTGTTTGAACTAGAAGTTTTAAAATGCGTCAGGTCCTGAAACAGTTTTTTTGTTAAAAGTAAGTAATCAGTAATGATGGGTAAACGTAATATAACTTTCGTGCAACAATATTTTTCTTTTGGTAAGGATAAGGCCTACGCAGAATATAGACTTTGCGGAAAAACTACAAAACGTCAGGCAATACGTCAAATCTAAGGGATAATTTAAAACGACAGCATCCAGCTGCTGTCGCATGATCCTCCCTCGCCCCCCCCCCCCAAAAAAAAAAACAATTGACCAACAGCCCCACTCAAAACTACAGAGCTTTAGTGTTAAAAAATAGAGATATAACAAGAGTTCTTGATCAATCAGATGTATATCGTATTCCCACCGCCCACAACGTGTGAACTGAAAATAAGTTTTATATAAGAAGTACTAAAAACCGATTAAGTAAACGATTAGGACAACATGTAAATAATTGGAAAAACAAAAATAATGTACACATCTTTAATGAAATATTGCTGTAAAACAGAAGCTGTACCGGATTTTGAGAATACAGCAATTGTATGTAGACATAAAACTGAACGTGCCATACGTTATGCTGAGACGATCGTTATTGAACAAACTAAAGAGAACAACTGTCACAAAAATGACCCAATAGAATTGCCTTTACCATGGAGAACGTTAGTCGAGGAGGACAGAGTGTCGAAATTATTTTAAAGTATATGAAAATTGTAATTTAGGGGATGATATCGAATTGTTCTAGTAGGTAATGTGATTTGTAGTTGATTAAAAAAGTGCATTTAGTAAACTACAGGAACATATCCATTAACATCGGATTATTCAGTTTCATCAACGTAGGCGGCAAGCATTATAGTGGTCATATAGGTATATAAGGGCCTCTCACAAGGCTCTTGTGTCTTTCAAGTGATGACAACTTTGGCCTGAAGATAATGTTTATACACCGAAAGGCATACCAATCTGTGAAGATCGTCAAATACTACTTGAGGACGCTATGGACTATGGTTTGAAGTTTTAGCCTTTCAGTTTCTTCCCTTGGTTATTTTTTGATGGGTATCATCGTCATGAGGTATGTTTTTATAAATATTTTAAATTTTCATTACGTGGAACCATATGGTTGAGTCCTAGAGAATATGAATTGCCTGGAGTTGTGGCATGCATACAGCTTGGTCATTTGTGACGGCAAAGAGGATTATTTCGTATTTGTGATTTAGCCAATTTAAATTTCATCAGACTTTTGATATCATATATATGGACTGAACATATTTGAGTACACTGGACTTTTGATGACATTACCTCCAAGTAATTCGTTATGTCTGCTTAAATAAACGTCAGAGAATAGTATTGCTATATAAGATATGGAAAATAAATATTTAATATGCTAGAATTTACGTAGTGATTACAATATATATATATATATATTCCATCCACCCATCTCCCATGTGGTCATTATCAATCCACTGCTGGACGAAGGTCTCCCCAAGTTTCCTCCACAACGGTCTGTCTTGTGCCAGTCTCCTCCATGTCACCCCTGCGTACTTTCGAATTTCATCAACCCACCTCCCATGTGGTCTTCTTCTGGGTCTTTTCCTGTCCCTTGGAATCCAATCTAAAATTTCGGCTGTCCATCGATGATCTGTCCTTCTGGCAGTATGTCCAGCCCATTGCCATTTCAGGGATTTAACTCTGATCATGATGTCTTCCACTCTTGTCATTTTTCGGATCCACGAGTTCCTCTTCTTATCTCTCCTGGTTACACCAAGCATGCACCTCTCCATGCTTCTTTGAGTTGTCTGCAGCCTTTGTATGTCTCTTTTAGTTAAGGTCCACGTCTCTGCACCATACGTAAGCACTGGAAGGATGCATTGATCAAACACTTTTCTTTTAAGACATAATGGCATATTGCTCTTGAAAATTATGCTGTTTCTTCCAAAAGCTCTCCAGGCAAGTTTTGTACGTCGATTAATTTCTTCATCAATGTGACCCTCACTTGATATCTGCTGTCCAAGATAAACGTACGTGTCTGTTATCTCCAGCTTTTCTCCATCAATCGATAAATCTTCATTTCTTGTAAAAGCATTGAACATCACTTTTGTCTTCTGAAAGTTCATTTTTAATCCCACTTCTTTACTCTTGTCAGCAAGTTCCTGGATCATACTCTGCAGCTCTGATGGGGTAGTTGCAAAAATGACTACGTCATCAGCAAAACGAAGGTGGGTTAGATAATCTCCATTAATCTTTATCCCCTTGTTTTCCCAGCTCAGCGACTGAAAAACACCCTCCAATGTGGCATTAAAGAGCTTCGGAGATATGGTGTCACCTTGTCTCACTCCCTTTCCAATTTTTACGTGTGTTGTATTTTCAAACAGCCTAATCTTTGCACTTGCATTTTCATAGATGTTACTAATAATATTAATGTATGCATCTTCAATACCGCAGGTTTTCAGAGCCATTGTAACTGCTGATGGTTTCACCGAATCAAAGGCTTTTTCATAATCGATAAAAGCCATGCACAATGGAAGTTCATATTCCCTCGCTCTTTCAATTAGTTCTCTCAGCACGTGGATATGATCTATTGTGCTGTAGCCACTCCTTAATCCAGCTTGTTCTCTCGGTTGAGCCATGTCCAGTGTTACCTTCAAGCGGTGTGAAAGAACTTTAGTGAAGATTTTATAAACTACTGATAGGAGGCTGATAGGTCTGTAGTTTCCGAGATCCTCAATGTCACCTTTCTTATGTAGCAGGATCATTGTAGCGGTGTTCCAATCCTCAGGAATCTTTCCTTCATTAAGGCATCGAGTGAAAATTTGGGCGAGTACTGTTTCGATTTCTCCACTTGCTTCTTGTATGATGTCTACAGTAATTCCATCTTCTCCTGGAGCTTTTCCTCGCTTCATGTTCTTGATTGCATGTGCAACTTCTGCTGGAAGGACTGGAGGAACTCTGGTACTGGTATCTTTCATGATGTCTGGAGTGCATATATCATCCCTTTCATATAATTTGGAGTAGAAATCTTTCACTCTTGTCAAAATTTCGCCTCTATTTCTTGTTACAGAACCATCTTCTTTTCTCAGTGCCATAATCTGTTTTCTTCCCTTACTGAGATGTCCCTTTGCTATCTTTAGGGTTTGGTTGTTTTCAATTGCTTTCCTCACTAGTTCACAGTCGAATTTTCTTACGTCTTCAGTGATACTTTTTCTTACTGTCTTGCATAGCTCTATATATTCCACTTTGGAAGTCACATCTTCTTTAGTTGTCCTCATCTCTCTTCTTTTTGCATCAACATTTTGGTTTTCCTGATAATTTGTTCACATGCAACTTGTTCTTAGACCCAGCTAATTTTGTTGCTGTTTCCATAAGAGCTTTGGTTATTTTTCTGTTAACTTCAGAGATGTCCACTTCTTCCGATGTTAGGATTTCTAAAGCAGAGAACCTGTTCTTCAGTTCTAACTTGAAGGTATTATGGTGTTTTTTAAGGTTGGTTATGTCAATAGATTTTGTTTGTCTTATGAGCTTGCCACGTTCAAGTTTAGTGTTGAGGTGCATCTTACATCTCACCAATCTATGGTCACTACCTGTGTTGAACTTGTTTAGCACACTGCAGTCTTCTATGACGAATTTTTTGTTACACATAATAAAATCAATTTCACTTGTCGTCCCATTTGGATGTCTCCATGTCCATTTCCTGTGTGGCTTTTTCTTGAAGAAGGAGTTCAAGATGAAAAACCCTTCTGCCTCTGCAAACTCAACGAGAGTATTTCCACGCTGGTTTCTGTTGCCGTGACCGAATTTACCTACTGAAGTTTCATTCTGTTGCCGTTGCCCTATTTTTGCATTGAAATCTCCCATAATTATTTTCAAGTGCTGCTTACCTTTATTATTTAGATGACAAATTTCCTCATAAAATTCTTCAATTTCTTCTTCAGGATGACTTGTGGTGGGTGCATAAGTTTAATAATCTGAGCCTGGTATCTTTTCGAGAGTTGGATAACAAGTCGTGCAGCTCTGTCAGAGGAACTTTCAACTTCTACAACTTTATCCTTCAGTTTCTTGTTTATTATAAATCCAACACCACTAGTTCTGCCAGTATCTGTCCCACGATAGTAGAAGAGATGTCCACTTTTCAGTTCGATGAGATCTTCTCCTTTTCTCCTTACCTCACTTAGCCCCACGATGTCCCACTTGATCCTTTGTAGTTCCTCTTCCAATTCAAGAAGCCTTGAATCAGAAGATAGGGAGCGTCCATTGTAAGTAGCCAAGGTCAGCATCAGATGGCAGCCTAGTCCGGTCCTCCGGGGATTCTTAGCACCCTCTGCCTTCATGTCGCACTGGCCGCTGCCTTGGCCAGGTACATTCCAGCTGCCGGAGACTGAGGGCCAAGATTTAAATTGTGGAATCATTTTGGAGGGGTTTGGCCATAACTCACCACGCTGGCCAAGCGGGTTGGTGAGTGAGGGATAGAATTTCCTCTTATCCCGATGGTATAGTTATACCGCTATGGGCGGTCGTCAGAGCCCCTTTAGTGGGAACAGGATGCGTGCGTTAACATCACAGCCTCTCCTTGACAAATGTCAACCCCGCCTTCTCGTGGTGCATCCTGTTCCCACTAAAGGGGCTCTGACGACCGCCAAGAGCGGTATAACTATACCATCGGGATCAGAGGAAATGCTATCCCACACTCAATAACCCGCTTGGCCAGCGTGGTGAGTTATGGCCAAACACCTCCAAAATGACTCTACAACTTAAATCTTGGCCCTCAGTCTCCGGCAGCTGGAATGTACCTGGCCAAGGCAGCGGCCAGAGCGACATGAAGGCAGAGGGTGCTAAGAATCCCCGGAGGACCGGAATAGGCTGCCATTTGATGCTGACCTTGGCTACCTATAACGGACGCTCCCTATCTTCTGATTCAAGGCTTCTTGAATTGGAAGAGGAACTCCCTATCTTCTGATTCAAGGCTTCTTGAATTGGAAAAGGATCAAGTGGGACATCGTCGGGCTAAGTGAGGTAAGGAGAAAAGGAGAAGATCTCATTGAACTGAAAATTGGACATCTCTTCTATTATCGTGGGACAGATACTGGCAGAACTAGTGGTGTTGGATTTATAATAAACAAGAAACTGAAGGATAAAGTGGTAGAAGTTGAAAGTTCCTCTGACAGAGCTGCACGACTCGTTATCCAACTATCGAGAAGATACCAGGCTCAGATTATTCAAACTTATGCACCCACCACAAGTCATCCTGAAGAAGAAATTGAAGAATTTTATGAGGAAATTGGTCATCTAAATAATAAAGGTAAGCAGCACTTGAAGATAATTATGGGAGATTTCAATGCAAAAATAGGGCAACGGCAACAGAATGAAACTTCAGTAGGTAAATTCGGTCACGGCAACAGAAACTAGCGTGGAAATACTCTCGTTGAGTTTGCAGAGGCAGAAGGATTTTTCATCTTGAACTCCTTTTTCAAGAAAAAGCCACACAGGAAATGGACATGGATACATCCAATTGGGACGACAAGTGAAATTGATTTTATTATGTGTAACAAAAAATTCGTCATCGAAGACTGCAGTGTGCTGAACAAGTTCAACACAGGTAGTGACCATAGATTGGTGAGATGTAAGATGCACCTCAACACTAAACTGGAACGTGGCAAGCTCATAAGACAAACAAAATGTATTGACATAACCAACCTTAAAAAACACCATAATACTTTCAAGTTGGAACTGAAGAACAGATTCTCTGCTTTAGAAGGCCTAACATCGGAAGAAGTGGATATTTCGGAAGTTAACAGAAAAGTAACCAAAGCTCTAATGGAAACAGCAACAAAATTAGCTGGGTCTAAGAACAAGTTGCATGTGAACAAATTATCAGGAAAACCAAAATGTTGATGCAAAAAAGAAGAGAGATGAGGACAACTAAAGAAGATGTGACTTCCAAAGTGGAATATATAGAGCTATGCAAGACAACACGAAAAAAGTATCACTGAAGACGTAAGGAAATTCAACTGTGAGCTAGTGAGGAAAGCAATTGAAAACAACCAAAGCCTAAAGATAGCAAAGGGACATCTCAGTAAGGGAAGAAAACAGATTATGGCTCTGAGAAAAGAAGATGGTTCTATAACAAGAAATAGAGGCGAAATTTTGACAAGAGTGAAAGATTTCTACTCCAAATTATATGAAAGGGATGATACATGTACTCCAGACATCATGAAAGGTACCAGAGTTTTTCCAGTCCTCCCAGCAGAAGTTGCTCATGCAATCAAGAACATGAAGCGGGGGAAAGCTCCAGGAGAAGATTTAATTACTATAGACATCATACAAGAAGCAAGTGGAGAAATTGAAACAGTACTCGCCCAAATTTTCACTCGATGCCTTAATGAAGGGAAGATTCCTGAGGATTGGAACAATGCTACAATGATCCTGCTACATAAAAAAGGTGACATTGAGGATCTCAGGAACTACAGACCTATCAGCCTCCTATCAGTGGTTTATAAAATCTTCACTAAAGTTCTTTCACACCGCTTGAAGGTAACACTGGACATGGCTCAACCGAGAGAACAAGCTGGATTCAGGAGTGGCTACAGCACAATAGATCATATCCACGTACTGAGAGAACTAATTGAAAGAGCGAGGGAATATGAACTTCCATTGTGCATGGCTTTTATCGATTATGAAAAAGCCTTTGATTCGGTGAAACCATCAGCAGTTACCACGGCTCTGAAATTCTGCGATATTGAAGATGCATACATTAATATTATTAATAACATCTATGAAAATGCAAGTGCAAAGATTCGGCTGTTTGAAAATACCACACACATAAAAATTGGAAAGGGAGTGAGACAAGGTGACACCATATCTCCGAAGCTCTTTAATGCCACATTGGAAAATGTCTTTCAATCACTGAACTGGGAAAACAAAGGGATAAAGATTAATGGAGATTATCTAACCCACCTTCGTTTTGCTGATGACGTAGTCATTTTTGCAACTACCCCATCAGAGCTGCAGAGTATGATCCAGGAACTTGCTGACAAGAGTAAAGAAGTGGGGTTAAAAAGGAACTTTCAGAAGACAAAAGTGATGTTCAATGCTTTTACAAGAAATGAAGATTTATCGATTGATGGAGAAAAACTGGAGATAACAGATACGTATGTTTATCTTGGACAGCAGATATCAAATGAGGGTCACATTGATGAAGAAATTAATCGGCGTACAAAACTTGCCTGGAGAGCTTTTGGAAGAAACAGCATAATTTTCAAGAGCAATATGCCATTATGTCTTAAAAGAAAAGTGTTTGATCAATGCATCCTTCCAGTGCTTACGTATGGTGCAGAGACGTGGACCTTAACTAAAAGAGACATACAAAGGCTGCAGACAACTCAAAGAGGCATGGAGAGGTGCATGCTTGGTATAACCAGGAGAGATAAGAAGAGGAACTCGTGGATCCGAAAAATGACGAGAGTGGAAGACATCATGATCAGAGTTAAATCCCTGAAATGGCAATGGGCTGGACATACTGCCAGAAGGACAGACCATAGATGGACAGCCGAAATTTTAGATTGGATTCCAAGGGACAGGAAAAGACCCAGAAAAAGACCACATGGGAGATGGGTTGATGAAATTCGTAAATATGCGGGAGTGACATGGAGGAGACTGGCACAAGACAGACCGTTGTGGAGGAAACTTGGGGAGACCTTCGTCCAGCAGTGGATTGATAATGGTTGACAATGATGATGATGATGATGATGATATATATATATATATGGGATGTAAGGTCAGGTGATGCGTAACATCACAGCCTCTCCTTGACAAATGTCAACCCCGCCTTCTCGTGGTGCATCCTGTTCCCACTAAAGGGGCTCTGACGACCGCCAATAGCAGTATAACTATACCATCGGGATTAGAGGAAATTCTATCCCACACTCACCAACCCGCTTGGCCAGCGTGGTGAGTTATGGCCAAACCCCTCCAAAATGACTCCACAACTTAAATCTTGGCCCTCAGTCTCCGGCAGCTGGAATGAACCTGGTGAAGGCAGCGGCCAGTGCGACATGAAGGCAGAGGGTGCTAAGAATCCCCGGAGGACCGGACTAGGCTGCCATCTGATGCTCACCTTGGCAACGTACAATGGACGCTCCCTATCTTCTGATTCAAGGCTTCTTGAATTGGAAGAATAACTACAAAGGATCAAGTGGGACATCGTGGGGCTAAGTGAGGTAAGGGGAAAGGAGAAGATCTCATCGAACTGAAAAGTGGACATCTCTTCTACTATCGTGGGACAGATACTGGCAGAACTAGTGGTGTTGGATTTATAACAAACAAGAAACTGAAGGATAAAGTTGTAGAAGTTGAAAGTTCCTCTGACAGAGCTGCACGACTCGTTATCCAACTATCGAGAAGATACCAGGCTCAGATTATTCAAACTTATGCACCCACCACAAGTCATCCTGAAGAAGAAATTGAAGAATTTTATGAGGAAATTTGTCATCTAAATAATAAAGGTAAGCAGCACTTGAAAATAATTATGGGAGATTTCAATGCAAAAATAGGGCAACGGCAACAGAATGAAACTTCAGTAGGTAAATTCAGTCACGGCAACAGAAACCAACGTGGAAATACTCTCGTTGAGTTTGCAGAGGCAGAAGGGTTTTTCATCTTGAACTCCTTCTTTAAGAAAAAGCCACACAGGAAATGGACATGGAGACATCCAAATTGGACGACAAGTGAAATTGATTTTATTATGTGTAACAAAAAATTCGTCATAGAAGACTGCAGTGTGCTAAACAAGTTCAACACAGGTAGTGACCATAGATTGGTGAGATGTAAGATGCACCTCAACAGTAAACTTGAACGTGGCAAGCTCATAAGACAAACAAAATCTATTGACATAACCAACCTTAAAAAACACCATAATACTTTCAAGTTGGAACTGAAGAACAGGTTCTCTGCTTTAGAAGGCCTAACATCGGAAGAAGTGGACATCTCTGAAGTTAACAGAAAAGTAACCAAAGCTCTTATGGAAACAGCAACAAAATTAGCTGGGTCTAAGAACAAGTTGCATGTAAATAAATGATTAGGAAAAACGAAAATGTTGATGCAAAAAAGAAGAGAGATGAGGACAACTAAAGATGATGTGACTTCCAAAGTGGAATATATAGAGCTATGCAAGACAGTACGAAAAAGTATCCCTGAAGACGTAAGAAAATTCAACTGTGAACTAGTGAGGAAAGCAATTGAAAACAACCAAAGCCTAAAGATAGCAAAGGGACATCTCAGTAAAGGAAGAAAACAGATTATGGCACTGAGAAAAGAATATGGTTCTGTAACAAGAAATAGAGGCGAAATTTTGACAAGAGTGAAAGATTTCTACTCCAAATTATATGAAAGTGATGATACATGCACTCCAGACATCAGGAAAGATACCAGTACCAGAGGTCGTGCAGTCCTTCCAGCAGAAGTTGCACATGCAATCAAGAACATGAAGCGGGGAAAAGCTCCAGGAGAAGATGGAATTACTGTAGACATCATACAAGAAGCAAGTGGAGAAATCGAAACAGAACTCGCCCAAATTTTCACTCGATGCCTTAATGAAGGAAAGATTCCTGAGGATTGGAACACCGCTACAATGATCCTGCTACATAAGAAAGGTGACATTGAGGATCTCGGAAACTACAGACCTATCAGCCTCCTATCAGTAGTTTATAAAATCTTCACTAAAGTTCTTTCACACCGCTTGAAGGTATCACTGGACATGGCTCAACCGAGAGAACAAGCTGGATTCAGGAGTGGCTACAGCACAATAGATCATATCCATGCGCTGAGAGAACTAATTGAAAGAGCGAGGGAATATGAACTTCCATTGTGCATGGCTTTTATCGATTACGAAAAAGCCTTTGATTCGGTGAAACCATCAGCAGTTACAATGGCTCTGAAAACCTGCGGTATTAAAGATGCATACATTAATATTATTAATAACATCTATGAAAATGCAAGTGCAAAGATTAGGCTGTTTGAAAATACAACACACATAAAAATTGGAAAGGGAGTGAGACAAGGTGACACCATACCTCCGAAGCTCTTTAATGCCACATTGGAGGGTGTTTTTCAGTCACTGAGCTATGAAAACAAGGGGATAAAGATTAATGGAGATTATCTAACCCACCTTCGATTTGCTGATGACGTAGTCATTTTTGCAACTAGCCCATCAGAGCTGCAGAGTATGATCCAGGAACTTGCTGACAAGAGTAAAGAAGTGGGATTAAAAATGAACTTTCAGAAGACAAAAGTGATGTTCAATGCTTTTACAAGAAATGAAGATTTATCGATTGATGGAGAAAAACTGGAGATAACAGATACGTATGTTTATCTTGGACAGCAGATATCAAGTGAGGGTCACATTGATGAAGAAATTAATCGGCGTACAAAACTTGCCTGGAGAGCTTTTGGAAGAAACAGCATAATTTTCAAGAGCAATATGCCATTATGTCTTAAAAGAAAAGTGTTTGATCAATGCATCCTTCCAGTGCTTACGTATGGTGCAGAGACGTGGACCTTAACTAAAAGAGACATACAAAGGCTGCAGACAACTCAAAGAAGCATGAAGAGGTGCATACGTTGTGTAACCAGGAGAGATAAGAAGAGGAGCTCGTGGATCCGAAAAATGACAAGAGTGGAAGACATCATGATCAGAGTTACATCCCTGAAATGGCAATGGGCTGGACATACTGCCAGAAGGACAGATCATCGATGGACAGCCGAAATTTTAGATTGGATTCCAAGGGATAGGAAAAGACCTATCCCTTGAAAGTATGCAGGGGTGAAATGGAGGAGACTGGCACAAGACAGACCGTTGTGGAGGAAACTTGGGGAGATCTTCGTCCAGCAGTGGATTGATAATGGTTGACAATGATGATGATGATATATAGGGAAGAGAGGGAAAGGAAAAGAAAAAAAAAAGGAAAAAGTCTGCCTGTAGAAGATGATCGCAGATACTACTATGTCAGTAATAAGTCAACCTATTGCAAATTGTTGCAGATATTATTGCTCTTATACATTGGATGTGGTATGCTTCAACGTACGTAAATGTCCTTAGCTACTCAAGAATAACGTGTGAAGAGGTCTGAATAAACATACACACTTCTTTCTAAGTGTGTAATGTTAATATTATATATTTCTAAAACACCTTTTGATCAAATGATACTAATATCCTTAGTATCACATTTGGTAAAACTTTTTTTTTTAATTCTGACGAATTATTACCACTATTTTGCTAAACATTGTAGAAAAATTATTTTTGCATACAAAACTGCAGAATTTTCTTTACTTTTTGTTAACAGAAACATAAAAGAAACCAATCAATAAAAACAGAAAATGAGAATTAAGAAGACGCGCATCAGCTTCAGGGAAAAAGATTTTTTCCGTAACTTTTTCTCACACATTTCGGGAATATATCGTCAAAATGTAAACTCCCCACCCGATTGGCGAAGTGGTATTTGCGCTGGCTTCTGACCATTCGTCTGAGATTGGTGCGGATTCGAATTCTATGGCGAATGGATGGTGTGGTTGTGTTTGTCTTACAGCACTGGCTTCTCCATTTCCTGAAACCAGTTACGCTAAATCAGGGACGAGGGACATTTTACAGCCCATTGCCCATGGTGGCCGTTAAACCTCAAACCAAAAAAAAAAAAAAAAAAAACAACTTAGTTTTAAGGTATCGGCGTTAAGCTTACTGACAATGCGAAAGAGTAAGAACAATTATTGTCAGAAAAAGATTTCCATCACAGAAGACAAATTTTCTCCCGAGAAACTCTGCCACCACAATATCGATAGTTATCAAATGTAATTTTTAAAATATTGAAAACTATCGATAGTTCTCCATTTCAATTACCAACATAATTAAATTTAATTATAGCAAACTATTAGATACTTATAGGAAGTTATCCGAATAAAAAAATACAAATTGTTGTTTGACTTTAATTGTTTGTTTATTTATCTGTAATTCTGCAAAAATCGGACAGCTTTTGGTTTTTGAAAGATTTGAATTTCAATTCTAGTTTTGCGTAACCGTACAAACGGTGACCCTAAATTTTGTTTCTTGAAATCCTCGGAAATGCTAGCACAGTGAGTTCCAACATATTGCAAATCCGAATACATAAAACAGCATGTGCATTTATAAATGCGCTTTTACAACTGTCATGTTATCAGAATGCCTTATAAGTGCGCAAAATGGCACATGATTCATCTAAGCCAGCAATCATTCAGCTGATTTATTTAAGCTTTGAAAAATTCCGAAGTGTTCGCCGAAAATGTTTAAATAAGCGTTCCCAAGAAGTATAAAGTATCTAGAAACTGGAGTCAGTCTTATTGTCATAATGTACGACATCATTGCCACAAAAACATTTTAAATACGGTGCTAAATGTTACTGAAGTTTGTGCTTTATCAGCAGTAATTAATATGCACGATTCCTCATTTGTGAAGGCATGTGTTTCGGATGTGCTGTTTTGAGATGTAGAATTTATACATGTTAAAATTTGCTCAAACCTTTACATTCCAAAGATTCATCGCTTAAATCCTAATTGATTAGTATGTTCATAGCTCTCTTTTAAATAGATAGAACGGCATATCCTCTAATATTTGGCTTTCTTTGACATGAAAAAAAGTCTCATTGTAATTAGTTTTACAATAATCAAATATCTTATTTCATGTGTAAAATTTTTTTAATTAGAGGTTTAACGACCACCGTGAGCAACGCAATCGGCTATAAGCAGTCGCCCATCCCTTATTTAGAGCAACTGGTTCCAGGGAAGGGAGGGAGCCAGTGCCGAAAGACAAACACAACATCCATGCCTCACCGGGATTCGAACCTGGACCCCTTTCGGGCGAATGATGAGAAGCCATCGCTTAGACCAGTGCGCCTCCCGGGCGGCTGTATAAAAGTTATAGGGCATTTCACAAGAGTTTCTTGCTAATAAATTTAAAACTTCTGGATTATTCCTTACACCTGTTAGTGAGATTTCCCTTGCGTAATTCAAACAATATCATGAAATCTATTTTCACCAATTTTCTAAGTTTAAAGATCAGTACTTTGTGAATCGGGAAGCATCCGCCTTTCTAAACCTAATTTTAGTTTAGAAATTTATATTGTATGCTAAATTAAAAACAAAATTATCTGACTCGGAAAATTTTAATTCTCCATACATAACCGAAGGAACATACAAACAAAATTACTTTAAGGTCATTTGGCTCACCCCCATGTTAATTCATATATTCTCTTTTTTTGTCTTCTTTCGTTGTTAAAACATGGCACCTTGAAATACATTTGCCGATCTGCTGCATATTTCAGATCTTATTACGTAAGTATTATATATTTATAAGCTAAATGTTCCAGAATGAAGATTCTTATCTTTAACGTGCCTTATCTCAGCTAGTTAGTAAAGTGACGCTTGTTATAAGATTTCCATGTAAATTCCAATTATTTTATAATTGCATGACACTTCTGGCATATGACATACTTTTCTTCGCATTCTTGTCAAAACAGTCCTTCTGAGTGGATGAAATCAAACATGTGAAACACCGAAATGGATACCAAGCGTTCGTTCTAAAACACATGCTTAATTATATTATGCGTAATTTTTGGTCTTATATTAACCTCAACTGAAAGCGACAATTGGTAAAGCGATGTTTCGTCGTAACAAATGTTTATTTAAAAGTTCTTAATAGCATTATTTAAAACTTCTGAACGATGGTAACTTGCGAAATGAAATTATCCGTTTCGGTTGAACAGATGAAAAAACCATCATGCTTGTTCAGAGATTTTAGGCTACACTTTATTTTTCAAGTGTAATAAATTCTGTAATTTTGAGTAATCATTGCACTTTTCTCATCTACCTAGAGATGCGAGTAAAATTTACATTAGAGTATTAGAGATTCTGGTGTGTAGATGAAGACGTAAACTATTTTTATAACATGGAAAACGATAGAACAGATAAAACATTACTTCGATCTTACGATATTTTGCTCATAGACTCATAAAAAGATGGACCCGCGTTATGGGTGTTTCCCTGGCAATCTTTAAGTTTCATAAAAAATTTGAAATTTTCCGATTGTGTCGCAAACTGAGAGTTCTTATTTTTAAAATGTTTTATTATATCACCGTCATATAGCTAAAGTTACATTAAGGTGTGCTGTTACGCATGCTCAAGAGCAAAGTCACTTGCAGTAAATTGAACCACAATCTTTGTGTGTGTGTGTGTGTGTGTGTGTGTGTGTGTGTGTGTGTGTTGCAGCTGTTTAAGCGCTGTCGTTTGATAGTTCGCCCGAGATCTATACGGATTCGAATGCCGGTGAGGCATGAATGCGTTTATTCTACGGATCAAGCTCTTTTCCTTCCCTGGAATCAATTCATGTAATTATGGAAAGGCCACTGTGCTGATATCACTTCTATTGCTCACGGTGGACTTTAAATCCCCAAAAATGGGTATCTAATTTTGCAGCAAATATGAAGAAGTGGAATAGCAAGTTACGCAGTCAGCGTCTTCAGCGTCTTCAAGTTACGCAGTCAGCTTCTTTTGGGTGGATCCTTTGCTATTTAATGATATCGTATCGATTTTACAGGACAACATGTACATTCAATAGACTGTGTCAGTGTTTTCTAGAACATTAATGCATCATGCTGTTTTAACACTTGAAAAGTTCAGATCAACAAAGCTTAAACCAGAAATATTTATCCACAATATGCCTTATAAGGACATATTGTGGATGACTAAAATACACTGACGGAAATAAAAATCCCAACACCAAGAAGGGGTTGTGTTAGATAAAAGACAGTTGGTAGGCGGTGAGATTACATCTGTAAGATGACGTCTATGCAAATTTCGCGCTCGGCGCATACGTGTGGCGCTAGTAGTGCCCATCGGAACATACAAAGCAGGTTTGCTGTAAATATGCGCTGTAACGTTCGTGAGGGTTAGTTATCGTTGAGATCCGACGTAGTGTGTTGATGTTAGTCAAGAATGCATTTAAGAAGACGAAGAAGCCATTATCAACAGCTCACGGAGTTTGAACGAGGTCATGTAATAAGGCTACGAGAAGGTGGATATTCTTTCCGCAATATTGCAGAACGACTTGGCAGGAATGTTGCCACTGTGCATTATTGTTGGCAGCGGTGGTCAAGGAAAAATACTGCTCAATAAGACCGGGTTCCGGTCGGCCACGTGGCACTACTGAGAGGGAAGACCGCCGTGTACAGCGTATGGCCGTGGCGCATCGTACTGCGTCTGCGGCAACAGTTCGAGCTGCAGTTGCCACCACAGTGACCCAACGAACTGTTACAAATGGCTTACTTGAAGGACAGCTCCGAGCCAGACGCCGTGTAGCGTGCATTCCACTTACTCCAAACCACTGCCGTTGGCGACGTCAGTGGTTAGAGCTCATTGGAGGACGAAGTGGAGATCTGTTGTATTTTCTCATGAAAGCCGGTTCTGCCTGGGTGCCAGTGATGGCCGTGTGTTGGTTAGAAGGAGGCTAGGTGAGCGCCTGCAACCAACCTGTCTGCGGCCGAGACACACTGGACCTACACCTAGGGAGCAATTTCCTATGACAGCAGGAGCACTCTCGTGGTTATCCCACACACTCTGAAGGCACAGTTGTACGTCGGTCTGGTGATTCTACCTGTTGTGCTGCCATTCATAAACAGCATTCCAGGGGGTGTTTTCCAACAGGATAACGCTCGCCCGCATACCGCTATTGTAACCCAACATGCTCTACAGAGTGTCGACATGTTGCCGTGGCCTGCTAGATCACCAGATTTTTCTCCAATCGAGCACGTATGGGACATCATTAGACGATAACTCCAGCGTCAAACCCAAACAGCATTAACCGTCCCTGTATTGACCGACCAATTGCCACAGGCATGGAACTCCATCCCACAAACTGACATCCAGCATCTGTACGACACAATGCATGAACGTTTGCATGCTTGCATTCAACATTCTGGCGGTTACACCGGTTATTAATGAACCAGAATTTTACATTTAAAATGGCTCTTCTCGCGCTTACATTAAGCTGTGAACTTGAAACCTGAATCGATTAAATATGTTACCTATATAAATGAATTGCCACCATTTCATTCCTCTACAACTATTTTTTCCTGGTGTTGGGATTTTTTTTCCGTCAGTGTATATTCAATATTATCCCAGTAATAAAATTGAAATATATTTTAGTTTTAAATTTACTTTCCCCATTCTGAAACAATATGTGCACTTTCTTGCTGCAATGTGATAGGCAGAAATACATGGCGATGCACTTAATAAATTAAATTTTTGTCGGAAGAGATTTTTACACCGACATGGATTATTTACAGTATCTGATTCTATTAAAAACATATAATATATAGAAGTTCTCTTAAAAATTTTCAGACATATTACTGTAGACTAAAATTTTAGGCTCACCGTGGAAAAGGTTTCTTATATCAAAGTACTAGTATGATAATACAATTTTTATTAGCTAAACGCAGCTTGCCGACCAACGCGACTACCGGTTTCAACACCTGGTCATATACTATTGCAAGAACTAAAGATACGACTGCTGGAGTAAGCGGATTCAAAGTATGAATTTTTCGGATATAGAGTTCCAAATTTCCATTGTAATTTGTAAAACGTAGATTGTAGAATTAGGCAATTAGACTGACATTAACATGTAGCCTTGTGATTGAAATACACTTCGCTGTGCGCTGCGTGTGCTGATCGTCCGTCCAATAGCGTTATTACAATTTGAAAGCTCTGAGTTCCGAAATAACTTTATTTCCATAACTTACGTCAGTGTTTAACCTGCTGTAAGGTAAATAACATTTAATAATTTCTTAGGTATTAGTTCAGGGTCCTTTTTGACTATGCATCACAGATCGTACTTGTTCTACAATTTTTTACTTTAAAACAAGTTGGAATAGATTTCTATGTCTGCCTTAATTCAGGATTTAACCGTTGCTGTCAGCTTATTTGTATACACCGATCCTCGCCGCTATTTTCTCATTGTGGCGTTCAAGCGCTTGGAAAGAGTTGTTTCAGTCTACAGCATGCATTTGATGTTACATGATGCCTTTGGTGTTAGTGTAATACACCCGTTTTGTGTCACATGTAAATGAGAAAAATGGATCCTGAAATGGGCAATACACAAATACCAAAAGCAGCATGTAACACGAAACACTTGAGGCAAACTAACGCCAATTGTTTCAAGCAGTTGTGTACCAAGGATACGAATGACAGCCCAAATGATAAAAAAACTGGGCTTTAGTTGTCTTTACTTGGCTATTTTCTTTCTCCTATCCATCAGTTTGTTTTGGAGCTCCGCCTTCACTCTCTTCCACCGACTGACATAACCTTAGAGACATACCAGCATAAGTTACTAAGATCAGAAAAATGTGGACTGAATCCTCTACGGAGTACGATATTTAACCCTTGGAACGATACAGTGCAGCTACCCTGTCTCTCTCTCTCTCTCTCTCTCTCTTCGCGGTATTATCCTCTCGCCCGAGACTATGCTCCGAGACATAACATTGTGGAGAGTTAGACATAAACACATCACGGCGCGAGTTAGGAAAAAACTTGCTCCGCTGCTGCCTGTTATGTGTAATACTTTTTAGATAAAAGTAAATTAGATGCTTTAAGATATGTTTTTTTTGAAACGAATAAATATCGCTGGAGCAATTTCAAATTCTGAATGACAACAGAATGGCCCTTTATTTCTTTCGAGTAATTATAATTGTTAGGTCAAAATGTTTCGCATTGTTTTCGATGAGGTGTGTTCTGGGAGAAAGTCATAACTTATAAGTATATCACAAGTAAAATAGATATCGATTACCAAGTTTGGCCCTTTAAAATTCAATACTGCTGAATTTTATAGCCACTTATACACCAGCGGAAAGGGAAAAAAGAACACCAAGAAGGAGACGTCTGATACCAACGAACTTTATACAGCATAATAGCGGAATACAGAGGATAACGTGATGAAAACATTATGGCAAAATACAGCTGTATTTGCTGGTAAACTGAAAAATAACATTACAATGTAACATGGTTACTACGAGGTTGAACCGCCATGAACTCCGTCACACTGTGCAATTATGTCATGGAGTCTGTCGTACAGATGTTGGATGTAAGTTTAGGGTATTGAGTTCCAATCATCCTCAACCTGGACGCGTAAATCGGGGATGGTCGTGGCTGGCCGTGGAGACCGGATAAGTTGTTGTCACATGAAATTTCACACGTGCTCAATGGGAGACAAATCCGGTGAACGTTCGGGCAGTGGAAGTTGTCTCGCACCCTGAAGTGCATGTTGCGTTGCACGTGCCGTGTGTGGACGTGCGTTATCTTGCTAAAAACATTACGATGGACCGACCTTACAAATGGCACAGCAACGGGCTGAATTATGTTGTTGATGTAGGGGGGCTGTTTAATGTAATCGGAACAAACACTAGTTGTGTACGGGAGTGATAGCTGATCGCTCCCGAGATGAGGAGACCAGGTGTAGGCCCTGTGTTTCGCTGTCGGATGTAAGAAGGGTGCAGACGCTCCCCTGTGCGTCTGCGAACTGGCATTCGGCCATCGTAGGCTCCCAGCAGAATCTGCTTTGATCGCTGAACACGACAGATCGCCATTGCGTTCTCCAGTGCAGACGTTGGCGACACCACTGCAACCGTTCCTGACGGTGGGCTGGAGTCAGAGGTACACATGCCAGAAGCACACGTGCACGTAGTCCTGCATCCAGTAGACGGTTGCGGATTGTTCGCACAGTACCCTGAGGTGCAACGGCTGCTTGGATTTGCGTCGCAGTGGATGTTCTGCTTGACAACGCCGCTCTTCTTATGCGTCGATCGGTCTGCTTATCTGTCTAACTGTGACTCGCGGTTCCAATTCTTCTCGCGTGGGAATGTTCCTCGGACCATTTACCTTACCATCGTACCACCACCGATACTTTTTGTCTAATTCGCTCCGCAATGCGACGATATGACCACCCTACCTCGCGGAGTCCGACTAGACAACCTCGCTCAAAGTCCGATAACTGCTGAAATTGTACACGTCTTCCATGTCCAGGCATTGCAGCTTCTGCAGGGTTTTCGCACGCGTCCGTACGCCGACGAGTGATTACATTCACTTCGCCGTACTCCTTAAATACCACCGAAGATAATTTGCATATTATGTCGTGCTGTGGCGCAAGCGCTCACCGGTTGGTCCCGAAATTCACAGCCCATCTACGTAATCTCGACCCTATAAATATATGTAAATTTCATGATCGTCCCGCTAATTCCTTTCTTGGTGTTCTTTTTTCACTTTTCGCCAGTGTAATATTATTAAAGAAAGCAAAAACGGCGAATTCATATTTCGTCTGAATATTTGATTTACAGGCTGTTGACACTTATGTTTCCACATAGCTGCAAAAATCAGCTTTCAGATCGTTTTCATGAATTAAAAAACTAACGATTCACCAGAAAGGATGAAAGAATTCATATTCTATACAATGTACCGTCGGGAACAAGTTATTATCTGTTAAACAAATGCCCTGAGTTCATCTTTTTTTAAAACAGAGAAATTGTGTTCTGCACCAAAAAAATTGAATTGTAAGATTAATTCTTTCTCGAAATTCTTTGTTTTTCTTTAGCGACGGACCTCATTCAAGTTGGCCAGCGATACTGCAAGGCTTATGTAAACAAAGCAAATTCAGTCATGATGACATATCAAAAAGCTCATACGCTGAAGAATATTTATAATTATTTATTTCGATATAAAACTAGCACTCAATATTTCCATACTTCGCATACTTTTCAACCGCAAATACTACATAATGTCGAAAACGTACACATCACAGCTAACATTTTAAGCATCTTGTTCCCGTAATTTGATGCGCTTACTGCAAATCATTGAAACTTACAACGGCATCATACTTTTTTTGATTGGTGGTTATTGGATCGCCATGAGCAACTCAATGTGCAGTCGCCGTCCCTAATTTAGAGTCACTGGTTCCAGGGAAGGGAGAGAGACAGTGTCGTAAGACAAACACCAAATACATGCCTCTCCTGGATTCGAACCCGGATACCTTTTGGGCGAATGACCAGATGCCATCGTTTAGACCACTGCGCCACCGGAGCAGCGCATCATACTTCGTCTGGCAACTTGGACTGTAATTTTAGTTTAGTCTCAATTTTTGTGCAGTAAGATTATTTCTATCTTCTGACATCAAAATTAGCGTTTCAAATAATTAACAGAGCTTATAGTTAAAGCAAAAAATGATGTAATAAATATCTATAAGAGCAAGGTAATCATTGTTCTGACAAATAAATTCGCATCTATCTATCTATCTATCTATCTATCTATCTATATACTTACATGAACGATAACCTCCGAACAATGAAACCACTTAACAGCGATCAACGAACACCCCAATCAGCCCCAAAGGAGAACTAATTGAAACCCTGTCGTTTGGATGTTTCATTGTTCCTTAGGGACTTTGGCAAGATGGATAAGTTAGGGACAAAAACATGTATTGCTAAAGCCGCAATGTGGTGGATTACGGCAGGTACGGCGGTATGATTAGGTGAAAAGAAAGGAGTTAAAAATATTAGTTCTAAATGAGGACAGCTACAGCTTCCATGTATGTTTCAATCTTCCACGGAGGCTGCGCGGATGGTTGATGTGGTGTGGAATTTTGCCCGTGCTTGATGATGTCTGTTAGTTTGGTTCCGGTGGTCACAATCGTTGCTTCACGGCGTGAGCCCAGCTAACTGTGTTATTACGCTTTACTACCTAACATTTTTGTTTCCTATAGCATATCCTAACCACAATCTAAAAGCTTGCTAATTTTAAGGGCTTTTTAACTTCAGACGTGAGACACCGTTTTCTTGAAATCTTGTTGACCGTTAACTATACATTTAATTATTATAATGAGTTTTATTTAGCAGTTAGCGTTTGGAAAAATCACTGCAACGTTTTATTTAGTGTGCATAAGCTTCTTATATTTATTCTGCTTTTCCAAAAAGGCAGCAACCTAAAAACTTAGGTTGAACCTCCAACCAACGCACACGTCTTGATGATGGTCACTTTTCGCTGTCTGAGCAGTGACCTTTATTCGGACCTTTCACTATATATCTGATTTAAGTTTTAGATCGTATAGGTGTTTATTACTTGTCATTTAGCATTATTCAACGGTATGTCACTAAATATCCGAGATCTAAATTTAAGAAAAACATTAGAAATCAAAATTCCCCTTGTATGTATAATGCCTAACATTTTATCAGGACCAAGAAACTTCCTTAGCTGTTAATATTCAATGCTGAAACAAAGAACGAACGGCACGCCAAATGTGAAATAAGTTCCGTAATTCAATTTTGAAATAAAAGAAATGGGAAATCTGCTCACATTCACCGTTAGATGTCTTAAGGACTACGGGCAAAATGTTTTCACGTTTCCTTCATTTCTTTATCTTTTTTCATCATTTATGCACCGATTGTATCGCTGATCACTTTTTTAGCCGGGAATATATGGATCAGCATTCCCTACAACTCATACCTAGTTTATTAAGGGGTGAACAAAAACAAAAAGTTATAGACTTAACCACACATCGAACAAATATTGTCTACGAGAAAAAAAACTTAAGAATCAGCCTAGAAACTTTAATGTGCAGCGGTGTTGCCAAAAATAACCTCCTATATATATATATATATATATATATATATATATATATATGGAATAGTAAAAAACTGACAAGACGAGAAAGGATTATCAAATATAATTATTCAAAGTACGAACATTTACATGTATATGAATGGTGAATTGAAGAACGTAGAAAACATAAATTAAAAAACCAGGCTGTCTTCATCAGGAGAGTTTCAACCTGGGGGAGTGGCTTTTCTGGTATCTGTATACGACTAAGAAAAAACCGATAGTCAACTGACTATACCCCCGAAGCCACTGAAGTCCCAAAAAATTTAATAAAAAACCTTCCAAAATTTACAAAACTTTAACAAAGTTAGGGAACTATAACGTACCCGAAGACGGCGTGAATCCAATCGCCGGAATGAGTAATGCTTTTATAACTGGAGAGACTGAAATACGAACGGAAGGAACACGAACTAAGTAATATTGAATTAGTGTAAATGAAAGTTAAACAAATACGAAATAAACTAATTGGCCGAAAGAGGTGAGCGTAGTAATAGATGCAAGACTGTGCATGTAGATGTTCTTCAGCCACAAGGGCCCTACCAAGCGGCAATCGGTATTTCTAGTCGAAATTGAAATATAAGTTTCTCTGTTAGTACTGAGTATTGATGTGTAATTTAGAGCTGCGGAAGGCTGAATTAAAATTAAGGATTAATTTCTTAAAGTAACGTCTGAGAAAATGGATTGGAATATTATTAGATTTAAATTTATTGACAAAGTTGTTGAGGTTTTTGGCAATATTTTCTATTTTAGAACATATTTTGACTATTCTGTGAAACCGAGATATAATGACGTTGCGGTGTATACCAATGGACACGTTGGAAGACCATTGGGTGAAAAACTTGATTTCGAAATTAAAATACTGTATCTTATCAAAAAGGTCGATCTGAAAACCCTTTTTTTTTGTTGATCTTGATATTTAGTTCAAGAGAAATGTCATCGGGATAAATTGCCTCACTCATTTGTAAAACAACGAGGGTTGTTGAAGACGATAATATCATCGATGTACCTCAGTATAATTCCTGGATCAGCAGACAGAGTAGCGATATATTTGGATTTTTTTTTTTTGATTGGAGGTTTAACGACCACCGTGAGCAACTCAATGGGCTATAAGCAGTCGCCCGTCCCTAATTTAGGGTCACTGGTTCCAGGGAAGGGAGAGAGCCAGTGCCGTAAGACAAACACAACATCCATGCCTCACCGGGATTCGAACCCGGACCCATTTCGGACGAATGATCAAAGGTCAAAGCCTTAGACCACTACGCCACCGGGGCGGCAACGTTTAAATTCGAAGCGGTGCAAGTAAAGATTAGCTAGGCCGCCCTGGTGGCACAGTGGTCTAAGGCGTTGGCCTCTGATCATTCGCCCGAAGGGGTCCGGGTTCGAATCCCGGTGAGGCATGGATGTTGTGTTTTTTTTTTTTTTGATTGGAGGTTTAACGACCACCGTGAGCAACTCAATGGGCTATAAGCAGTCGCCCGTCCCTAATTTAGGGTCACTGGTTCCAGGGAAGGGAGAGAGCCAGTGCCGTAAGACAAACACAACATCCATGCCTCACCGGGATTCGAACCCGGACCCATTTCGGACGAATGATCAAAGGTCAAAGCCTTAGACCACTACGCCACCGTGGCGGCAACGTTTAAATTCGAAGCTGTGCAAGTAAAGATTAGCTAGGCCGCCCTGGTGGCGCAGTGGTCTAAGGCGTTGGCCTCTGATCATTCACCCGAAGGGGTCCGGGTTCGAATCCCGGTGAAGCATGGATGTTGTGTTTTTTTTTTTTTTTTTTTTTTTTTGATTGGAGGTTTTACGACCACCGTGAGCAACTCAATGGGCTATAAGCAGTCGCCCGTCCCTAATTTAGGGTCACTGGTTCCAGGGAAGGGAGAGAGCCAGTGCCGTAAGACAAACACAACATCCATGCCTGACCGGGATTCGAACCCGGACCCCTTACGGACGAATGATCAGAGACCAGCGCCTTAGACCACTGCGCCACCGGGGCGGCATGTTGTGTTTGTCTTACGGCACTGGCTCTCTCCCTTCCCTGGAACCAGTGACCCTAAATTAGGGACGGGCGACTGCTTATAGCCCATTGAGTTGCTCACGGTGGTCGTTAAACCTCCAACCAAAAAAAAAAAAATAGCCAGACTGCTTTCAAAACTGCTACCCATTGTTATTCCACGAGCCTGTAGGTAGTTTGTTGCCCATGACTGCATAATAGTATTTTATGCAGAAATCTTTGAGGTAATGCTAATATTGCGAAATAATGCTGTTATCTAAGTGAATCAAACAGGTCTTTCCACGCTAGGAGTAAACCCGATAGAGAAATGAATGTGAACAAGTTTTACAAATAATAAGTATCGACAGAGATCATACAATTAATCGTGTTTAAGGTCTCAATGACCTTTGCATTCTTACAAATAATCCAGTTAGAAGTTATTTTTTCAATATTGCAGAAAGGAGGCAGCTGAACAGTTTACCTGCTTTACTGTTATAGCAATTACATCCGCTGGTGAAACGAAAATATACCGGCTATTTATGAAATTTCTGAGTGCCTCAAAAGAAAAGATAATTAATGATAGCTGCTTGTAGCTTGTGACGTTTGTATAAGGCCCGAAATTTTTTAGAGGTCTTGCGTAACAGGGCATAAGTCTCTGTGTTATTCATTTCTTGAATAATGAGTTCCATATAATATTTACATCTCCATGGTAGCCAAACCATTTTTTTTTACCAAAAATAAGAAATTACTGAAAAACATTTTCCATCAGCAGCTTCATCCGGAGAAAAAAGAATTTCTCAAATTGGAGATTTAGAAGCAGAGATAAGAGTGAGATGCAACTGATTTTACGCAACATATAGGAAAGCCTATGAATTACTTGAAAATTTTGACGTTATACGAAAACATGCGGCACTGGAAACTCTATCCAATAAAGAAGGAATAAGCGCCCTAGCGGCGAATTTTTACAGCGAAAAAAAATCGAAATTTAGGATAATCATTCGCATATTCCAAGATTCCGAATACAAAACTAATTTTTCAAATCCGACTAATAGTTACAGAGATTTAGTGTCCGCAGGCTGACAGACGCATGAAATGACAGACAAACCGATATCATAAGCACGATCTTTTTTGGCAAAAGACGTGCTTTTAAAAAGCCAAGAAAATATTTAGGCGCAGAAAGTCAGACAGCAGGAAAGCAGTGAAACGATTTCCATGAATTTTAGCCACTGACCAAAGTTTTGGACAGTATTCTTAAAATCTTCAGTACAGAGAGTTCGTAGGGAAAGGTAGTGTCGAAAAGGAATGTGGTGACATCTCTTGCCCTTTTTACGGTTATTACTAGGGCTGTGGCTGAAAATGGGAAGCGCACTTCAAAATACCACAATTTCCCTGTAATATTACTATTTCTCCCTTACATTTAGTTTCAGTTTTCTGCCGTGGTGATTAACAGCTAAAATCTTAGGTATTATGCTCCTTGAAATTTTAAAATAAAACATATTGCCTGCAGTATGACAATTATAATATAAACCGTTCTAGTGGCAACTGGAAAATCTTCAAATATATGTTCTCACTGTTGTCAGAATTCCTTGCACAAAGCAGTGTTAGATTTTTTGAGCAGAAATATCAAGTTAATTCTGTAGTACGATAATATAGTTTTCACACGTTATGTGAGGATAACAATGGGCAGAATATGCTGTAAGGAAGATGTGGCATACATGGCACACAGAAAGGTGAATGTCTCGTAATTTTTTCTGTATGGAATGAATGTTCAATGTTGTTGTTTATTATACATTTTTAATGCAAAATATGTATGTTCGTTTTTTTTAATTTCGATCCTTAATATTTACACGTGGGCTTCACTGTACTGGATAAAATTATTGCGTTCCTTATATTATCGCAAAAATGTATTACATTAATGATAACAGACAGGAGGTTTCACAGATTTTAGTCGAAATCAGACGTAGGACAAGACCTTTTGCAAGGCTCATCAATAAACTATTAAGAACATGTTCTGAATCATATCTGTTTCGTAGTGGAGTTGCTGCTGGTCAAATCTTGTTCATTTTCCCAACTAAATTCCGTTTAGTAGGTCTTTCGAAGGTATGATTTCCATTATATTCTCATTATTTAAATTGGACATAGAGCGGGTCGTTTAAATGTCTGGAAATTTTATTTTTCGAGTTTCAATATTGAAGTCGCTAAATGCGTCAAACGGAATCTTTTGGCAAATCCTTCCGCCGGGAAAAAACGTAGATTTAAAATATATGTGCCACCATAATTAACTACTATTTGCTGCTAGAAAATAAAAAAAAGTACTGCTGAAATCCTTTGTGATTTAAGATAGAAGGACTGGTATACATCTTCAGGCAGATAAAACCTCATCAACGTTTATATATGAAATTTCAAACAAAGTGTAAAGAGCTGAAAGTTGTTGGGCTTCATTTAGACATTCTTTTGAGAAAAAAATGTGAGTCTACAATTACGAAACTTCTGGTTGTATAAGAAAGTGATATGCAAAATATTGATGTTGTTATAACAAGAGTTGAATAGAAAAATACTGATCTTTATAATCAGAAGCCTCACGTAGATTGCACTAACACTTTGAATTGCTTAGTCTTTCCACCTATTTTGCTCTTATTAAATGAATATATACTAGGGATCATATTAACAAGCTGAAGTTGCAGGATGTTTGTCTTTATTCCGTCCCGTAGATTCCGAAACGTATTACCAATAACAAAAGTTATTTTGAGAATAATTAATTGTCTACCTTATCTAAATGAGGAATGATCAGTCAGCCTGAGAAATATGCGAAACTTAAGAATAGGAGGGTAAGGAAGGTAAACGTCATTCTTTTCAGTGGTGTAAGAGATTGTTTTAAACGGGCGGAGCTCTATTCGCGAAATAACGCTGATTTGGCGTTTTCAGCTCCTGATTTTGTGACGGTATGTCAGAAAAAGATATGAAGGTTATTCACATGGTGAATCATTTCGCATGAAAGGAAAATTGGGTAGATCTGCGCTTTTTGTCAGTTTGTCAGTTTCCGTTTGGCGTCGCACTCTTAGGCGTTTTAGAACAAAAAATGGTTTGTTCATTAATTATAATGAGATAATAGGCCATTTGTTTGAATAAGCATGCATTAGTAACTATTTATTGTGAACGACGAGTAACCTCCTACGCATGAATGACTTTTTCCATCCCCATGGGATAATCAAAAATTAAGAAGTACAATTTCGCAACTGAGCCACACTGATAGTGAGAACCAAACATTTTTTGCTGTAAAAGATTTGAGAACTTCGCATTGTCATCAAAAAGCGACATATGTTTTAATGAAGCATTTTGAAATAAGTTTCAGGAGAAACTTTCATTTGTTTGCTTTTTTTACCAAGCCGATGTACTTGAATTTTTGCCAAACTCAATCTTTTTCTAGTATGATTTTACACAAGTCACGGATCTCTCAGTCATTTAAGGAACTTTATATAAGCCCTGGGATGTAAGGTCAGGTGATGCGTAACATCATAGCCTCTCCTTGACAAATGTCAACACCGCCTTCTCGTGGTGCATCCTGTTCCCACTAAAGGGGCTCTGACGACCGCCAATAGCGGTATAACTATACCATCGGGATTAGAGGAAATTCTATCCCACACTCACCAACCCGCTTGGCCAGCGTGGTGAGTTATGGCCAAACCCCTCCAAAATGACTCCACAACTTAAATCTTGGCCCTCAGTCTCCGGCAGCTGGAATGTACCTGGACAAAGCAGCGACCAGTGCGACATGAAGGCAGAGGGTGCTAAGAATCCCCGGAGGACCGGACTAGGCTGCCATCTGATGCTGACCTTGGCAACGTACAAAGGACGCTCTGTATCTTCTGATTCAAGGCTTCTTGAATTGGAAGAGGAACTACAAAGGATCAAGTGGGACATCGTGGGGCTAAGTGAGGTAAGGAGAAAAGGAGAAGATCTCATCGAACTGAAAAGTGGACATCTCTTCTACTATCGTGGGAAAGACACTGGCAGAACTAGTGGTGTTGGATGTATAATAAACAAGAAACTGAAGGATTAAGTGGTAGAAGTTGAAAGTTCCTCTGACAGAGCTGCACGACTCGTTATCCAACTATCGAGAAGATACCAGGCTCAGATTATTCAAACTTATGCACCCACCACAAGTCATCCTGAAGAAGAAATTGAAGAATTTTATGAGGAAATTTGTCATTTAAATAATAAAGGTAAGCAGCACTTGAAAATAATTATGGGAGATTTCAATGCAAAAATAGGGCAACGGCAACAGAATGAAACTTCAGTAGGTAAATTCGGTCACGGCAACAGAAACCAACGTGGAAACACTCTCCTTGAGTTTGCAGAGGCTGAAGGGTATTTCATCTTGAACTCCTTCTTCAAGAAAAAGCCACACAGGAAATGGACATGGAGACATCCAAATGGGACGACAAGTGTAATTGATTTTATTATGTGTAACAAAAAATTCGTCATAGAAGACTGCAGTGTGCTAAACAAGTTCAACACAGGTAGTGACCATAGATTGTTAAGATGTAAGATGCACCTCAACACTAAACTTGAACGTGGCAGGCTCATAAGACAAACAAAATGTATTGACATAACCAACCTTAAAAAACACCATAATACCTTCAAGTTGGAACTAAAGAACAGGTTCTCTGCTTTAGAAGGCCTAACATCGGAAAAAGTGGACATCTCTGAAGTTAACAGAAAAATAACCAAAGCTCTTATGGAAACAGCAACAAAATTAGCTGGGTCTAAGAACAAGTTTCATGTAAATAAATTATCAGGAAAAACGAAAATGTTGATGCAAAAAAGAAGAGAGATGAGGACAACTAAAGAAGATGTGACTTCCAAAGTGGAATATATAGAGCTATGCAAGACAGTACGAAAAAGTATCACTGAAGACGTAAGAAAATTCAACTGTGAACTAGTGAGGAAAGCAATTGAAAACAACCAAAGCCTAAAGATAGCAAAGGGACATCTCAGTAAGGGAAGAAAACAGATTATGGCACTGAGAAAAGAAGATGGCTCTGTAACAAGAAATAGAGGCGAAATTCTGACAAGAGTGAAAGATTTCTACTCCAAATTGTATGAAAGGGATGATACATGCACTCCAGACATCATGAAAGATACCAGTACCAGAGTTCCTCCAGTCCTTCCAGCAGAAGTTGCACATGCAATCAAGAACATGAAGCGGGGAAAAGCTCCAGGAGAAGATGGAATTACTGTAGACATCATACAAGAAGCAAGTAGTGAAATCGAAACAGAACTCGCACAAATTTTCACTCGATGCCTTAATGAAGGAAAGATTCCTGAGGATTGGAACACCGCTACAATGATCCTGCAACATTAGAAAGGTGACATTGAGGATCTCGGAAACTACAGACCTATCAGCCTCCTATCAGTAGTTTATAAAATCTTCACTAAAGTTCTTTCACACCGCTTGAAGGTAACACTGGACATGGCTCAACCGAGAGAACAAGCTGGATTCAGGAGTGGCTACAGCACAATAGATCATATCCATGTGCTGAGAGAACTAATTGAAAGAGCGAGGGAATATGAACTTCCATTGTGCATGGCTTTTATCGATTATGAAAAAGAATTTGATTCGGTGAAACCATCAGCAGTTACAATGGCTCTGAAATCCTGCGGTATTGAAGATGTATACATTAATATTATTAATAACATCTATGAAAATGCAAGTGCAAAGATTAGGCTGTTTGAAAATACAACACACATAAAAATTGGAAAGGGAGTAAGACAAGGTGACACCATATCTCCGAAGCTCTTTAATGCCACATTGGAGGGTGTTTTTCAGTCACTGAGCTGGGAAAACAAGGGGATAAAGATTAATGGAGATTATCTAACCCACCTTCGTTTTGCTGATGACGTAGTCATTTTTGCAACTAGCCCATCAGAGCTGCAGAGTATGACCCAGGAACTTGCTGACAAGAGTAAAGAAGTGGGATTAAAAATGAACTTTCAGAAGACAAAAGTGACGTTCATTGCTTTTACAAGAAATGAAGATTTATCGATTGATGGAGAGAAGCTGGAGATAACAGATACGTATGTTTATCTTGGACAGGAGATATCAAGTGAGGGTCACATTGATGAAGAAATTAATCGGCGTACAAAACTTGCCTGGAGAGCTTTTGGAAGAAACAGCATAATTTTCAAGAACAATATGCCATTAAGTCTTAAAAGAAATGTGTTTGATCAATGCATCCTTCCAGTGCTTACGTATGGTGCAGAGACGTGGACCTTAACTAAAAGAGACATACAAAGGCTGCAGACAACTCAAAGTAGTGTGGAGAGGTGCATACTTGGTGTAACCAGGAGAGATAAGAAGAGGAACTCGTGGATCCGAAAAATGACAAGAGTGGAAGACATCATGATCAGAGTTAAATCCCTGAAATGGCAATGGGCTGGACATACTGCCAGAAGAACAGACCATCGATGGACAGCCGAAATTTTAGATTGGATTCCAAGGGACAGGAAAAGACCCAGAAGAAGACCACATGGGAGATGGGTGGATGAAATTGGAAAGTATGCAGGGGTGACATGGAGGAGAGTGGCACAAGACAGACCGTTGTGGAGGAAACTTGGGGAGACCTTCGTCCAGCAGTGGATTGATATTGGTTGACAATGATGATGATGATATAAGCCCTAGCGTTTGCTTCAAATGAAACGCTTAAGTGGGGGAAATGACGGTACTCTATACGGCATGGGGGTGGAGTACTTTTGTACGCACAATGCCTTCCTTTCCCTCCTGAAGCACAATCATGTGGCCATTGTAAAACTGCATCGTTTACCTGCATTGCAAATTAAACTTTAATTTACTGGGATCACCCATTTCGAGGCTCTTCCAATTTTTCTTCACTGTTACAAATTCTGGTGACATTTTTAATCCTGAATAGTTTCTCTAGTTGAAACATGGTTTCTACAAGTGGCAAAGGGTTGTACATAATGCTAAAGTAGTTATAACCGTTGGACAACTGAAATACCCGCCTAGAATCCAATAAGTAGTTAAAGATCTCGAAGAATACTACCTCGGAAATGGGTAGAAAAAATTAGCAACTTACTAGAATGATGTAGACAAATTGGCTAAAAACAGAGAGTTGTGGAAGAACGTTATACAGGTTTTTACAAAACAATGAAATGAGATTCGTTGTTGCTGATGACAATTAATAAAGGAACATTGATGATGAAACGGAATTTAATCGAACATATAGTAGAAGGTATTTTTATAGTCGAAGGTACCTTATTTTTCTTTAGATATTTTAAAGCATTAATTCTAAATCATAAAAGATAATGTGCTAGGACATCAACTTCTGAAACGATTAAAACAAATGCAAGTTTCCTGCTAATATGTCCAGGTCAAATTGTACATAAATCGAATTAACCAAGTAATATAAAATTTTCTGGAAAAAAAATTTAAATGTATATAAAATTATGGTCACACCTTTCCAGCACGACGTGAATAAATTTAAAAAATTGAGAGACCTAGAGAACTCTAAATCTCCTAGACAGAAAACTTTTAAAACAATATCCAGTTTATGTCAAAGTGAATCTAGCAGGAACAGTTATTACTAAAGAAACATAATTCTTTTTTTCAATTGGCTCCGATATTTTCAGGTATTAATCTAACCTTTAACTATATTTTAAATTACTCTTAGTACTTACTCGATAAAAAGAAGAATTAAGATGTCATATTTAAAACTTAGATCTCCTTCTGAATTAATGTATGAGAATATTCCTGGGAATGCCCTAAGAAGCATAAATACGTAACCCAGGTACATACAGTGGTGCCTCATTTTAGTCGAATTGAATTATACGCGGTCAGCCCAACTGCGAGATTCATATCACTCGAGAAATGGAGCTACGAAAGTAAATTGGAGCTTGGAAAACGACGTAAGAAATATATAAGAAATGTAAGCTTCACTGAAGTAATCTGGCGCGCTGATAATGAAGAAGACGGTTCGGCTTTCGCACGTACATTAGGGGAACAACAGTTCGTATGAAATTACTAACAACAAACCTTCCCCCATGTTTACAGGATGGACGGCGACCTGCCTTCTCCCCTCTCCTTCCAATCAGTGGCAGCCAGTTACAGAATGAGCAAGCAAACCCGCTTCTTTGTGGCAATGAACATTGTACCTCTGCACCTAACTGACGTTCAGTGACTCTCAGAAAAGAGAACATGACGCAGAAATGCAAGAAAGCTGCATTACTTGATGCTATGCAAAAGAAACAGAGACGTATGATAACAATCAATGAAAAATGAGACATTTTAAATTTGTTGCGAAAAGGTATGTCTCCGGCAGATGTGACAGCATTTACGGTCGCAACGAGTCAAGCATCCCCTCCATTAAAGCTCGGGGGAAAGTTATTCGCGAAACAATTGCATCCAGCGCCCCCATAACGTTGAAAGTGACAAGTCATGTGCGAGGTAAAACTTTAGTCAATACTGAATAGGCATTGAACTTGTGACTCGAAGATATGAATCGGAAACATGCGCTTATCGATGTAAATGTGCCAAGAGAAAAAGCTCTCAGCGTCTTTGTTCATTTCAAGCCTCCTGTTTAAAAGAGAGAACCTTCTGGTTCAAAGAAACTGGCTTTAAAGCCAGCATAGGTTGGCTTGACTGCTTTACTTAGACGGTTTAAGCTCAAAAACGTGCAAATGACGGGTGAAGCTGCATCTGCTGACAAAAAAGCAGCAAAAGCTTTCGTGGAGACCATCAAGAAGATTATCAAAGAAAGCAACTAGCTACAAGAACATGTCTTCAATGCAGACGAGACTGCATTATTTTGGAAAAAAAATTACCAATCGCACATATATTTCGAAAACAGAAAAACAAGCACCTGGCTTCAAGTCATCAAAAGACAGGGTTACATTTCTTCTCTGCGGAAATGCAAGTGGACACTTAATTAAACCGGGTGTGCTGCACAAATCAACTAATCCTCGTGCTCTAAAAGGTAAAAAGAGAAATATTCGTCCTGTGTTTTTGCAGCCCAATAAAAAGGCCAGGGTTACAGCAGCGTTATTTCTAGAATGGTTTCATTCCAGAAGTAACAAGTTACCTGAAGGAAGAAGTAATTCCGTTTAAAGTGTTGCTGACAGTAGATAATGCACCTCATCATCGTGTAGAACTTAAAGTTACACTTCCTATCTCCCAATACCACCGCCATTCTTCAAAGTGTCGAACAAAGCGTTATTCGTTCGTTGAAAGCAACGTACGCAGGGCTTATGCTCTCTCAGATACTTAGCGCTCTGAATGAAGATCTTAATGTAGATGTTATAGCTTGTTAGAAGTCTTTTATCATCGCGGGCTACATGGTTTACGTTGAAGAAGCAGTGGATACAATCAAATCAGAATCAATCAATGCGTGCTGTCGGCCCCTGTCGTGTGACTGTGTAAATTATTTCATAGGTTTTGTTACCATCAACGAGGAAGCAAAACATATTACTCAGATGACCAAGCAGACTGGGCATGAAGGCTTCGTCGATATTCTGGAGAAAGAAATAACACATTTCATTGATGGACATGAAGAGCCGTTGACAAATGAAGAGTTAGAAGAACTTGTGAAAACTTCTTCGGATGAAGATGATGACGAGGCCACCGACGAACAAGATGAAACTGCCAGCGGTAATCTGCACAAGCTTGCCGAAATTTTTCAAGCAGCAAAGCACTTGAAAGATTTAATTTCTAACTATGATCACTCTATGGAACGTAGCCTTAAAATAAAACGAAATATTGTGGACTCTTTATTGCCGTGTAATACGATTTTTCAGCGGCTAAAGACGCAGCGGCAACAGTTGCCGATAGCGATGTTTTACCAGAAAAAAACTCCTTCTACTTACTACCGATTACCTCGCCCAGAATCCCCAACTATTGCACCTAATGCATCAACTTTGGACCTCAGCGTTGACCACCCAGCAAGTGGTGTTACGTAGTGAAGGCAATGGTTATGTAGGTGTGAATAAGGATTTACATCATGCTATCTCATGTTTTGACTGTAACCGTTACAGAAGTGCCTATACATTGTTCTTTGTAAAATACTTATTATACTGTAATAGAGATATGTAGGCGAATAACACCGTATATATATATAAAGATGAAAGCGCGTGTGCCACCCCGGTGGCGCAGTGGTCTAAGCGATGGCCTCTGATCATTCGTCCGAACGAGGTCCGGGTTCGAATCCCGGTGAGGCATGGATGTTGTGTTTGTCTTACGGCACTGGCTCTCTCCCTTCCCTGGAACCAGTGACCCTAAATTAGGGACGGGCGACTGCTTATAGCCCATTGAATTGCTCACGGTGGTCGCTAAACCTCCAAAAAAAGAAAAAAAAAGCGTGTGAAGTGGTTTATTGTATATAGTTGTATTATGAGTTTTGAATACACGAGGTTTCGAATTTACGCATTCTCGTCGGAATGTAACCTCCGCGTAAAATGCGGCACTATTGTACAACAGTAACCTTCAAACCGAAAGCAATGCCGTTGCTTTGAGTAAATCAACAGTGTGAGCTGCGAAATCTCAACTTATTAGGTGTCTGTTCAAAATGGTTCGAAAACTCACAAACCACTGCAATACGATTTATTTGAAGCTACTTCCAAAATAAATGTCCTTTTATTGAATTTTGCACTTTAAAATTCCCTTTTCCATTAGTCCTTTCCGGAACAAAATTATTTATCGCGATGCGAATTAAAACTAATATATCCAATCAATGGAGAAATTAGGGTTTTCGAAAAGGTTCTTTTTGCCACGGCATCTTCTAGGAAACATAGGAATAACAGAAACATTAGCAAGTCTTGTTAAATCCAGGTAAAAATTTCCAAAAATGCAAACAAACCCACATTTTGGTTTTTTAATTTCTTTGATGTCAGAATTTGAATATATTCCAGCAACATATATGTACTGGCGCGAAAATTTGTATACCTGGATCGATTGATAATATGATACCCTGCACTTGTTAAGATTTATGCAATAAAAAATAATTGTTCCAAACCTTCTGATAAAGTTTATTTCGTAGGAAAAACAAAACAAGTGTAACAAACAAAATAAGAAGCAATAATAACAGTCTAAAGCGGAAAGGTTTGGGAAGAATTTTATTTCTCATGTGCTCAAAATCTACCAATGTAAAATTTGTCCATGTTCCACGAAATCTTCTATTGTGCTTTATGGAAGGAGAAAGACTCAATGATGATAAAAAAGGAGATTGGACAACATTAATTGAGTTTCGCAGTATGAATATATTAATTATATGTGCACAAGTAACATTGCTTTCCAGTTTCCCTTTTTCCCGAAAGAAGATATCTGCGCGCGTACAGAAGAGGAAAGTAATTTCATTACTTTGCATAAGCAATGGAAGTAGGTATTGAATAAATTCAGTTTAAATAATATTTTTGAGGGAAATGCCAAACCAATTTCAGAAGGCATGATAATGAAACCAGCTTTTCAATTAAACTAAAGGAAGGTTTTAGTATTATGACCATCAAGGCAAGCTCTGCACCTCTAGAAGCTACATAAATTCGTTGATATGTTCCTCCGAATGAGAATCAGTTTAAGGATTTATGCATTGGCTAAAACAGCTGTATGTATAGTAGCCAGAGAAAGATGAATTAGAGTGATTTATATTATTTTTATATTCAACAAAAGTGAATGATACCTATAATTATCTCATCGGCACTAATATCTCCAACTGACTGTAGACTTTTTGCAAATTTCGTTCGCACGATTTATTTTACTAAATCAACATTTGACCCTTATCGCAGTTCCATGATCACAGAAATATAAAAATTGACAGCACACGACTTTGGTTCTTGTGTACAGTTTGAAGTCGAAGGTAAGAACACAGCGGAAGAAGCAGAGGTACAGGTGGCTTAAAGCATGTAGTAGGGAAAAGGGGCATTTTTTTTTACGTGTGTGTCTTTTTTTTTCGTTTTGTGCTTCATCGATCAAAGTGAGCACCTAGATGTGTAGTAAATAGTAGCTAGTCCGAAATTTGCGGTCACTCACTACCAGCTGGAGAGAGAAGGCCAGTACCGTAAGACAAATACAACATACGTACCTCAATAGGATTCCAACAGGACCCATCTTCCAAGAATAGTCATAAGACAGAGTTTAGACCATTGAGCGATCGGGATCCCAAATGTGGGTTTCAGTGACATAAAAACCTTGAGGATGTCAACCGTTGCTGGATTATATACGGCTCGTTACGGTTCAATCGCAACCCATATGAACCAAAGTCAATTTAAAAAAACGATTAGTTTATCTGATTGTGACGTCACTGACCATCTGGCTGTATGTATGGTCAAATTCGAAAACGCTATTACGCCTCCTAGCAGAAATCCTATGCTTTACATGAATAGGTGACTGTATCTAAAACAGTATATGGTATAAATGGCATGGGAAAGTAAAAGAAGTTTTCCACTCGGATATTTATAAGAAAATATATGAAATATAATTTATTGTGAATTCATCATCATTTTCTTTTACTCCCTATGCGATGAAATGGTGCATCGTAAAACCGGAATGCAAATATCACCATTCTCACTTTGCAAGCTTCTAAATGAGAGAAAAAATTTCAAATCGGACTATTGCTGGAGAGATATGATGACCACACGCAGACGGACGGACAGGGTGATAACATAAGAACGATCCTTTTTTACAAAAGACATTCTACAAAAAACGCATGTGAAGTTTAGCATCTGAAGGAACTAAATTATCAAACGTGAAATAAAAGAATGCATGAAGCCAAGCTAATACATAACATTTATCCTAAACAAAGTTTACCTCAGAAAAACTTGTGCTTATATTAACTGCACTATAGTAAATTTTTACTTTTAGTTTTAGTTCATAAAATTTTAAAATGTTTATTGCAAGTAAGCATATGTTAAATATGTTTATTGCACGTTAATCAGAAGCTTCCCAGGTTTTTCAGAAACGAATGAACGCGTGTCTAATATTACACACAGCTGGAAAGGGTTTCATGTAAGTTGGTACATAATGTACTGTAACAATTTAAAATAACATTTTGCATTTGCTATTTAAAAATGCCATACGATATGGCGAATTTCATCCTTCCCATGTTAGTTACATCTCACCTTAATTAAAATGTTATTCGTGAAACCATATTTTCCAATAGAAAAAAAACATAACACGCCATTCCTGAGAATAGTTCAACGTTACGTTTGTCAGAATGAAATGGAGCTGAAACTTCAATAGTTTGTAAAGAGGTTCCCCTACAGAAACGAGCAGGAGTCTAGGAAAATATTTTTCTAGTACAGCTGTATCTATTAATTGTTTTGTATTGCTGATAATAGTAACTATTTTATACCTCTTTATTAGATTTTTTGATATACACTGATTTACATTCCGAGCTTTTGAGTTCTCGTCTACATTCGACGGGCTCGCTGCATTGGTTTGCTCATTACGCTTTACTTTACGGTTTCTCTGCTCTTCGCCTTCTGACGGCTAAGTTCCACTGACTAAAGCCATTTACTTGCTATTGTTTTGACGGTGTGCTGCGCAATCTCAGTGGCAAATGTGCGCCGTGGCAGTAGCTTTGAATTCAGGTACCTCAACATCGGACATTTCTTTCCTACCAACCCATTAGATCGAATCACACGATCTTCTTTCAGTTATTCCAGGTCCGGCTCTGATGTTCGCTTTTTCCAGGTTTCAGCTGACCGTGTGAACCACATAAAGTTGCATTCTCGAAATTGCTGTGACCTAATCGTCTGTTCATTACAATATCACATTTGCGCGTGCTGCATAAATTCATCTGCGTTCAAGGCAGCAAACTTCGGTGCACGATGCAAAAACCCTGTACATTTAAAAATCCCGAACTCGAGTGAGCCTTAAAAAAATTAATTGCACATATATTAAAAGTAAAACATTAAATAACAAGACCTTTCGGGTTTCCATAAACCCATCATTAGATGTATGAACCAAACCTTAGCAATGCCATAGGCGTATATGTACACCACGTCATTCAAGGAAATGACTTAATCAATCAATAACCACCAGCAGCATGGAAGGATCGCAGAGCAAATACATTAATAAATGCAGCCCTCTATAACGAAGTGAATTTCTCCGTCATTTTTGGTCTACGCCGGGATTCGAACCCGAGGCCGCTTATTCCGGAACAAGTCGCTCTACCAACTGAGCTACGCAGACGATTATTCTTATTCCTATCTGCCTTTATGTCGTGTGCGTCCTGCTAGCAGGTACGTCACATCCCCCCCGAAAGAGGGCCGGGGGCATAGCCCACGGGTCAGCCGTGACAATGAATCGTTGCAGGCAGCCATCCACTGTAGAACGTGCACTTGAGAACTCCCAGTCAATCTGCTGTGTGGAATGCAACATCACACATTTTTATTTTTCGAAGCGCTGGAGAAGGGATTCTCTGATTTTTCCTGTCTCGCGGTGTGGAAATAACATCACACCAATGCGAGATTTTGAACTGCCGGGTCATCCGGATAGTTCGAGCGCCATTATAACGAAGTGAATTTCTCCGTCATTTTTGGTCTGCGCCGGGATTCGAACCCGAGGCCGCTTATTCCGGAACAAGTCGCTCTACCAGCTGAGCTACGCAGACGATTATTCTGATTCCTATCTGCCTTTATGTCGTGTGCGTCCTGCTGGCAGGTACGTCACACCTCTAAATAAGGGGACCAAGTAGGTGTGACAAAAATAAACCTGTAAATAAGTTTACAATAGCGAAAGTAACACAGTTCACCCAAGTCAAACCCAATACAGTCCAGATACGAAATACTTTCAAATTATAGGGTATCGTCCCCACTGTGTTTATCGACAGTCCTTCTTTTTTGTTTTCCAGTGTCCAGTAAAAAAGCAGGCATACTGCCAATATTACAATAAAGTTGTTCTTTTGACGTTATTACCAAACTATCTGTGAACAACAGTGATGATGCAGAACACGTAGTCAGGATGATGGAAACAAAAAAAAAGTTTAGTGGAGGCAACATAACAGCTTAGGGGTGTCTTTATCGACGCTTTTCGAGGGTATTCCATATTCCCCAAATCTTCCAATACCGGAGAGTCCACGATCACTTTTTACGGCTCACTTGAGTTTGAATTTTTTAAGGCTCACTTGTGTTTGTGGTATTATAATGTACAGTATTATAATCTCGTGCACCGAAGGTTGCTACCTTGAATGCTGATGTTCATTGCAATTTGGCACTTATAAAGCTCGCCTAGGTTTGCTGCGTTTCCTATACAAAGAACAAGCATGATAGTGATTGAAAGAGTTCATTACTTGTTGTTATTTATCCCTTTCATGACTCTCATACATGCGGCTATTTACCCGCAATTGCTCCTATTTTCGTAAAGCTGCACTACTTAAAACGCTTTGGCTCTCCGGTGTAGCTTCACCTCTTTGTCCATTTGAGTGACGAATTGCTATTTTCGCACTGTGGAACTGAAAAGTACGAACGACTACCTTTAACGATCGGTCGGCTTTTGTTAAGGAAATCAGCCTTTACGGACAGTTAGGCAGAATTCCATTAAATTCAAATGCATTTTATTCCACATCGTTACTTTCAGAGATCCACTTGAAACGATATTCCTCTTTATTAAATGTCTTTTTTATTGATTCTGGTATGATGAACACTTTGCATGCACTTTCTGGTTTTAACACATACTGTGCACCTGGTTTTAACTCGTATCTAATATTCTTTGTGCATGCTTTTCTTTAAAACTTCCCCTTTGTATAAATAAACGCTTTCACCATGCAGGGATGTCGCATATCCCAGTAACAGCTTGTCAACTCGTTGAACTCATAGAATGTGCTCACGAACATTTGGATTAGAAACAGTAGCTGTCGATTCGATTGAGTGACGAATTGCTCTTTGGCGTAGAACCTTTTAATAGAAGAATTCTCGTTTTAAGGAAGCGAGAAACAAACAACATATTCTCCGTTTCCCAGCAGCGGCAACATTTTTGAGAGGCTTTCGAGATACGTCACTATATGTGGGATTACAGACCTCCACATCGTCAAGTATGAAATTCTGAAAGCAATGGAATACAGAGATAAAGCGCTGGGACAGAGCGTTATTTCCTATACTGCTGCCAGCTGAGTTTCAGACATTTTCATTGATGCTATTATTCGCATTATGGGGCCCATGTAGTTAACTTCATCATGGTTGAGGATGGCATTGAACTGAAAGGTTGGTACAGGTCTGACTGTAACCCTGAGAATTGATAAGAACATGTAATATATCTTGTCCTGAAACTCGAAGGAATAGTCAAGAGGTGAAACAGGCATTCGTACAGGACTTGGCTTAATACGTCATGCGAATACGTTTTTCTGTTCGCAGTTACCTGTAACACATGCTATACAGGAGGAGCCTGATTTGTTTATCAGTTCTCCACTTTTTGTGATTTATACAACGGTTTACTGCTAATCATGTTCGGAACGGAAATTGAACTCTGCGTCTTTTCACTTTCGACATCGCCTGTTCCTCAAACTGGTTCGAACAGTGTAAATTGATGTGCGTTTTCTGAAAATTTGTGTGCACACTGTAAAAAGTGCCTTATGAAAATGGTGAAATATAGTTTGGAAAATGTGTGTGTACTTAAAGGCAATGTGCTACGAACCAGCGAACTCCTTATTTCCAAACAACCAATTTATTTATCAAATTTATATAAAACGTGTTTTTACTATATTGAACTGAATACTTTATAAACCACCTGTTCAATTTGTTCTGCAGATTACAATTAGAGGAGTAAAAGGTTACAAACTTAAAAAAAAATAATGTCAGATAATATAACGCTGTATCTTATATAATACTATAAATAACAAAGGAAATACGATATAACATAACTTGGAAAAACCTAGTGGATAACTCTTCCTTTTTCAAAAGAAGTAATAATATTCGCACCTGCAACCTTTGAGGATTTGCCCTTGTTTAACAAGTACAAATTCCGACACAAGCATCATGTATTTTCACCTAAAATTTTATACTTCTCCAGGTGTGCCTGAACAACTCGGGAAGCTTAAGATTGTAGGTATGATAAAATGCCTGTGTGTGCCTCCGTGCGTGCGTGCGTGTGTGGCAAATATTACTAAATTCTGACCAAGAAATTGCTTAGCTCTCTTACTTTAGGAAGAGAAGCAAATGGCTTTGGCACTGATTCAACAAAAGTGCATTTTGAAACAACGCATTTCGAATCATCAACACCATTTTCGACTACGCTCACTCTAGCTGGGTTTTGAACCAACACATGCCGAATCGTCAAAACAATTTTCAACTAGACCCACTCTAACCTAATTTTGAACCAACTCATGTCGAATCGTCTACACATTAATTGCACAGCAGCGTATTCGTACGTGTGACGTTAAGTTGGACTTAATCGAACAAAGGATTCAGGATAAAGGGAAGAGTACACCGATGTAGCGAATAAATCAAAGAAATGCATCCGTCTCGTTTTTAAAATAAATCCGTGATACTTCCAGTCTCTTTCAGTTCTTAATGATTCGTTATTAAATTCATGTTTAAGACGATTAGAACTTTTGATCATTTTGAATCATTTGACATAGTTCTTAGGCTGCTTCCGCTCCCAGCGAAATGATTCCGTAACAAAAAGTAAAAGTGTTATGCTCCCTTTACTAAATGAGTCTATTAATTCTCCCACAACAGTCCCAAACATAGGTCCATTTCACCAGCCCCTACCAGCTCGCAAATTTTAAACTTTAAACAGCCTGATCGTTGGTGCTACGTTTGTGCTCGAATGAACCGTAAAAATTTGCGTTTGTACCAAAACCGTTTTTCCGCTATCCGCGAAACAAAGTGTGTGTGTGGGGGAGGGGGGGGGGGTATGGAAACAACAGCCACCCCACCTTGGAACTTTCATAGTTTGAACATACCATTGGTTTGTGCTACGTTTGTGCTCGAATGAACTGCAAAAAGTTTCGTTTGTACCACAACCTTTTTCCGTTATCCGCGAAACAAAGGGGAGGTGCGCTGTGGAAACGCCAGCACCCCACCTCGGAAATTTCATGATTTCAGCATACCATTCATTTGTGCTACGTTTGTGCTCGAACGAACCACAAAAAGTTTTGTTCGTGCCATAACCGCTTTTCCGTTATCCGCGGAATTAAGTTGGCAGGGAATACCGAAACGGGGGTCTGAACTTCAAAAAGTTCATAATTTCAGCATGTCATTCGCTTGTACTACGTTTGTGCTCGAATGAACCGCAAAAAATTTCGTTTGTACCACAACCATTTTGCGTTATCCGCGAAACAAAGTGGGCGGGGGACTGTGTAAATGGTAGCCCTCAACAACGGAAATTTCATGATTTTAACAGGCCATTCGTTTGTGATACGTTTGTGATGGAATGAACCGCACAAAGTTTCGTTTGTACCATAACCGTTTTTCCGTTATCCGCGAAACAAAGTGGGTGGGGGTCTGTGGAAACGGAAGCCCCCACCCCCACCCCGACCCCTGAAATTTTAAGACTTCAACATGCCATTCGTTGGTGGTCGAATGAACTGCGAAAATGTTCTTTTGTACCACAACTGTTTTTCTGTTATCCGCGAAATAAGGTGGTCCAATTGGCCCCCACCTCGTAAATTGTAAAATTTAAACAGCCTCGTCGTTTGTGTTACGTTTGTGCTCGAATGAACCGCAAAAATGTTCGTTTGTACCACAATCGTTTTTCCGTTATCCGCGTTATACGTTTGACAAGACATGCAGAAACGGAGTAAGAACCTCAGAAATTTCATCATGTCATTCGTTTCTTCTACGTTTGGCTTGAATGAACCATAAAAGTTTTGGTTTATACCATAACCGTTTTTTCGTTATCCGCGAAAAAATGTGGTGGCCGTGAAAACCGCAGCACCCACATCGGAAATTTCATACCTTCATCATATCATTCATTGGTGTTACGTTTATGCGCGAATGAACTGCAAACATTTTCGTTTGGACCAAAACCATTTTTCCGTTATCCGCGGAATTAAGTATGTCTGCATATCATTCGTTCGTGCTACGTTTGTGCTCGAATGGACAGCAAAAATGTGGCTTTTCCGTTATCACAACCGTTTTTCTGTTATCCGCGAAATAATGTTGGCCGGGCATGCAAAACCTATCGTTCGAACCTGAAACATTTCAGCATGTCATTCGGTTGTGCTACGTTTGTGTTCGAATGAACCCAATTTTTTTTTGCACCGCAACCGTTTTTTGGCTATCAGCGAAATAAGTTTGACAGGGTATGCAAAAACGAAAATCCGAGCCTGAGACATTTCATAATTTCAACATATAATTCGTTTGTACTAAGTTTGTGTTCGAAGGAGCTGCAACAATTTTGGTTTGTACCTCAACCGTTTTTTCAGTTTTTCGTGAAGCAAATAATGGATGGGTGTGAGCGTAAATTTCAACCTCCGCCTCAGAAATTTCATAATTTCATCATGCTGTGAATGATGAAATTAAGAAATTTCATAATTTCATCATCTTCATGAAACGTTTGTGCACGAATGAACCACAAAACGTTCCTTTTTTTATTAATGAAATCCAGCAGACCAAGTGGAATACTTACGAATGAAACTCAAAAACATGTTGGAGTTATATGGAAGAGACTGGCTTAATATAAACAGTAGTATAATGCACTGGGGGAGCACCTTAATCGAGCAGTGAATTGAAAATAGTTCATAATGATGATAACGGTTTATAAAGCAATGACAGCTTGGCATTTTACTGCAGCACTTTTGCTTCGGCTGAATATCTGGCATCCAGAAACGCAGAACAAGTATATCACCATTTTGTTAGACATAGGGTATCAAAAAAGGAAATGAATGAACTGCTGCTATAGTAGATTTGTGCCAATATTTACGATACTACACCATTGTAAATATGGGGGCAAATTTTGCGCTTTATGATATATTATTAAGCCGAAGTTACAGATTTTCCAATTGCAAAAACAGAAGGAAAATTGATAAATGATAAATAATATTCAGCTGGCTTTTTCTTTTCAAATGTTTAAGAAGAGACGTTTAAAGATTATCAGACGGAAGTTCATATTTCTGAAGTTGATGAATGTGTTAATATATAAGCAATCAGTCAACAAATAATTTGTCTAAGATTATGCTAATCAAATTGCGTCACATTTGTCATAACTGTGTTGATTTAGCACCCATGAATTACATTAATTTAATATATCTATAGGAAAAAATGCTCAATATTTTAACAGTGAGAAATACGTCCTTCTCATTCTGCGATCAAAATGCGGTAGTTGTACGGCTGGTTGAGAATCATTTTCATCGAAAAATTATATAAAAGTTTTATTTTTCAGTTATTTAGGTGAGAAATAAATTAAATAAATAAATACATTCAGGAAATTTCGTTGAGAAAATTACTGTTTAATTGCAGTGGTAAACAAGTATCGGGCTCACTCGTTAGTGAAATACTATGATCTCATTCGAAATGCTTCTTCTTACTAAACTTCGGCAGCGAAAATCAGTCATGTTTCATATCTGGTCTCTCTAAAGTCAGTATTTTTTTATACGTATTATTGTGAAACCATTGCTTTCTACTGTGTATTTAATGATAATGAGAAAGGGATTTAAACGAACCGTTATTTCTAATTGGAATGTCAGTCATTTATATGTTGATTTATTTCCACAAATTAGATTCTGTATTCAATCGTAAAGCAAAAAGTAGAAAAGTATAAAATCCTAAAACGCAAGGTGTGTTTTAATATCATTAGGGAAAGGGTTCCTGTTGAATTGTTAAGCAAATTGAACTCATTAAACCGTCACGTAGAATAGAAAGGCGTAGGGGAAAAACAGTCTCGTAAAAAAGAAACTTGAAGGTTTAAAAAGTTGAAAAAAACATACCAATTTAAAATAGAATGATGCACACATACTGTTTTGGGATCAAGCTGCATCAAATGTGCACCATCACGTGAACAGAATTCATTATTCTAAAACAAGGATTTCTGCTTTATACAATGTAAGATATTTGCATTGGTGAAACATACGTACAAACTCAGTTTAAAACATTCTAATTTCTGAAAGATACAAATGCCATTTTTGAATCCGAAGATCTGTATTAATGTTTGAAGCAATGCAATGATAACGTCAAATATCGATGTTTCCGACTAAGTATATGCTTTACTTTGGGTTGTCAAGACACTGATTACGTCATCGTTCATATATAAAGGTGAAACCTTTCTAGTTGTAAGTGAATCAATGACGCTGTTCGATTGTTTTAATAAGAATCTGTATACAGTACATAACGTACAAGTTTTTTTTCGTGCAGAGTTCTTATCTCATACATTTATACGTCACGTTCACTATGACCTCAATTGTTGCCAACCTCATTCTCGTTTAAGGGAAAAGATATAACGTTCAGTTCGGAAGTATAAGCAGAACAAATTCACATTTACATAGGAAAAGAAACTAAAAATGAAAGGTAATTTAGAATATACGTCACAAGTGCTTCTTCGAAATATTCGAACTGTTTCAATGTTATAAATTTAGTACATTACTCTGAGAGCATCTACGTCAATGCATATTTACCAAAGGTTTGTTTTAATGTAATAACAGAAAGGATTCCTGTGCTCTTTTTAGGCGAATTGAACTCATGAAACTCTTTCTTTTTCTTCATACAGTCACTTTATTCTTACCTTTGCTTACATCTCATCAGTAAATGCTTTTCGTCTTAAAAGAGGAGCAATTAAATTGCTACAAAATGAACAGTTTTGTTTTTCATTAAAGTGCGTAAAAATCACGGAGAGAATAAGTGTTACAAGGACAATAAATACCACCAATATTTAAGGATGAATTTATAAGCCGAATATATTTTCTCTGAAGAACAAGAATTCTGTTTACATTACCATCCGTTGTCTGATCCCAGGCCAAAATATAATAAGACAACATAGGATAGATAAAAGAATAATATAGCATTAATCTGAGTTTGATTGTCAAAAAACCAGAAATCTTGTATATAGCACCCATACAAGACAAGAATATTTGCTAAATAACATATATGGACACCCCAGCGCAAAGTCTCATGTAGTACAACACCCAGAAATTTCACCGAAGACCCGAATGCAACAGGATCCCCGTTCAAGAAAATACCAATAGGCGACGACAGCCGAAGACCACAGCCCGAAGAAAAAACACAGCTTGTTTTATTAATATTAATTGTAAGAGCGTTACAGCCAAACTAGCGAGAAATCTCCTGGAGGTAACGATTCGCACTTGGCAATATCTCGGACAACGAATCCCCAGGGGGAAAAAAGCTGGTGTCAGCAGCAAATAAAGCTCGGTGAGAAGTAGAATCAACATTAAATATATCGTTAACATAAATTAAAAAAAGCATAGGGCCCAAGACGTAGCCCTGAGGAACTCCAAAATGAACTCTTTGAACTAAAGAACGTATACCCTGTACATATTTGTACATATTGTGTTCTGCTAGACAAATAATTCTCGAAAAAAGAAAGTGCAACTCCCCTACTTCCAATATGTTGTAATTTAGACGAGAGAATATCATGGCGAACAGAGCCAAGTGCTCTTGACAAGTCGCAAAATACACCAAAAACACACCTTCCACAATGTACAATTGACTGTAAAAAATTCAAAGCATCCAATAACGCTGTCTCCGTTGAGTGACCCTTCCGAAAACAGTGCTAATTCCAATGTAAAATGTTATTCAAATCCAAAAATCATAACAAGCTATTCAAAACAAGTATCTCCAATATTCTAGCAAATATCGAGGTATTTGCAACTGGACGGTAATTAGCAACATCAGTTCTATTGCCCTTTTTATGGATACTTTTTGTAAAGGATGAAGGAATTCTCCCAGTTAAAAAGATACAATTGAAAATGTGACTCAAGGGTATTACCAAATTTTGAGAAGCATACTTAATTGCTCTCGGATGAACGTCATCAGAACCCGGTGCCTTTGATGAATCCAGAATAGTCAGAACCGACATAAGATCATTTGAAACAGGATGAAAATAAAAAGAAGATAATCTCTGGTGTGACAGGAATTCATAATAATGCCCATTTGAAAGTGGGATATCAGCCAATAACTTTGCAGGTAATTCAATAAAATACGTATTAAACAAATGTACAATCCGATCAAAGTCAGTAACTCTAATACCCATGTGAACAATCTGTATGGGAACCCCCAGGACCCGAGACCTGGACAACAACTCATTATGTGGATTACCAAACTTTACTGCAGTCGCTAGTATTTAGAAACCAACTTAAAAAATAAATTTTATTTGCACTTTTCATCTTACAGTTAAACCAGTTTCTCTATCTACGAAAATTTAATAAGTCTGAAACATTTCTTGAGCGCAAGAATATTTAAAATAATCTATTTTTCCGATGTAAACATCTCAATAAATTCCGAGTAAACCAAGGTTTCCTGCAACGAGGCGAGCGCCTTAAAGTCCCAAGAAGAAATATTGAATCATAAAAGTTCCAGAAAGTCCCCCAAAATACATCAAAAGCAGGAATAGGATCAGTAAGTCGTAGAACAGGGGACCAATCAATGCCAGATAGGGCGAGATCAAAAGACCTCAAACTCTCCTGTCTATAGGATCGCAATCGAATAGCTGGACAATTCGAGGAATTTAATCTCTCATTACGTCCAGACAAGCAAAATATAGGCAAATGATCACTTATATGGTATGACCGTACAACAGAACAATACCCATAATCGTTTGTAATACATAAATCCAATATGGAGGAGTTGGTACTTGTAATTCTTGTAGGAATAATTATTGCATTAACGAACCCAGACGAGGTAATAATATCACAAAATGATTGAGAAATACGAGTATCGTTTGAGACAGCACGTCAATATTAAAATCACTGAGACAATGTATCGTCTTTCCCGCAAGATTCATCTCTTCCAAGTAACCCGAGAAAAAGCCAACGAAAGCACCCTGCTTACCATTAGGAGGACGATATACCGTACTTACGATACAATGTTGCGTTTCAATAGTAAGCATTTCAAAGTTGTTATTTACAGTTGTGTATTTATCACATGATGAAACGATTATAGAACGCTTAACAAAAATTGCGACCCCCTCCACCCCCAACCCGAGAATCCAGGACGCGAGGCAGCGAAACCCCGAAAATCCGGCACATCACATAAACGTGGAACATCTACACGAAACCAAGTATCGAATACACCAACAAAATCAATATAATTATCAAGGGTACATAGTAGCCCAAGCAGTAAATATACCTTACCAAATAGGCTAAGAGCACTAACGTGCAGAAATCTCAAGTGACGATCCTACGATGCAAGTAAACCATGGAAATCACCCACGGAAACCACATGCGGAATCCAATTCATAAAGTCACAATGTATAAAGTGTAGTTAAATAAATTAAACAAAGTAATTACATAAAAAGTAAACACTATGTACGACCAGGATCCGAATCAACCTTACTTTTAACAACCACCACATTTTTGCCCTCAGCTCTGCGACAAAATATTCTTCCGTTTCTATACCAAAAAAAAAAAACTAATACCATGTTCCTTGGAAAAGCTGCGGGCATGCCAAAAGAGATCTCTATTAAAAGACGCCAGCTTTTAATTTATATAAATCCTAGTGTTGTACGAATATGCAGGAATAACATCAGATAATTGTAAAGTTTTTTTTGCTCTTTTCAAGGAAAATGTTCCTGACTGTCCCAGTTTTAAATTGTACAAGCAATGGCATGGTTGGACGTAATCCCCCACCACGTAAACTACGCACGACCTCAATGTCACTTTTTGAAAATTTACCAAAACCCAACTTACCAGCAATATTCTGTACCATATCTCTTAGACCATCTTCAGTCTCGCCATTATTCTCGGGTATACCATGAATATCCAAGTTATTATGGCGCGTATACTGTTCCAAGTCATTTAAGCCCCGAGACAGTCTTAGAATTTCGGAATCCTGAGCTGTTTTCCTCTTCTCAAGCACCACAATCTCCCTACGAGATTCCTCTAACATTGAATTTGATTTATGCAATCTATCGAGAATATCATCATTACTTAAGGAGAACTCCACCGACTTCTTTAAATCGGAAATTTCTGACCTGATATCAGTAATTGCATCCAACGTCATGTTAATGGACTCCATAAGCTTCTCAGTAACAGAATCACTTACACTCGATAAATCCAAATTGGCTCCAGATCGCTGGTCGGTAACAGAGGATTTCTCTGTCTCGGTAGTGATAACAGGTACTCGCCGTGCTCCACGTCTGCAGCAATCGCACTGCCACCTCATACGCTTCTCTCTTGACATTTTTCGATATATACTTTCAGGAAGTGCACAGAATGTGAAATGAAAAAGATCCACACTTTCCATGCAATGTACACCATCATCTGCCGTAAGTGCGATTGAAAACATCCACAAAGCCTTTCTGACATGACTGATTTACAATAGAAATTGATGACCAACGTTGGGTAATATCGGCACTAACTAACCGATGCCGAAGAAATGAGTAGGGGAACCAGGCGACAGCGTGACGGAGACACAAGTGGCAGGAGTTATGGTAAGCATTACATTGCGCCACGAACAACGAAGATGAGCTTTCACCGAGTGATGACATTTTTAAACAGGTTGTATCTCAGATATTATTGTGACACAGAAACTCTCACCTCATAAATGGACAGACGGAACGCTTATAAACTCACAATATTAAAAGAAATAAACACAACACAGGAAAAAAGCAATTAATCACCAAATTTTTCAGCACAACACCACCTCGCAATGTTATATCGTGACTTCACCTGACATATTATATCGCGCCTGCTGGGGAACAGGAAAACAGCGCGATATTTCAAAGGTGCGATACATACGTGGTATACATATACCTCATTTTTTTTAATCTTAATTAGCTATGAATTAAATTGTATTTCAATTACGTGGACAATATTTTAATGCTTTAATTACAACTTAATTGTAATGTGAAAAATGTGCAATTCACACAGCTAATGTATGCATAGAACGCACTAACAGAAATGATATACAGTACGTATACAATAAAAAGGCTGATTAAACATATGAAAATGCAGTACTGTATACGTACGTACGTATACTTACATAACTCTTTTCATAAATGATATTGCTTGAAACAGTTATTTGAATGAAATTAAGGAATCCAAAGTGATTTGTCTTTGTTTTTCTCTGATGACATGTTTGCCGCTCGATATGAGCCCGCAGAAATGCAGTAGTTGCTTTGGTGTAATGAGGTTAGTGTTTGCAGCTTCGACGGCTGTGTACGCCTTTTCCATAAACTCTACTGCTTCCACCAACGGAACTGAAAGATATGTAGAATTCCTTTAAGATTGCTGCTCTCATTTTGTACTTCTTGTACAGCAGGAACAATTTCGGAGTCGGTTGAAGTCTGAAAGATAGGCTCGTCATCATCGGCGTGGAGACATTCACAAAGTTCGTATGCCGTGACGTCCAGACCCATAGCTATGGCTGTTTCGTTGAGGTCATCCAATACTTCTTCTTCGGAATTTTCTATTTATGCATCAGGTAGAAATAATGAACCCAAAATTTCGGTAAAACAGTTTTCTATGCACAACTGTGTGATATCATCACATGGTTTTGCTAAGAAACACATCCCGTCTTTTGAAATTTTTCTTTCAAAAGAATAAAATATTCAACAGGCTGGTCGGATTGCAGCAACAGTTCAGTAAGGAATTATCGACGAAAATATTTTTAAACGCTTCTACACTGGCGGAAAGTGAAAAAAGAACACCAAGAAGAAATTGGCGGACGACCATGAAATTTACATATGTTAATGGGGTCGAGTTTACGTAGGTGTGATGTTAATTTCTGGACCAACCGGTGAGCGCGTACGCCACAGCTCGGCATAATATACAAATTATCGTCGGTGGTATTTAAGAATCACGGCGTAGTGAATATAATCAGTCGTCGGCGTACGGACACGTGCGAAGACCTTGAAGAAGCTGCAATGCCTGGATATGGAAGACGTGTAGGATTTCAGCAGTTATCGGACTTTGAGCGAGGTCATCTAGTCGGACTCCGCGAGGCCGGGTGGTCGTATTGCGGAGTGGATTGGACGGGAAGTATCGGTGGTGGTACGATGGTGGCGTAGATGGTCCGAAGAACATTCCCACACGAGAAGACGTAAAACCGGTCATCACAGACGGACTGATGAGCGGACCGATCGAAGCATAAGCAGAGCGGTGTTGTCAAGCAGAACACCACTGCGACGAAAATCCGAGCTGCCGTTGTTCCTGAGGTTACTGTGCTAAGAATCAGCAACCGTCTACTGGATGCCGGACTACGTGCACATGTGCCTCTGGCATGTGTACCTCTGACTCCAGCCCACCGTCAGGAACGGTTGCAGTGGTGTCGCCAACGTCTGCACTGGAGAACGCAATGGCGATCTGTCGTTTTCAGCGATGAAAGCAGATTCTGCTTGGAAGCCTCCGATGGCGGTATGCGTATTCACAGACGCACAGGGGAGCGTCTCCCCCTTCTTGTATCCTCCAGCGAAACACAGGTCCTACACCTGGTCTCCTGGTGTGGGGAGCGATCAGTTATCACTCCCGTACACAACTAGTGTTTGTACCGGGTACGTTAAACAGCACCTCCTACATCAACAACATCATTCAGCCCGTTGTTGTGCCATTTGTAAGGTCGGTCCATCGTAGTGTTTTCCAGCAAGATAACGCACGCCCTTACACGGCACGTGTAACGCAACATGTACTTCAGGGTGTGAGAAAACTTCCATGGCCTGCACGTTCACCGGATTTGTCCCCCATTGAGCACGTGTGAGATTTTATGGGACAACAACTTATCCGGTCTCCACAGCCAGCCACGACCATCCCCGATTTTTGCGTCCAGGTTGAGGATGCTTGGAACTCAATACCCCAAACTTACATCCAACATCTGTACGACAGACTCCATGGCAGAATTGCACAGTGTGACGCAGTTCATGGCGGTTCAACCTCGTACTAAGCAAGTTACATGGAAATGTTATTTTTCAGTTTACCAGCAAATGCAGCTGTATTTTCTCATAATGGTTTGATCACGTTATCCACTATATTCCTTTATTATGCTGTATAAATTTCGTTGGTATCAGACGTCTCCTTCTTGGTGTTCTTTTTTCACTTTCCGACAGTGTATATCCGTACGACACGTTCTCCTGTTAGAATTGCACAAATATTCTGATATACATCTAATTATAACACTTTAGAGTGCAAACAAGTTTCTACTTGAGAGAAAAGTATGTGCATTTTCGTTAAAAATATTTCAGTATGTAGAATTTCCTTCGTAAATATCATATTAAATGTGTGCAAATGTTTTGGTTTTTTTATATTGTATGTTTTGCAGCGCTTTAATGAAACCCTAAAAATATAATAAAATATTTGAATCTTTTTTGAAAGTTTGCTCCCGTGTCAATTATTGTATGGAGTTTCTTCTTACTTTTGCAATATCCATTTTGCAATAAAGATTAAAAAAATCACAAGCAGAATTATGGAATAAATGAACGCCCTTTTCGGCATTTCTACAGTGACTACATATTCTATTTTTTAAATTCTACAATCCGACCTGAAATCTAAATTGAGAAAACCACACACGTGTATCGCATCTTCAAACGTCAATGACAGTTTTTATGTTTAATGATACAGGTTACAATGGAAGATTCACGATGAGAACTTGTGGTATAAATCACTTTCACAATCACGTTTTTTCGTAAGGATATTCTTCGCAAAAGTAAGCGATTAAACTTCTTATTGTTATATTCATTTCCCTATTTTACAATGCTCGCACAACATCACAACTAACAATTTCATAGCATTTGGAAAATGTGCACTTGAAATTTAGGAGAGTTCTACTTTCGCCATACTTCAGCAGAAGTTTTTTAAGTTATATCGGCTCGTCTTAATAGGGTACAATTCGCAGTATGGAGAGACATCAGTTTTCAGGATAAAGAGCTTTGTAACTTGAGGACCGGAAATCCATCATAGTTAATGTCAAAATTGGAAAATAAAGATTTTAAAAAGGGAATCGCGATTTTATTTAACATCAGTTCTTACGACCTCTCTTCGACCAAATAAATCTTTACATGGACATGCTTTTACGATTATGCATGTGTGGGTTTGGTTTTTAAAGAAAATAACGATAGATTTCTAAGACATTATCAGAGAGAAGCATCGCACTTGCAGTTGCGACGAAATCCTCTCACTGATTTTGATCTTCGATGCAATACAAACACACCAAATGCATTGTCATAACTATAAATATTATGTCTGTTTATTGCATTGTGAGTTTTGATTTCATCAATCTATGTAACAAAGATATTAACGTTGTTCGGCGAATCAAAATTCGCTAACAGTAAACTAGCTACATAGTCGTAGCATCCTGCAAACTTTTATTCATTCATTTATTAAAGTGATTTATTTTTTAAAAAACTTACCGAGTAAAATTTTAATTATCCTTAATTTTAAACTTCTTTTTCCGCTTCTACCATTTTGACATCAACTTCTTAAATATTTCTAAACGAATGTAAAAATATTTTGAGTAATATTAGTCTCTACCCGGTTTTCAGTCCATCGGAATTTTGATGCATTAACCTTTGAGTTATAGAATAGTTCAGTGATACGACATGAACTCAGTAATATAATCCATTAATATAACTTTGAACTCTGAGAAAGATAAAATAAATTGATTTTTCTAAACGGAACATATCTGTAACAAAATCATTCTTTTTTTTTGCTTTTTATAATGGAGGTTTAATGACACCGTGTGTAACTCAATGTGCTATAAGCAGTCGCACTTTCCTAATTTCGGGTTACTGGTCCCAGGGAAGAGAAAGAGAGAGCCAGTGCCTTAAGACAAACAGAACATCCCTGCCTTACCGGGATTCCAACCAGGAAAATAACTCGAACGAATGATCAGAAGCAAGTCTTAGGTAACTGTGCCACTGGGCGGTCTTTGTTATCGAACAGTTTTACGGCTCGTTTTGCTGGCTGTGAGTGCCCAAGTAGTTAAAGCAATTGACTTTCAATCTTATAGCTGCAATATAGATATATGGTATAGTTCAACCCAAAACAACCAACTTTACTCTGAGGGCATGCTAAGCGGACGGTCTATGGTGATGGAAAAAGAAATGTAAGTGCAAGAAAGACATCAGCTTTTTATATAATGCTGGGTACAGTAGAATTACTCCAGCCGAAACAATATCAGGGAGAATAAGTAAGGAAAGAAGTAAAAGTTACATACGCAACTGTAAGTAAGAACACCGTGTAATTTAATGTGAGCAACGCTGTTATAAGGAAAATGACAAGTGTACGTACAATAGAGCGGTAATCTCATTAAACTAGAGAACACATGATTTCTGGAAATGTGTTAGTCAGATTTCATTTTGTACACCACCCCTTGCCAATCGCATCTGTATTTCCTACGTTACTCTTAAATATGCAATTTGCAGACGGGACCCCCAGTTTAGACAAACAGTAGATAAAAGAGCTGGCGTGATTATCTTCCCAGGAGAAATTGCTGCATTTCTCGGTTGAGTTCAAAGTTGCGTGTAGCAGGATATTACCCGTTTCTTGATCCCTATTACCGCGCAAAAGATTATCCTATAATAGTTGGCCAGCTACAATCATATTATAGGATCTGACTCGAACCACTGAAGGTACGTAACAAATTCCCCTTCAACAAAGGCATAATAGGTGTTTTTAAAGCAAATTCACAGCCTTGAGGTAGAATATAAATAACATCTACGAAAATGCGTATTTCTCAGATACTTAAATAAATAAAAAGTTTCGGATTTTCAGTTATAACAATGTGTGAAACAGCTTCTCAAAAAGATGCATATAATTCAAAAGGGAACCATTATGAGCTGAATAAAATTTTGTACGATTTTTAACAATATGTTTTAATATATTTTTAACAATTTTTCATTTCTGGAATGGATGTGTTACTGATAAAGTGCAGCTACCCTTTAAGGAGATGTACTTTTTTAAAACAATACCGCAATTATAAAATAGTTTTATAACTGTTGTAAACTTATGCAGAAAATCAAATTCCGGGGTCAAACGTTTGGTAAATACGATATATTGCATTTGGCTCATCTGCGATATTCTGCTATTGAGATTTTTTTTTCAGATATTTCTATACGTGAAAACAACACGCGTGATCTTTCGAAATCAACAGGTTCAAATTTGTTGACATGCACTACGTGAAGCTCTTGTATTGACATTATGTATATTTCAAAAATGAAAAACGATATGAAGTAAAATTTTGAGTGATTTAAACAGAATATGTTTAAAGATTCCTACAAAAATCTGGAAAATACATTGCCTCAGTGTTAGGTATATTGTTGGCAACGTGAGCGTCAAAGTATCAAAATGACACTAGAGAGATAGCAGCCTTGAAAAATAGGTTATCATCATTTCCTAACCACTCACGATACCCAATACACCCACGTACGTAGCAAATTAAAGCAGCGTAAAAAAGCATGTTATCTTCTGCATGCTAGCTCAGCTTCATGTGCCTATTGAAAGATGTTCCATAAATGAGTTTTGTCTAGAGCAAAAATTAAAGTAGAATTATTTTAGAATGTATATAAATTTATAGATATAATAGTGAACGAGGTGTAATTTAAGTACCTCGATTTAACTCTTGTTATTGGAAGTTTACCGACCACAGTGTGCAACTCATTCGGCTACCAGCAGTCGCCCGTACAAAATTTAGGGCCAATGACTCTAGGGAAGGAGAGAGCCAGTGCCGTAATACTAACATAACATCTGTGCCTCACCGGGATTCAAACCCGGACCCATCTCAGACGAGTGGTCACAAGCCAGCGCTTAGAAAACATCACAACCGGGGCGGCCTCGGTGTTTAAAGACGCACTTTCTGATATGCTTACGTATCATTATATACCTCCATTAAAATATTTCCAGGTGTTGCAAGGTTTAGGAACAATAAGTAGCATTCTTCTTTTTTCGGCTATTTTGGCTATAGTAGTGATGACTCTATGAGCGATTCCTTCTCAACAACGTTGTCAGATATATTCCGAAGTGAAAGCAAATTCCAGCAATTCTTATGCATTACGTGGGACGAGTTAGTAATTTTTGTATGTTCTTTAAATTCAAGGTATAAGAAGTAACACAACCTGTAACAGTTTTTGATGTAATCGGTGTGTTCTTCTTTAAGTTATATAAATAACGACTGAAAATTGTGTAACAGAAAAAAGCAACAACACACTCCACACTTATCACTCAGCACACGGGCACGCGCACTATGGAAATTAGTAAATGACGGTTGAAATTAAAACTATTCCTAATAGCTATACTTTATTATGAAGGGCAAAGTAATAACATGATCCTAAAGTTCTATATCAGCCTTTTTAACCGGCGGTATGCATACCACCGCTGGTACGTGATACGTGAGGTGTTGCCCAGTGGTGTACGTCGGCGCGAAAAGAGGAGGATGGGTGATGTTTCAAAGCATGAACAAAGTTTACAAAATATTTCTTCCTGATAACCTTTGGAATTTCAGATACTGGTGGTACTTTATACAATTAGAACATGAAGTGGTACATTAGGTGCACAATGTAGAAAAGCACAGTTCTAAACCCTTCTCTCGTTAAAACCAAAATTAACAGCAAAATGTAATCACGTCAAAGTAAATATCTTTATATAATAATTTCCGTGTTTCCTCTTTTCATAATAAAAACCATAATACACTGCTCCTTTCTGGTTATAAAAATTGAAGAGCAATACACTATATAAACAAAAATAATATAGAATTATTCCATCTGCAAACTGATTATCTTAAGGGCTGAATTGCTGACGAATAACTAGTTTAACTTAGGGTGTAAATTATTCTTTTCTGCGTGGACGTGTTGATTGCTATTATCTAAAATACCTACCAATATTATAAAGATTCCATTATATATAATGATGAAAAAGGGCACTATATTATAGCAATCAAATATCTCATTCACAGAGCAGTATAAATTTTTTTCAACTAGAGAGGGTGAAGATAATATTTTGTGGGAATAAAATGATTTGATTGATTGATTGGAGGTTTAACGACCACCGTGAGCAACTCAATGGGCTATAAGCAGTCGCCCGTCCCTAATTTAGGGTCACTGGTTCCAGGGAAGGGAGAGAGCCTGTGCCGTAAGACAAACACAACATCCATGCCTGACCGGGATTCGAACCCGGACCCCTTACGGACGAATGATCAGAGGCCAGCTCCTTAGACCACTGCGCCACCGGGGCGGCGGAAATAAAATGAAATGATGTTAATAGTGAATGTTAAACACATTCACTATGTGTTTAACATTCACTATTAACATCACTACTGCTGCATTTTGAAAACATCAACAGGCTCTACTGCTGCATTTTGAAAACATCACCTCCACCTTAACCAACTCCCATTACCCTGCGTCAACATCAGCCTATTTAAAAGCGAACCTAAAAGATTCTGCTCGCAAAACACGAAAATGAAAATTAAGCAAATGTTTTTTTTTAATTTATATTACTGATATTAAACTGCATATAGGGTAAAAATTTCGTTTCCCTTTATTACGTGAAAACATAGGGTGTTAATATTTGAAAACAAAACATGCTGAAAACTAACTTTACAGCATATCTGAGAACAACATTTGAAATCTGGGAATATGTTGAATAAGAAATAGTTCGGCATTCATTACTTCTTTACATATTAATGTAAACGGAGCTAATATTTCTTTGAATAATATATTGAGTTTAGAGGAAGGGCGAAATGTTGCAATATATTAAAAACACTGCACAATCATTTCGTTCTATTTTGAGGATCTCTTTGACAAACAGGTATAATTTTAATATGGTTCGACCCTCCACTATTTTACACAATTTTATTCTGTAGTGTTGAACCTTCTTCTAACAATGTAATTTCGAAAAGGCACGCTCACTGTCTACCTAATTCGTAAAGAAACTCTTCATGCAGTTTCCCAGTCTATTTAGGTATAATAAATCTTCTCAGGTGTAATGCCACAATGAATAATAAAAGCAAATATATTCAAAGCAAATACATCAGGTAAGGCATCAGGCATTTTAACAAGATTCTTCTTCTTCTTCTCCGTTATTTCGAGGACTGGTTGTTCAGCAAATGTTCTCTGTCTCTGCATCCCTCCCTCTCTGTTCGCCACCTCTCTCCTCAAGTCATATTATGTCCCGTAATATTTGTCTTGTGGTAGCTGTGCCATAAAGCTGGTCGCCTTTTTCCTGTCTTGCGTTGAATTTTTCCTTCCAAAACTTTCAGAATCGGGCCTCCATGGCGAAATATGTGCTCCATCCATAACATTCTTCTTCTCTTTAACATGTTGGCTATATTCCTGGGTCTTTCCACTCTCTCCAGGACCTCCTAATTATGCATTAAATCGATACAACTTATTCTCTCAATTCTTCTAAAATCTCAAATGCCTCCAGCCCTTTCACTTCCTTCTTGGTCAATGGCGATATCTCAGAACCACAGAGAGCTACTGGTAATACATATGCTATTAAAATTATCTTCCTCAATTTTAGATCTACCTTTCTAGCAGTCAGTAGTCGTAGATTGTCTCTAAAATCCGTTTTTGCCATTCCCAGTCTCATTCGAAATTCCTTTTCACATCTCGCATCCTCAGTTATAATGTGAACCAAATAGCCAAATAATTTAACTTGTTCGATGAATTGCCCTTCAATTTTAAGAAATGTACAGTGTATGTTCTGGATCTTTCATTATTACCATAAGGTTTATCTTATTTTAATTTATCTTCACTCCACAGATAATCGTATTTTTGTGTATGTTTGACATCTTGCGATGTAATGATTTGGCTGATCCTAATACTATTACCTGGTCGTCCGCAAACTTGATGGCCTTAATTCACTCTCCATTAACCCAAACTCCTTTATTGTCGCTACCCAAGACCTGTTCTGTCATTACTTTTCATGTATACCAAACAGACCAGGTGAGAATTAGCATCCTTGCATAACACCGTTATTTATTGACACCGGATCTGTCGTTTCCTTATGAATTGAAGTTAGTTCTTCCTGAATTCTACAGAGATATTTTATAAGCTGGATACTGTTATCATCTAAGCCGAGTCTTCTTAGGGGTCGAAATTTTGGTTTTGGTCCAATATAGTTTTTATAAGGCCTTCTCACAATCAATGAAAGTACGTAGAGGAAGCAGCCCCTGTCGATTATTCTTTCCGCCCAGAATCTCAGAGTGCCAATAGAATCCCTGGTATCTTTTCCTCTTCTGAATTCGAATTGGAACTCTCCGAACGCCTCTTCCAGCTTATAATTCAATCTTTTTTTAATAATCTTCAGCAGGATCTGGAATGCATGTGAGATTAAACTTATGGTTCTATAGTGTGCACACTCTGTTGCATTAGGCTTCTTTGGAATTGGAATTGTAATGGAGGTCGTATGGTAAGCAGGCCAAATTTCCTTTTGATGGCAACAATTTACAAAGACGAATAACGGATTAATTAAAACTTCCCCAGATGCTTTTAGTAGTTTAACGGGTATTTCATCTACGCCTGGAGTATTGTTGCTTGGAAGTGATCTTAGCGCCTCCCGAAATAACTCCCTTGTAATTTCCAGACACTTCTCAAATCCACCACTGACTAAGTCGGAATTTAACCAATGTTATTCTTCATTCTTCTCATCCTTATGTAGTTCTGCAACATATTCTTTCCACCTCTCTTTTTTCTCCTGTGGGTCAGTAAGGTACTTTCCCTGTATGCTTTGAATGGTAAGAGATTGCACTCCCGTCTTCCTCTGTGTCGTGCTTTTCATAGCCTTGTGAACAAGGTCTGGACGGACCTGGTTTTCCATTTCCTCTATTTTTTCACAGCGTTTTATCCACCATTTTTCTCTCGAATTTTTACATTCTCTATCCACTTCATTTTTTTTACCTTCTTACACACGAATACTACCTGGTCTGAGCTTATATTTTTCCATTTACGTCTTTCCTCCATTTGGACTATCAGAATTTCTTTCTAATTTTTAATTTTTGTCTTCCTGTTGATTCCTTAGCAACATCTATTACACTGCCGGATAATTGCTAAGGACGGATGAAAATAGCAACGATAGCAACTATAAAATGGAAGGCAGGAAAATGTGGAAATTAGCATAAGTTCGGGATACAGTAAGACGTGTTGTGCGTATGTAAAGTTTGGATTGCCGAACTTGTTCGTCACGTCATAGCGCTGATAAGAGATATAAAGGATTTGACGCGTATTAACCTTTGTTCTTCAAACACAAAGTTGAAAGGGAAAGAATCAATTGACGAACTTGCAATTTTCAGTATGTCTTCCCGACATCACCTAGATGATTTTACGCGTGGCCGTATTATTGGCAAGATTGAAGAAGGGCGAAAAATAACAGATGTTGCCAGGGAGTACGACGTCAGCCACAGTGTTGTTTCAAGGCTTTGGAAATCATTTAAAACAAATGGGGAGTGTAGCAAACGTCACAGGTTAGATTGTGTTCGCAGAACGACACCTACAGTAGTTCCGTACGTAGTGTTATCAACAAAAAGACACCGGCGCAGCACAGCTACTGAAGTAGCAAATCAGTTTACGGCTGCTACTGGCAAGCGGATCTCCCGAAAAGCTGTAGCCAGACGTTTGCATGAAGGAGGACTATACGCCGCCGTCCTGTTTTGTGCATCCCATTGTCCAGACGTCACCGTACCGCCCCTTTGCAATGGTGCCATCAACATCGCAATTGGACTGATAACGACTGGTCTGCTGTCCTCTTCTCATATGAGAGTAGATACAGTCTATCGTCTGATTGTCGACGACAACTGATCTGGCGTGATAGTGGTACTGCATATTGTCCAGCAAACATACAGGAAAGGGACCGATATCCGATATGTAGTGTCATGGTATGGGCTGGCATCATGATCAATGGCCGTACGCCCCTCTATGTGATTCCAACTGGGACTATGACTGGCCAACGATACATTAATATGTTCTGCTACCTCATGTTCGCATGTTCCGTGGTGCTGTCGGTGATAGATTCATTTTCATGGACGACAACGCAACATGTCATCGAACAGTTGCTGACTAGGTGTGTCTTGAGAACGAGGATAGTCAACGCCTCGTATGGCCAGCACGTTCTCCAGATCTGAATTCCATTGAAAATGTGTGGGATGCTTTGGGGAGGAGTATTGCTGGTTGCCAATGCCCTCCAATAAACAAGGATACCCTCATCCGTGCACTGACAGAGTAATGGGATAAATTACCACAACAGCTGCTTGATAATGTTGTGCAAAGCATGACACGACGTGTGGAATCTTGCATCGCCCTCCATGGTGGCCTATATCCCGTATTGACATCTTACGCCGGAACGCCTGCGGACGGTAATTGCATTTTTTTTCACGTTTACGTATTCTGCACAAAATGGCCTGTTTGTCCCTTGAACACGTTGCAAAGCCTTCTGGATTTCAGAGCACAATAAATTGTCTTTCTTGTAATGTCCTGGCATTCTGACATTATTTTATTTCACTTGGCATCCAACCACACTTACTTTTTTATGCGCTATATAGCCGTTTATGATCCGTTCTTAGCAATTGTCCAGCAGTGTACTATATATTTTATAATCTTCCAACGTTCACTTACTGGAGTGTCCATTTGCACGTCTTCAATAACATTTATAACCATGGTCTCATAGTTAAGCATAATATTTTGATATCCTAACGTCTGCAGATTAAATTTCTTCCTTCTCTTAAGTTTTTCCATATTCTTCCACTTTAAATGATGTCATCCTAAGGAGGTTATGATCTGAATCAACATCTGCTCCAGGGTAGGCTATCGCCTTTTTCACCTGAATTCAATAACATTTCTTAACCAAAATGGAATGAGTTTGGTGCCTATTTCATACAGTGTATCTTCTCCGTCCATGGATTTGATTTCACGTATCTGTTATTAATAATTTTTCTCGTTCACAGAAGTTAATCAACTATTGACCTCTCTCATTTCTCAGTCTCAATCTATATACTCCAAGGATATTTTCCGTACTTTTCCCCACAATAACGTTCCAGTCTCCCATAGTGATTACGTTGTTAACTAAAAATTACTCAGTTTGGCTCAGAAACTAAAAAGATAAATTGTATTTCAATGGAATTTCTTGTCGTATAGGACAAAACTTCGAGCAATAACGTTTTAGTTTGTCACATGAACTATAAACCAATTAATTTGTACTCTTTGTCCACTCTTTGTTTTGTGTTATAGGTTATGTGTTCGCTAGTTAAATAAATAATTTAAGTTCACACAGCAATAGTAAATAAATTGAAATATATTTTAAGGTTCTTTTTGTTTTGTTTGATACATTCTTCATTTTTAAATTAATTAGTTTTTCAAGGAAAGAAAACATAAATGACCATATTTTAAGTAATTTTTTTGCTTTAAAAGGCATTTTTTGGTAATAAATACATTTTTGTAATGAACTTTCCAGCAATTTTTTGTTCACAAAAATCTTAGCCCTACTGATTACGCTTTGAGATAACACACGGCGTGATTTCTTGCACGGGATCTGAAGGACACCGGACTGGTTCACTAACAACGGCGCGGCGTTATTCTGTGGTTGCAGTCTTCGACCATAAATAGTGGCAGTGTCCAACTGAGTGGAAGCCAAATGTTCTTGCCACTTGTCTATTCGGGTGCACTATATTTAATTTCAATGCAGATGTATTTGTCCATATATACAGTATGTATAATCAGAATGTATTTGAACAATATTTTTATATCAATATTTTGTATAATGCAATCATCGATTCAAAAATAATATTTTCTTCTCAGATTTCTTTTCTTACAGTATTTTATTAGGAATGTAGTGTATAGAAACCTAGTAACTGGAATAGTATTTCAATTTATCGGCGTGGGAATACAAATAGAAACGTTTACAAGTCGTGCACTAACCAGATGTCTTTTTCAAGGAAATTAGACAGAAGCAGCCGTTTTTCGGGAGTTATGTGTTAAAAACCAATCAATCGACTAGATATCGAGATATCTGGGGTGCGATTCCAGAAGGGACTGGATAACAAGTTTTCGGTTGTTGTGTGTTGAAAACGTGGAACGAGCGATGTCTTTGTTTATTAACGGACGCTATGTTTTTAAAGGGTTTTCAGTAATACGTGGCAACTGATTCCTCACTCACGTAACGGTTAATATTTATCATTGTTCGGCATTTCTTTGCACATTGGGAATTCATTTCCAGACTCAGTGGGGCGGCATAAAGTTTGAATAGCGGATATTCCAGTGTGTGTCGCTGTACCTGCTTACTGAACGATCAATCAGAACAGCGAGAGCTAACAATCAATCATTCACCATAAAACGTCATTCGTCATGAAGAAATCGTGCACAAAAGGTCCATCCGTACATATTAATCTTGAACATATTTGAATTAATTCAGAATTCGAAAGGTTGTAATCAGCAAATCTGTCAGCTTATGATACTCATTCCAATGATTTCAAATTTAAACAGTTTTACCTGTAGATTCCCTCGCCTTACTCGAAGTAAGGAATCCAAGCTGTAAATGAAAGACGATCAGGCATTTTTTTAATTAGCTTAACCAAGATAATAGATCCTCAAGAAAAAGAAGATTTCAGTGATCTTGCACGCGAGAAATCATTCGAGTGTCTCTACAGCCGATCATCAGGAAAATATTTCCAGACCATCTGGGATCTCGAAACCTCTCGAGCAGCTCTTGAGAAGAAATCAGCTATTTCGCACAAGAGAATTTGACTAATAAATGCCTGATACTTTATGACTTTTCGAATGAACCTGATGGATCCAGACAGCGTAGGGGCAATCGAAAGTTTTCCTGAGAGACCTTTTCCATTCGAATGATTTTGGCGTTATGGAATATTTTGAGAGAATTTCATAATCAAATGAACGTTAGTTTGGAATTAATAATATTTTCTTTTCGATTATGCCGATCACTTCTGCAAACCACTGAGCTTTTCTTGCTCCATACCAATTTTGGATCCACCGAATCACCATGTGCCTTACTAGTTATGTATATAATTTTTATTTTCGATTTAACGATCACTGGGAGGAAGTGAGTGAGTTGTTATCAGATGCCAGTTAATAATTGAGGGCCATTGAATCCAGGTAAGGGAATAAGAATAACACACTTTCCATGTCTCACCCAATATTAGAACCCATCTCATACCAAAAGTAACTGCGCCACCGTGAATGCCTTCAAGCGTTAACGTTTAATCATTATGATTAATTTTTGAAGTATATTTTACTAAATCCTCTTTACGCTGCTGCTCTTAGGCCGTAGAAATCTACGGCCTAAAAGCAGCAGCGTAAAGAGGATTAGTAAAATATACTTCAAAAATTAATCATAATGATTAAGTGTTAGTGATGGTTGTAAAACTCCGAAATAAATAAATGAATAAATAAATCTTTAAAATTACGAATTCCAGGAACTGAATTAGATTATATTAGAATAGGGCAGAGGTTCCCAATCTGTGCTTCGCGAAGCCCCAAAGCTTCGCCGTTATTGGTTCTGGGCGTCACGAGTATAAGGCAAAACTAAAACTTATAACTTATAGGCAAACGCAGCATGCACATTTTTAATACCTCTACACATTTTCAAGAATGAATTGTAAGAAAGTATGTTAAAATCTTGTTGCCTTTCTCGTGGCAATGTGGTTTCGCGTGTACATGAACTACGAAATGAAATTTTCTTGTACCCCACAGAAGAAAGACATAGTTGTGCGGAATACTTCAATAACAATGTCTTCATTCTCAAGTTAGCGTATTTGTGCCACATGTTTGAGAGGCTGAATTCTCTGAATGTGAGACTCCAGGACAGAGGATCTCACATAATACAGCTGTCCGACAAGATCCTGGCTTTCAAAAGAAATCTAATTCTATGGAGGAACAATACGAAATCAGGTGTTTTTGAATGTTTTCTTACGTTACACAAGTGTATACAAGAATGCGAGATGCTATTAAGTGCGAAATTGAAATCTGTGATTTTGGAGCATGTATCTCAACTCAACGTTTAATTTGACAAATATTTCTCTTCATAAACACATGAACACAAGTGCGTTACAGACGTGTTTACAGCAGATAAACCATCAACCTTCACTACTGCTGAGCAGGAACAGTTAATAGGCATTTCTTCAGACTCCACACTGAAAATGACATTCTCTCCCGAAACTCTGCCATAGTTTTGGAACAGTGTGTCAAGAGATTGCCTAGAATTGAGTAAGAAAGCTGTGAGAGTAATTTTCTGTTTGCCACATCCTACCTTTGCGAGGCAGGATTCTCAGCTCTGGTGGTAATAAAATCCAGATATAGAAGCGAAGTTTACGTTGAGGAGGAGATCAGCATAGCTGTATCAAACATTGTCCCCAGATTCGATATTTTGTGTGACGAGAACCAAGCTTCCCCATCCCATTAAGAACAAATACCCCTGTTAGGCAGTTTCTAAAATTAGTGTAAAAATGTGAAAGCCAAATGAAGTGTGTTACCATTGTAAAAACATGCCTACCTCATTAATTTCTTCTTATTCAGTTCGGTAATCTTATTCTAATTCTGTACTTTTGCATTAAAAAGAATAAAAGCTAGTAATGTTAATGACTAATTTGTTTTTAAAAAATACCACAAACTCAAATTTTGACAGTATTTTTTTTCAATTTTGGATACAGGGGCGTCGACGGAAGATATGACATTCGAAGGGCGGCGTGGTGTCAAAAAGTTTTGGAACCTCTAGGATAGGGGGTTGCGTTTTGGGGATATTTGTTTTACTAACTTATTTTAATATTTATATATATTTTTCGTCACAAAAAACGGAATTTTTATAAAATGTTGATGTTTTTTTGTGCTGCAAGAACAAAAATTTTGCTGTTGTCTATCGTAGTGATTATGGGTAACATACAGTCATCCGTATTCTTAAAACCGCATGACATGACAGGAAAGGATACCTCAAATTAAAACAAATTTCTTCTTCCAAAAAATGTTATGGTTAATCATATTTCATATGATCTATTAAGGAAAACTAAACAATTGGCTGAAATGGGACATATCATGCTTACCTGCAAAGAAAAAATCAGATTTCGCCTTGAGTATCTCTGAGTTCTTTAATTAAATGCTTCGGTCACGATAATTTAAACCCTTTTCTTCCAGAGGTAAAAAGGTATCTTGGAAGGAGATATTCTTCTGTCTCTTTATCAGCAGAAGGCACTCTCTACGATGAAAGGAACTTTTAACAATATATCTTGGAAGGAGTTATTTTTCTGTCTCTTAATCTGCACAAGGCTTTCTCTGTGAAGAAACGAGCTTTTGATATCAAAAGATTTTAAGGAAACTTCGCTTTTTGCAATACGTGAGACTCTAAATCTACTAATATTTGCATTTCTGTTGGACGTGGCCATTCTCACGAGACGAGTAATATGTTTACTAAATAAACTGACATCAACTATTTTGGAAATCTATAGGGTGAGAAAGAGATACCTAAAGTGCACTCGTTCTCAAATGTAGTCTCATTTCACGTATAACGCTAAGGGAGCTGGTCCGAACTTCTGACAGGTTAGGTTGCGAGTTTCACTACGTATTTTCTTCTGGGTCAGTGTCTAAACTTCGAGGGAGACACTTTATTCCGCTGACTGGCCAAGGTGTTCTTCATCAGTAGAACCTGTAACCAAAAATTTCGATGCTCACTGAAGTTTTATATCGTTATCAAAAATGGCTCAAGGAAATAACAGCAATTTTTCACATGGTCTGTACCCCCAAATTATAATTTGTGTTACTTAATAAATGCATATATAATGAGGTACTGAACAAAAACATAATTTAAATAACTGAAGTATTTGCGGCGAAAAGTGACATTCGTAACAAACGAAGCTGCGGAATTCATTTTTAAATGTTTTCCTCGGAATTATTATTTGCAGCACTCCAGGTAAGACAAATTAAATTTAATTGATTGTCTTTGATTTTTTTTATTGAAGATTTAACAACCACCGTGAGCAACTCAATGGGATATAAGCAGTTGCCTGGCCCTAATTTAGGGCCACTGGTTCCAGGTAAGGGACAGAGCCTGTGCCGTAAGACAAACACAAAATCCATGCCTCACCAGGATTCGAATCCAGACGAATGATCAGATGCCATTGCTTAGACCATTGCGCCTCCTCTTAGACCACGGCTTATTATCTTTGCATTGGTTAAGAATAAATATATCTTCATCTTTTTGTAATTCATCTTACCTAAAAGAAAAATGCATTAGCCTTGTAAGACACAGTAAGTGATCCCTTTAGGATGGAGATGTAGAAAGATATATGATTTGCAAAGATTAAGGATCCTATCCATGGTATACCAGACATGTAGACCCCTTATCTATCTTTATCTCGCTTGGAATATGATATCGCTTCTTGTACTAAAATTTGAAATTCCAGCGTTGCCAAATATATAGTCGATCTCAAGAATAACTTAAGGGATTGTAGTGGGGTTATTGCCTAAGAACTTTATCTTTATCTTGCATCTTACCACAATGTAAGGCTATAGAAAGACAAACTATCAGAACAGGGTGTACTAATCGTTTCCTATTTCTCACTAGGAAACAATTTTTGTATATTTCTCAGTGTGTGGCGTGAATTTTTTCTACTCAGCTCCAGCTTGTTAAAGTTAATTTCCATCACTCCTTCATAGCTATTACTTGTCCGATTACGATTAAACTATGTCTAATTAATAGCTTGAGATTGTAACGTTAGTCTGTCATAAATCTTGTTCAAAATTCGGAAATGTCTTCGGGTGTCAAATGAATAGGTGGATATCAAAAAAGAGCTGGGTATGCGACGAAAATATTGTTAAAAGCTATTGGTCATATAACTTTGCAAGGTCGTTGGTGAGAATAACCTTTTACCGTGACTTATTTAGATCAATGGATTTCTGTTACTCAATACGCTGTTTCGCCGGAAGAAAACAATTCGAAACGCCCTTTTGAGATTGATAGATTGAGTATGTTATTATTAATATGCAAACGAAGTTTATTTGCTACCACATATTCAGTTAATTTTGAATTTGTACAAATCGTGAATTCTACATAAGTAATATTCATAGGTACTGAGGCTTGTTGGTATGCCAAAAAAGTACGTAAATTAATAGATTTCATACTTCACAATGTTTTATTTATTACAATTTCAGTGTATGGTACAAGAGTTCGGAGTTTATTGGAATACAAAATGTTTGTATTTCACGAGGTATTTGGTGCTCACCTAGACGTCTTAGACTAGAGGCCCATAAAGGCTTAATCTGGGCCTTTATGAGCCTATAACTTTCCATATAACTGATGATGAAAGTTTTGTGTTTTATGCACCTACTCTCTGGAAAGGATTGAACATGTTTCACTGCATTTTTGACTTCACCAGATCAGAAATAATTGGATCTAGCGAATTTATAATTATATTTTACGTAAAACAATGTTAAAAATCAGACTCCAGTTATGTAGACAGCCTTCAAACAATGCTACTTTTTAAAGACATCACCCTATTGTGTTTGTAACGTGCTGTGTTTTCCACTCAGTGGCAAAGTGTAATAGAGCTCGTCATTCTTCGGTATTATTTTTAACACATAAACACCTACTTCCAAACTGCTTCTCAGAAATGAAACGTCATAAATTTATTCAGTGATTTTTAATGAATTTCAGCAATTACTGTATTATACCTGTATGCATGTTGTGACACACGGAAAAGATAGCAACAAATTCAAATACCATGACATTTGGGTGAACGTTAACCGGCAATTTTTAGTGTTCCAGCTGAAAACCAAAAGTAACTGCATATGACAGCAAAATCAATTTCTCGTATTTCCTTTTGCGGAACTAATAGCACTTACACTTCTTTATCCGAAACATTTTTTACATATATTAATGCAATTTTGTATAAATGCTTGCTTCTTCATAGTCTTAAAAAATACCTTAAGTGCTGATTTGCACTTAATCGAAATGTTGAGAACAGTTCGTGGGAGCAAATCATTTTTGTGTAATGGCTACATTTCGTTTCTTGTTCTCGTTCCGGGAACCGTTTGAAATCACTTAATTTCATTACAGGACTATGTACAGAAAAAATCGTGTAATTCACTTAACTTCGTTACAATGTATTTATAATATTTTGCATCACATTGTTTTATTAAGAGAAACTTCTTGTGCATAAAAAATAGATTTTTGTGATTCAGTCATTGCTGAATTTCAGGTGGCTGGCGACCCCTTTGAAGGCAGAGAGCTAACCACTTAATATAATTCCTGGTCGATATTGCTGCACAACTGAATGACCTGCATTTACGAAAACAGGTACAAAGATAAATTGTTCATGGTTTTCATGAATACTGTAAAAGAGGTACTATTATTTAGCGAAGAAAAATTATGGAAATAAACACTTGACCTCGTTAATGAGTTTATGTTTCGATGTCAAGATTCTGAAATGAATGAGGCAACGTTTTCTTTACCAATTTACCGAACTTTATTTTTTGTGGCACTTCATTTGACTTAACATTTTTTTTTTTTTGGAATTTCAGCATCCATTAAAATAATCATATTGGATTTATGGCATTAATAACGAGTTTCGGAGAAGTGCGGAAATAGCTTAGGAGAAATTGCTGAGATAGAATCAGCTGCTACCCTACATTGCTGAAGACTACCAAAAAATCAGTTTGCCGGAGAAAAGTGGTGCTTGAGTTGTTTGTAGCATTTAGATGCACAGACATCTGTGAGAAAATGTTTGCACGAATAAAGACATCTTCTAATCCACATCGAAGCTGTTTTACTAATGCACATTCGGAAATCTGAGTAGAACTTAAGTTCACATGATACAGTAAACATATAAAGGAATTACTGAAGAAAAAGCAATGAGACTAGAAGTGCACTACTTTCTTTCAGGAAAAAGGAGATTTTGTTTTACAATTGTTTGAATTGTTATGTTAACAGAAAGGGCCACAATAACGTGCGAAGGAAGGAAATAGACCAAATTGGTTTTTATCCACTCGCGTCCCAGTCGTCGTTACCAAGTAGTTCGATAAAATAATACCTTCTATATTTTGGTACGTATGATGAAATAAATATCTCCTTAGAACATTTTGATTATACTATTAAGTCTGGCCAGCTCCGTGCCATATAGTTATTACAGATTGGCCGGTAGGTGGTGAAACATCAGTTCTCACTTATTTCGTGTTACCGCCGCACGTTTCTAGTGCGATCGTTTTCTAGCGGGATCCTTTAAGTTGTTTGGACGCGTTTTGTTTACTTAATTGGTGGCATGTTTCTGCTGTAGAGCGAGGAATTGGAAAACGTTTTTTTTTAATGAAATCGTTAGAGACCGGAACTCATTCCTTTCATAGTGCGAATGCCAGAGATTGTTTTCTGCGTCAATACGTTCCGAAAGTGCCCAGGTGTGTCCCCAATTAGATTTGCCATATCGTTTTGGACAGCTCAATTGTCAAAAGAAACAAGCTTCAGGAATTTTTCAGATATGTGTTCTCGTACACTTGAAAGGTGGTTCCATAATACTCATTTTCCTGTTGATATCCTAAAGACATGGAGAGCAATTAGCGTCCATTTAAATTTGAACTAACAGAGGAAAACAAAACATGCATTTGGAAGATAACCGTATGCTATATATATATTCCAACGGAAATTTCCTCATTCTTCAGAACTCTATTCGCTGTGATGATTTGCATCATCAGACAAATCTTCCCTCGCATGTAGGTAATGTACTTCATTTATTGTGCTGGATAGAGAGGTTCTGATCCATGATGAGAAAAAAACGTTGTCTCGGGATATATATTACCGAGTAGGGACGCAATTAATATTAACATGGTTTCCGGAGTTGGAATACATTGCCACGAGACGTACTGAATGTGCTTGACAGAAAGATCCTGAAAGTCTAATTAACTAGTGCTCTTGACTCGATAACACAAGCATGTACTCACAAAGCAATATTTTTGCTTCTGCAATTTTCTTAAGAAAACATGTTTATGTAAATGATTAGCGTGTCCAGTGAATCTTGAGATCCCTTTGGTCATCCTCTCTTTGGACCGCGCTAAGCTGGCGGGGACCAATCAGATAACAGAGAAAAATAAAGAAATGTGTTAGGATTTCGTGGGATGGACCCACTTGAGTACCGTCCTCTTCGACTGAACCTTTTTTTTTTGCTCTTTTACTGCGAAAGATATTTCCAACTGATCTTATGCAGCTTTGGGGAACAGTAAATAGCTAGTATTCCAATTGTTTAAGTTTATTTTTTGAATACTAATAAGTTTATCATGATTATGATAGGAGCTAGTAAATATGCAAAAGTTTGGACTGTGGAAAAAATGTTTATTTAAAATCATTCAGTTTTACTTTCCAGTATGTTGTTAAGTGTTTTTAGTAATTCCTTCATGGGCATCTTGAAAAATCAAATAACCCCTGAAATTATTTAAGTAGTCCCTCCTGAATATGGTAAATTATCAGAAGCCCATAGCAATGAAGCGTTCTCTTGGACTGCATGTGGACCCATCCAGCTACTAGGGAAAAAATGTTTTTTTTTCTAATTGCAAGGGAACCAAGGAATAAGAAGAACCTAATGAGAAACACAATTGGTTCTTTCTTGCTAAAACCAGGATGTGTTCCTTTATCGTCGCACATTTATATTTGCTGGAGATTTGCAAATAATTTTAAAGATCACTAACCTCATTTATTACTGCTGATGTGTGTTTCAACGCCTATTAATTTTTAAAAGTTTGCTAATTAAAATTTTATTTTAATATTATACACTAGACACAAAATTACTTTCGGTTTACCCAATTTTTTCAAAACTGGTGAATAAACTTCATGTGCGCGAATCTTGTTTACTAATTGTATAGGTTCTGATATTGTTAACTGAACAGCCGTTGTCATTATAGTTGATGGCAGTTGGAAAGAAACGTTGAAACACAGCTCTGTAGAATATATTCGCATGTGAAGTATAGTGTTATTCTCTGTGATAGCCTATGCTGATGATCCAGTCACACTAAGTGGGTTTATCTTTCTGCATTTTAAAATGCCCTGCTTTCTCATTAATGGAAGTTCCTATAATACTGCACACAAAATATTTCAGATGTAAATAAATAATATGATTTTGCAAATATAATTTTATGATGACAAAAATATTCCAAGTATCATTGATTGTGACTTCCAATTAAAACTGAAGATTGTTTTGTCCGCTATAAGACGGTTAAACTACTTTTTTTCCAGCTGTACTACTAGGTTAAACACAAACAATTAGGTTACACTTTTTCTCGTGTCCTTATTTATGTAATTACATATCATCTCATACCAAACAGCAGAAGAAACAGATATCTACCTTATATTAGTCCTGAAAATTAATAACCTGTGACTTGAAATAATTCCAGGCGTACATATGTAGAAATTTCCCTTGGAGACACTGGAAAACATCTCGTTTGTCAAACATTTGTTCACTAAGAAATATGATCAGTCCATAACACCGGCTATGTTTGGTATGATTACAATACTTTTCGTGCAAACACTGTCATATTTTATTTTATTTTATTTTACTTTATTGAGGAAGGGGGATTAAAGTCCGAAAAATGTCACGAAGTCACTAGCCTCTTTAATTCGAGAATGAAAAACATGGATTAGCGATTTCGTACAAGGCCTAAATCTTAAATGATTTCGTACGGTTTTATTTCAGTATACCTTCGACAGTCGTCAGGACCACAGTGTTCTAAAAATAATCTTTGAAATATACGTTGCAAAATATTTTTGTGACTGAAACATTATAATTTATTAAACATGAAAATTATTTCGAATATACTTCACAGTGATGTATCAGGATATTTGCTTATTCATGTGCTTTTATTTCATCCTCTATAACAAACAAAAAGATAATAAATTATATAATCAATACAAATCTCGTTGTCCCATGTCTTGAAGCAATACGCTCAGGGAATAATCCATAAAAAAGTCTCGTGTTCAGTTCATGCTGCGGAGTGTGGATCCGCAGTAGCAAACTGTTCCAGAACGCAAATAGTTCTTAATCAGTTTTTATTGCTAATGAAGAAACCACAATATAGGGAGTGTTGCGCATTGTGTATCTGAAGAAATTTACTCAGAAACTTCCACTAAAGAAGCAGAAACATTACTCTTTCAACAATGAAATTCCATTGAGAGATGCTAGAGTCATACAGCGGCAACCGATGAATGATTATTTTCCACTTCTCTTGCATAATAAGAAATAAATATGTATTTTAAATAGCTGTAGCTTTACACACATTTAAGAAATTTACATGATTTCTATATAAAGCGGAATTTAAGTTGAGAAATTTTGTCACACACTCTGTTATATGCAGTTTCTTTACATCTAATACTTTCCGTAATAACATTCTATAACTGGTAAAGGTTGATACTAGAAAAAAATTATATAACCAGAATACAGTTTTTTCTGGTTATTATTTTCCTTCCCAAGCTGCAAAGAAAATATGTTATATGCAGCAGAAATTTCACGAGAAATTTTCTTTCATATGTCTCTTTATGAACAAAACATGAAAAATATTTTTCATATGTTTCGTTCATAAAGAGATTTTTCTTTGCTAAGGAATTAACTATTATTTAAGATGACTCGCAAAGCTGTTTTATCAAGCAAAGATCTTAGCATGAGAAGGGTGTTCACAAAATATCTGTTTCCTTTAATAGAAAATCAAGCTTGTTTTTTCTATCAGCGACGAATTGGCTGCGGTCAGTGGTCAGAATCTTTTTTAAAAATATTTTTTCTTCCTACTTTTCGAAATATTTGTTCCTTCTTAAATTCGTTTTAAAATGATGGATATTTTACAAAATTTCAGCTGCTTGAAGAACGATTTAAAAAAAAATTAGGTTCTTCAAATCAGAGACTGTTAACAAATACTGAATAAATTGCTATCGTATGTTTGAGAGATGAAACTTCTAATCGTGTTTTTGAGACCCTTTTGCATAAATAGTAATCGTATGCTTGCGAGATGTTACGACGAGAGCGTCTCATTAATGTCATAACAGGATTCCTCTCTATAGCGGGTGTAAAATAGCGAAATTTGAAGATCACAGCAGTACAGCTACTTTCATCCTATAAGTAACGCAAATTATGAGGCATTAAAAAAAATGGTAACAAACTTTAATGCCCACACTTTCTTAATGCATTCCATATATTACAGTCTAACTACTGGATTTCTTATCGTTAATAGCGTATTGACGCTACCTAACGAAACCTTTAACGAACGCCTTAAACAGTGTTTCAATAAATCCCGTAAACAAGATCAAAATGAAGTTTTATTTGCACGCTTTTTGAACGGAAGCCTGAGCTTAATATGTTGTTTACTTTGATATTTATATTGTTCCCGATAAAATACTGCACAATAGTATAATATTTTAACGTCAAAAATAATAATCCGCGAAAGTAAACAGACAAATGTGCATGGGATATTATATTTGAAAACACATTTGCCATCCCTATTACCCCACCCGAATAGAATATTAGATTCCTTTCCAGTTCGTCACTGCTGTTGTGAAATAGAAATCACCTATGTACAGATGATTGAATTTTAACTATCAGGGTCACGCACTGTACCCGTGTATGAAGCTAGATTTAGTTTAAGAACACGTACACCTGTGTATGTGTAATTCTTTGTCACACAGAGCCCAGACAGAAAATATAGAAAAGAGAAATGATTATCCAACCTTTCCACCACATAGATAATTAATTGTTTTTAACATTAAGAAAGAATAATCAGATAGTTTCTAGGAGAAATCTTGAACCATATCCGCTCACACATCATTGCAAATAACACGTTCTGCATTAGAATTTAATACAGAACGTTATGGATTCGGTTTTCTCCAAATACAAGGTTTGGAGATTAATTAGTGAGAACGTAGTGGTTACGTAGGTGAATAACGTAGAATCCGATTCTACGAATCCGATTTTAATAACGTAGAATCCATGCGATAGAATGGACAGCATTATTCAAAACCCGTTGTAATCTGTATGGAAGTATCTGTATTCCTTCAGTAAGGCGAGACGTTTTTATCTTCAAACTGGATTAGTCTATGGCTCTTACAATGTCGTCTGTGGTCTTGGAATGAATCTCCTGTAGCGGAGCTTTTTTTCTTCGGAAAAAAGTGGAAGCTACAAGTTCTTAAGTTACACGAATTAGGAAAATGTTAGAACTCTCCTGAAACCCTTTGACGTTGAATGTCGGTAAGAACACCAGTAACAAAGCAGTGAATGCTGTCGGGCAAAATTATCAGAATACGCAGTAGCAAATGAACCATTTCTTCCGCAGAGCTCGTCACACGTTATTTTCGAGGAAATGCGCATACTAAGTTGCATTTTCTGTCCGTTCTGGAGGTATTGCATGTGTTATTAAGACTCCATTATGATCATTGATCATTACCTAAAGTTTTTAGGATTCTTTCGGACCTCTGTTCGGCGCGTAGAGCTGTAATGACTCAACTCCTTAAACTGGAACTTGATTTCCTGTTCATAACACAGCGCCCATGTTTCATCCAACGTAAATATGGACCATACATATGCTCCAATTTTACACTCATATCGTTCCAAAGAGAGTCGAACTGCATCGTAACGGTACCATTTTTCAATATCACTGAAAGCATGAGACATTCAAACGTGATGCGATTTTCGCATATTTAGTAGGTTTTTTTTTTCAAATTGTGCAGCGTAGTCGCACGCGAATGGTTACTTTCTCGACGAGTTCACGAACTGTCCACCTTCGATCATCTCCAACAATGCAGGCAGAGCGATCACTTGAGTTTCACTCGCCTGGGAACGTCCGTGCCCAAAAGCACAAGACAGATATTTCCATTTTTTATTTAGAAGGCTACCGCTTAACATGATTCCATGCTATACGATAAATCAGATGTTCCACAAGTTTATTGTAGTACTTCAAAATTGTTCTACATAAGACGACCTGAAGCAATTTCTATTTTTCTTCAACACTTCTGCTCGAACTTCGCAAAAAGGGCTTTTCGTGACGAGTGAGTATCTTGCCGATTCCAAAGATAATCACTCTTCGACATTGTTTTCTATTCGCTTTCTTTTAGTACAAATTGATCAAAGGTATTCGTTGTTCAACTTCTTCAATACAGATCTCAGTAGTCAATAATTTGTAAAAACAGCATGGAAGAAGTGTTGGTAAATTTAATTTGGGATTCAAGTATGACTAAACAAGTACTTTCAGGTTAACAGTTGAAATGAAAAACGATAGGTACATTTACGGAAGATGACGGTAAAATTGCGAAAGCTGAAATTATTATTTTTTTCGAAAGTCCATTGTTTGAAGTTGCATTTGTTTAGAGAGATAGGCACTATTTTGCTGATGTTCCATGTACTTATATTCAACTCATTATGTTCTTTGTCGCAAAACAACTGCCAAATTCGAAAGAAAAATTATTTATATGCTTCCACAATCAAATGGAATAAGAGACAATTAGAAAGTTATTTTTAGAGCGGAGCAATACAAGACACAAAGCCTACCTGAAAGCAGCCACCAATTGGAAAAAGCGTGGCATCGGAGGACAATTCAGGAGGGCTATTACCTGGCTTCAAGTCCATCGGTGAAAGCGCTACACACCTGCGTCTCTAAAGAAAAAGGGATCGGCCTAGTTCGTATCTAATTGGTCGCCCGGCGCTGATCAATTGGCAGATGGTTTGAGTCATCAATTGTCTGTCTAGTGATAATAATCACTGAATCACTGCTCCTGCGATGTTTGTATGATTAAAAGTTGTCTCTCATTCCGTTGGGTATCTTTAATTAATAAATAAACTGGTTTCGGTGAGTGTTTCTGATGGAAAAATGCTGGTATATATAAAAATAGAGGAGTTGAAATACGCAGCAAAATGTTGGAATAATACTAATTTTAACCTAACTGTAAAATGGGGTAATAATACTTCATTATAGCTAGGTTATAAGTACAACGAGAAACGTGTATCGAAAAGTATTCAGCTTCAAGTAGTTAATGGTTGATTTGCGGCGGCATATCAGCAGCAGCACGTATTTTTCGTTGGATTGGATAGGATGAGGTTATTGAGCAAGTACATAGGTATATAAAAATATAATACATAGTCGGCTCCCTTTTATAATCCGTGTCTTCCCTACCGAGAACGACGCAGATGAGGATATACACTAGTGTGCAAAACTTAAGCAACTTTACTGATTTTGGCATAATTCCGCGAAAACCTACCTGTGAGACATGATATTCACACTACAGAGGCACAATGCAGTGCCTAAAGGATGACGAAAGCAGAGTAGTAAACAAATGAATAGAACGCATACACGAAGGCAGGCAGCAGAAAATGGTTTATTGACAGCACGGCATTCGTACACCTAACAAACAGTCCATGAGGGAGAACAACAATCCAAAGTCCCTTAGTACGGGATATGACCTCTCCGAAGTGCAATGGTTGCGTGGCACCGTCTGGCCATACTCAACACCAGATGATCCAACACTTCTTGAGGTAACAGTTCCCACTCCTCGATGAGTATCTGTGTCAGTTGTCTGGTGTTCTCCGGGGGAAACGATCGTGCCGCCAGGCGTCTCCCCAAAACATCCCACACATGTTCGATGGGATTTAAATCAGGGGAGCACGCTGGCCACTCCATTTTGCTAATATCTTCAGAATCTAACAGGTCCTCAACTGCTTGGGACCAGTGTGGGCGAGCGTTGTCGTCCACGAAAACAAAGTCTGGACCAATGGCACCTCGGAACAGACGCGCGTCGGGGCGGATAATCTCATCACAGTAACGCGCTCTGGTTACGGAACCAGTGTCAAAAATGTGGAGATCCGTCCGACCGTTCAGCATAATGCCACCCCACACAAGTACGCCAGGACCACCCCAACGGTCTCGTTCCCTGATGTCCGTGGGAGGAAAGCGTGTCCCTACCTCTCGACAGATCAATTGGGGCTGAGAATCGTTTGTCCGACTGAAACGACTCTCATCGGTAAAGAGGACGTGACTCCATTGAACAGGTGTCCAGTGTGCATGTTCGCGACACCACTGTAAACGGTGCCGCCGATGGGCTGCTGTCAATGGTATGCAGCGTTCCGGCCGGCGGGCATATAGCCCACCCTTATGAAGGCGTCTGGCCAAAGTAAACCGGGATACCTGTCGTCCGGTTGCTGTACGCAACCGCTGTGCCACGCTGCCAGCTGTCTGGTTCCGGTCTCTTTTCGCTTGCACGACGAGATATCGGTCGTCACTCGCCGTTGTTTTCCTGGGGCGACCACCACCTACCTTTCGTACAGCTGTACCTGTCGTTCCGTATGCTTTCCAAGCTCGTGACACTACACTTTTATCGATTCCAAACTCTTGGGCACCACTCATCACAGTATACACCTCCTCCAGCTTGCCGATCATTCTACCACGTGTAAAGGCATCCTGATGGTTTCTCCTAGCCATATTGCACGATCGATCTCACTTTCACTTGCAGCGAATGTCTAGAAATGCCTCGGTCCGCCGTCTTTTGTAGTCGGCTGGCACTGCGCGCGCTGCCTCCACTCAGTTTACGTGCCCTCACGTCACCTCTGACGTCGAACTCCTTCTATTTGCATATGCATCACCTTTGTCATGAGTTGTTTTTCCCTTGTACAACCCGCAAATCGCCCTTGCCTTCCCTGTCATGACTGTATGCTGTCAAACGACGTTTTTGCTTAAGTTTTGCACACTAGTGTATATCATCTCAAGACTAACAAACAGTAGTTTAAATCATAAAAGTCACGATCTCCGATCTTAAATGCGCTCCGTTGTGTTCCTCTTCCAGTGGACGACACAGATCGGGATATAGAGCATCATAAAATTCAAAATCAGACCCATGATCGGAAGCGTTAATGAATGGGTTACAAGCAAGCGCCACCATTTGATATAGACGAGAAAGCGATCTATTCAAATGACCTCATATGTGGTCACCACAAGGATGCGACTAGGACAAAATACAAAAAACGTTACCTTGTCTCTTCTGTAAATACAGTCAACCGCACCGAAGGACAGGTCAGCCGACATAATAAATTACAATAAAATCTGGAAATAATTTGAAATTATACTTTTATTGTATATGTAACAATCTATTCAAACTTATTATTGTCAGTACTGTTGTTTTGTTAGCACGTCTTTTTTAAAAAAAAGATCGTGCTTACGTTATCGGTATGTCCGTTTGTCCGCCTCTACCCACGATATCTCTGCAACTATTTGTCCGATATGAAAACTTTTTTTCGCATTGGTAAGCTTGAAATATGAGATGGATGATCCTTCATTTTGTTTTTTTTTTACGATGTGCAATTTCGCCGCTAAAGGGCGTAAAAGCAGATGATGTCAAATTCAAAAATACGTTTTATTCCACATATTTGCTTCAAAACAATTGATTGAAAAAATTATTTTATCTTTCGATACCATTTATGCCGAAGAGTATTTTAGATATAGTTACTTTTTTTAAATTACGCATATATTTTCCGCTAGCGGGCGTAAAAGTAAATTATATTTTTCCCGATAACTCTTCTTCTACAGATCAGATTTAAAAACATTTTCTTCAGTGCATTTACCTGCTAATGAGAAATCATTTGCATATATTTTCTCATTTCTGGTAAAGAATACGTTAGCCACCAGGGGGCGTAAGTGTTAATTTTTGCTTCTGATGCATTTGCCATCAAATCTGAGCTTCGAAAATATTGATTGAAAAAATTATTTCGTGCACTGATGCCACTCACATCGATAAACCCTAAAGGAATACTTTCTTCTTAAAATATTCCACTGTTTCTACGCCAGCGGGCGTAGACATAAATCTTATTTTTGTCAATATCTCTGCTTCTAAGAGTCCGATTTGAAAAATTCCTTCTATGTTGGATAGTGTTTTCAGTAGGACAGGCTTTTCATATAATTTCAAAATTTTCAAGTAATTCATAGACTTTCCGCTCTGGGGCGTAGAGGTAAATTGCGTTTCCCCCTATATCTCTGCTTTAAATCTCCGATTTGAAAATTTCTTTCTGCACAGGATACAGCTCTTAATGGGAAATTGTTTGCACATAATTTCTAATTTTTGTAAAAAATGGTTTTGCCCCCAGGTGGCGTAAGACATAATTTCCGCTTCTTATGTATTTGCAGCAAAATATGAGATTCTAAAACTTAGATTGAAAAAAAAAACCCGTTCGTTGACCGATACTACTCCTTTCGACAAACCTTTTAGGAACATTTTCTTCTTAAAATAATGCATGGTTTCTACGCCAGGGTTCGTAGATGTATATTTTTTTGTCTATATCTCTACTTCTAAAAGTCCGATTTAAAAAATTCCTTCTTTGTTGGATAGTGTTTTCGATGCAAAATGTTTTTCCTATATATTCAAAATTTTTAAGCAAATCATAGACTTTCTGCTAGGGGACACAAAGGTAAATTGCGTTTTCTGCGTTATTTCTACTTCTAAAACACCAATTTGAAAAATTCTCCCTGTATCGCATACAAGACATGATGGAAAACATTTTTCACATAATTTCTGATGTTAGGCAAATCTACCGTTCGGATGGCAGGGTCTGGGTTTGGCGTCTGCCTGGGGAACGCCTCCTGCCGGAATGTATTGTGCCAACTGTGAAGTTCGACGGTGGTGGAATTATGCAATGGGGGTGTTTCTCCTGGTATGGCACGGGAACATTGGTCGCAATTCCTGGCAGACTCAACGCCGAGACATATTGCACCATTTTGGATGACCATGCGCTTCCTACGTTGTGGCAGTTTTACGGACGGGAACCATGTTACTTTCAGGATGACAATGCCACCCCTCATGTTGCGAGGTCCACCATGGCTTGGTATGGTGACAATGGGGTTAATCGAATGGACTGGCTTGCGCAGAGCCGGGACCTTAACCCCATCGAGCACCTCTGGGACGAGTTGGAGAGTCGACCTAAGGGGTGCCCTCACCGTACAAAATCGGTGAAAGAACTGACCTGTCTTCTCCAATCCGAGTGGAAGAAAATACCAATGGCCGTCGTACAACGTCTGGTTGAGAGTATGCCCAGGAGGGTCGCAGCTGTAATCGCCGCTTGTGGAGGCTCCACCAACTATTGAAGGTGAATAAACTTCGTTTTTCCTTTGCTATCACAGGTGTCCAATTACTTGTTGGTAGATAGTGTATATATATATGTTCTTTCTCTTCTTCTTGTCGCTTTCGCTAAATGCTAAAATAATATGTTTTCTTGTTTCACATTGATGCAGCTTGTAGTCTAATTATATATATAAAAAAATATTTCATTTATTTTAGCCATGAGCTCGTTTTTGTGCTCCTTTTAGCAGTGTTTGCTGGTCTCTCGACCTCGTGGTGTTCTTCGACATTCAGAGTGGGGCGGATTAATTTTCAGTTGCTGTAATCTTCTTAAAGCATTCCTAGAATACTGTGTAAATAATACAACCTTTATTTTTAACTAAAAGTACCTTCCCAATGCATTATGTCCCGTGTTTTTGTCTTATGGCATTCCGTGTTTCTTGGGAACTTTCTGTAAAGCGTTCCTATTTGCTCACATGGTCCCTGTATTTTTTTTCTTTAATTTTTGGAAGTCCTTTTTTCATAGGAAATGACATTTGTTAAGTGCTTTTAATTTTTTGTTTCCCGTTTAGAACTTCACTTGGGTGGAAAGGTTGCTTACCACGTGTCAAACCCGTCGTTTTCTGGGTGTTGCTCCGTTGCATAATTTTTTTTTGTGGTAGGTTTTAGCTAGTTTTATGGGTCTACAGTTCTAAGATTTCTCACATTTTTTGTGAGCTCTTTGCCAATCTTTTTCTGTATTTTGTGGGAGATGAGGAGTATGGGTTGGGCCAGGAAAGTGATAGATGTATGCAAAAACTTTTGCTCAAATATTAAATTTCCTAACCTTTGAGGATGATTTGTAATTTGGATTTTTTGGGGACTTATACTTGCATCTATGGCTTTGCAGAAACCCATTTTCAACTAGGTCTTTGTGGAAGGGAGAAAATTCAGAGTTTTGCTGGATCATGATCAAGCCAAGGCTCGTCATTTTCGACACATTTTGCATTCTGGTTTTATTAATTTTTTTTTCTCTTTGCCTGTTGGCTATTGATTTTTTTATTTTTTATTTTTATTGTCATTGTTCTATTTTTTTTTTTTTTTGCAGTTTCTGCTTTGTAGGTAATATATATCATGATCATCATTAACTAATAACAATCCACTGCTGGATGAAGTTCTCCCCAAATGTCTTTCGCAATTGTCTGTCTTGGGCATGTCTGCGACATGCCACCTAAGCGTACTTTCTAATTTCATCCATCCATCTCCCATGGGGTCTTCTTCTGGGTCTTTTCCTGTCCCTCGGAATCAAATCAAACTTTCGGTTGTCCATCGGTGGTCCCCGCACGGGGATAACTGGTTTTCCAGTTATTTGGGGAGCGGCGCCCCCACGGCCCGAGCTGACCTTGTGACTGGTCAACATCTGATGTCATGCCACCGCTTGTTTTTTGTTTTGGTGTTTGCAGGGACGGCTGTTCATCCAGCTGTTGGGGAGTTGCGGCCCTACGATCCCTAGCTGGTCTTCTGTCTCGCTTTTTCGTTTTTATTTATTTTCTCCACTGGCTAGTTGCCCGTGTTGTATTCTACCTAATCGCTACCACGTTATGTACTAACACCCCGGTCTTGTGGTTTTGTTACCCTCCACCACTAACTGATTTATATTAACCGCTCAGTTCGTAGGTTGCTGAGATTCCGTTTAGGTTCCCAGCCAGGATTTGTCTTCTTTGGATTTCTTTTTTTCCTTTTAGCTGGTTTGGGTACTAGACCTACCTGCATGTTTGCCGCGTTCGGAGACCCGTGAGGCGGAAATGGGATGTCTGGCGGCTGAGGTCGCAGGAGTCCGGATATGTGCCTCCTGTGTACCAACACTCCTCTTCGACCCCGGCTTCGCTGTAAACGGGAGGCTAGAGACTGACCCACCTCTAGTCAGAAGTCTTGTCCCAAGTTGTGTGCAGGGCTTTAGCGGCTTTTTTGTCGTATAGCACGGCAGGGTAAGCCCGGGGGCTGTGGGATCATGCCAAAGGCGTTGGCATGACGGTACCCGGAGGCCGAAGTGTCCGCTGAGTGCGTGTGATCACAGCCAACGGACTATATCTGCAACGTATAAGCTCCAGAACTGTGTCCAGCGTCATTTTCTTGACTTGCAGACCTCCAGTTCTCCCTTGTAGGGCTCGGTGGTGGGTGGAGTAGTTTGCAGACGAATCTTCTTCATTTTTTCCATGGGTAAAAACAAAAAGAAAAACTGCAAATTTAAGTCGCCTGAGAAAATGATTATTGACAATGACTCTCCTTCGTCTTCTCAACCTACCAAGTCTCATACCCTTAAACGGTCTTTAGACCTTGACCTGGACCAAGAATGTGGAACCTCTTCTTCGGCAGCTGTTCCAGTCGCTCCGAAGCGTCGTCTTCCCTCGATTGCTGTGACTACGCATGCTACACACTTACTTGTAGAATCCATCGATCCGAATGAGAGACTGTCCACCAGATCTCCCTTTTTCATTTGTAAAGCTTTGGACGCTGCGGTTGGCCCCTTGAGGTCTGTGAAGAAGCTTCGCTCTGGGGACCTGCTTGTCCAAACTTGCAGTGTTTCTCAGAGTAACACCTTTCTGAACCTCACTAGTCTTCAGGGCATTCCTGTCAAAGTGACACCTCACCCGTTTCTTAACACCTCTCGGGGTGTTATTTCGGAGTTTGATCTCTTGCCATGCAGTGAAGACGAATTGGTGACTGAACTTGCAGATCAAGGTGTTATTGCTGCACGTCGTATGATGTTCCGGCGCGATGGTTCTTTGATTAAGTCTAAAAATGTGATCTTGACTTTTAACTCCCCGAAAGTTCCAACCGAAATCAAGGCTGGCTGCTTGGTCTGTGGCGTTCGCCCGTTCATTCCCAGTCCTCTGCGCTGTTTCAGGTGCCAGAGGTACGGGCATTCACAACGTTTCTGTAAGAGTTCCGCTCGTTGCGCTAATTGTGGCTCCAGTGAACATGACGGGGAAGGTTGCACTTCTGCGGCCTGCTGTGTTAACTGTGGTGAGGCCCATGCAGCTTACTCCCGCAACTGTATGAAATGGAAGGACGAGATGGCGATCCAGCGCCTCAAGACCCTGGAAGGCCTCTCGTACCCTGCTGCAAAGGCCAAGTTGGGTATACCCACCAATCGACAGCGTACTTTTGCCACAGTAGTTCAGTCTCTGCCACAACCCGTGCAGCCCTTTGTTCCACGCCCTGTAGCTCTCGCCGCACTTGCCAAGCGATCTACAGCTGAACAAGCGACACAGGTGGATTTCCCGGAGCTCCAGATTTTTCAAATAGCTGAGTCTGCGCTTTCTCTTTTGAAGACGACCGACTCTTTCAGTTCCCAGCAGAAAGCCTGCACGTGCGGAAGACCCGGCCCTCAATCCGCAAAGGTGTGCAGTGTCCATCCAACTGTCGCGGTCCGCCTGACCAACATTGCAACTGTCTCGGACTCAGCGAGGTCCCCACCCTCAACCAACATTATAGAGGAACATAGGGGGGAGGAGAGTGACAGTTCGTCCCCAGCCTCACCCAACATTGCAGAGGAACATGGGGGGAGGAGAGTGACAGTTCGTCCCCGCCCTCGGCCAGCATTGCAGAGGAGTGTGGGTGGGAGGAGAGTGACGGTTCGTCCCCCTCCTGTGACTCATCTTTTGTGTAGTTGTGTTAAATAAAAAACAAATTATAATAACTATAATAGTAAGTTAATAAATTTTTATATACACCCAATTAACTAACTTGTCTTCACGGCTTTCATCATCCTTTTTTCTAACTTTTACCAAGCCTGTCTGCTCTTAATCATTTTCCACGCTTTTAAAAATCTGTGGCTGATAGTTCTTTGTCTGGCGCTCTTTGGCCAAACCTGGCCCTTGCGCCAATAAAACCCATCAACCAACCAACCAACCATCGGTGGTCCGTTTTTATTGCAACATGCCCACCCCATTGCCATTTCAGTGATTTCACTCTAGTCAAGATGTCGTCCACTCCTGTCATTTTTCTTGTCCACAAGTTCCTCTTCTTATCTTTCCTGGTTACACCAAGCATGCATCTCTCCATGATTCTTTGAATTGTCCGCAGTTTTGTATGTTTTTTTAGCTAAGATCCATGTGTATGCTCCATACGTAAGCACTGACAGTATGCACTGATTAAACACTTTTCTTTTGAGACATAATGGCATACTGCTCTTACAAATTGTACTGTTTCCTGCAAAAGATATCCATCCAAGTTTTATGCGCCGATTAATATCTTCATCAATGTGACCCTCACTTGATATCTGCTGCCCAAGGTAAATGTAAGAATCGGTTGTCTCAAGCCTTTCTCCATCAATCGATAAATCTTCTTTTCTTCTAAAAGCATTGTACATCACTTTCATCTTCTGAAAGTAAATTTTTAATCCCACATCTTTACTCCTGTCAGCAAGTTCTTGGATCAAACTCGGCAGCTCTTAAGGGGTAGTTACAAAAATGACTAAGTCATCAGCAAAACGAATGTGAGTTAAGTAATCTTCATTAATATTTATACCTTTGTTTTCCCAGTTCAAAGATTAAAAGAGACATTTTGCGATGTGGCGTTAAAGAGCTTGGGAGATATGGTGTCACGTTGTCTTACTCCCTTTACAATTCTTATTTGTGCTGTATCCTCAAATATCAGAACCTTCGCACATGCATTTTCAAAGATGTTATTAATAATGCAAATGTATGCATCTTCAATACGGCAGGATTTCAAAGCCATTGTTACTGCTGATGTTTTCACGGATTCGAAGGCCTTTTCATAGTCAATATGTAGCATCATCATCATTGTCAACGATTATCAATCCACTGCTGGACGAGGTCTCTCTAAGCCTCTTCCACAACGGTCTGCCATGTGCCAGTCGCCTCCATGTTACTCCCGCATACTTTTGAATTTAATTCACCAGTCTCCCATGTGGTCTTCTTCTGGGTCTTTTCCTGTACCTTGAAATCAAAGCTAAAATTTCGGCTGTCCTTCGGGTAGTATGTCCAGTCCATTGCCATTTCAGGGATATAACTCTGAACATGATGTCTTCCTACCTTGTCATTTTTTGGATCCACGAGTTCCTCTTCTCATCTCTCCTGGTCACACCAAGCATGCACCTTTCCATGCCACTTAGAGTTGTCTGCAGGCTTTGTATATCTCTTTTTGTTAAGGACCACGTCTCTGCACCATACGTAAGCACTGGAAGGATGCATTGATCAAAAACTTTTCTTTTTTGACATAATGGCGTATTGATCCTGAAAATAATGCTGTTTCTTCCATAAGTTCTCCAGGCAAGTTTTATACGCCTATCAATTTTTTCATCAATGTGACCCTCACCTTATATCTGCTGTCTAAGATAAACGTACGCACCTGTTATCTCCAACTTTTCGAAATCAATCTATAAACCTTCGTTCTTTGTAAAAGCATTGTACATCACTTTTGTCTCCTAAAAGGTAATTTTTAATCCCACTTCTTTACTCTTGTCTGCAGGTTCCTGGACCATACTCTGCAGCTCTGATGGGGTAGTTGAAAAAATGACTACGTCATCAGCAACACGAAGGTGAGTTAGGTAATCTCCATTAATCTTTATCCCTTTGTTTTCCCAGTTCATTGATTGAAAGACATTTTCCAATGTGGCATTAAGGGAGCTTGAAAGAAATGGTGTCATCTTGTCTCACACCCTTCCCAATTTTTATGTGTTTTGTATTTTCAAACAGCCGAATCTTTGCACTAGCATGTTTATAGATTTTATTAATATTATTAATGTATGCATCTTCAATACTGCAGGATTTCAAACCCATTGTAACTGCTGATGGTTTCACCAAATCAAAGGCCGTTTCCTAATCGATAAAAGCCATGCACAATGAAAGTTCATATTCCCTCGCTCTTTCAATCAGTTCTCTCAGTACGCTGATATGATCTATTGTGCTGTAGCCACTTCTGAATCCAGCTTGTTCTCTCATTTGAGCTTTGTGCAGTGTTACCTTCAAGCGGGGTGAAATAACTTTACTAAAGATTTTATAAACCACTAATAGGAGGCTAATAGGTCTGTAGTTCCTAAGAAACCCAATGTCACCTTTTTTAAGTAGCAGGATCATTGTAGCGTTGTTCAAATCTTCAGGGATTTTTCCTTCATTAAGGCATAGAGTGAAAACTTGGATGAGTATTGTTTCAATTTCTCCACTTTCTTCTTGTATGATGTCTACAGTAATGCCATCTTCTCCTGGAGCTTTTCCCCACTTCATGTTATTGCCTGCATGTGAACTTCTGCTGGGAGGACTGGAATAATTATGTTACTGCTACCTTTAATGATGTATGGAGTACATGTATCATCCCTGTCATATAATTTGGAGTAGAAATCTTTCACTCTTGTAAATATTACTCCTCCATTTCTTGTTACAGAACCATCTTCTTTTCTCAGTACATAATCTGTTTTCTTCCCTTACTGAGATGTTCCTTTGCTATCTTTAGGCTTTGGTTGTTTTCAATTGCTTTCCTCACTAGTTCATAGTTGAATTGTTTTTCGTCTTCAGCGATGATATTTTTTCGTATTGTTTTGCATAGCTCTATATATCCCGTTTTGGAAGTCACATCTTCTTTAGTGATCCTCATCTTTTTTTTTTTTTTTTTTTTTTTTTTTTGCATCAACAGTTTGGGTTTTGCTGATAATTTGCTCACATGCAACTTGTTCTTAGACACAGCTAATTTTGTTGCTGTTTACATAGGAACTTTGTTTACTTTTCTGCTAACTTCAGAAATATCCACTTCTTCCGATGTTAGGCCTTCTAAAGCAGAGAACATGTTATTTAGTTCCAACTTGAAGGCATTATGGTGTTTCTTAAGGTTGGTTATGCCAATACATTTTGTTTTTCTTAAGAGCTTGCCACTTTCGAGTTTGGTGTTGAGGTGCATCTTACATCTCACCAATCTATGGTCACTACCTGTGTTGAACTTGTTTATAAAATTTTTGTCGATATCTGTTCTTTTAAGAGTCCGATTTGAAGGATTGTTTCTTTGTTGTAGAGCGTTTCTTCTGAAACATGTTTCTCATATGATTTAAAATGTCTCCTAAAAAATAAATCTGCCCCGGGTCGGGGTAAGATCACCTTTCCGTAAATAACCATATCTGCCGGACTAAATTCCGGCTAAAAATGTACTTTCTTCTGTCAGATGCTACCAACTATGCATAATATGTGTGCATATTTTCTTCCCAAAACAAGGCACAATTTCGCCGTTAGGGCGCGCAAAGGCTTAATATGCTTTTCTCAATATCTCTGTTTCTTCGCGTGTCATTTAAAACATTCCTTCATCACCAATACTGCTTACCTTGTAAGACACTTTACGCTAGTATTTGATGAATTTTGCAGTTTACAGTTATATTGGTTGATGGTGTTTGTGCACTTCAGTTTGCAGCAATATTGCCGCTTCTAAAAATACTATTGGGAAATTTCTACTTTACTGGATGATATTCCCTACAATAGAGATCAACAGCATTATCCTCTTTAAAAAATGCAAAAATTCCCGCTAGGTGCTCTAAGGTCGAAACATTTTTCTTTTCGCTATCTTTGCTTCCGCTAGACGTATTTGAAAAGCTATTTTTCCTTTGCATCGCATTTATGATGAAGAAAACCTTTCGCCTGTTTTCCACTTTTTCCGTCGTGCAAAATTCTTCCGCAGGCAGACGTAGACTTATATCATTTTACTACTATATTAAATTACTTTAACTGCTTGATTTGAAAACGACTTTTTTCACTGATACCTTCTTTGTACTATCGGAAGTTTTTGTGATCCATTTGTTAATTTCTGCAGCGCGTTTCAGCCGCTTGTGGAACTAAGTAAATGCTTCTACTTCTGGCTGTTTTATTTATTGTAGAAACCGATCGACAGTTTTCCAACCCGATTCCGTTGTCTTTCAATAGTTACAATAAATTTAATTCGTGTCAGAAAGGATTCAAAAGACGGGCACATTATATCCGGAAATTTTGTGTTAGCTTTCCTGTTTTAAATGAAAATTTTTATTAGCTGATACAAATTCGTTGCGTTTTAAAGGAAAAGTTTTCATAGCTGATACAAATTCGGGTCACAATCCTTCGAGGACACCGAAAGTCCAAACATTCATAATGTACGGTCCCTTTGAAAATAACTTTCAATCAAATAGTTCAAAACAGGAGTTTTGAAGATGGGAGTTTGCATCATTCCTTTTACGAATATAAAATCGAGAATAAATTAATATTTTACGCAAAATCCTAGAGTTCCATTTTCTTTGGTCGAACATGAAGAGCTATAAACAGCAACAACCACATCAATGCAAAATGTGAGTATAAGTGCCCAGTGTTTGATGCATCATATATTAGAATTAAGCAACAATAATAGAAATAAATTCAGTATGGATAAAAACTTGGAGCCATTTTTTTAATTTACAGAATATGAAAATGATGGGAGAACCAGCAGGGTAGCCACTAAAGATGCATTTTTAAGTAATATGTCAAAAGTAATGTATTAAGGGAATAGAAAACGAGCTAACTTCTTGTCTTTTTGGTAAGAGAATAACGAAGAAAGTGTGCACTGAATGAAAACAAGATAATTTATACAGCGTTGGGTTCCCTTAATTTTTATACTGAAATACCTGGCTTTATACAGATTAACGGAAAAATTTTTCAGGAGTTAAATTTTAACTTAAGAAATGAGGAATGTACAAAGCCTTCAAAATTATTTATAACATTCAAGTTTGATAATTTGTTAATTTTTTATTTTGGTGGTTTACCCTCGTATTTTAAAGATATCATACATATATTCAACGCTGTGTTTTCTCTTCACGATAGGGGCACAGCTGACCTCATCACTAACAGACGAACAAAAAACGATCGCGGGCTTACATATCGTACAGGCATTCGGGCAATCGCTCGTAAGATTCTGGATACAAATAGGTGACGCTACAACAATAAAGAAGCTCATAATTTAATAGCCACCTATACTGTGTTTCACTCTGAAAAATATATGCCGCCCCGGTGGCGCAGTGGTCAAAGCGATGCCTGTGATCATTCGTCCGAAAGGGGTCCGTGTTCGAATCCCGGTAAGGTATGGATGTTGTGTTTGCCTTACGGCACTGGCTCTCTCTCCCTTTGCTGGAACCAGTGACCGTAAATTAATGACTGGTGACTGCTTATAAAGCCCATTGAGTTGCTCACGGTGGTCGTTAAACCTTCAATAAAAGAAAAAAAGAAAGGTATTACCGCACCCTGAAATTGTGCTTTATTTTTGTAGCGTCATATGTCGTCATCCGATATTTCACGAACGTTGCACACTAGCTGATCATCTACTGCATGAAATATTGATATAGTTTTCTGAATTGATGTTACTTATACCCATACAGTTGTCCTCGCTTTCTAGGAAGGCATAGTTACGAAAATGACTATTGCGCTTGATTTGCAGTGTTATTAATTTAGTTTTGAGTGGAGCTCTTTGCAGAGGTGGCATTTGTCGAAGTCGCCGTCTCATTTCAAACATATTGTATCCATTAGCCAGCGAAGTATGAATGCTAAGACCCCACTGTTTCCATTAGCCAGCGAAGTATAAATGCTAAGAAACTGTCTTGTTGCAAATCTTCTTTTGTTTAATTTTTCATTAACGAATTGCGTAACAGTCGTTTTATCGATATTTGCCCTTTCTGATATCATCCTAATATTCAGAAGTCGATCTTCTTGAAAAAATGCGTAGGTTTTGTTTACAAAGTTTGTCCTTTTGAACAGCTAAGGTATTTTCCAACGCTACATGCGAATTTCACCATACAACGCACTTCGAATAAGAAAAAATTGGTAGGCCTTTTTCTTCATTTGCTATTTGAACAGAAATTTCACGCTTATCCATTACTGAATTCATCAAGTTACCATTTTCCTAACGGACGGCAACAGACAATGATAAGTTACACACTCATCTGTATCATTTGAGGATAAGACGAACAAAAAAAAACAAATAAATGATTTTCTTAAATTTTTTACATAATAATCTACCTCCACACCCGAAAAAAAATTACGAAATCCCTATAAATGATTAAATAAAGCAGGTTCCGTAGGTGCATTAGCTAATGCTGTCTGCACCAGACGGATGAAATTTATTAGATGGCGAGCTCAGACTTCCGGAAAAATAAAAGTACGGAAAGCCAAAAGAGCTAAAACAATTTTTTTTTGAAACCTACCTAACAATTTTGATTGGAAATAAAGTAAAACAATGGCTAAAAATTATCAGTCGCCCCTAAGCACAGGCGTATTCTGACTCGGAAGAAAATATGCTAAGACAGTGAGTGCACCAGTGCCTGTATTTAAAAATGACTACAGATAAACATACTATGTGCATTTAAATAGAGAATTAGCGTCATATTAGAGAAAATCACGCATTGCCAAAACACAGATTATCACATTTCAGGAAGTAAAATGCAAAAATCTGCAATTTCTTTCTGATTTTGTCGTTTACTTCGCCACACCTCGTTAACAGGTTTAGCGGGTTTCAATGTGTTTTCTCTTCTCAAATGAACTGTTAAGTAGGTGGTTTGGAAACATTACATATATGATGTTATTTTTTCCGAGTTATATAGTGATCATTGTTTTTTTAACATTGGTTATAGAAATTAAAAACTATTTTTTTCTCTTAGGCTCTTATTGCAAATTAGTTTTTGATTTTTCATCAGAAACCAGTATGCTTAATATTATTGGCATCGTGAGGAAGATTCGATTTTTTGCATTAGTTTGAGCCATCATGCTCTCGGCCAAATGCCCGCAGGCACCACAATAGGAGCCAGAAATTCAGTTCTTGTATTCTGTCTTACACACTGTGCACTCTTCCTTAAAAATATGGCTTCCTATTCATATTCTAAGCTAAATTACCGCTACCTGCCAAGAGATTATTAACTGCTCTACATTTTTCATCACTGAGTACCCAAAATGTGTGTTTTTCGTACTTGATGTTTCATCCATTGTTATAACTTTTATTTTGTTTTCAGACGTCTAAGTAATCCTTAATTTGGTAACGTTATTTCTACTAGCTTTGCTTACCATTTACTTCTGTATATACTAAGCTGTAGTACTGACAGCTGGCCGTAAATCTAATATTTACCATTTAATTTCAAATGTGACACCAAAGAATGCAACAAACATAGCTTACAACGTGACATAGCAACAAACCTTACGACAGTAATTGGACTACTCCCTGTTATAACTGCGAAACGGAGATACGTTTAAACAGGGGACGAGCTGCTAATTAGAGTAAAAAAAAGGGCTCTCTAAATTCAGTGGAAAAACATATAAAGAAGAAGCAAAGGGCCATTTCAGCGGAGAGATGTCTCAGAATATTTATTATGTGGGGTTAATATTCCACTCTAAAAGAAATTGTCATAAATAAGGAAATGTATGACTGAAGATGATGGTGGTACTTCGAGAGTACAATTATTGAACCCAACAACAGATACTTGAGGATAAACACTATTCAGCGGAATTCAACGGAAAACCAACACATTCAATGAAAAACGCTATTGGTCAAAGCTGTCACCTCGTAAATCCAAGCAAGTTTTAAAAGTCAGTACAATTACGTTTTAAAATCCATCTAAACCATCTAATAACACTATTTGACTTTAGGAAAGCACGTTATTATTCTCTTTACAAGCATAAAAGCGTTACTTTGCATTTCGTTGAGGAACTACTTCTATCATGTAGTGGCATATGGAGAATTACGCTAGAAAATGTAAACTAGCTCGCCGACCAGTTCAAATTCTGAAGAGCAGCTAAATCCTTACCAGATCATAGTTTTTGCTACTATGTTTTTATTGTCTTTTTTTAGCGGTGGAGCTTTTTTGCAACGCGAATGTGGATGTGCGAAGGTTTGAGTAAACAACGCGCATTGATACTTGAAACTACTTGAGCTGAAAATCTGAAGAAAAACGATATTTACTCCTAAAAAACAGGAGAAAATGTCCAACAAATAACTTGGTTGTCAAAGTCAATTCGAAATGTGTAACCATTTCAGATTTCAGTTGTGATTACTCTTTACCCCAACATAAACATATACTTCTTACCCGAATTCACACCCTGGGTTTAAACTTGTCCTCGTGACAACCATCACAGATCTGTCGTAAGTACAAATGTGCATGTGCAGATCTCATCTACTCACTCACATTATTAAAAATTAGGCAGGAATTGAATGTTTTGAGCTTGATCAAATTGACTACTTTTACAGCACTGTTAAATGTTTAATGCAACTCAGGATATATTTTGTTTGTTTGCAGCTAAACTCAAGTAATGTATCATGCAATATTGTGAATTGATTTTGGGGTTAACTGAGCCAATTCGCGCAACAGACGACTATTGTGTGCTAGCACTGAAGCACCTGCATCATTGGACACAGCATTAAACCACCTCCATACGTGAATACACTGATACACCATTCCCACTGTAAACATAATTTAAATCTTATAAAGCTATGAAGGGCTTTATAATATCTTCTCGTTTCGTAAGTTATCGTTTTTCTTTACATCCGAGTACATCTTCAGTAATAACACTTTTCTGAACGAAATCTTCTGTAGCAGTACGCATCGCAACAGGATTTTTCGATGTATCATTTAATTACTTAAGAAGAGGGTTAACACACCTCACAAATTTATCCGAAAATTGGACCTCCAAGAAATTGTGAATTTTGACGCAGAACTTCGATACGGATTGAAACTGACAAAAAAATTATTCAAACTGTTACTTTTTGATGAATCAAACAAAAATATTGAAAGAAAATGCATATGAACGGTATGATAGTCAGAGATTTAATTTAGTAAATTGTGTCTAATTCAAAATTGACAGTATATTATACAAATTATTTTTATATAACACTTTATTTTTAATAATTAAATTTAAGTTATTCAATTTAATCTGCACTAGTTATTTTAAAGTGCTGGTGAATACCAAATTTGCTCTCCCGGTTGCGCAGTAGTCTGAGTAATAACTTCTGATCCCGCTTAGGCATGGATGTTGTATTTGTCCTACGTCGCTGGCTCCTCCCTTCCCTGGAACCAGTGACACTAAATTAGGGACGGGCGACTACTTATAGCTCACTGAATTAATAACGCTGGTCGTTAAACCTTCAGTCGCATCACACAATGTGAAATTTGATGTCCTATCTGTCAATACTACCACGAAACTGAAGGAGTTTATATGATACTGAGATCAAATCAAAGAATTTCAACGAATAGGAACATCACCTTCCTTAACGAGACATCACGTTTCAGAATTTTATCAGAGGGGTTTCAACAATTAAATTAAGTAATTTCTCCATTTTTCTGAATAATGGTAACACAAATCGGCTATGTATCTTTAGGCGTTTTCAAAATCACTTCATTTGGAAATGAAACTCCGTACTGTATGAGAATGGAATTCCACATCGATGAAGATACACTGGCGGAAAGTGAAAAAAGAACACCAAGAAGAAACTGGCAGACGATCATGAAATTTACATATGTCAATGGGGTCGAGTGTATTTAGGTATGATATTAATTTTGGGACCAATCGGTGAGCGCTTACGCCACAGCACGGCATAATATGCAAATTATCGTCGGTGGTATTTAAGGAGTACGGCGAAGTGAATATAATCAGTGGTCGGCGTACGGACAACTGCGAAGACCCTGAAGAAGCTGCAATGCCTGGACATGTAAGACGTGTACGATTTCAGCAGTTACCGGACTTTGAGCGAGGCCGTTTAGTCGGACTCCGCGAGGCCGGGTGGTCGTATCACGGAGCGAATTGGACGCGAAGTATCGGTGGTGGTACGATTGTGGAGTAGATGGTCCGAGGAACATTCCCACACGAGAAGACGTGGAACCGGGAGTCACAGACGGACTGATGAGCGGACCGATCGACGCATACGAAAAGCGGCGTTGTCAAGCAGAACATCCACTGCGACGCAAATCTGAGCTGCCGTTGCACCTGAGGTGAATGTGCGAATAATCAGCAACCGTCTACTGGATGCAGGACTACGTACACGTGTGCATCTGGCATGTGTACCTCTAACTCCAGCCCAACGTCAGGAACGGCAGCAGTGGTGTCGCCAACGTCTGCACTGAAGAACGCAAAGCGGATCTGTTGTGTTCAGCGATGAAAGCAGATTTTGCTTGGGAGCCTCCGATGGCCGTATGCGTGTTTGCAGATGCACAGGGGAGTGTCGCCACCCTGCTTGCATCCGCCAGCGACACACAGGACCTACACCTGGTCTCCTGGTGTGGGGAGCGATCAGCTATCTCTCCCGTACACAACTAGTGTTTGTGCCGGGTACGTTTAACAGCACCTCCTACATCAACAACATCATTCAGCCCGTTGTTGTGCCATTTGTAAGGTCCGTCCATCGTGGTGTTTTTTCAGCAAGATAACGCATGCCCACACACGGCACGTGCAACGCAACATGCACTTCAGGGTGTGAGACAACTTCCATGGCCTGCACGTTCACTGGATTTGTCCCCCATTGAGCACGTGTGGGATTTTATGGGACAACGAATTATCCGGTCTCCAAGGCCAGCCACGGCCATCCTCGATTTACGCGTCCAGTTTGACGATGCTTGGAACTCAATACCCCAAACATACATCCAACATCTGTACGACAGACTCCATGCCAGAATTGCACAGTGTGGTGCACTTCATGGCGGTTCAACCTCATACTAACCTTGTTGCATGGAAATGTTATTTTTCAGTTTACCAGCAAATAAAGCTGGATTTTGCCATAATGTTTTGATCACGTTATCCTCTGTATTCCGTTATTATGCTGTAAAAATTTCGTTGATATCAGACGTCTCCTTCTTGGTGTTCTTATTTCACTTTCCGTTAGTGTATAAAGAGTAACTTCAAAGGATTTAAATTGCAAGCAATTGTAATACGGAACTCCAAAACCCGAAACCCTTTTTTTGTGCTAACGACTACATTGATTTCCGCAATGCCAGCACGACAGCTTGCGTCTTTCCTCATGCTGTCAATTGTAGAAAGGTGTTAATTATATTTTTGTGGATGGGTACCACTGTAATTCCGAGGAGCCACGGATTCTGAATTAATAATAAGTTTCTTCTGGATTTTTGAAACTTGATATTTCGCACACACAGGGAAGTGAAACGAACACGAGCGATATACACACGCACAAACAGATACGCGAAACAGGCAAGGGTGACACGTGCAGGAACACACAGATAACATGAAACGGACAAAAGAAATACACACACGCACAAGGAGATACGCGGAAAGAACAAAAAAAGATACAAACCAGCTCCTTATATTTTATATGGATAACGTACTTAATCTAGTAAATTAAATGTGTTTGGAATTAGTATTGCTAAATTTGTAAGTAGGTTATGAAAGGAAAACAAATGAAAAGAAGAAGAATGGTTTGTTCCGGTTGCTTAAGCATATTTTTTCATCATATAAGTAAAATTTAGATAAGCACATAAGCACATACTCCTTCTTTTTTAAATGCAGGGGTGATCACAGTGCAACATGAGGTGCTCATAGCCCTGTACTGAAATAGCAGGTGGATGAATCTCATCCCCCGGCACTATGACCTCTGCTTTGAACATGGTATCTCGCTGTAGGAAAACACAAACTTGTATCAAGTATGCTGCTCACAAACTCCCAAGTAGACTAACCGACACTGGCTTTACACTCATAAAATACCAATATACACTGATTTTACGCATAGAAAAATATTTCTGCATATCAGCATATAGGGCGGGTATGCCCTATCTCCAAATTTAGAGCTCATAGGGCACAATTTATGCCATTTTTGGAATCAGCTCCCCAAATATAACCAAGAATACGTCTAATTTCCGAGGCACCCGAAATTATTTTTGTTGTTGTTGGGCTGTGTAACTATTTACGTTCCTCGGATTTAAAATTTCTGCCGTTGTGTGTTTCCTTCAAAAAGTTACGCAAGTGAGGTACACCCCAGTAAGTAGTGTCTCCCAGTATAGCGTAGCGCCGCCATGTTTGCTCACACAACATGCAAGCCGTCTCGGCATGGATTTGTACAAGTTCCTAATGGTGTCCTGCGGTAAGCCATCCCATGCAGTTTGATTTTTCTCACTCAGTTCCTGCAGTTTATTCGGTAGGGGTGGTGTGTGCATAGCGCGTCCTACAATAACCCATACACTTTAAATAGGCGATAGGTCCTGAACATCTACTGTCAGAATTTAAACAACTTTATGGTTCACATTTTGATACAGTTCGACTCAAAAATGAACTGAATGTGTTTTACACTCTTGATGAATACAGAAAGAAATCAGTAAGATGCATTACTTGTTACAAAAAATTGGATGATTTGGACATTTTGTTTAGTGAGGTCTACAAATCAGCAAAATTAATATCAACGTTTCTATCAACAACTGCATCTACGGAAAGAAGGTTTTCTGCATTAAAACGAATCAAGGTATCTCTTAGAACCACACAAGGACAAGTACGCTTGAGCACTTTGGGTGTTTTGTCAATAGAAAAAAATATTCTTTTAAATACGAAAAAAGTACTCGGAAGTAACATTTTATAAAGATGTAACACTAATTTCACACAAAAGGAAAGAAGAATGGAGTTCATGTACAAATAAAATATTGAAAAGGAAAAGTGTTAAAATCTTAATCCTCATAATTAGTTGGTGTCACCTAAAATTAAAAAAAAAGAAAGCTTTGCAATAAAAAAAAGTGCTGGAGAGGGGAAGATAGCCCACGTCTTGGACCCAAGATACGCCACTGGTGCATGCTCATTTGGGAAACTTAGAGAACCCATTACTGATAAATACCAATACAGCCGTCTATTATGGGAAGCGTCAATGATATTCCTTACCGATTTGGGACGTGCCATCGCAAATCTTCGTGGCTGCGGTAATAAACGGCTATCTCTCCTTCACATTAAATTGTAGTTTCATGGAATTCATACTTCCCTTTCTGGAAGACTTTAACGCAACTGAACAACGCTGATATTAAATTTAAATAAGTTATTTTTCTGAGAATGTACTATACGTAATGCAAGAAAGATGTTCAGTTATTTTCTCATTTTACGACACACCATAAATCCACTGCCCACATAACTGCTTACTAAAGGAAGGATGAAATGAAAGAAAAAGCCGTGTTCATGTAGGATTTCCATTATATTCGAATTTTCCGGGAAGATGTTCACCTTTCCTAAAAAATATTAGGTAATTCTCCAATTTTATGAACACCAATAAATTCACGTTGTCTTCATATTCAACTTCAGATATTCTGCAGGACAAAGAGGGAAAGGCGATTCATGTTTATTTGGTGGGACTTAAATATGGAAGTTGGACGTTCCGAGAATTTATTAGAATTTATTACTTAGGATGCTAATGTTGCTTCAGTGGACAGTAAGGCTCCGATGTACAGAAATCAGGAAATGGGACGCAAAGTCGCATGACTGTACGGTATGACTTACACAGCTACCACAAAACAGCGATCGATCGCACAACGCCATCCACGGTGTCAGCGCAGCAGTGGAGCCCTGTCACAAGTCAGCCTTTGTCTTACGGCACAGTTCGACGTCGTCTGCTTAATCAGGGACTGGTCGCTAGCAGCCCATTGCTACGTATTCCTCTGATTCTCAACGAAATATACCTCTGGCCTCAATGGAGCAAGGAAATACACCTCCGGCCTCAATGGAGCAACGAAATACACCTCAGGCCACGGATAATACAATAAACACCCAATTGATGGACTGATTGGCAACAAGTGGTATTTTTTTAATAGTCACGATTCAACGTGATGCACCCTCATAATCATATACGTATCTGAAGATATCGTGATGAACGACACCTTGCGGCGTACATTTTGCACGTCATACATGCCCAACGCCACGGTTCATAGTTTGGGATGCGCTAAACGAAAAAAAAATTAAATTCGACGATAAATAAAATATCCATTAAAATAAAACGGAAAGCCTTGTTTTGTTTACCTTTAAAATCTGCCTACAAAAACTTCTTCGATGCCTTTTTCCAGGAGCCATATTTGTATATCTGACATATAGGTTATTCTCAATCAGCTGAGCAGATAAATGACACAAGGCATAGGACCACATATTTCTTGAATATGCACCATACTACGGAAAGAAATAATTATCTCATCGTGAACATCTCAGAAACCTACTCACAAATTACTTGCTCGAAAATTACTTTGCTCTGAAATGGCGATCGATCGCGGTTCTTTGAATTCCCTCCGATCATGCCTGCACATAAAAACACGCAAAAACGGGTTTACAAAAATATGAAGTACAGGAACGAAAATAAACAGGAAATGGGCACTTGGAAAGTGGCTGTAAAAGAGAGCGTATCGAAGAAATTTCGAACCCCGAAAAAAGGTTTACCATAAATCACAAATATAAATTATAGATCATATCTTAAAAGAAAAAAAATAAACACGACAGAAGTTAAGCAATTAAAAATAATAACTTTACAATTTGGTGAATAAATATGATACAGCCATAGATTCATATGTGAAGATTGATTTGAAAGTTTGATGGAAATCGAGTTATTCCTAAAGTTTTTCAGTGTTTGTGAGCCGTTCGTACAAAATAAAGCTTTTGTCTACCAGTCATCCTTTCCTTCAAACAACATACTTTTGAAACGAATTGTGATTGCTCACACCTACTTGCTTTAGACACTTGTTTTCAGGTTTCATAATTCATCAGCTGATCTGTTCAAGAACTATGAGTACTCAAATGCATATTTTTCATTTCATGTAAGTTGTGCCTTTTTGATGGATAATTTTGCATGTAAATAACAAAAAAAGAATGATCTTAAAAAGGACATCACATTGTAAATTACCGAACAGATATTTACTCTTATGGCTAGATGTACATCAATATGAGAAACATCAGATCATCACTTGGAAAAGAACAATTAAAAATTTCAGAGAATAAAAACGTCTACCGTGGAGAACACGATTACAAAGAAAATATCGATGGACTGATTTTGGTACGTGTTTTGGGCATATCCGTAGGTGTACTGAGGTTTGTCTAGGAAAACCCTGCACATGAGAAGATTTCGAAGCAAACGAGCATTTGAAACCCAGTCGTAGGGTTTGGATTCAGTAGCAAAACCTTGTTATTCTTTCTTTTAGTTTAACCTGACCATGAGGATGAAATATACAATGCTTTCATTATATTTCATATGAATTGCTAAAAGTAATTTCCAGAAAAAATTTGCTTGGGAAAGTTCCTTGGAAAATATAATTTGTATTTTTAGATCTTTTCTTATTAATTTTGTAGCCCTGCTGTTCCACAGGGCGGTCACTGTGTAAGTTGTGTTTTGTTTAATCATGCAATATGACCTATTCACCGGGACTTATTAAACCGCAAACCAGTTGTTCCCAAACTTTTTGATTCTCGGCGCCCTTGCTGAAACCAGATTTTCCCAAGGTGCCCTATGTGAAATTATAGCAAGTACACTTTGCCTATGTCAAATTCTAAAAAGTACACTTTGCCTATATCAAATTCTAACAAGTAAACTTTGCCTATGCCAAATTCTAACAAGCACACTTTGCCTATATGAAATTTTAACAAGTACACTTAGGTAAAAATAAATAAAACACGTTTTGAAGATAACAACAAAATGTAATTGAAACATTCAACTAATTATAATTAGTGGGATAGATAAGCTTGTTGATCACCGCACATTATCTGAAATCTTGGAATCGAACTGGACACAGCCAGCCTCATTTCCTTCTCCACTTTGATTTTTGCGCGATATTTAGTTTTTATCTCAGCGACCGATGTGATAAAAAACCAAGTGAATGGATCGGTTTTTAATGTTTAATAAAAACCAATCCATTCTTAAAAATACATATGAAAAGAAAAAGTTCACTTCACTTAATCACAACAATTTTCATTTGATAAGCCGAAAGTTTACAAACGCGGCGACAGAGCATCAACATAACAGATTGCTAACCGCCAAATGAGTCACAGATGACAACGGATGAGCATATTCAAAGGGTCTGGTGACCTTCTCGAAAAATCGGACTGCGAGTCTCATTTCTAGATGCTCGGAAAACGAGTAAGGAATGGTTATCAGAAGCACGGAGGCTAATGCGAAAGCTCAGGTTATTTCCGGTAGCAACCGAGCGGAACACACACGTTCGCCAGACGGGTGGTGGTCGTGCAGGGGGAAAGCTCACGCTTATAACACTACTGTAGAGCGCCATCTAGCAACCATTTGTAGAGGCTTCTAGAAGCAGTTATTACTAAGTGAGTTACAGGTTCGCACCAGGTCCCTTAGATGTCGCGATGTCTCGTGCTGTCACATTGAATTAGAAATGGAAATAAAATTATGAACATTTTGTAATATTTTGCAGCACCTCTGTGAGAAAGCCGCGGATTCCCATGGCACCGCGGCGCACACTTTGGGAACCACTGCCGTAGAGACATGGAAAATTATTGATCTTTTGCTCTGATTTTCAGAGTATTTATGCGATACAATGTTTAGCACGATGCAAGTACCTAATTCCAATCTACAGATAAAAATCCGCATATTGTATATATAAATAACCGTAGTAAATTTAATTCCTTCCAAAAGTTGGTTTTTCTATACTGCGTGTTTAAAGTAAAATCAGCTTAAAAAGCATACACGAATAGAAATAATACATGCATAAACAAAAGATCGTATTTATGGTACAGACACTTTACGTTTATGGTTTGTAAGATAATTTTTAATAACAAATAAGTACGGTAAGTGAAGTTACCTTTCAGTTCTGAATTGAAAGGGTAGCCTTTAATAAGGTTGAATAATAATGTTTGGGATAGTTACCCTGATTAAGGTTATTCTTGTTCTTATTACGTCATCAAACTTCTTTCAAAGAAGAGTATTTAAAACAATAATTTAGTTCTCGTTGTATGTTAATGTTCCAGCAATTATTCTTGGTTTGTTAATTAGCTTAACTTTTTATGACACTGCCATTTGAATTCATGTTTTTTAAGTCTCTGATTAGCATCAGTACGATATATTTGAAAAGTAGCTATCACATAAGCTTCCTAATAAACACGTGCCAGCGGATTTTAGCTCTTACGGCTAAAACTCAGGGTGATTATCGCTAGATTAAAAAGGAAAAGGAGCCGTCAGTAAGTTTGTACATGAAAGGAGAAATTATTTTCGGCAAGTCGAAAGAACTTTCAAATTGCGTTACTACATTTCTTTGAAGCTACGACTGTGTCAAAGTTCTGCGTTTATGCATCTATAATTCACTTCATTCTCTCTGTAGCGAGCGCTTTATTTTGGCACTCAAAATGGGTTTCACCTTGTATTTACTATAATCATTATTACTCAGAAATTTCCGAACACATAATATTGCCTAGTTACCACATGAGAAAGAAGTTTATGTTTTCCAAATATTATTGCTTAGATTTTCATCAAATAGTTTTTTCACAGTCGGTTATAAATGACAGTTCTTCAGACATGCAATAACAAACGAAATTTGACTTTTCTTTCTTTTCCGCGAGATAAAGATTCGAGCAGCAACCGGGGTGGTAATGTTTAGTCTAAGATGGAAGTGTCGCGGGCATTTAAGATTTGTTGTTTGTGCTCTGAACCTGTTTAGAGATGGCAGAAAATGCCGGGTACAAAACGTCGCCATGTTTATAGCCATTTTAATGCTTTCGAGAGAAGAAGAATTGTAGGTCTGTTTGAAACAGACTGGTCCATGCGTCGTATCGCTGTGCATGTACAACGAGATGCCCGAACTGTTGAACGCTTTTAGCACAGGTGGGTAAAGGAATGTTCGTACGAGCATCGGAGAGGTATTGGGGCTGTCGGACTGACGTGAGCACACCTGGACCAGTGGATGTTTCGTCATTAGGTAGCACTGCAGCCGATATTCGACGTGCTGGATGATCAGCCATGCGCGTCACCATAATGACCCGAACTGTAAACGGAAGTTTACATGTGGCAGACCTGCACATTGAGCAACCGTTACGTCGACTGGCATTGACGGTCAGCCACTACAGCTCTCGTCTGGATTGGTTCAAAAGTCATGGGAGCTAGGGTCCCAATTTGATAACTGTGGTCTTCAGTGATGAATCCGGTTCTGTCTGGGAGCTGACGATCGAAGGATCTCTGACTGGAGAAATCCTGGTGAGCAAACGGATCCCGGTTTTGTTCGCGACCAGCAAATCGATTGTCAAGCCGGCATTATTATGTAGGGTGCTATTGTGCGTGGCACAGGTCATCTATGTTCCGCATCACGGGTACACTGTTAGCTGTATTATACGAGAACGAGGTTCTACAGCTCATTTGGACATCTTTCCTAAATGGCCTATAGCACCCCATTTTCCAAGAAATTAACTTCATATATACACTCCTCGGCCCTCCAGACAGGTTTCGTAGCATATTCAAACTCTGTCATGGCTAGCAAAATCACCCGATTTATCCCCAATCGAAATACTGTGATACCACATTGGACGTCGTCTGCCATTGAATTAGCCTGTGCACCATCTCGATAAATCATGGGAGCAAGTCAACCGTGCTTGGTGTTATATTCCTCAAGATGATATCAGACGACTGTTTGAATCATTGCTACGCCGCATTGCTGCATGTATTGCCGTTCGTGGCTGTGCAACTACTTGCTGAGGTGTACCCATTGTGTTGAATTATCTCATCTGATAAACACGGTACGTAGATGAAAATTAGATCAAAGTGATGACCTGCGTATTTCTATTTGCATGCCGAATTTCATCGCTGCATCCTCATTCATTCTGGTTGGGGATATTTCTATGTCATGCAGTATCTTTGAGTAACTTAATACTACCCAGGGACATGATATTCGTGACAGGAAGTTTAGCCGTTTCCCGCAATGCCTTGCTTCATGGAAATGAGGAAAGATGGACAGGAAGGTGGAATTTATTTTTCGCTTCAGGTTTACATCTGTACCGCTGAGAGAAAACGGGAATAGGAATTGTTTTCCCGTAGCTTCCATAAAACCGTTTCACAATATGAAACATTTGTGTATCGGCATGGGATAAATTTTTCCGCATATTTTGTATAGGTATACATTCCGCGGGCTTATATATGCATGTTACCCATCTTATATTGAATTCCACCAAAGTTTGCAGTATATTATTTTGTAAATAATTTACCTAAATAATTGATCAGTGTTAAGTTATTGTCTTTTTTCCTGAATTTTCAACTTAAGCACGCCTTTTGTTAGGTTCCTTAAAAATGATTATGTATGTTTTCCTACAGTCCAAATTTGTGTGAAAAATTGCATTGTAGATTATGGAAGCCAGATCTGATGATATGCTTTCAGAGAGCTTAGATTCCAATCGTGTTTACATTTCGTAAATTAGTTATAATACTCTAACTTGCAACAAGTGGATGGTTAATTCACATCTCCTGCTCTTCAATGAGATGGAAACAAGATACATTTTTTCCGAGGTGGAAATTTTGACTTCAACAATTCTCCAAGCTCAGGCCGTCCATCTCGCATTGAGGAGGATCGTTTGAACATCTCATCCACTCAAATCCGCGTCAGACCACACGCGAATTGACCACTGAGATGGACTGTGATCATGACAGAGTAGTACGACACCTGGAACCTATGGGAAAGGTCCAGAAATTGGGGGCTTGGGACCCTCACACTCTAACCCAGGACAACAAGTATCAGCGTGTTGCCAAGTGTGGTTCCTTGGTCGCTCGATATCGCGAAAGTTTTCAGCATCACAAACCCTTTCTGTCATGTATTGTTACTGGAGATGAAAAGTGGTGTCCTTGCGTAAAATTCAGCCATCGGAGGGAAAGTTTACCCTCAAACAAGACACCCACACCACATTCAAAACATGACCTTCATCCTGCGAATATTATGTTGTGTGTGTGGTGGGACATGGAAGGCATTATTCACTGGAAAATGCTGCCGAGGAATCGGACCGTCAACGCTGCACTCTCTGGTGAGCAACTCCGCAGTGTGGAGGGAGCAATTCAGCAGAAACGGCCACATCGTCGCCATGGTGTCCTTCTCCAACATGATAACTCACGCACTCACACTACAAACATGATCAAAATGGCCATTCAGGACATCAAATGGGAGATCCTTCCACATCCGGGCAATTCCTCAGATGTCGCTATCTTGAGACTATCTCTGTCGGATGCACTCCGTGGCAGAACGTTCAAATATGATGTTGATCTCCAGAATTTCCTTGATTTCGTCGCAGCAGAACTTGCACGTTTTTTCAAGAATGGAACTGCAGACCCATCCAGACGGGACACCATAGTAAACAATGGGTAGTGGGGGCATACCTAGTTGATTGATTCCGTTTATCGTTCTGATGTAATACATTCCTGTAGTACGGTGAAAAAAACGGCATGAACTTATACATCAACCCAATGCTTAAAAGACAAAATGGAATTAGAAAAATGTGGTACTTACGGAATTTCAGATAATCCGTGGAGTCATCGCGGAATTTTGTGACGTGTCGAAAAATGTCCTTAAAAAGTGTCTTTAAAGCCAAATCCTGCAAACTGGGAACACAAGTAGAATTCATCTTTTTGCCTCGGCCAGGAATTCTGGAAATAAACGGAACCATAATTAAGCTTATATCACTGAATAATCATGCATTACATTTTTGTGTGTTAAACCATCTGGGCGCCAAGAGCGTGTTAACGCGTTTTGATTGGCCGTCCTGCAAGCGCCAAGGGCGTCTGAACTCGTCCTGAAATCGGTGTCCCAACAGCGGGTTATGCGAGCTGAGACGGCCTGCAATAGATTTTCCAGCATCCCCAAAAGCGAGTTCAGACGTTTGTTCCTTTCCCCTGCGTGGTAACCTAAGACACGCCCCCATGTCAGTTGTGAATTGACGAATGGAGTTTAACCAAACAAAATCCTGTGACACAAGGATAGCGAACATAGGTCCCACGATTACACCGTATCCCCCATGGCGGGCTCTTAGAGATAAACATCAGGGCTATGTGAAATGGTAGAAGTAGAATTGCGTCGCACGGCAATTTTTTAGTTTCTTCTCAGGCTTTTACTATACCTTTCGTTAACATATGTGCACATAACAAGTATTTACCTTGTAACGTACAGCATACCAGAGAGACATGACGACTAGATAGCAAAATACTTTAAACGATAAATTTCATAACTAACGTTCCAGTATAAAAAAAGATATCGGAAACTTAATTATTAAACTCCCTGTAACCAGTATAGAATGCGCACTCCGTATACAGCCTATTTTGGATAAAAACGAGTACGTCTATATAAAAAAGCTCTTTCAATTTATGCACTTCAAAATTTTTCACTGTCTTGAAAGTAAACCTATTGTTTCAATGTATGAAAGAATGCTCACGGAAAAATGCCTACTTCTCGAAAATGTCAACTATCGACTATCTCTTACGTCTGCTAAAATCATGGCCTTTTTTTCATTATTTCATCAAGAAAGCCTTCACTTTCAACTATATGGTCAAGATCGGGGTTCGGGCACCCTAGCCACAAACGTTTTATGGGCCGTATGAAAACTGCAGTTTCTTGACCCAGTAAAGAGAATTGAATTGGAAACCAGGGACGAAACAAGCAGGGGTGGCAGGACGCGTCAATCAAATTTTACGGTTGATAAATTAATACGAGTATCAATAACGTGCGAGAAGTTGAGAAAACGTTTATTGAGAGAAATCGTAATGTTACGTGGCACGCTTATTATCTTTAGTAAAACTTTATAAAATTTAATAGAAATTACACCAAAGGTCAATAGAAACGTCATTCTGAGTGATAACTTATGTAAATGTGTTTCGATTATGAAGAAAATGCGGTACGTAGTTCCTGATAAATAGCGGATTGCCGTGATGGAAATCTTGGGAATATGATCAAACGAACTCTCAACCATGGGAGAGAAAGAGGTAACAGATTCGCATGACAAGTGTTCCAGAAAAGGCAAGACAAATGTCATTTCAAATTACAAACAGAAATGTGGATAAAACTTGAAAAACACAGCAGGGTAATGTGAAACAGTTTACACAGTGAACAAAGTACGCATTTAAAAAAGAATAAATGCAACAGGAAAAATAACTAAATGCTGTTCTTGAAATAAAAAATTCTCATCCCGTCTTCCCTCTCACATCGACCTAATTTCTTGATAAACGTATGTTTCAGGAAACTAAAGCACTGGAAAAAAATTACGATCAATGAAGCACTTGCAAACCAATATTCATGATTTGTCGCCTCAACCCGAGAAATTAAATTCTGAATTCGCCACTACAAATCATTTGGATATGCGATAACTCATTTGAGTCAGCCAGAATAGCAAAGCGGCACTCTTGTAAATCTTTTTTTTTTTTTTTCGATTGAAGAACGACCGCCTTGAGCAATTCAATTGGCTATATAAGCAGTCGCCCGACTTTAATTTAGAGCCACTACTTCCGTTAAAAGGGGAATGGTGGAAAGCCGTTGTCGTAAGACAAACACAACATTCATGCCTCGTCAGAGTTTCGAACCCGGACAAACTTCGCACGAATGGTCCGAAGTTAGGTCTTACACGACGACTCCACCGGGATGGCGTGGTTTATGTGTGTGTGTGTGTGTGTGTGTGTGTGTGTGTGTGTGTGTGTAATCATCAGAAATAATTAAGATCGTCACGAAGGTTTCATCATGTTTTTTAACAGAACCGTCAGTCTTCAGCTAGTCGCCTCCATACAGCCTGAATTTCCAATTTCATCCACCTATCTCCCACGTGGAAATTTTGGGGAAAGCGGAGAAGGAGGCTTTACCATAACTCACCACGATGGACGAAAGAGTCCCCCACATTAAAATCCCCCACAGGAAAACTCCCCTACCTTTTTCACTCAGGGAGAATGCACAAATTGTATTTGACACAAAATATCGAATGTGGGGAGATTTCCGGGGTAAACATTTCCATTTACAGATGTTTAAAAAAAGAGGCAGACGAACAACTTGCACAAATATGTGGGAGAAAATTCTGAGGTCGGCATTTCAAACATTTTTCGCTGTTTATAGTAAATAATTTAGAAAAATCATGCAATGCATTGATTATGAGACGCTTTCCAACATACCAGAAATTATTACTCAAGTTATGTGGATAATGGCTGTGCAATAAATCTCGCTCCTGTGTCCTGACCTTTGACCCCATTTCGCTGATATTCAACAGAACCGGTCCACTATACCTCCGGAACAACATGATAAAGTTTTGTCGCAATCCAAGCATTTTAGGTAAGTAATGATGCACAAGGGCAATGAAATGGATCCACTCCAGTGTCCTGAACTTTGGACCCCATTTCACCCATTTTCAATAGAGTTCGTCCCAATGCGGTTCCTTACGACATACTAAAATTTCATCGAAATCGAACCCTTTTTATATAAGTTATGACGCATAAGGGCAATGGAATGGATCCCGCTTTTATGTCCTGACTTTTGACCCCATTTCGCCCATTTTCAACAGAGCTCGTGCCCATGTGGTTCCGTACCACATACTAAAATATCATCGAAATCGAACCATTTTTACGTAAGTTATGACGCATAAGGGTAATGGAATAAATCCTGCTCTTATGCCCTGCCTGACATTGGACCCAATTTCGCTCATTTTCAATAGGGATCGGCCCCAGGTGGTTCCCTACCACATACTAAAATTTCATCGAAATCGAACAATTTTTACGCAAGCTATGACACAAAGAGGAATGGAATGGATCCCGTTCCTATGTCCTGACCTTTGACCCTGCTTCGTCCCTTCTCAATAGGATTCGTCCCCAGGTGATCCCCTACTACATACGAAAATTTTGTCGAAATCGAACAATTTTTCACCCGAGTTATCGTGCGGACGAACGGACGGACAAAGCTGGAGCATATACGCTTCTTCAACCTACGGTTGGAAAGCGTAAAAAACTGTTTTGCAAGTAGCTGGATGGGGTGGGGGAAATTTCCAGGTTAGTATTGCAACGGTTACCGAACTATTTAGTAAAAAAACGTTCTTGCAATCTGCAGGCTGACAGGGTGGTGGAAAATTCCGGGGTCGGCATTTCAAACTTTTATTAATGTTTAGGGTAAAAATCCGTTTACAATTAGCCGAGTTGGACGGGAGAGATTTCCGGGTTTGTATTTCATTCTTACAGTTGGACGGGGGAGATTTTTAATGGAAAACGTGTCTTACAATCAGCAGGCTCACAAGGTGCAGGGTGGGGGAAATTTCCGGTGTCATCATTTATATTTTCATCCACTTTAAAGTACCATGCAGCCGTACAAGTAGCAAAAATAAGTGAGGGAAATTTCTACAGTCGGCATTTCAAACCTTTATCGCAGTTTGCAGTACTGCAAGTAGCTGGATGAGGTTGGGGGAATTTTCGGGAGAGTATTTTGACTGTTAACGCGCTTTTTCGTGAAAAATTGTCTTACAATAAGCAGGCTGACAAGGTGGAGGAAATTCCTGGGGGGAGGAGGGGGGCTCAGTCTAGAGGTCTGCACGAGCCTTAATTTGGAAAGCTTGACCAGGGCCGTAAATTTCTCTTGTTTCCAAGGCCCGGGACCTCCCGTAAAATTTCAACAATTACTAAAACACGAATTTGACAACTGGTGCACTTGGTCATACGACTCCTGAAGAGTTTTCGCTTTCCTAAATGCTGCACGTATTCTATTACAATAAAGTTTAATTCTAAATATTTCTGTGACTCTGTATAAGTCACATGACGTCTCTGTGTGTGTGGGGGGAGGGCTTGTATACTCAAAAGTATTGCATGCAAATATCAATTTCCATGCCTTTCGAATTTTCTGTTTTCAAATTATCATTGCTTACCACCGGACCAGGGATTTCCCCCTCACCCTGTCAGCCTCCTGATTGCAAGACCCTTTTTTTCACGAAAAAGCGTGGTAACAGTCACAATACTCACCCAGAAATTTCCGCCACCTCATCCAGTTATTTGCAGTACAAATAGCTGCATTTGTACTGCAAATATTCTGAAATACTGATTTATATGGCAGCAAGAACAACAATACTGTGCTGTGTTCTGAGATTCAAAGGTTAACTTCAAAAAGAAAGGAAATTCAGTAGACTAATGTTTAACTGCATCTTGACTTATTGTTGGTGTATCAAACGTCTCCGTTTGCAGAGATCTTTACACACAGTCGGGCTTCACTGACACCCATCATACGACGTACTAAAGACTTTCTCTGCTTTATAATTTTTCCTCCTGCAAGGACTCCTGAATCTGGTCCTCCCGCAATTTCCTTTGCCATCCTCTACTTTTATTTACTGCCACTTGGGCTGAAAAATGTTTCTTAGTAACATCCCATCACTTATTGATTCAACATGGCCAAACCACCTAATAATATTAGTCTCCACCTTACTGACAGCTGAATTATTGGAGTTGATGCATAACATTGCACGAATCTACCAATATTTTAGTTGCATGGATAGAAAGTGTCATATCTTCCCGATGCTTAGTTCAGTATCACTGGCTAGTAAAAATGACAAGTAGTAATGCATCAGAAGAGCGTCTTAAGTTAGCAGAATTAGAATACAAATCCCAGAAATCTATTCATTATTTAATGAAAACATGAGAAAAACAGGTGATTTCTTACACATACAAGAGCGTAATAAGGAAATTATATAACTAAATATTTTTAATACGCTGAGTAGTCACAAATGGCAATTTCTAAGATATCCTTAAAGTTCATAATTCATTGATTTGCAGTTTAGTACCTAAAAAATATTCATATATATATAAATTATTTTATTATCTTAGGTCTGTAAACATCGTAAGTATAGCTTTGAGCCATTCATTTGGCTTTTATTTTCTGTTTTGTTAAAGTGTTTGACGGAATGACTTTAAAAAGGAACTGAAGTGAATAAATATATTAGTTTGTCATTCAATTTACAAAATTTTTATATTGAATTTTTGCGTACAACATATTGCTTACTTTCATAAATGGCATGGGTACTTGAATGACTTTGTAAGTTTCATATACCTAGAAGCCTTTTTCTGATTTATCCCCTGATGACAATTTATTAGTGTTTTTTTAATCATCAAGGTTATGTGCTTTATTTTTGTCTCAGTAGGAAGTTAAGGGTATTTCAGGGAGCTGAATTTTGAAATGTTCTCGCTACGGAAACAAAATGATTGCCAATTTAATCATACATAGTTTCAATCTCAATCATTTGCTTTTAAAAAGGACAGATATTTAAATAAAACCTAAACATCAGAAAATTATAATCCCGACAAGTTATAATCTCCTATGAAGCACACTTGTTGAATACAACGTTGCCTCAGAGACACATCAAATGCATTATACTATTCATCCAGAATTTCTGACACAAAACGGCACATTCTGAAATGTGAAAACTCTCTGGAATCCTCGCAGCATATAAAATCAAAGAACATTGTTTTTGCTTTGCGTGCTGAACTTTCTCATATATGGTGTCATATTATTAAAATATTTAATGATATAGAATTGGGAACAGTAAGGCTGCTAGAGATGAAAATTAGAAACGCCTCTGATATATTGGAGGTCAAAAGAAAAACTCTGAAAAGAGTAACATGGAAAATATCACAAAATGGAATTATAACTTTTCCGAATTTATCTAGTGTTGAATAAACTAATGCACCAAAATGGATATTGCAACATGGTAGTAATTTTAATTCCATTCCTTTTCGCTTGTCAGGAATTTTCTGGATCATATTTTGCAGCTCTGAAGGAGTAGCTGCAAAAATGACTATGTCATCAGCAAAGGGAAGATGAGTTAAATAATGTACGATAGTATATGGATCCCCCAGTTTTCCCACTTCAAATATTGTAAAACATTTTGCAGTGTGGCAGTGAAGACTTTCGGAGATAAGGTGTCACCAATCCTCACTCCGTTTCCAATTCTTATTTGTACTGTATCCTCAAATATCCGAATCTTCGCACTTGCATTTTCATATATTTTATTAATATACGCCTCTTCAATACCGCCGGATTTCAAAGCCATTGTAACTGCTGATGGCTTCACTAAATCAATGGCTTTTACATTATCAATAAGGACCATATATAATAGGAGTTCATATTCCCTCGTTCTTAAAATTTGTTCGTTTAGTACTTGGATACGATCTATTGAGCTGTAGGCACTCCTGAATCTAGCCTGTTCTGTTAGTTGAGCCACGTATAGTGTTGCCTTCAAGATATGTGTAAGAACTTTAGTAAAGATTTTATAACCAATGATAGAAGGCTGGATTACGCACACACACACACATACGCCTTGACGATCGTAGCGGTATAAGTGAATCAATTAGGAAAAGTGGTATCCTACACGAACCAACCAGCTAGACCAGCGTGGTGAGTTATGGTACAGCCTCCCTCTCCCTTTTCCCTAAAATGTCCACGTGGGAAATGAGTGGATAAAATTGGAAATCAGGCTGAAGACTGACGGTTGTGTTAAAAGAAATGGCGAGACTTTCGTGATGATCTTAATTATTCCTGATGATCACACACACACACACACACACACATAAATCACGCCACCTCGGTGGAGTCGTCGTCTTAGCCCTAACTTCGGACCATTCGTCCGAGATTGGTCTGGGTTAGAAGCTCTGATGAGGGATGGATGTTGTGTTTGTCTTACGACAATGGCTTTTCACCATTCCCCTTTCCACGGAAGTAGTGGCCATAAATTAAAGTCGGGAGACTGCTTGAGGCCCATTGAATTGCTCACGGCGGTCGTTAAACTTCAATCGAAAAAAAACAACAAGATTTACAAGAGTGCCGTTTTCTATTCTGGCTAACTGAAATCAGTTATCGCATATGCAACTGATTTGTAGTGGTGAATTCAGAATTTAATTTCTGGAGTTGAGATGACAATGTATGAATATTGGTTTGCAAGCGCGTTTCTGATCGTAATTTTTTTCCAATGCTTTAGTTTCCTGAAACATACGTTTTTCAAGAAATTTGCTCAATGTGAGAGGTAAGACAGGATTAGACCTTTTTATTTCAAAAACAACATTTAGTGAATTTTCCTTTTTTTTCTTTTAGATTTATTCCTTTTTTAAATGTGTACATTGTTCACTGTGTACACTGTTTCACATTAATTTCACAGTGCACTGCGGTGTTTTCCCAGTTTAATCAACATTTATGTTGCTTATAACTTGAAATGACATTTGTTTTGCCTTTCTGGAACAATTGTCATGCGAATCTGTTCGCTTTTCCCTCATATGGTTGAGAGTTCGTTTGACCATATTCCCAAGTTTTCCATCATGGTCAATACACTATTTATCAGGAACAACATACCGCATTTTTTCATAATCGAAACACATTTACATAAGTTATTAATCAGAATGGCATAAGTTATCACTCAGTCTCCTATCAGTGTTTTATAAAATCTTCACTAAAATTCTTTCACACCGCTTGAAGGTAACACTGGACATGGCTCAACCGAGAGAACAAACTGGATTCAGGAGTGGCTACAGAACATTAGATCATATCCAAGTACTGAGAGAAATAATTGAAAGAGCGAGGGAATATGAACTTCCATTGTGCATGGCTTTTATCGATTATGAAAAAGCTTTTGATTTGGTGAAACCATCAGCAGTTACAATGGCTCTGAAATCCTGCGGTATTGAAGATGCATACATCAATATCATTAATAACATCTATGAAAATGCAAGTGCAAAGATTCGGCTGTTTGAAAATACAACACACATAAAAATTGGAAAGGCAGTGAGACAAGGTGACACCATATCTCCGAAGCTCCTTAATGCCACATTGGAGGGTGTTTTTCAGTCACTGAACTGGGAAAACAAAGGGATAATGATTAATGAAGATTATATAACCCACCTTCGTTTTGCTGATGACGTAGTCATTTTTGCTACTACCCCATCATAGCTGCAGAGTATGATCCAGGGACTTGCTGACAAGAGTAAAGAAGTGGAATTAAAAAGAACTTTAAGAAGACAAAAGTGATGTTCAATGCTTTTACAAGAAATGAAGATTTATCGATTGATGGAGAAAAGCTGGATATAACAGACACGTACGTTCATCTTGGACAGCAGATATCAAGTGATGGTCCCATTGATAAAGAAATTAATCGGCGTACAAAATTGCCTGGAGAGCTTTTGGAAGAAACAGCATAATTTTCAAGAGCAATATGCCATTATGTCTTAAAAGAAAAGTGTTTGATCAATGCATCCTTCCAGTGCTTACGTATGGTGCAGAGACGTGGGCCTTAACTAAAAGAGACATACAAAGGCTGCAGACAACTCAAAAAGGTATGGAGAGGTGCATGCTTGGTGTAACCAGGAGAGATATGGAGAGGAACTCGTATATCCGAAAAATGACAAGAGTGGAAGACATCATGATCAGAGTTAAATCCCTGAAATGGCAATGAGCTGGACATACTGCCAGAAGGACAGACCATCGATGGACAGCCGAAAGTTTAGATTGAATCCCAAGGGACAGGAAAAGACCCAGAAGAAGACCATATGGGAGATGGGTGGATGAAATTCGACAGTATGCGGGAGTGACATGGAGGAGACTGGCACAAGACAGAACTTTGTGGTGGAAACTTGGGGTGATCTTCGTCCAGCAGTGGATTGATAATGGTTGACAATGATGACGATGATAAACAACTTTCTTAATAGTTCGTACTTTTTGAGTTTGTGATAAGCGAGGTCTTGTATGAGGACTTCGAGGTGAAAAAGAAATCCTGTAAGTCATGTAGTAAATGTGGTGAATACTGTCGTTGAACCCTCCACCTAATTCCTTTTTCTTTGCATGTTCTAGTTTTCTACAGCGCAAAAAAAATCGACAAACAGCAGACAAATATCTGGTAAAATGAAAAAAATAATAATAAATAATGAAGAGGCATGCTAATAAAAAAAAGGAACAGCTTTTCAAATCTTTTGATCTTCTTTTGCACTTACTGTTTTATAGCCTCACAAAATGACACATTGCTTTAAATATTCTTTTGTAGAATAAACTATAATGGAGATTGAAGTTTATTTAATATCCCCTCGCACTTTCCAGATATTAAATTGAACAAACGTTTCCTTAAGACGCGGGAAAAATATCCGGTGGTAAAGATTTTTCCCTAAATCTTTGGTACGGAACATGTCTCAGAAAGTCTGTCCTCAACGGATAAAATTTTCATGTGCGAAATGGCTTAGAAACTACGCTTTTACAAGTCAGCTGAAGCGAAAAGCTTGTCTTTGAAAAATGGGAAAAAGAAGTCCATTGCACAGGAAGCAACATTTGTTTTTAAAGAAATGTTCCCTATATCTCTAGCTTACGTCTTTTCTCTAGCAAACGGAAAACATTTTATTCAGTTTTGCTCAGAGTCTTGACATCCGAAATCTATAGTCGAAAGCTTTAGGGGTCAAAATAAGGTGCCCTTATGGTATTTTCCCTTTTTATCCTATGGAAGGGTAGAGTGTATCTCAACGTGTAAAACTGCATGTCTACAAAAGGTTTCTTCATGGGTGCCAAAATACCGATTACGTTAGTAAACAAAATGGCCCCAGATATTACGAAAATGTTTGTATATATTTTCTTCTGGCAGCCATTATGGAAAAATAAAACATAGAGAAATTCCAGTCGTATTTCTTCTAAGCCTGATTTTATCCGTCTTTCAAATGCAAGTGATCCAGTCATGTTCGACTGGACCAGGTATGTCCATTCATTGCCAGTCCAAAAACGCCATTGCATTCTCCATTCATAAATCCAGTGCTATATTTTTAAACTGCTGCGCTTCAGTTCTGTTATAAAAGAAACCCACCCCCGCTTATAGAAGCTCATTGAACGGCACATATAAGGAGCCCACATTACGTTCTTCATTTTTAGTTCCAACATTGGTCTACATACATTTTGAATTTCGACATTCCGTGTGTTAGAAAGATATATTCCTTAAATTTATAAAGATATCTTAGGGCCCTTATATTAGAGCTAAATCAGTTAAAGACTCATAATAAGCACCATTCTATATCGCACAGGAATTAAAAAAGAATTGCTATCGAACGATGATTTTTCAAAATTTGTTATTTAAAATTTTCGAGGTTTTCACTTTTCGGAAAAAAAAATTCCCTCACATTTCCAATATTTTGCAAATTTCAGAATACATAAAAGCCACACACTAGGCCATACATCTTCGGAAGGTAAATTCATTATTTTCTGCTTTGACGTGGAAAAACACGGCAGCCAGCTGTTCATGTATTCTGAATTTGAGTGTAATTTGAGTGTATTCTGCATTCACCTGTGCTTATTCATCGGGCACACTCCTTTTAACTTTTCCACCTATGAATTGTAGAACTTGTAGAAATCTGCATTCTCTTTTAAGGAAAGTTTTTTAAAAGAGCGTAATGAAGTATTTTCTCCGCAAATGGTAGAGCCACAATTATGTTTCCTTTTTTGTTCAGAATACAGATTACGTAGCAAAAATTAGCTACTGTAGGGCTAAGCGTGCAACGTGCAGTTCGCTTCGAACAACGTTTTCTTCTTTATGTTTTCATGTCCGGAACGCCCTCCCTTTAGTTTTTAATGTAATTACATTTTTTCTAGTGAGTTGCACTGCACCTTCACAAAAATGGGAACGTTGGCGTATCTTTCTCTCGTACAGATATGTCTAACTTCACTCTTTTTAAACTAACCGTCTTCCGCATTCCCTTTCCATGCTACTTTAAGTCGTTCTATATCATTGTAGCTGCATGAATACTGCCAACTGGGAATGTGATAGTAATGTAGTTTAACGATCTAGCCATCAAAGTTGATTGCATTGTAATAAGCAAAATACGTATATTCATTGTAATTATTGGAAAAACAGTCGAACTCATTTAGAAATAACGCTGTTATAAGCAGTCTATGTAATTTCCAGCAGGAAAAGGAAGGTTGAATATTATTCGCTGTTCTTATATATGGAGTTCCTGGTAGTATGCAAGTTGCAGCACATGGAAATATACACTGAAAATCATCTGGGTGATGTTGTACAAAACTAAGTTAAAAAACAAACAAACAAGAAGCTGATAATATTCGACGAATCCATCAATTCGAAAAATCACGTGATAAACTGAATGTAGTGAAATCAAAAATCATTCTTTGTTGAAGGTTTATGCACGATTCAACCCAAATGGTCAATCATTTATCAAAATTAAATTCTCATACATAACCACAACGATAGTTTCAACTTTTCTGTTTTCTGCTGCGCAGCACAATCTCATTTTTGTCTCACAATTTCGAGAATTATTTCTTACAGTTTGGAAGATTTAATGAACACATTGAGCATTTCAGTCGGGGATAAGTGCTCGACCGTCCCTAACTTAGGGTGACCGGTTCCACGCATGGTAGGGAGCTAATGCGTTATAGCAAATGTAACATCGATGCCTTACGGGAATTCGAGCCCGGACCAACTTGGACGAAATGTCAAATGTTGTGCCTTAAAATTATTTACGCAAGGTACCTGTTATAGCATCACTGTACTTGTTTTTTGCAATTATTTTTTAAATCCAAAGCCTATTTCGAAGTGTTGAAATTATTCGTAAACCGCAGTAGACCGGAATCCAAATTTATTTGAATATTGCAGAAGTTTTGTTTCTTTGTAGGTACTAAACCTTGATTCATAATTTTTACCAGTCATTTGCAAAGCCGCTGGTGTTTTAAATACCTTCAGTAATTTAAAATTGGTTCAGGATTGAACCGAAAACACTTGGAAAATTTTATCGGTCGGTGTGACTTTGCATCTTATGTCTTCAAGGAAGCCACGTTTGTTCGTGCTGAGCTTTAGTTTTGAGATTTATTTGTTGTATTCGCATTTGAATGCTTTTTAAAATCGTTTGTTGAAAATTTGATATCCACATTTTCAATGACGTCAGAGAACACCTATTTGATTCCCCTTGAGTACACTCTTAATTATCTAGTGCAAACAATGTTCCTTAGGTATGAAAATATAATAATTGCAATTATTGTATAACACATACACGAATAGAGCATTGCCAAAATTACTGTTTAAAGAACTATATTTACTGGACAAGAAAATTATTCGGAATATCCTCTGAGAAACTTCATGCTCAGACGGGGAATTTATCATAGTAAAATGTAGGGTAGAGTTACTTTTAAATAGTTTCCCCTCATTTTTCTCAAAACTTCGAACATTACACTTATTTTTAATATATGAAATAAATATCAAATATTTTCTACCAATTAAATATCTTTTTTATGAAGTAGATGTTTCTTAAACAAAGTGCGCACTATAAAATCCATTAAATAACTCTAGATAAAATTATATATTTACAACTTCTTTGTCATAACCTGTACACAAGAACTGCAGTAAACGTCTGCTGAAGACATTCCGGCATCTTGTAAAAAGTGCGTGTAGAAGGATGGCAGGCAGTATTAACAGCTCCCTGAGAATGGCCATCTATGTACGAAATTCGTATAAAAAGAACTCTGTTTCACAATTAGTGTGTTTACTTGCCTGCTTTCCCACCGTTATTTCGGCAGAAGGCGTGGGTTGCATCTCATTTATCAAAATACAAAAAAATTAATAGCAATTCATTTATATAAGAAATTTTATAAGGAAATTATTGCAAATAATTACTCGAAACGCCTACTTTGTAACTTTTTAAGACGTTTTTTGTATACGTAGAGAAATATATCCACAAAAACATTCTAATGAGAATGCACAGTGATCTACAAATATTTTCACTTAGTAACCGGAACAACTTTGAGGCTGCCATGAGAGAGATAACAGAAGTTGTGCAAATGTCTGCATCTTAATCCCGTATGGCAGGACAAAACTCCTGTTAAATACAGCCGTTGTCGGCAGCTTCCCCAATAGGGATTGATTACAGGCGTAATATGTGTTAGGTCTTTTTGGAAGTTTTCAGCACAGCGGATTCTCTATCGCGGGAGTTGTCTAAATTGTTGTCTTCTCCATCTCGGAAGTTGCCTACACACTGGGATTTTCCCATGCTACAGAATTCAGAGTTTTTCTGCAATACCAAACTACTGAAAAAAGAATAAGATCCCGAATAAATTGTGAGGAGTAGAAGCTTTGATAGCTCGTGGTGCGCACCGTACGGCCCTCATTGCTTGGACTTGTAGACGCAAGATGATATCACAAATCACTGCCGGTTTCAACAGTGGATCGAATCGCAATGCAACAATAGCGAAAACTACTACATAACGTCTTGAAGTCATGCGACGCCGACCCACAAGAGTCCCACTGTTAACTGCACGACACAACGCTTTGTGCTGAAAAAAGCACATCAACAGTGGATCACTAATAACTGAAAAAGGATAACCTGAATTAATGAATTCATATTTAAACAGCATAGATCCGGTTAAAGACGATGGATCGTCTTTAACCTCATGAAGCCGTAAACCATTCATACCAAGTTGGAAAAATACAAGATGGTTACGTTTCAGTGATAGTGCGGAGTGCCTTCAACCAAAATACGTTTAGACCTTTGGTACGCCTATAGTCGAATTGGAGTGCCTTGAAATGCATGAACATCCTAGCAGACCGTCGACTTACAGACAGCCGGATCTCAGGTTGTATTTATACTGCTGTGTGAACTTCATCTGTGCCACCGTTCGGTTACCAGGTGAACTCATTTTTGTAAGCTGGGGTTGGTCATAACATAATGGCTCATACTATTTGACTTTTATGTGATTTCATTTTTAAGAGCTTTGAAGATCATTTTATGAAACTAGTGAAGTCAAGGATAAACGCAAAAACGAACATAATTTATTTAAAAACCATTGTTTTCTTTTTTTAATACTGAGCATATTAAATAACAAATTACTGAAATAAATTACGAGAATTTTTCCAATATAACGGAAGTCCATATGACCAAAACGAGTATGTTTTCTGCAAAGTGTAAAAACAGGAACTCATAGATCTGGAGAATGACGGCTTTGATGATATCATGAATGGCAATAAAAGCATCGGTTTACCTCCTAGGCCCTTCACGTCTTCTGGAGCTTTCGTAATCTAACTCCTACTCTCTTTTGAACATGGCCAATGCATTCCAACTTTTTAACAGTCTTATATTTTTAAATGTCTTTTATTGCATTGTGTCTCCATCACTACAAAATTCTGTATAGGTTAGTCCTCTTGTGCTTTTTGATCTTTCAAATATCCTGTAAACTAATACTGGCTCTAAATTTGGCGCAGAACTTTCATAATTTTTTGTGCATTTATATTGCTCATTTGGAGTTCTTTTACATTTCTTACAAAAGGAAGACAGAGCTTCTGCATCTAAAAGTTTATTTTTGTAACAGACGTAACTGACACAAAACCTTTCAGAGATGTATGTCCTCTGCGATGTCATGTACCATCTACAGAAACACGCTTCTTCCACAGAAATATTTGAACTTTCTATTTTTACTTATTCTGTAGCAGAAATCATAGAATTTTCTGCTAATTTTTTGACAACTTTAGCAATATTTTGTGACTTTCGACAATATGCAAATGAGTTCACAGGATTGCGACAATTCATAAACGTACAAAATCTCTTTGCGGCTGAAAATCCTTGGTCTTTCTGTCTCATCGCATATACCATGCGTATGTTAAGTTCCGCAGCTTTGTCAACTTTTTCAGAGATATGAAATGTTTATGAAAATGACAGGAATTACAAAAAGCAGTGAAAAGTGATAATAGTCCTTCTTGATTTCCGCTGACAGGTTTAAACTTACGTTTAGGCATTTTGGACATGAAACTGACACAAATATACTGCTAAGAATTTCCATATCAATAAATCGACCACACTTCTGCTGCCGTAGGACACTTCTGTTGTTGACCACACTTCTGTTGTCGTAGGAGTTTTAGGAACAGAAACTGAAATGTGTGATAAATTAGGAGCTGTTGCGTCTTTAAAATGTGTTTGTAGATCGTCACTGTTGACACTATACTCTGAAATAGGCTCAGCAGATGTGTAGCGGTTACCCTGGAAACGTCGCTTTTTCCTCCTGTGAGAGCGAAATTTAGCCATAATACAGTATAAAAACTTCAGATAAATGATACTGAAACACTGAGGGAAAAAATAAAGTTAAAAAGCACAAATGCTGTAAAATATTGTTAAAGTAACGCTTACTGAAAGGAGATCGCTTGATTTTCAAACAAAACAAACATCGCAATTGACGCTACGATTACGGATAAAGCTTTCAGAAAGTGTTGCCAGGTTTGCAATTGTAAAATATATTACAAATATTTGGAGAACTGACAAAGAGGTATAGGTTATACAGCCAAACTGTCAACAAACTGACATAGGTTTAAAGGCTAATGCACTTCCGGTACCTTTTCAGATTTCGATTTTCCTAACTGTCTTCACTTTTAAGGTCAATAACTTGGGAAATTATTAACGTAATTGAATTCTGTTTGAAATTTCTGCTAGAAAAATGTTCAAAGGTTATTTATATGCCAAAAAATATCAATGTTTTCTTCAAAATTTTGTATATTTCAAGGTGGTGACCTGCCTTAATAGCTAAAGGGACGGGAGAAAATCAAGCTAATTTTAGTACCACTATTGGTCCAAAGGTGTCGCTAAAGAAGTCTTAATGTGCCTCTCTTGAACATGTGAAAAATATTTTTTCACAGCGATATCTTTCCCATGTAGATCTGTGATGTGTTCATTTTGTATAATAAATATTTCAGTTGGAGTCGAAAGTTACCGAAAATACTGATAAGCTTATTTGCTGCACAGCAGTGGGGCATTGCTCTGCGAACAAAATGTAAGACGTCACTTGAGGAACAAGAACTGTTTGCCTAAATATTTTCTCTAAGGGAATGAAATTTTGTATACTTTGTTAAAAGCAGTAATTCCCAAAATGTGTTCCGCAGGATGTCAATGGGTATTATTTGAAGAAATCGCAGTAAAAAGAAAAGGTTTTTATTTCTAATTAAAATTTAACGCATTCAGAACCTACTTTACCATTCTTTTAAGAAGTATATAATTTCTCCAGTCCAGTGGCCAAGTGGCATATGTCTCTGGGTTCGAAACAATTCTCAATAAAAGGTGCTGCATGGGTGGTGTGCTTTCTTACGGCACTAAAGATCGCACCTTCGTGGAACCATTTGCAGCAAATCAAAAATAAGGACTGCTTAAAACCCATTGAGTTGCTCAGCGTAGGCATAAAACCCCCAAACAAAAAATTGCAATAACGTATAGTAGAATTCATTTCTAAGATGAAATGCGATATCCTACTGAGTTGAAAATTTTGGGGAATGTCAAGCACGCATGTGTGGGAAGAAAAATGAGAAAGTACGAATATTTCCCAATTTCCAATGTCTAAAAATCCGCATATTTGTTTTGCTACGTATTTTTGTTTCATGCAGAAACATATTTTGGCTTGGATAATAATTTGCTCGATAAAATAGGCAGCTTTTGGAGCCTTCAACCTTCAGAACCTTACACGGGTCAACACGCTTTGCCGACGTCGTTCCAAACATGTGTGAACCCACTAAAGTCAGTTAGCTTCACTATTGGCAAAAAAATGTCTGTAAACCCTCATACGTAAATACAACTGAAACTGCTTCACACGAAACAATTTAGATATTTGTAATAAATAAAAATTTTATGAACCTAAAGTTTACTTAGCTTTAATGAACTTTAGTGCCCATGCTTTTAAATTATTTGCTTCCAGTATTCCATTTTTTTATTTTAGGTATTACACATATAGTATTTCCGAAAAAAATTCTTAAACTATTGTTTACCGTTCGTCAGCATAATCGATTATGTTTTATATTCAGAAGTTTTAAACATGCACGTTTTTGAATTGTTACTTTACATTTCGCTTACCGAAGATGAAACCTTCCTTAATTACAATGAATAAAAATAATTTTATAAATCTCTGATCTGCTTCGATTGAGATTAGGGGTTTTATACGCTGCAAGAATCTTATTATCATGTGGATGTCCCTTAATCCGCAACAGGATTAGAATGCAACCGAATTATTATATACTAAAGAGAAAGACACACACCAAATAGACAAAAAATTGTGAGATGCATTTTTTGCGTTTGACACAAATGCATATATTTTATTCTAAAATAAGCAAATGAAATCGAAATGTGTTTATCCATGCATTTTTGTACCGAAAGTGAGCTAAACTTTTATTCGATTTTTTTGTGGAACATATTAGCAAAAAGGCAAACGTTTATTCTACATCAAATCAGATAAAATTGATGTTATTTGATGCTAAATTTTACATTAATATGTCCAATCATTCTTGACCTGTGTTGTTCTTCCAATGGTAGCAGCACTTATTTGGCAGCGTTCAGGGTACAAGGAATCAGAGAGAACGGTTCTTGCTTTTGACAGAAAGTGATAGCATAAAATCTTACGAATCGGATGGACCCAGAGCATAAGAATTGAAGAAATGTACAGAAGAATACAGCTAAACGAGACCCTATTCCAAAGTATCAAACAGAGAAAACAGAGATTTTTGGACACATCTGCAGAATGAAAAGTGCAGAAAGATAAAAACATTGGTGTTTGGCTTAATGAACGAAAGAAATAGGACGTCCTCACTGCGTGTCGGCTGACGATATTAATGACTACTGTGGTGGAACTCTTCTAGAACAGAGCTACTCTGCAATAAACAGACTTCAATGGACAGTATAGTTAAAATTGCAACAGGTACCTACTGCAATTGTTCCCATGGTAGTTGATGATGTGCATTTATTTTACCAAAGCATTCAAAATGAACACTTTCCAAGAAAAGAGAAAAGAGAAATAAAACCTCTTTTCGCTTGAATTCAATTCCTAGGAAATAGAGTTATTTTTACGAGATTTTACCGTAAAGTTAAATTTTGGAAAAGGTTAAGCAGAAATATCCGTTAGGAATACACCGAAATACGATATATTTAATCTACTGCCACTTCCTTGAAGATGCCTCACAAGAGGAATAAAAAGTAGCGAAATTTCTCTAAACCTCTTTTCCGGTGAAATAAAAGGATCTGGGCAACTTATCAACGTTTGATCTTGGTTAACCGTAGCTGTTTTAAGGCAGTATTTAGTTCTGTGGGATACAATTATTTGTAACTAAAAAGTAAACATTCAATCAAAGAAATATTTTCACCTTAATTTTGAAATACATGTAAAAAATAAAGGATATGAAATGTGGGCTGCCGCAGGTGGAGCAGTGGTCTAAGAGCAAGTTTGTGGTCATGTTTCCGAGATGGGTCCAGGTTCGAATATCGGTGAAGCACTGATCCTGTGTCCTTCTAACGGCACTGGCTATTCCCCTTCTCTGGAGCGTGTGAACCTAAATTGTTGATAGGTGACTGCTTATGGACAATCTGCTACTCAAGGTGGTCGTTAAAACCACAACCAAAAATAAAAATGTGGACTGCACTTGGTAAATGGGTTGCGTTTGGTATCTCATTTTCTGAACAATTATCTGTCTGGATGATAAAGTCCTATAACATCCTATGACTTCGGTAGATTTGTATGAAATTGTGCTTCCTTTGTATAATTCCTGTTGGGTAAAATATCATACTGAATTTTCGAAGGTTATCAGATATGATCTTTCTCCATCTTCATGTTGGCTTGTGCTAACACTCTTCGCTTTTTGACAGATAATTACCACTGATTTAAGCCAAGTATCTGCTGATGTCATACCGATGTGCGTGCAATCTCAGTTACCAATCTGCGGTTTGACCGGTTCTTTGACTTAGCGTACCTCGTGATCGGACACTACTTTGCTTTCAGCCCAAGAAATGTCCAATTTTGCATTGTTTTGTGTAAAATCTCCTGCGGAAACGTACGCGCAGACTGGCTTAGGTTGCCACAAATATATCTTTAAATAAGTTCGATATCAAGCAATTTGTTGTATGCCTTGTGAATAAACACTCCATCTATTTCGGAGACGAACAGCCTGTTCGTCAGGATCTGCCGTGTTCAGCAGTAAACGGAATGTCTTTACAGATGTATTTATTTTCATTGAGGGAATTGAACACTTTGAAACTGCCAGTGTCAGGAATATATTTCCAGTTCTCTGTCGAAGAAGTCCATATAAACATCTCAGTACCTAGCATGGTAATGCACTGTTTCGAACCAGGAATTTTAACATGCTATCAGGGGTACTAGAAATATTTTACCTTATTTGTGTCTTTCTATTAAAAACTGTAGAAAACGTCCTCTTCTCACACGACAATGCTTGAACAACTTCTTAAGGCACCCGGTAAATCTGTCCACTTCAGCAAAATGCAAACGCCATTGATATGAGGCTACGTTTGCAATTTGAGATCTGCAAACCATGTGCACCGAATTTGGCCGTAGAGTACGTTGCACTTCCTTGTAAACTTGAATCATATACAGTAGTTGGCATTGTCGGTTAAGATTGCTGAAACGTTTTTGAAATAAATTTCCGTATTTGTCAGGCATTGAACGACTGAGAAACTGTTGCCGATTGGACTGTTTCAAGAGGAACGCTGTTCAGCAGGTTGCCAAATCTGTAAATTGTTCAGCACGTTTCCAAATCTGTAAATTGTTCAGCACGTTGCCAAATCTGTAAATTGTTCAGTACGTTGCCAAATCTGTAAATTGTGTAACAGCGACAATATGTAAAACATAATTGCCTTTGTCGTCGCTGCCTTCATCAAAACCAATGCAGAGAGTATCTGCTGTCTTGCTTTTTTTATTTGCCTGAAAAAATTGGATAGATATTTCTGTGGTACAGAATTAGCGCAAGATAGGGCATCTGCACCTGTGACGTTCTTAATAAGGAATTCTTTCATATTAAGATGATAGACGTTCTCTATGGGAATATTAATACTTGCAAACCAGTCGATAATTTCAAAGTGCAGGAGATTGCACATGTCGCCACATCGTGTTTATCGTCTTAAAACCAATGATACAGGTGTTTTTTCTGCTTATTATAGTCATCTTGCTCAGCTTTTCTTTTCTTAATGGCTACTACTTTTCACATGTTGATCGGTTACAGATTTTCTTGTGTGATCGATGGATACTTTGCAGGTTGCACAGAAGAGTATGCCACCTAAAACGTGAAAAGTACATAGACATTCTATGCACCTGTCATGGGCAGAAATATTTATGATATTCGTCTTGTGTTTCGATACCGACATTTTGTCAGCGTATGTTTAGAATGGAGGAAAGCGATTATTATTCTGTTCAAAATGATTTTGTTTGTATGACTTCCCACAAAGGAAAGCGCCCAGTGACCTGTGAGAGCAGGATCTCTCATGACATCCTTGGCCTTCACCTTCCTTTCCTTCCTGCCACTTGGGCAAAAAAAGTTTCTTAGAAGGCATCTCATCACTCATTTTTTTACATGGCCAAACTACCTGAAAATATTTGTCTCCACCTTACCAGCAACATTTTTCTTTGCATTGCACAACTGCAACACATCTTCATTCCCCAAACAATCAGAACGTGTCTGGCCACAATATCCCTGTAAGTAACTCATTTCTCCAGCACATAAACTACTTCTATGTTCTTTCTGTAGTACCGAGGTTTCACTGCCATACATCAGAGTAGTGACAATTACACTCTCATAGACACCCATGCGGGACTCTCTTGAGAACCGATCATTCCTGTAAAAACCTTCTAAAACCGCTATGATGTTCAATGAAGAATTCCACTTGCCTACTAATTTCAACATCCACTGTTCTCTCTGTCTAGCATGCTTCCTAAATACATAAACGCATTCATGTGGTCAATCACTGTGCATTGATATTTATATTACATTCAGTACTACCATTTCCTCGCTCGGAAACTATAACTTTGTTTTTTTCTTTATTTATACTCAGAGTGAATTTCATGCAAACTTTGTACACTGGAACAAAGTATTCTGCAACTCACTTTTGCTCTATGCTAACAGGACAGTGTCATCAGCATACAGCAATCTGTGCAGACGGATATCACCAAGGAATAAACAGTGTTATCAATTTTGGCATCAGGGATGCACGTATCCAAAAATATTTTAAACAGCCATGGTGACATTTCACAACCTTGTCTGACTCCTGCACCAATAGAAAACCATTTTGATGAAACAGCAGTCACTCGTACACAAACTCTACTGCCAGCATACATAGCTTTTGCACTATTAAGTTCATTCCCAGTAAGTCTTGAAGGCTTGTAATTCTGAAGGCTTGGAATTTTCAAGTCAATAGGCAGAATGCAAAAAAATATATTTGTCTAAAATTCAATAGAGGAATTAATTATATGTTTTACAGTAAAATATTTACAGATTCTAGATAAAAAAGATTTGATTTAATATCTATCTTTCTAACGGATTATTAAGTACGAATTGAGACCATATGTAGAGACGGATGTACCTCTTGATAATTCATTCTGGGTGTCATTCTATATGCGGTCAAATGTTTTGTGGAAATGGCAAAAGTTAATAGGTTAAGAAACGTATTTCCTCAGAGGCACTCAGGCATCGAATTTGTGCCATTAGGTATTTCAGCGACGTCAATCAATCTTCTCAGACACCATTATGTTTAAACTCAATGGATATAGCGCCTGAAGAAAGAAAAACGTATCTACGATAAAGTTTGGACTACTGCCGATAATTCGAAGAAAAACCTTGTTAATGTCCCGTTATGAGATTCGGAAAATAATTTATTATCTGGATGCAAGAAGATTTGGGAATTAAAGTGATTGATATGGGTTCCTATGTGAACGATACACTTCTTCTTCAGTGAATTAATGTGTCCATGACTGATTAAAATCTTCAGGCTTTGTCTATGATAAATAGAGCAATGTAATTTACAGTAGAAAAATTGAAACATTCAACACAACTACTTAAAACCAGACTTGGAAACATTAGAAGAAACATATATAAATTGAGTATTTGAAACAGCGCCGCGTACAACATGTAGTGAGTGCATTTAGTTGCCGCAATGGGTGACAAAATCAATATTAGACAGGTATTTTGTCACAGAAGCTTGTTGATTGCAATAAATATTTGCATAAGAAGAAAACAAGGACTTCAGAATATTTACATTAACAACAAGACCAAGTAACTTTTTTTGTAACAAACGTAACAGAAAACCATTAAACTGTATCAAATTGTAGAATTGAACAACAATGTTGTGGCGGCACACGATGAGCTAATGCTAAGTCGTAACACGTGTCAAAATAGTCATTTTTTGTCTTATTCAGAGTACAAAAAGAGGTCTAGTCGTCAAGGTACATGCGGAAATAGATACGAAGATAATCAAAGAGATGTGATCAAAACGGTCTTCCAAAAAAAGTGAGGTGAAGTAAATTGACATACCTTACGCGTGCATGGTTAGGCTTGAAATTATATATCGGGTGCCACAAAAAAATAGGTTCACAGATAAATTCACAAGGCGGGGAGTCAATACCATAATAATTCTTAAAGAGATGTAGTAATGACTCTAACGAAGGTGTAAACACAAGTGTAGGACGTACTAAATCAAAAGGTAGGTTCTTCAGAACTCCCATTGGACAAGTATAAATTCCAATTGTATAGTGATTTTCGTTTTATTTTGAAGCACACCTCAGTATAATACAATGTGGTGAGGTTGTCGAGAATATAGACTCGCTAGAGCGATGTTGACGAGAAACTCCAATATCATCAGCTGGACAAGTGTACAAAAAAAGAAAACAAAGGGACAGGTTCAAACGTCTTCAGGTTTGGCCGGCTAATCGTTTGAGCTAATACAACAGAGGTATCAGGTCCGTTTGACACGTTTTCCACAATAGAATGAACGCCGCTCCTGTATGTCGTAGTGAACGCGTATTCCTAAAGAGACACTCAGTATTCCTTGTCACCGATCTTGCAAGACGACGTGAGCGTCGTACAGTAGTAATCTGAAGCGAAGTTCAAATGGACTGATACTTAGAGTCTAATAATTTAGTATCTACATCTGTTCCAGTAAGACATTCCCCTGGCAAATCACTCACCGGTGAAACCGATGAAAGAGATGATGCACTCACTTCGTCCGGTGGACTCGAAATCGACTTGATTGGAGACATGATAGATTGCATAACAGATATACTGGTAGTATCGCCAGCAACACTTGTATGAGATAAACAATACTCTCAGTCACCTCAGACATTTGAATAGAAGAAATACCTTCTGGAATAGTGCCTAATGTACGTTGTTCACTGTAGTCCGGTGGAACTTGCGGAGAAGACGTAGACGGACGTTTTTATGTTGTCTGATCGCAAAGTATCTTCGAAAAATCAATAGATCTCGTTGGGCAAGTAAAACGAACATGCCCATTTTCCAGGCGCACAAATAATCAATCTGGCTAATAGAGATGATGAATTCATAAGTAATTTCATTAAATGTTAGTCGTGCCTGAGAAGGGCAACGGGCAATGGCATCTGGGTTTGGAAACATGACTCTTAGTTGTGTTTTGGGTTCACTGATTTTATTTTCCGTACTTTGGGGTTCACTGATTTTATTTTCCGTGCTTTGGGGTTCACTGATTTTATTTTCTCTTAGTCGTCTTTTGACTCCACTGACGATTTTACACAAATTGGTTACCGTGTAACTCAACACATTATCTGGAAAAGTCAAAGGGAACAGATAAGAAGTTAAAGTTACCGGTTTACTAAAGGTGGATGACGAAATAAAATGTACAGAATCAATTGTGATCACCTCCCTGTTGTAGAACACACTGTACATTTTCTATTGAGTTAAATAAAACTTACGTCCAGCGCGGAACTCTGGCGCCTCCAAGTATATCCACTGGAGGTACTATTTTCGCATTTGCTATAAGATATTTAGCAATAGGGTTGTTCTTAAGAACATGAAATACTACACTCCGACGTAATACAGAGGAATGTACACTTGCCATTTTAGATTGCCGTGGAAACTTCAGATGCACAATTTGTCCATAGTACTTTCAGGAGAAATAGTTGGAGGTTTCACAGATGAGAAATAACCAGTCTTAGTAACCGTAGAATACATTTCTGTAGCAGATACACCTGTTGGCAGCGGAAGGCAACTTGGCTGTTGAACTGTGAAAGGCAACACTGAAGAAGATGACGACACTCAAATTGTAAATCCAGGTAGCGTTTATAGCTAAAGACCACGATCATCACATGGAGCAAGAAGCAATGACACATTGCCCTCACGAGATGCAGATTCAACAACTATTGAGGGATGACCCAATTTTCCCGACGATAAATTTCCAATCGTAACATTTACCGAGCTAGCTAGGACTGATTCTCTCTCATTATCCATGGCAACCATAACAGTGACAGGGCTTTTGACGTCAGCGTAAACTGGTTCGGTGAGGAGTTACTCACTTCCGGTGGCACGTCCCACTATGGATTCCCGCCAGAAATAGCCATTTGCAAAAACAGAGGTGTAAACAAACCACTGTTGAAAGATCAAAAGATGAAGTTACACAGCAAATTCTTATAACGGAACGTTGTAATTTGCAGGAACGTCAGCCTTGACATTTAACATAATTCGAACAAGGATTTTAGTACAAGGAAACACGCAACTTGTTCATGGTGGTCGTTCAACAAAAATTATAAAAGAGACAGCTGTGGGAAAATTGTTGAGTTCACATTTTACTAGATAAAAAATTATCTTCATTTGAAAAAACTTTGGTGCCACCGAAATGCAGCTACAACTAATGAAACTTAGTCAATATACAGTAAATACACTTTCTATAGTAATTTACCATTTCTTTATGTATTATATATCAAAATATTGTTATTGGTAAAAATCCTTACACACGCATACGGTTCCATGATATGCTACTGATTAATACCCGAACCTAAATACACGCACAAAAAAATAACAGAAAATGTCATTCGGCAAATTACCAAATTTTAGGGGAAAGTGATTGTACCTACAAGATTATGTGAATATGTCTTACATTCTTTAATATTCCTATAATTTTCAATAAAATAGTAAAATACATGGACTCCACTTTAACTTTAAATATATGATATGGATTTCAAATGAAAAAAGAAATCAAATATCACTTCACAATTTAACTATTACAAAATTACCCGATTCAAATTCATAGATAGTAGCAGTAAAAAGTTTTATTGGTAACTATACTTCGTTGAATGTTCACCTATTTCGGGGTTAAATTACCAACCCAGATAACTAGGAGAGCAATAAGTAATTTGTGTTTCTAATTAGGTAACATTAATTCCAGCAAGCAGAATGGTCCAAAGTTATAACGAAAGTACAGATGTCATGCTTCATTCGGGAAGCCGACCGGGACGAACGGAAATAGTCAGCGCTCATGCGACTGATGTACTGTGATGTGGTTGATTCTTCATGTGAGGTTGCTTAAAGCATAACACTTTCCATCATGAATTTATGTAAGGGTATATAATAATCGATCCTTAGAAGATAAATTTAAGGAGAATGGCACTCAGTTAAGAAGAATTAAATTCCCGAAGTACACTGAAATGCTGTTAAATTACAGTTACTTGCCTAGTAATGAGTAGGGCTACCTCTGGTCTTAATAACGTCAGCCACGTGATAAGTCATAGACATCATGATCTTATAAATATCCTCTGCAGGTATTGCCAACCATACCTCGTTCAAAGGTCTCCACTACACTCTCTGTTTCGTACATGATAGGACATCTGCCCTTGTTATAATATACGTATTTTTATTTTCTTTATTACTTTAAAAACTCAGCAGAAGCAATGTAGGACGAAGGCTCTTTTTTAACTTTGCTCAATTGCCGAAATTTGTAAGAACGTCAGCGCGTCGCTGTCCCTTGTCGTTAATATTTGCGAACTGGTTATATGATGAAGGTCTAGGGTATTCGGCCCCCGTGTAGTTGGAAAGGATAGAACGTGGAGCAGCAGGTCAGCACAAAAAAATATTTTTCGGGGTAACGCAACTGAATATGCACTGAAGTGCAAATCGTAAAGGACACGTATGGTTCAAATCGTAAATGACACGATCTTTAAAATATCTGAAGAAACGCGTTGGAAAACGGTGCGGAATGATACACGTTATGTTTCGAAAGTGATGGAACTATTTGGACACGAATACAGGAGTAAAACCATATGGTGACTCCACATGTTAAACGTCATGTTTTGCTGATGCGCGTTCCTAAGCTAATAGCAGCTTCCTTTTCCAATTATTTGTCCAACATAAATATCGGTTGCTGCAAATACAAAAGAAGATCAGGATCAGATATCTGTGATCACCCTTCATAGAACAGAAAAATTACAATGATGAAGAAAGAAATCATCCTATCATATTAATACAAAGCGGGATTCCAATTCACAACCAGTCATGTTCTACGAATTAGAATATGCAAAAGGTGCAGCAGTGAAGAATAGCACTCATGCCCCAGGTGAATTACAAAATCTATGAACAATTAATTTTCAACAGCAGAAAATATGCCTGCAAATTTTACTTCGGTAGGCTACGGCCACCTAGAATTAAAACAGCGCTGATCTCATGAGACTAGCACCGACTTTAAAATATTGACCTGGAAAAGTCTAGGAATTACGGAAACTGACAAATTTAATTATAGCTACTTATGTTTTCCCTCTAAAAACCGCTGACGAAATACACTCTATTGACAAAAGTCACCGAACACCACTTCAAAGACAAATAAACGGATCCGCTGCGCTGTTAAGATGCGCGGTACAGCTTCAAACGGTAAAAAAACATGCATGCTGGTGACCGCGATCATATCGCACTGTGAGGTTGAGTGAAAATGTCGCAGCGGGAGAGAATTCACTTTGGGAAAGGAAAGATTGTTGGTTGTTACGTGTGGGTTGTCCTGAAGAGAAACCGAAAGGCCTTTAGACATAATCCAAGTCAACTGTTTTGGATGTACTGAATAAGTGGAAGACACATGGCGTACCTGAAGCAGCAAAACGTACAGGTAGACCAAATATATTCAGTGATAGAAGACGTCGAAGTCTCAGGAGAATCGTTACAGCTAACCGACACACTACTGCTATGTTTTCTTTGGACACTTTAGAACCCATTGTCCCAATAGCACAATCCCTGACTGCTGTCACGTATCTGTACAACGTTGCAGACAAAGTTCACCCGGTCATGGACACTGTGTTTCCTGCTGGTGATCGCACATGACAACAGAGTAAAGCGCCACGCCGCACTGCCAGAAAGGCAAGGAGTCGTTCGAGGCACATGCTGGTGAATTTCTGCTAATGCCATGGCCGCCACATTTACCTGACGTGAACCCGTTCCAACATTTGCGGTTTGACTTGGGAAAGCGGGTTCGCGCTCAATCACCAGCACGCGAAATGTTCGGGAACTGGAGAACCCTGGTGCAGATACCCCAGGATGCCTATCGACACCTCATCGAATCGATGTCTGGACAAGTAGCCGCTGTTTTGCGTTCTAAATTGGGTCTTACTGCTTATTAGGTTTGTCGTCATAAGGCGACGAACCTAATGAGCAGTAAGACCCAATGAGAGTTCATCGGTGTATATACGACAGAATACAAGAACTGAATTTCACTTTCGTTTGGCGTTGCTTGGAGCATTTTCGTACCGTCGTTGTTAATAACAATAAAGTTATCCGTTTGTGATTAAAATTCAAAAAATAGTTTGGAATAGGAATTTAAAAGAAAAAACTAATGCGGTACATTTAAATACAATGTTGAAAATAAAGTTTCACTATATAATTTCCAAAATTTAAAATAAATAATATATTAATTATGAAATGAATTATTATGTAACAGATAAAATCATATTTATTAAATGAAGCCAATTCTGAGAGGTTTGGCCATCGTAAGGGTTCTTCACGACTGTAATTCTTTGATATTTTTACACTCTTGGTTTGGTGTTATATGTCAAAGAACAAAATTTTACTTTATCAAAGTCAGTAATTATGCTACTCACACGTACGCACGATTGCTTCGGCATTTCCTGTAGAGTTATTTAAATAGGGTTGTGGCTTACGCAACGCAACTCACCGACACGCTGCCATTCCAAAAGTCAACTGAAAAAAGCGTCCTCCATAAATAAAGTTTAAGTGAGAATGATGTTCAATGCTTTTACAAGAAATGAAGATTTATCGATTGATGGAGAAAAGCTGGAGATAACAGACACGTACGTTTATCTTGGACAGCAGATATCAAGTGAGGGTCACATTGGTGAAGAAATTAATCGGCGTACAAAACTTGCCTGGAGAGCTTTTGGAAGAAACAGCATAATTTTCAAGAGCAATATGCCATTATGTCTTAAAAGAAAAGTGTTTGATCAATGCATCCTTCCAGTGCTTACGTATGGTGCAGAGACGTGGACCTTAACTAAAAGAGACATACAAAGGCTGCAGACAACTCAAAAAAGCATGGAGAGGTGCATGCTTGGTGTAACCAGGAGAGATAAGAAGAGGAACTCGTGGATCCGAAAAATGACAAGAGTGGAAGACATCATGATCAGAGTTAAATCCCTGAAATGGCAATGGGCTTGACATACTGCCAGAAGGACAGATCATCGATGGACAGCCGAAATTTTAGATTGGATTCCAAGGGACAGGAAAAGACCCAAAAGAAGACCACATGGGAGATGGGTGGATGAAATTCGAAAGTATGCAGGGGTGACATGGAGGAGACTGGCACAAGACAGACCGTTGTGGAGGAAACTTGGGGAGACCTTCGTCCAGCAGTGGATTGATAATGGTTGACAATGATGATGATGATGATATATATATATATATATATATTATTATTATTATTATTTAAATGAATGACTGCAAATTTCTTGTAAGAAAAAGATTTAGCAAGTAAGACAAGATAGCCAAATATCTGTGACTCACGCATAAGCCGCTGATATAAATTGGTTTTTACCAAATGAAGTTTGTAGCTCTCTTTAAATAATACACAGAAAAAGTATATCTGACGTGACCAATATAAAAAACTCCCCATAACTCTTTCTGAAACTCGTTTTGAAATCCATCCTTGATAAGTACGAGTACTTCCGAGGAAAAATGGGCTTCCGGATGTATTGAAAGTATTCCGCATGAATTCTAACGGAGTAAAGGAACAATATCTTTGATGTACTAAAATGTATCCGATGATGGAAATCCTCATGAATGAAGGTTTGCAGTACGATATCAAGGTCACCTATTTATTTATTTTTATTTTACAACGTAGAGCAACGTGATTCCTCCAAAATGTATGGAATAGTCGTGAATTATTGCTTACATTGAACACAATGCAACCGAAAATCTATTTTAAATTAGAGATTTAGAAACTGGTGAATCTGTGCAAATGGAATGTACAAAGCTTGTTTCTAGGAGAAAGTTTCTTCATCACTTGTAGCCACATGTTAGATCAAACATGTAAAATATCATGTGGAACTGAAAAAATGGTGTGATTTAATAACAATAAGCTTTAATGCATCGTGAATTTTATTGTGTTTAAAAGATTTTACATTTCAAATAATTTTGAAAATCCTGTTTGAATGGTACTGACGGTCTTTCAGTTTTATCAACGAAGGTCCGTACGTCTCATTAAATCAAACACAGCAATAGAGAAAATTGCATAGGCTGCAACTAAAATTTGATTTATCGCCTTCCACTTCATAACATGATAAATATTCCAGTGTTCATATTGCTGTAATCATTATAATGTATTGCATTATAAGGAAAATGCGCTTTTACCAAATGTTCTACCCTTCAGTATATCAATAATGTCGCAAAATCGTTTCACGAAGGCTTTTGCCTAAAATTTTCAGACCAAACACTTCAGCAGGTGACAAATATACTGGGCAATCGAACGGCGTGTAAATCGAATTCATTTTCTATTCGTCACTCCATTTTACATTGTAGGTGATGCAAACGTGTTTAGCAAGGTCTTGCGAATGCCATTCTCTTACAGCTGGTCAGTACTCTGTTAATCCAGTACATACGTAAATCTCAAACTTGCAGAGGTGAATTGGAGGGTATCGTTTATATTCTTTACACCTGCGAAATTAAATTTTATAAATATGTATTAACGGTCTGAATGGTTTACATAATCATGAAACTACTATCTAGTATATATATGAGCACATTAATGGAAAATTGATTGGAAACGGAAAACGTATTACAATTTTATAAAACTAGGACGATCCTTCGTGAAAGAAAATAGTTTGAGCCAAACTAGCGTTATTTTTCTTAATTTTTCTAGTTTAGCAAATTTTAGTCAATTGGAATTTCTTCTATTTACATAAAAGTGAATTTTTTTAATAAATCGGCTCCGAAAATTTCATTAATATTATGTTTCTTGTGTTCCTGGACACAATTTTTAAACGCAAATAATATATTTTTTTCGAATAATATTTAGGCATATATTTATTCCAATTAACAGATTTATATCACGACAAGCACGTATCTGCATCTTCGGAAAAAAAATTAGTATCAAGAAAAATTATCTTTCTGTACATCACTAACTTTTCGTTCAGTCGCACTTTCACATTAATAAATTTATTTTACTCCCCACAGATACTACACTATCTACCAACAAGTAATTGGACACCTGTAATAGCAAAGGACAACGAAGTTTATTCACGTTCAATAGTTGGTGGAGCCTCGACGAGCGGCGATTACAGCTGCGACCATCCGGGGCAGACTCTTAACCAGGCGTTGTATGACGGCTAGCGGTATTTTCTGCCATTCGGCTTGGAGAAAGTAGGTAAGTTCCTTTACCAATTTCGAAAGAAGGGGACACCCCTAGCGTCGATGCTCCAACTCGTCCCAGAGGTGCTCGATAGGGTTGAGGTCCGTGCTCTGCCAGAACTGTCCATTCGATTAGCCCCATTGTCACCATACCAAACCATGGTTGACCTCGCAACATGACAGGTGGCATTGTCTTCCTGAAAGTAACCCCGTAAAACTGCCAAAACGTAGGAAGCGTATAGTCATCCAAAATGGTGCAGTAGGTCTCGGCGTTGAGTCTACCAGGAATTGCGACCAAGGATTACGTGCCATAACAGGAGAAACACTCCCAGAGCATAATTCCATTTCCGCCGAACTTCACAGTTGACACAATACATTCCGGCAGGAGGCGTTCTACATGCAGATGCCAAACATATTCCCTGTTATCCGAACGGTAGAGGGTTAACCTTGATTCGTCGCTCCAGAGAACCTGTGTCCACTGTTCAACGGTGAACTGTCAACGTTCTTTGCACCACGTTAGCGGAGCAGCGCTATTAGACTTGATGATCATAGGCTTGTGGGCGGCAGCACGTCCGTGATAACAGAGCAGATGGGCTTCCTTACGGATTGTATTCATCGAACGAACACTCCCTGATGCCTGTGAAACTTGTCGCGGACGTGACACATCGATTTGGCGTGGTTCTTCCGAAATTTTGTGGCCAGCACCCGTCGGTCTCTAACTCTCAGTTTTGTGGGTCTGTCTGGACGGGGCACATTCCGACACTCACCTCTCATCTTCCACATGCCAATCACATAGGCCACTGTCAATTTTGGGTTCTTCAACTCGCTGAATATGTCACGTATGGATCGGCCATTTCTGTGATTCCCGACGATTACAGCTGTCTCGAAATCGGAGAGCTCCAAACTGCGTGGCATCTTGCATGCAACAGGTTGCGTTGTTGTTTCCCACACGATATTTACCAGCGGCGGTCGTGACGTGTATCCGGACCGCAGATATCGTCGATTACAGGGGTGTCTAATTACTTGTTGGTAGATAGTGTATTTTGTGAGAATGATAATTATATCAGTTGCACACCCTAATTGTAGGAGCATATTCTAGTTACAAATGATTTCTTCGAGAAAGTAATCCTTAGGTACATGATAGAACGATCTGTATTCTGCTTTGAATCGCTTTTACCATATTTATGATTTCCTAAGCTTTCGGGATTATTCGTACTTTATGGTCCACATATAAACTATAAAAATGTTCATCTGTGTCCATGTAATTTGTCCCAACCACCCTGATTCACATTTCAATTTTCACGTACGATATATACATATACACTGACGTAAAAAAAAATACCAGCACCAAGAAGGGGTTGTGTTAGATAAACGACAGTTGATAGGCGGTGAGAGTACATCTGTAAGATGATGACTACGCAAATTTCGCGCTTGGCGCATACGTGGGGTGCTAGTAGCGCCCCTCGGAACATGCAAAGCAGGTTTGCTGTAAATACACGCTGTAACGTTCGTGAGCGTTGGTTATCGTTGAGATTCGACGTAGTGTGTCGATGTTAGTCAAAAATGCCTTTAAGAAGACGAAGAAGCCATTATCAACAGCTCACGGAGTTCGAACGAGGTCGTGTAATAGGGCTACGAGAAGGTGGATTTTCTTTCCGCAAAATTGCAGAACGACTTGGCAGGAATGTAGCCACTTTGCATGATTGTTGGCAGCGCTGGTCAAGGGAAGGTACTGCCTCAAGAAGACCGGGCTCCGGCCGGCCACGTGGCACTACTGAGAGGGAAGACCGCCGTGTACGGCGTATGGCCGTGGCGCATCGTACTGCGTCTGCGGCAGCAATTCGAGCTGCAGTTGCCACCACAGTGAAACAACGAACTGTTACAAATCGGTTACTGGAAGGACAGCTCGGAGCCAGACGCCCTGTAGCGTGCATTCCATTTACTTCAAGCCTCTGCCGTTTGCGACGTCAGTGGTGTCAAGCTAGAGCTCATTGGAGGACGGAGTGAAGATCTGTTGTGTTTTCTGATGAAAGCCGGTTCTGTCTGGGTGCCAGTGATGGCCGTGTGTTGGTCAGAAGGAGGCCAGGTGAGCGCCTGTAACCAACCTGTCTGCGGCCGAGACACACTGGACCTACACCTGGAGTTATGGTCTGGGGAGCAATTTCCTATGACAGCAGGAACACTCTCGTGATTATCCCACGCACCCTTACGGCACAGTTGTACGTCGGTCTGGTGACTCAAGCTGTTGTGCTGCCATTCATGGACAGCATTCTAGGGGATGTTTTCCCACAGGATAACGCTCGCCCGCGTACCGCTGTTGTAACCCAACATACTCTACAGAGTGTCGATATGTTGCCGTGGCCTGCTAGATCACCAGATTTTTCACCAATCGAGCACGTATGGGACATCATTCGACGACAAATCCAGCGTCACCTCCAACCAGCATTAACCGTCCCTGTATTGACCGACCAAGTGCAACAGGCATGGAAGTGCATCCCAATAACTGACATCCAGCACCTGTACGACACAATGCATGAATGTTTGCGTGCTTGCATTAAAAATTCTGGCGGTTACTTCGGTTATTAATGTACCAGCATTTCACATTTAAAATGGCTCTTCTCGCGCTTACATTAAGCTGTGATCTTGAAACCTTAATTTATTAAATATGTTACCTATACAAATGTATTGCCGCCATTTCATTCCTCTACAACTATTTTTCGTGGTGTTGGGATTTTTTTCCGTCTGTGTATTTACTAGATATAATTACAGAACGTAGGAGATGTATTATACGTTAATGAAATTGCCCACGATTACTTCAAAAATCTCACAAGTTTAAGCAACGTTTAAAATGTGTATTTTTTTTATTTAAATTTAAAGAAATTGATGGAAATTGTATTTGATTTGCCTGTCTTTAGTCCGCTGAAACATAGATAGTAACTAATCCTAAAATGTATACTGTATGTAGCAGGAATGAAAAAATCTGTTCTTTCTGCTGAATAATTTTTCCTTCCATCTGTTATTTCCTCAAAATTTGCACTTTTACCTCCACTTGTTCATCTTGGGTGTTCGTCCTTGGTCTACTTCTTCATGTGACTAGAAAAGTGCAATGTAGTATTTACCTTAAAATAGAAATTAAAAAAATGAAGATGGAAGCAATTAAAAGCTGCAAAATATATTTAGTAATAATTATTTTATAAATGAATCAAAGTGGCATTAAATATGTGCGTTCATAAATACGTACTTTCCGGATGAGATTTCCAGGGAAACAAAACATATACGATGGTAACACCAATGATTTCATCCGTGTGTTCAAAGCAGGTGGCAACAACTCAATTACAGAGCATGTAGATACACTTCCAGTTCCGCGCCAAATAACAGGGCTAATCATAGAACAGATAGCAATTGCGCATTTAGTTTCGTGTAGAAAGGACACAACAGAGAGTTATGGTCTTTCAATTCAATACGGGAATGAACAGAAAATTGGAGCAGAGATCACGAACGTGTTAACAGAACGGCAAACGGAAGCTTTCGCATCTCATGTGACGAAATCTTCTCGAATAAGAGTTTCTACTATTATCCGTCTGTTCACCAAAGACATGGGGGATAGAATAATCAGCCCCCATCAGGGCTATTACAGCGACAATAATTTCCCGGAAAGGCTATTTAATGAAAAGTGCTTTCACTGGTTCCGCCTCCTTTGACTTCCCTCCAAATAAAATGTATACCGCTTGATTGACATACATACACATGCTCTTGCTTTGCAAGAGAATGAACAGAGCAAAGGGAAGGTATTTTGCCAAATGAAAAACAGGCAGTTCTTGTCCAGTAGAAAGAAATTGTAAGAAACCAAAATTGTTCCTTATCACCTATTTATAATTTCAAAACGCAGATAAAGCGCATATTAGAGCGTCATTCTATGTGAAATCCCAAAATTTAAGAACAAAAGGTTGCTTGAGTATTTCATAATTATTTTATTTTTTTCCATTACCATCATAGTTAGCACCGTTATTATATATAGCAAAACACTTTTCTATTTGCCTGCATTTTGGGTATTGATCAATTTTTAATTGCCGCGACAGGCAAAAGTTCGGATTTTCAAGTGTTTACAGCAACGGCTTTAATTCATTCTCTACCTCAGATAACGAAACAAACCGTTTTGCTCTGAACTTAGGCACTTAGAACTTTCAGAAAAAAAATGCTTCCGTTATATTTAGCTTTTATACTTAGCAGATTAAGGTGGTCTAAAATTCATTAAGCATTATTTGCAAATTCGCTAAATTTTGGTAGCTGTAACTCAGATAGAACTCACAACCGCCACCTGAGATCTTTTTTGGTCCTAATATGGACCGAAAAAAAAATATCCGGTTCCAATCCGAGAGAAAAAAATTATGTTTCCAATCCTTTCCTAATTTTCTGTAACTCTAAATTTCCCAAATGTGCAAATATTACGTGTTCGAAATGTCAAATATCTTGAAAGGCGAATATGCAAAAGAAAATAATTTTTTTTTGTGTAATCTCACCAATTATTATCCTATGAGTGGTATGAATTTCATTTTGTGGTTCAAAGTGGTGTCAGAATTATGAGTATTCAAACTCAGGAAAAAACAAAACAAAACAATGATTGCGTTTAATTTTAGTGCAACAATTTCTTAAGCAGAAAAGGCATGTCACGTTAGGTTTATTTTGTCATATCTAAGATTGTCATGAGCACTGTAGAGAGAAGCAGAGGCTCTCGCCGGTTGATATCTGTTTCAACATATCTCATCCTGAAATAATCAGAGCACCAAACAACAATAAATTTGATGTCGACTTCCACAGAGATCTGATATGTTTAGTGAAAACTGTAGTAAATATGAGGTACTATTTAAAATGGTGATACTGAACGTAGTTATTAAAAAAATTCAGTAAGATTTTTATGCGCATCATGATGTTTCAAGTTTTTGACCAATCTTCATTCTGAGATTCAAGAAGCGCTATCTTTGGATAATCTGCAGATAAATATTATGAAACGTATAATAAATAAATTTTATAAATTATAAAAGTGAGATTTTCCTTCGGAAATGAGCACGTAGCATTTTTTCCAAAGCGTGAAAAAATGGGATTATAAAACGAAAGCAAATGAATGTATTTCGGCTTATGTAGCCATATGTCTCATTGCATTTCTGCTTCGTAGTTCATTATAATTTTCCTAAGGATTATTCATTGCTAAGATACTACTTCCCTTCTCACATTTTATATTTTTTTCAGCTCCACATTTAATCAAAGCTCTTTTCTCTGCTTAATGTAACTTGAAATTATGAAATCTTTGAATTACGGCCATATATTATTAACAAAGTTTGCAATAAAGATATCACACAATATTGAGATATTTTGCCGCCCTCTTACACGGAGAGCAGACCTTATCTAGACATGGGCGTATATAAAATTGTTTTTTGGAAAGGAGGGCGCGAAAAATGGAAGTTTATGAAATCCTTAGAACAAAATAGCAGTTAATGAAAAATAATGGAAAAAATAAGATACTGTTTTCTAATGCGCCTTGACACATTTTGTATTAAATTCAGATATTTGTTTACTAACATAGTCTCATTTTAACAAAAAACATAAAAAAAAATGAACCACTTTCGGGAGCATAGTCCTCCCCTCTCTGAAAACGTCACTGAAGCAAGATATTAAATTGCAATGTTTTTCAAGAAAGCTGTTAATACAAATTATGTATGGATATTTTAATTTCCGCCTTTGCAGTTTAATTTTCTGCACGTCTAAATGTCTACTGAAAGGATAGGCTGCCGGCTACGTTCCTGAAAATTCAATAAAAGTCTGCTGAGCAAATTATTCGCCAATATTTCATTATTTTCAATAAAAAATACAAGACTATGATGATTCTGGAGTAATATTTCGTGGGGCATCACTGTCGAAACATTTTAATTTCAGTCGGTGTTAATGTAAAGTGGAAGACTTCAAAGCCGGGAAACATTAGTGCCACGAAGCCTTTACTATGTAATAGGAAAACGTATTATTATTTATAATCGAAGGTTAAAACTGACAATCCATGCAGAAACATACAGCTTTCACTTGTTGATGGAAAATGAATTTTTCAAAACATTTTCAAGAAGTTCATAATATCCAAAGTCTTCCAAACTTTAAATCTGATGTCATCGAGAAAATGATTTGCAGCATGCGCTTAGAGGTATCTTTCTTTAGAACAAAATTTACCAAATGTCCAACTTTATATTTGTAAATTAGTTTAAATTTGGAAATATATTTTACATATACTAAAGGCTTATCAACGTAAACAGTGCTTCTTGAATGTCAGATTTTCCTAAAATAATTAATAAAGTGATCCGAAGAAATTAAACATTGATATATGTGAAACGAGGACTTGGGTACAGTTGGCAAATTTTGATCGAAGCTATTGCAAAATCTTAGCTCTTTAAGGCGTCTATTGTAGCAAATTCTAATAAACCAACGCGTAAAATTTATGACTTCCAGAACAAAAGTATGAAACATTCTAAAAATTTAATACCTAAAATTATTCATGAACTACTTTCCTCCACGCCTTCACGCAGGTTGTGATCAGGTTGCATGTAAACAAAGCGGAAAGACACACTCAGATCGGGAACGACATTATTCATCAAAACTCACGGAACCGACAGGTGGCGTCACTGATGTAATATTCCTGTCCTCGACCGCGACTTCAGAAGACACAGTTAGAAAAGAAACAAAAGCAAAACAAAAAACAAAAAGCTTACCGGTGCCACTTCTAACTTTTTTTTTGTGTGTGTGTCCACAATGTGCTCTGCTTCCCTTTTTATCAGTTTGAACGAAAATGATCACAAAATGGCAACAAAAGAACAAAAAATCTCGAGAAAATTGCGTCGTGAAAAATTGGGACAATGGAATGTGAACAAATATTATGGAATCTTCGCGCGTCGTTTTTTAATTGAAAATATCAATGATTTGTGACAGGGAGTTGGTATCGTGGTAATTGGTTGTGTCCTGTAGGAATCATCATCATCAACATCATTGTCAACCATTATCAATCCACTGCTGGACGAAGGCCTCCCCAAGTTTCTTCCACAATGGGCTGTTTTGGGCCAGTCTCCCCATGATACTCCCACATACTTTTGAATTTCATCCTCACATCTCCCATGTGGTCTTCTCTGTCCATCGATAGTCTGTCCTTCTGACAATATGTCTAGCCCATTGCCATTTCAAGAATTTTTCTCAGATCATGATGTATTCCACTCTCCTGTAGGAATAATAACCATTAAAAAACAGACCAATTTTAAAAATTTTACTTGAAATTCCTCAAGGCACGGAATTTCGGGAATCGGAAGGCTTCAAAACCTGGCCATGGACAATGTGCAATCGCATGCTAAAAATCACGATGAACGAATGTGCGATGTCGTAGCTATTCTGGAACAACTAATTGTCCCGAGTCTCGAATAAAGAGCGGATTTTTTCAATTACCTTTAAAATTGGTCAGTTTTTTAATGGGCATTATTTTTATAAGACAGATCTAATCACCATAATTCAAACTACATGTCACTCACCATGTCTCTTCCTTTCTCTGTTGCAAGTGTCGCCACGATCGGTTGAAGATCTTTGAAGGAGATAGGTAACACGCGATCCCTTCTCAGAACCTGGAAAAAACCCATGAAAATGAAAGTTTTGGGGCGATTATTCCCCAATGAAACACAATTTCGGGAATCGGAAACTGTCCAAACTTCACCATTGACGATGTCCAATCCCATGCAAAACATCACGGTGATCGGATGTGTCATCTGTTACTTATTTCCGAACAACTAATTGTCTCGAGTCTCGTAAAGGGAGTTTCGCTCAACAAATTCTAAAACAAGTTAGTAAAATCATGCAATGCATTGAGTATAATACGCTTCCCAAGATACCAGAAATCATTACTCAAATTATGAGGATATTGCTTGTTGAATATATTTCGCTCCTGTGCCCTGACCTTTGATCTCATTTCGATTATATTTAACAGAACCGGTTCAGTGTACTTCCAAAATAACATGATGAAGTTTTGTCGCAATGGAAGCATTTTTACGTAAGTTATGATGCATAAGGGCTATGGAATAGATTCCGCTCCTGTGTTCTAACCTTTGATCCCTTTGCGCCCATTTTCAATCGGATTCGTCCCCAGGCAGGCCCATAAAACATACTAACATTTCCTCCAAATCGAAGAATATTTACGTACGTTATGGCGTATAATGGGGATGGAAGTGATTCCTCGCCTATGTCCTGACCTTTGACCCTATTTCGCCCATTTTCAATAGGGATTCTTCCCAGGTAGTCCCCTACCAAATACTAAAATTTAATCGAAATCGAACCTTTTTTGCGTTAGTTATGAGGCATAAGAGCAGTGGAATGGTTTCCGCTCCTACGTCGTGACCTTTGACCCCATTTCGTCCATTTTCAACAGGATTCGTTCCCAGGTAGTCCTCTTCCACATACTAAAATTTCATCGAAATCGAACCATTGTTACGCACGTTATGACGCATAAAGGCAATGGAATGCATTCCGCTCCTATGTGTTGACCTTTGATCCTATTTCGTTCATTTTGAATAGGGTTCGTCCCCAGGTGTTCCCATACCACATACTAAAATTTCATCGAAATCGAACCATTTTTACGCGAGTTATCGTGCTGAGAGACGGACTGACGGACGGACGGACGGACGGACAGACAGCCGGACAAAACTGGAGCATATACGCTTCTTCAACCTACGGTTGGAAAGCGTAAAAAAGAATGCGAAAAATTTATGATTTTCAGAGCAAAAGTACGAGACATTCTAAAAAGGAATGCCAAAAATTTATCATGAACTACTTTCCTACACGCATTCACGGTGTTTGTCATCAGATTGCATGTAAACAAAAAGGAAAGACACACTCCGGTAGGGAAACACGTTCTTCATTTTGTATCGCGAAAGACACACACACACACACACATACACAAACTTGCTTATTTGATATTTGAATCATCTATGCTCTGAACATTTTGTTCTATGTTAACTACGTTGCCTCGATATAGATACTGGCCCTTTAAACTACAGGCCCGCATTTGGTATATTTTTAGAACAAGTTGAACGCGTGCGATTAGCATTTCTTCTAATACAGTGAGTGCACAAAGGTTAGGAGTTACTTCAGCCGGCATCATATTGTTTTCACGTGTATATTTTGTAGGATATTTATGGCATTTTTGTCATTTGTTATTTTGAAGAACGTCTATGAGGTATAAACCATTACACGATGCGCATTCAAGAAAATTATTTCTATCTAAAACATTAACAAATTCGTCAGCAATATCTTTATCAGTTTCTAAACGTTTCCGCGTAGGAACAAAATGAGGTTGCTGAATGCGTGTCAGTGCCTTGCGAGCAACCTCTCTACTTTGTCGGCCAAGATTAGGCCGAGTAGGAGGTTGAAAATAATGAACATCAGCAACACTTTCCACTTGTTCAGCCTCTATCTCTGTTGGAACGGTTGTAGCAATTATGGAATTATCGTTGTGCCGAGTATCTTGCATACGTCTCACACGAACAGTTCGTCGACTTAAATTTGTTCCAAGAGCTCGACGCCATTTATGATTATCAAAGAAGAAAAAACAACGAAATTTTAATTGCGACTATCGAATGTAAACAAATGTAATGATGAAGACTCAACGAACCGACAAATAACGTCATTGACGTCATATTCCCCGCCTTGATCATGACTTCAGTAGTTACAGTTAGAAAAAAAACAAAGTCAAAAAAAAAAGAAAAAAAAAAGACTTAACGGTGCCAATTCTAACGCGTTTTTTTTTGTGTCCAAAATGTGCTCGGTTTCCTTTTTTATCAGTTTGAACCAAAATAATTTCAAATTGACGGCAAAAGAACTAAAAATCTGTAGTTTCAGTACAACCACTGATCCTAACTAACACCCAATGTTGAGGCTCCGACCCATCTCGCAGAAATGATCAGAAACCCTATGGTTAGACAACATCGCCTTCATGGCCGCAAGGGTATTTGTCGTTATTTCTACATATTAGGGTGTGTTTCAAGCATGATGCTTTGTTTTCAAAACGCTATTTGAAGTATAAACTTCCACTATGATTCAGGTCGACAATAAAGTACCGATGAGCATTATTTTTTAAGATGTTGTTGTCCGAAGACCTCATCCAACTCAAACAGCATTAAATACGATTGAGGAAGAATGGAATAAGAACACAATCCGCAAACTCAAAATAAATATTTGATCCTTCATAAGAATTACGAACGAACCTTGCAGCCGTTCGTAACTGGCACTATATTTTCACAATTTTTTTTTATTGGAGATTTAACGACCACCGTGAGCAACTCAATGGGCTATAAGCAGTCGCCCGTCACTAATTTAGGGTCACTGGTTCTAGGGAAGGGATAGAGCCAGTGCCGTAAAACAAACACGACATCAATGCCTCACCGGGATTCGAACCTGGACCCCGTTCGGACGAAAGATCAGAGGCCATCGCTTAGACCACTGCGCCACCGGGGCGGCATTTTCACAAATTAACTCGCACTCAAAACACAGATATTACATGTAACAAGTCCATTCAGAAAAGAGAGATCCGAACGCTACTCATCGCTAAGACTTCCTTTTGCTTCTTTGTTCTTGTAAGTTCAAACAATTATGATGTGTACAAATAAATTTTAAAGCTTTTTTAGTGAGACGTACACCGCTAATTTATATAACCGATATTCCCCCGTGTTGTTGTCATGTGAGCGTAACTGTTCCGGAGTATACAATTTGACACAGAAGTTTGCCCAACCGTCAAACGCACTTGCACATCGGTAGGTTAAAGGCAGCAAGAGATACTGCGTTTATTCGACACGGCATTCGTTACAAATGTCATCATGAAAACAGTGCTGCAAAAGCATGCGCAGCGATCTGTTCTATTCTGTGGGAGAGTATTGTATCGAAGTGCACGTTTGACGTTTAGCTTAGACGGTTTAAAATAGGTGAGGTTGATTTTAGCAATCGAAAACGTAGCGACGCCTCGCAGAAGGTTGCACATGAGGAACATTTTTTTATTTGATTGGAGGTTTAACGACCGCCGTTAGCAACTTAATTGGCTATAAGCAGTCGCCCGTCCCTAATTTAGGACCACTGGTACCAAGGAAGGAAGAGAGAGTGCCAGTGCCGTAAGACAAACAAAACACCCATGCCTCACCGGGATTAAGACCCGGACCCTTCGCGGACGAATGGTCATGATCTATCGCTTAGACCACAGATCTACCGGGGCGCCATGGAGTTGAAAGCATTGCTGGATGAAGATTCGTAAATTTGTCTCAAACATAAAAAGAACTAGCTGAACGACTCTTTGTAAATCAACAAACCCTGTCCAACCGTTTACACGCAATAGGAAATATTCAGAAGGAAGGAAAATGGGTGCCACATGACCTGAGCTAGAGGAACAAATCAGAGCGTGTAGTGAAGCATATGGATCTGTTGAATAAACAACAGAGGAAGTATTTCCTGTGGAAAATCGCTACGGGTGATGGAAACTGAATATGGTACTACAATCCCAAACGCAAATAACACTGGGCAGACCCCTGTGAAGCAACGACTTCTACACTGAAACGCAATATTCACTCCAAGAAAGTTCTGCTGTGCATGTGGTGGGATATCAAGGGTGTGATAATAGCTCATAATAGAGCTGTTCCAATAGCTCTATTATGAGCTATTGGAACAGATCAAACGGTTACTGCTGATCGCTCCAAGCAACAATTGCTGTGATTGAACCAGGATTTCTGTCGAAAACGTCCATTCACAGGCAAAGGACCTGATCCTATGAAATTACTGCGTGACTGTGCTAGACCGCATGTCGAGAAATCGGTCAAAGAAACGTTATTGACGCTTGGCTGGGAAGTTTTGGAGTACCCGGAGTATAGTCCCGACATAGCCCTTATAGAATATCATTTGTTCTGATCGATGCAACATGGTTTGTCTGCTATGTAGTTCCGAGCGTGTGACGAAGTGCAAAAATAGGTTGACGACTTCATCGCGTAACACGACGAAGTAATCTTCATGCCTAGAATCGGTGAGCTGCCCGACCGATGTTCGAAGGTGATATATAATGACGGCGAATATTTTGATTCGTAAAGCTATTGTTGCTCTCTCTCAAATTAGATGTTGTGTTCTCTTAGAACGCTATAGAACTTATTTGTACAGCTAATAGTAATGATTACACCTTCCGTCAGAATTTTGACGTTAGGGGATTACACACCAAACCGGGAGGATGAAACAGTCGTTGACACTGCATCCAATAGACGTTCCTTGTTGTTCAACGAAAGTGTGTTTATCTCTAAGTATATACACCAAACCGGGAGGATGAAACAATCGTTGTCACTGCATCCAACAGACGTTCCTTGTTTTCACCGAAAGTGTGTTTATCTCTAAGTACAACCACTCATGCTGTAATGACGATATTTCCACTTACATTCAAGCCCCATGGATATTGTTGATTGCAAATTTGTACCCTGTACCGGATGATCAATTCAGTATAAGGAGACGAGTTTCACATTTTGGCAGAATGTACATGAAAAAACTAACGATACTTACCTTTCTTACTGTATACTTAAAAAACATATACATAATGTATTTTTATTTACTATTCAAAAATTTATCTTGTGACCGTTGGCAACATCCGAGCGTCTCCGACGTTGAATGAACATAATAAGAGTTAATTGAACTTCTGACTGACTCTTTTCAACTGGCACTCAGCCTGATGACGCAATCACTCTGTTGCCTTTATGTTTGTAAAATTCCAAATAAAAATATTTTTTTTTAATTGCAATTCGAACATGGTTTTAAAATTAAGTAATTTCTGCATATAGACTGCATTCCTTTAAATGTCCTTTGGACATGTTATTCTGATAGATGTTGTACTAATCACATTCATTTTTTCATGAAAAAATACATTTTTCTGTACCTATATTTCTTCCTTTTTTGTGATTTTACACTCAGTTTTTATGGAACGACCGTTGTATAATATGAGCACTGCTTTCCATATTTGGATTACATGGTATAAAATTCTAATCAACTGTATTGCGCTTTCAAAGTGCGAAAATTATTTTATAAAGACCAGAAGAAACTATAGAATATTGGCTGACTGTACAGATTTCTAATTTCAGTCTATCAGAAAAAAATTACACTTCCTACTATTTTCACCGGGAATAGGAATATTCCTTGAGGCAATGTAAATACACTGCCGGACAATTGCTAAGGACGGATGACAATAGCAACGATAGCAACCATAAAATGGAAGGCAGGAAAATGTGGAAATTAGCATAAGTGCGGGATACAATAAGACGTGTTGTGCGTATGCAAATTTTGGATTGCCGAACTTGTTCGTGACGTCATAGCGCTGATAAGAGATATAAAGGATTTGACGCGTATTGACCAATGTTGTTCAAACGCAAAGTTGAAAGGGAAACAATCAATTGACGAACTTGCAATTTTCAGTATGTCTTCCCGACATCAACTAGATGATTTTACGCGTGGCCGTATTATTGGCAAGATTGAAGAAGGGCGAAAAATAACAGATGTTGCCAGCGAGTTCGACGTCAGCCACAGTGTTGTTTCAAGACTTTGGAAATCATTTCAAACAAATGGAGAGTGTAGCAAACGTCACGGGGGAGGTCGTGTTTGCAGTACGACACCTGCAGAAGATCGGTACATAGTGCTATCAACAAAAAGACACCGGAGCAGCACAGCTAGTGAGGTAACACATCAGTTTATGGCTGCTACTGGCAAGCGGATCTTCCGAAAAACTGTCGCCAGACATTTGCATGAAGGAGGACTATACGCCCGCCGTCCTGTTGTGTGCGTCCCATTGTCCAGAAGTCACCGTACCGCCATGGTGCCATCAACATCGCAATTGGACTGATAACGACTGGTCTGCTGTCCTCTTCTCAGATGAGAGTAGACACAGTCTATCGTCTGATTGTCGACGACAACTGACCTGGCTTGATAGTGGCACTTCATATTGTCCAGCAAACATACAGGAAAGGGACCGATATCCGACATGTAGTGTCATGGTATGGGCTGGCATCATGATCAATGGCCGTACGTCCGTCTATGTGCTTCCAACTGGGACTATGACTGGCCAACGATACATTAATGATGTTCTGCTACCTGATATTCGCATGTTCCGTGGTGCTGCTGGTGATAGATTCATTTTCATGGACGACAACGCAACATGTCATCGAACAGTCGCTGTCCAGGAGTGTCTTAAGAGCGAGGATATTCAACGCCTCGTGTGGCCAGCACGTTCTTCAGATCTGAATCCCATCAAAAATGTGTGGGATGCTTTGGGGAGGAGTCTTTCTGGTCGCCAATGCCCTTCAATAAACAAGGACACCCCCATCCGTTCACTGATAGAGGAATGGGATAAATTACCCCAACAGCTGCTTGATAATGTTGTGCAAAGCATGACACGACGTGTGTAATCTTGTATCGCCCTCCATGGTGGCCATATCCCGTATTGATATCTAACGCCGGTGGACGGTAATTGCATTTTATTCACGTTTACGTATTCTGCACAAAATGGCCTGTTTTTCCTTTGAACACGTTCCAAACCCTTCTAGATTTCAGAGCACAAGAAATTTTCTTTCTTGAAATGTCCTGGCATTCTGACATTATTTATTTCACTTGGCATCCAACCACACTTACTTTTTATGCGCTATATAGCCGTTTATGATCCGTCCTTAGCAATTGCCCAGCAGTGTATATTCAGTAGAAGACATAATGGCATTATTCAATCGAAATTAGGCTTCGAAATAAAGCGCCAAAATAAAAATAACTATCACTTCTCAAAAAACGAATTGAGTAGTGATTAGTCACCAAAGACATAAGCAATCACATACATGACGGAAACGAAACCTCGTAGATGGGTTTCAGGACATAAGGGAAAGTCAGACATTCATTCTAATTTTCAAATTTGTCCACATTCTCGTCTCTCATTTACGGGTGTTTCCGTCCTGAATATACTTGCTTCTATGTGCTTTGGAGTGTTGTTTCACCATGAAAATGGTGATACTCCTATCCAGTGCGTAATAAAGACTAGAAGTAATTGTGGAATACGGACGGACTTTAAAGAATTATAATTTCTGTAAATGGCTTGAAACATAGGAAAGAGGGATAGATTATCAGGTTTTCCCTATGTAGAAGAATATTTGTTGATGTGTACATTTGGTATTCATTCTTCTTATTTTCCTAGAAATTAATTGTAATGAAGAAAAAAAAATAAGAAAATACAAGACGTTCATTATATGAAACATCGTACACATGGTAAGGTTTATAAAAAACTGTCTACCTCTACTAAATTACTATTTATGTTATGAATGCTATTATTTTACATGATAAATTTTTAATATTCATTACCTAATAAACTATAAGCACTTTGCAAATCTGTTTCTAGTTGTATTTATATTTGTAAGTTTGTAAAGTGTCAGTGACATAAATACAAATCAGAGGCTCCCTATTCTTATATCACTATTAAATATTGTGCCTCATGCAGAATATAATAGCACACGCATGATTCAAGTGTTTTGAAATACACAATGATATTTTATAAGTAAATATTTACAGTATATTCATCTTAAAGCTCTCTAAGTTATAGCTGCTACGGAATCGTAAATAATCTAATATCAGAGAGTAACGAGAATCATTTGTAAAAATAAATCATTCAAATTTAGAGTGATTACATTTCATTTTACTTATCACGAAATGATATTTCTTAGAATATATTCAACCTAAATCCCTCTACGCTATACTGGCTAGGGATTCGTAAATAGACTGAAGATAGAGAGTAAGAAATTTCATTTATTGAGATGAATCATCAAAATGTGGTGTAACTGGATTTCATTTTACATAAGGAGAAGTGATATTCCTCGAAACGTATTGGAATATATGCGAAAGTATGGTACGATATATACAAAACTCGGAAAGAAGCCGCAATATAATTTCATTGATTTTACTAAGTTTTAATAAATAGGAAACTTCCGAACGAAGTTCAAAGTGAAATTAAATATTATTTGCGGCAATCTCAGTGATTTGAAGACAGTGAAGTTTTCATTCTGTTAGATAAAAACCTATAACGGCACTTTGTTCCAACAGGTATCTTACATATTATCTATAATTTTCGCCACGCTGGATGGATTCCATTCTTGTGCAGAAGAAACAGTTTTCTATAGCTAAATTGGTAATAAGATGAATATTTCTGTTTGTTGATGCCGAATCGCACCGAATTACACGTTTCTAAATGATGACGGCACATTAGAGATTAGGTGGTTCAAAAACGATGTAACGATAAATTAAGAAATTCACAAGAAGTGATGTCCCACAAAATTAGACAGTGATATACAATAATTAATAAATGCCTTTAGACAGAATATTATTTAGATTTAAATTCCGTAAATGCTTGCACTGTTTTATATGAATCTTTTAATATAATTCCTAGGCATTGAAAATTTACGAGCTTTGAAATCATCGGTTCTGCCTAATACCTAAAAGAGGTTAGCCTCTTCAGTGTTCAGTAGCAATAGTGACAATTTTGTAGTGTCTAAGGTTCTTAGATATCAGATGTATTGAGCGCATTAGCGATCCACGGTCTCATTTGGCTCATACGTTTAACATCTGTGTGGAGGTGCGGAGCCCAAACCAAACCCGTTGTTCATTCGTAACTCAAGACAAAGAGGAGAAATTAAAATTTATATGAGAAAGCTAATATTTTTATCCATTTAATTTTTTTTTGGTTCTTCACACCAATGGACCCAAAAAATAAAATAGGAAAGAAAAAATAATCTCCACTTTAAATTGAATTCTTAACAAATATAATAAAGTAATGTTTCCCGTTGTCATACAAGTTTGCGAAAAAACACAGTGGGAACTTGAAATTTTTATTAAGACGAATAAGGAATTTATATCAGCAATAAAACTTCCATGATCTTCTCTAATTTGCGCAGTTTTAATAACTAGCGTCAAACCTATTCTGATAGATAGCTCTTGAGTCATACAATTTAAATACACAGCAAAGGCCTGTATTGAATAATGCCTCAAATTCATCTGTTTCTTTCCTCTACCGAAATGTAATGAACTTTCTTTTACACACGGCATTGTTACTTTTTTAATCTCTATTTTACATTTTGACATCCAAATGCAGAGTATTTTTCAAAATTCGAATAGAAATTATGCCTGAAATTACTTAGAAAGTAACTAAGATTCCGGTGATGCGACAATGTGCATTTGCAACCGGAGTGTTGTTATTCCAGGGAAGATTCATGGATGGAATGGCATATGATTTCAGCCTTTTCTGATGACTCCATGGAAGACCCAGTCAGTAGGATTTCAAATGACCTTTAATTTTTTTCAGTAAAATGTTTAAAGAAAATTGTTGCATATTCACATTTATTGCGTCTTTTCGTTTACATTTCACAAACCACGTTTGCTTTTTTCAACATGTGATCTTTTGGGATTGTATGATAAATAATGCTCAGTTTCTAACGTAAATGATTAAGTAAAATCTGTATGTAGTCTTGGAATAATAACACAGGTTTTTCATACAGCAGTATGTACATACCCTATTTATGAAAAACAAAGGATCGAGATTTAAGTCCTAATGTTTAGAGTTGTTTGCCTTATTGTTTGTAAAATACTGTCTCATGATATAAATAATAACAACAACTTTTTAAATAAATGTTGACAAATGTGTAGTTAAGAATATTTACTATGAGTTTATAAAATATTAAACCGTTGTTGGTTTCATTTTTGTGCTCTTAACTGTAGAAATTGCTCTGTGGCCTTCAAAAGCACTTCGTTTTACTTTTAGATTTTTATGAACATTATAAATATTTATTAATTATACAAATTCTTTTAATATTCTACCGTTGCGGCCTAAGCCGAAAACTTGAAAAACGCTTGTTTAAGCGCATGAATATGTAAGTTGAACATTGTTAGGTTAGGCAGATTTACGAACAGAAGTTCACATTACCTCGGAACCCTGCCGCAAAGATGCTTAATCATTAAAATAAAACCTATTTCAAATATTTCCTGAGACATGAAACAAAGCATTTCGTATTTTATCTGTGAGTGTATCAGAAACGTGAAAGGTATAAAAAACCGACGCATGCAACTCATCGATATCTTCATACTAACTAATGTTGCTTTGGAGGCATATTATTTGTTCCCCTTTTATAATAATGTTTAGTCGTAATAAAATATATATTATTCCCGGCACCAGAAAGATAAAATAATTGCTCTGTTCAAGTTCTGTTGAGAATCGCATTGGTGACGTTAAAGACATTGATACTTCGAATTTTCCCATTTCTTCATGCAAATTGTCACAACAGAAAGATCCTGCATCTCCTTTCTTGGTATACGCTGAAATTGTGGAAGGTATTATATATTTGCGATGAACATAGCAAAGCTGATTATAGGGCAATAAGTAAAACATATAACGACTGTTGTAAGTGCAGGCGAATTCGTTTACTACTACCGCATTTATAGCAAAAAAGAGCAGGCACTACTCGTATTTACACTGCAACAGAAGCAACAGATTCGGGTATTTCGAAAATGAAACCGGAGGGATACCATCATGTTACAGCACCAGTTGAATTATCAGTATATTAGAGTAAATGAAACATATCATTGATACACACATACGAAAAAATAGCAGTACGCAAATAGGAGACGTTGTCGTGATCCTGGAAAAATCCTTCGTGAATGGAAGTGTGCTCTCGCTATTAGATTGTGCAAAATGAAAGCAATATTACTTCATATAAAATAATATCTTAGTAGTGTAAAATAAGTAGATCAAAATGAAAGTGTTGTTTTCCAGGAAGAAAGAAATTCGCGCAAAGTTTCGTAATTTCCATCGTCTAAAGGCATCTGTTTTTGTTGACGACGGAGTTACCTGTTGAGCGTGACATAAGATCTGACGACTGGAAGAATACAATCTAAATATTGATTAGAAAAATTATTAATAATATTAAGATAATATCATTCAAAGATCTTACAAACATTATCTGACATTTTTTACATTAAAAAGTACAAGAACGTGTCTAAATTCCAAATTGCTTAATGAAAAACAATTTAAAAAAGGGTCACTACTTTAGACAAAAAGGGTTGCAGCCGAAGATGATCATCCATTTTCTCTACCAATTTAGCATGTTTTCCTCTTTGACTAACTTATAAATTGTGTGTTTATTTGATCAGATTTTTTGTTTCACTGTCATTCCAATATGACATGATACCAAAATTTTATCAACATTGAAACACTGTCTATGTTTTTGTCATGGGATGGTGTTTCTTTTTCGGGGAAATTAATCTTGACTCTACCTTACCCAACCTGGACCTTTTTCGATTTTGGTGTTGTATTCTACTTGCAAGTTCCCGAACTTCTGTGCCTCACTAATATCTGGGATTTGAAGCAAATTGGTTCAATTGTGTAAGAGTTTGAGTGTACAAATTATTTTTGTAGATTTAATGATTCTTGCGGCCATTATAGCTTTATTGAATACTATTGAAAGTTTGTTATGCGTACTGTTAGTCAATTTCTGTTCTCCCTTTCTCAGCAGAGGGAAGAGGATGCGGTTTTCTCAGATCACTTTATTTCTTGCTATTTTAATGAATTCGAGCAAGCTTTATGAACAAAGACAGCACTGTAATGTAAAAAAATGGTACACCACTATGAAGTGTTGTACCCTAGTTTGTTAAACACTGTCCATTTCTCAAATGATTTACACACTTAGCTTCCGCATTTTTTTTATTCATATGAATGTTTTCGAAAATACGGAAGGTATTGATGTCTTCAGTTCCAATCGATTCTATTGGAGCAATTTTCTTGCTTTCTCGTATCGATATTTTTATTCGTCATGTTTCTTTAAATTGAATTTACTTCTTCCATCTGTGCATTACGGAGTGACTGTTCCTTTTTTCTGTTAAGCTGCATTTTAGGGCAATTCCTTTAAGTTTTAGTGTAGATAAGTCACTGTAGCTGATTGTGTGTGCGTGCGTGAAATTCGTTACATACTTAGTATTTTCTTTCCTCGTTTAACACTGAAATGTAGGAAAGGAAACAGCGAATTGAAAATATTTAATGACACCGTGATGAATGTATAAAACCTCAATTCGATATGGGCAGGACGTATCAACACTGCAAAATTTATCAACCCTGGGGAATCCTTATACTAGACTGGACGAAGACTAGAACAAAGCTACTTTCGAGGTGGATGGATGAAATATAAAAGCAGACAAGGGTGATCTGCTGATATGAAGCTGAGATTGTTTCTAAAGCTGTAATAATTTGAAAGTACATGGGCTGAAAAGTCTGAGATAATTAAACTGTGTTTCTGTCATAAAGGAAAATGTCTCTATCTTAGGTTTACACCTGGAGCCTACACAACGCAGGCTGAATAATTTATCGCTATCTTAACTTTAAATCCCATGAGATATCCATAAAATTGAATTTTGATTACCTAACTTTTACACACGCATCACCACTAATGGCTTGCCTTGAACTTTATGTGTAGGTATGCAAAAATTTAAAACATAAATACAAAAAAAAAAACATTGATAACGGATTTTAATCCTGCAACTTTTCTTATTTTTTTCTTACATTGGCTTCGACATCAAAATCTTCAATACAGCTCTTTTAGTTACTTTAAAATTTTTCTTGGGTAATACATCTGGCCTTCTGCGCATATTGCTTCAACAGGTTTTTACTAGCATGGTTTAGTGACAAAAGGTACGTGTTTCCTCAAATATTTATCGAAACCAAGTTCGTGTGAAACTTGAACAATTTGTAGATTGTTTAATACTTCTACAGGGGAAATAGCAAAACACTTTTCAACCTGATGAAATCCTAAAGGGTGGAATGTTCCTTTGAGGGAATTCAGGCTCTCTTCGGGAAAATCGGTGCATTTTGTGTCACATTTTTTGAGCCCATAAGCTTTCCATATGGGATAGTCATGTGGGATGATTATGATTTGAAAACTACCAGGCAAAACACTTTACATCTTGGGTGTCTATCCTTCTGAGAAAGTCATCTGTTTGATGTGGGAAATCTTGGAATTTTTAATTTTTGTTTTATGTCAATACATTGGTATCACTACTATGTTTTTACTGTTTTAAATATACGATTTGATAATTTTTGAGTTTTACATTTTTTCTTTTGAAAAGGGCAAACAATTTCTGTCAGTTTCATTACAAAATAATAAACACGGCCACCAAAACAGCGTTGGAGATTTGAACAAACGCAACACTACAAATCTTGTCTGTTTGGTAAATAAAAGGGTCGAAAAGTATGCAACGTTCGCACGTTTAACCTGCATTCTTAATGTTGTTGCTAAGAGATTGATGTTTGAGGTTTCAACAAACGCAACACTACACATCTTGTCTGTTTGGTAAATAAAAGGGTTGCAAAGTATGAAACGTTTGCATGTTTAACCTGCATTCTTAATGATGTTTTAAGAGATTGATGTTTCAGGTTAGTCTTTCTTGTTTACGCATTCGGATTTTTCTGTAAAACTTAGCAATCGACAGAGAATAATTTGGCATCATCCGTTTCTTTATTCTACATTTGAAGTTTGCTTAAATCGTGCTGAAGCATTTTAGTGCTTCCGAAATGCAAGAAATATTCTAATATGTCACTGTACAGTTTTTCAGCTGAATAAGAGAGGATTCCGTCAAATTACGCACTAGATAGCAGATACTCACAGACAAAGAAAACAAGATTTACGTTTCAAGATGGAACCACATGGCATAATTAATATAGACCTAAATCAAGTGGATATTTCAATGTAACATAACCACAGAAATTTGAAAATTTCATCGTTCACGAACGGGAATCGATCCTACATCTCTCGATTTGCTCTCGAATATGTTAACCATTACACTACTTAGGACAATTAAATTCAAACAACTGAGGTATTTAATATGAAACATCAGACTTTGATGCGGGTTCGATTCCCGTTCCAGGACGGCAAATTTTTCAAATTTCTGGGGTTATATTAAATGGAAATAACAGCTGGATTTATGTCTATATTAGATTTACATTTTTTTAATGCAACTCTCTGTTTTGCATTTCGAAAAGCAGATAACGAATGCTTCAACCCGAATCGGAATGAATAGTTGGGTTTTCTGATTTCTTGGCTGAACCGGCACTCAATGCAAAAGAAATTTAGCATATACTGGATTTTCGTCGTTGCCGTTCTTACTTCCCTGGCAGGAATAGGCTTACCCCAACGGCACAACCTCACTTGAGTATGGGCATACCAATTTAGATTCGCATTCTCTCTTTCAGTTCTGGCTAAAACGCACACATTTATGTGAAGTTGGTTTTAAATAAAACCTGGTGCTTAATCAAAATTGTCATATACAATACTGCATCACAAAGGTTTTCTGTGTAAACATTTTTTTGACAGAGAATAAATATTTGGAAGTGATTAGAGCACGCAATACATGCGTTGAATTCAACGACTGTACGCCATCAATCAACTCACCTTGTTTGGCACAGTCTATACAGAAGAGCCAATTACAATTCAGATAACATAGAGTTACTTTTTGTCTGGTAAAATCACCTAAAAATGTTATTTCCACTATCATCATCATCATCATTGTCAACCATTATCAATCCACTGCTGGACGAAGGTCTCCCCAAGTTTCCTCCACAACGGTCTGTCTTGTGCCAGTCTCCTCCATGTCACCCCTGCATACTTTCGAATTTCATCCACCCATCTCCCATGTGGTCTTCTTCTGGGTCTTTCCCTGTCCCTTGGAATCCAATCTAAAATTTCGGCTGTCCATCGATGATCTGTCCTTCTGGCAGTATGTCCAGCCCATTGCCATTTCAGGGATTTAACTCTGATCATGATGTCTTCCACTCTTGTCATTTTTCGGATCCACGAGTTCCTCTTCTTATCTCTCCTGGTTACACCAAGCATGCACCTCTCCATGCTTTTTGAGTTGTCTGCAGCCTTTGTATGTCTCTTTTAGTTAAGGTCCACGTCTCTGCACCATACGTAAGCACTGGAAGGATGCATTGATCAAACACTTTTCTTTTAAGACATAATGGCATATTGCTCTTGAAAATTATGCTGTTTCTTCCAAAAGCTCTCCAGGCAAGTTTTGTACGCCGATTAATTTCTTCATCAATGTGACCCTCACTTGATATCTGCTGTCCAAGATAAACGTACGTGTCTGTTATCTCCAGCTTTTCTCCATCAATCGATAAATCTTCATTTCTTGTAAAAGCATTGAACATCACTTTTGTCTTCCGAAAGTTCATTTTTAATCCCACTTCTTTACTCTTGTCAGCAAGTTCCTGGATCATACTCTGCAGCTCTGATGGGCTAGTTGCAAAAATGACTACGTCATCAGCAAAACGAAGGTGGGTTAGATAATCTCCATTAATCTTTATCCCCTTGTTTTCCCAGCTCAGTGACTGAAAAACACCCTCCAATGTGGCATTAAAGAGCTTCGGAGATATGGTGTCACCTTGTCTCACTCCCTTTCCAATTTTTATGTGTGTTGTATTTTCAAACAGCCGAATCTTTGCACTTGCATTTTCATAGATGTTATTAATAATATTAATGTATGCATCTTCAATACCGCAGGTTTTCAGAGCCATTGAAACTGCTGATGGTTTCACCGAATCAAAGGCTTTTTCATAATCGATAAAAGCCATGCACAATGGAAGTTCATATTCCCTCGCTCTTTCAATTAGTTCTCTCAGCACGTGGATATGATCTATTGTGCTGTAGCCACTCCTGAATCCAGCTTGTTCTCTCGGTTGAGCCATGTCCAGTGTTACCTTCAAGCGGTGTGAGAGAACTTTAGTGAAGATTTTATAAACTACTGATAGGAGGCTGATAGGTCTGTAGTTTCCGAGATCCTCAATGTCACCTTTCTTATGTAGCAGGATCTTTGTAGCGGTGTTCCAATCCTCAGGAATCTTTCCTTCATTAAGGCATCGAGTGAAAATTTGGGCGAGTACTGTTTCGATTTCTCCACTTGCTTCTTGTATGATGTCTACAGTAATTCCATCTTCTCCTGGAGCTTTTCCCCGCTTCATGTTCTTGATTGCATGTGCAACTTCTGCTGGAAGGACTGGAGGAACTCTGGTACTGGTATCTTTCATGATGTCTGGAGTGCATGTATCATCCCTTTCATATAATTTGGAGTAGAAATCTTTCACTCTTGTCAAAATTTCGCCTCTATTTCTTGTTACAGAACCATCTTCTTTTCTCAGTGCCATAATCTGTTTTCTTCCCTTACTGAGATGTCCCTTTGCTATCTTTAGGCTTTGGTTGTTTTCAATTGCTTTCCTCACTAGTTCACAGTTGAATTTTCTTACGTCTTCAGTGATACTTTTTCGTACTGTCTTGCATAGCTCTATATATTCCACTTTGGAAGTCGCATCTTCTTTAGTTGTCCTCATCTCTCTTCTTTTTCGCATCAACATTTTCGTTTTTCCTGATATTTTATTTTCATGCAACTTGTTCTTAGACCCAGCTAATTTTGTTGCTGTTTCCATAAGAGCTTTGGTTACTTTTCTGTTAACTTCAGAGATGTCCACTTCTTCCGATGTTAGGCCTTCTAAAGCAGAGAACCTGTTCTTCAGTTCCAACTTGAAGGTATTATGGTGTTTTTTAAGGTTGGTTATGTCAATAGATTTTGTTTGTCTTATGAGCTTGTCACGTTCAAGTTTAGTGTTGAGGTGCATCTTACATCTCACCAATCTATGGTCACTACCTGTGTTGAACTTGTTTAGCACACTGCAGTCTTCTATGACGAATTTTTTGTTACACATAATAAAATCAATTTCATTTGTCGTCCCATTTGGATGTCTCCATGTCCATTTCCTGTGTGGCTTTTTCTTGAAGAAGGAGTTCAAGATGAAAAACCCTTCTGCCTCTGCAAACTCAACGAGAGTATTTCCAAGCTGGTTTCTGTTGCCGTGACCGAATTTACCTACTGAAGTTTCATTCTGTTGCCGTTGCCCTATTTTTGCATTGAAATCTCCCATAATTATTTTCAAGTGCTGCTTACCTTTATTATTTAGATGACAAATTTCCTCATAAAATTCTTCAATTTCTTCTTCAGGATGACTTGTGGTGGGTGCATAAGTTTGAATAATCTGAGCCTGGTATCTTTTTGAGAGTTGGATAACGAGTCGTGCAGCTCTGTCAGAGGAACTTTCAACTTCTACAACTTTATCCTTCAGTTTCTTGTTTATTATAAATCCAACACCACTAGTTCTGCCAGTATCTGTCCCACGATAGTAGAAGAGATGTCCACTTTTCAGTTCGATGAGATCTTCTCCTTTTCTCCTTACCTCACTTAGCCCCACGATGTCCCACTTGATCCTTTGTAGTTCCTCTTCCAATTCAAGAAGCCTTGAATCAGAAGATAGGGAGCGTCCATTGTACGTTGCCAAGGTCAGCATCAGTAGGCAGCCTAGTCCGGTCCTCCGGGGATTCTTAGCACCCTCTGCCTTCATGTCGCACTGGCCGCTGCCTTGGCCAGGTACATTCCAGCTGCCGGAGACTGAGGGCCAAGATTTAAGTTGTGGAGTCATTTTGGAGGGTTTGGCCATAACTCACCACCCTGGCCAAGCGGGTTGGTGAGTGTGGGATAGAATTTCCTCTAATCCCGATGGTATAGTTATACCGCTATTGGCGGTCGTCAGAGCCCCTTTAGTAGGAACAGGATGCACCACGAGAAGGCGGGGTTGACATTTGTCAAGGAGAGGCTGTGATGTTACGCATCACCTGACCTTACATCCCATTTCCACTATAGATTTTGCTATTTCAAGCGATACCAAGACTTTCCTAATATTTGTTAAACAAAGTAAATTGATATTAATTAAATCTTTTATATAACTTTTATCTCCAATAAAATACTGTATTATACTGCCTTAAAATTATATATGTAATATAACGTATCAGACCATCTTTTTTGTGTAGTGCATTTGGTAACAGACGTCACAGTCATGGCATATACAGTTGTAAATTTTATACTTGTATGTGCCATGGCTATGACGTATATACGTGACTCTGTAAACGTCATCAACACGGCTCATTATTGAAATGGCACGTGCTACAGGTCTCTGAAACATTCAGGTCTCTGCACGGTTGTTACAGGTCTCTGCACGGTTGTAGAATGCCATCATAGCAGGAAATCAGTTCGGAAGATTTGTGGTTTCGTGCAGTTGTCCTGTTGAATGCGGTGCAGTTGTCCCGTTGAATCACTTGATGGATTGCGATAACTGTAAAGCGTAAATACCTCGAAGAAGCAACAGCGAAAAGGCAATCTGTATGCAACGTAAAATGGCAGTCACAATCCATCAAGTGATGATGTCGGTGCTGCGACAATATCCGTTATCCTCGTTTGCAACATTCATTACCGATGTCTAAAATGTCACTGGAAGCAACATTCTGAACTCCTTAAAAGCCCTAAGTAGCTCACCATAGTTCTGATTCTAATAGCCACTTATGAAAATATTTGCCTTCATCGGATGCCATTAATTTCCTATAAAACGTCTGATTTATACTTGTAGTTTTCATAATTACAATTATGATATTTTTTGCTGGGATGCGATAGAATGTATATCTTTTTGGACTCGTATTTCTCCTTTTCTAAGTAGAAATATCTGCATTTTATCATGCTACTACCTTTGATAAAAAATTATAAAAATTTTGCCGTCTTTAAATATAATCCCTTTTTATCATAGATATGCGTCGTTCAGTTGAACCTTTTTTCGTTGTTGTTATGTGCACTTTTAAGATGGGCATTTGAAGAATTCCTTTCCATCACAAAACTTTTGCCATAAATCCTATATGAATATTTTCAAATCTTTGTTGGTGGGATAAACATCACTGTGAAGAATATTGCACACTATTCCATGCACAAGCACCTGATTGGAAAATTGTTTCAGGTACAAGTTATTTATCCTCGTATTCCCGTCCAAATCTTTTCGTGTATTATTCAATTTTATGTAAGACATTTGTTTCAGCCGATGTTTCTATACATAAAGCCAACAATCAGATCAGAATGTTTCTTATCAACTATACAGACATTTATGTCCCTGTTGAATGGACACTCAGGAAAAATTATCTTCTAAAATGTTATGAAGAAATATTAGGAAGTATTTGATCCACATGTGAAATGAAAATCAGGCTGAGTATTGATGACTCTACAGATAATAAGATAAAACGATGAAATTAATTAGATAAGTATTGATGAAACTAATTAAATGAGTATTAATGAAATTAATTAGATGAGTATTGATGAAACTAGCAGAAAATTAGGAAATGTTATAGTCGATGTGTTGAAAAATGACAAAACATCTTCAAGCTTTTTCTTCGTTATGATGGAAAAAATACTGCTGCATGCAAATCATATCGCATTTGTTAACTTATATAGTGAATCTATGCACTTGTGGCTGAATGATATCAAGTAAAACAATGCGATATACTTCCTCTCGAAAGCAGCGGCGTACATGGAGTAAGCCGCACATTATATTTCTGTGAGCTTTCCAAAAATAATACATATAACATGTGTCGTCCATGCTTTGCACATGTGTGAAAATTTTCAAATTCTAGACAAGCCGATGTCGATAAGAACAGAAGTGTTTGTTAAATCATCAACTAGGATCGACTTTTTAAAGAAGAATCCTGATCTCCCACTTCCACCTTCAAGCATAGTCTCCGCTGGGATACCTGGTTCAAAGCCGTGGTATACTATACAGAGTATTTAGATCTGTTTCCTGTCAAATGGACGAAGAGCGATGCTTCTTCAGTTGAGACTGTTCAGCATTTAATGAATAATACTAACCTAACCCTCCGATCGTTTCATAAAATCTGATTCATACACACACAACCAATTTGAAAACGCCACTGAGGTCCATGAAAGTGATGTCAAAAACGGGTGGCATTTTTCTAGCGAAAGCGACTGATTCCGTTACTGCGGAAAGAGGTCTTTCACTGTGAAACTATCACCTGTTTGTACGGTCGGCTTCACTGCTCGACTCTGAATTGGTGATTTGCTAACTTGCTTGAAGCCAAAAGATAGAACTCGACAACGAGCATGCTCAATTGCTTAAGCCTGCTCCACAACCCCCACAGTGATCATTTGGTAACAATCTGTATATTGTGATCAGAACTTGTTGTCATAAAAAAGATTTTAAAAGTTTCCAACAGTTAATATCAGTAACATATTAAAATTCAAAATTAAAACATCCAACACATTTTTGAAATAGTGTATGTTGAATATATTATTATAATATAAATAGCTCTAAAACATGTAACATAAGTTAAAATCTCATACTAATTATTTAGAACAAACAGTTTTTAAATCTAACGAGATTAAGAAACGAAACAGTTATTAAGAAAAATGTAAAGGAATATAATAATATTTACGAGAGCCTTATTGGCATTGGGTGTTGGCTACTAATCAGTCGTACGAAATGGGTTCGGGTTTATTCAATCCCGGCGAAGCATATATGATGTATGATGAGCTTGCACTACCACAGTGGTCCATCCCTGAAACTAGCAGACCAAAATTTATGACAGGTGACTGAATTGCACATTGTGGTCTTTAAACCCTGCATACAAAACGAAAAAGTAACTTTTTTTTGGCCAGTAATATATTCAAATTTACTCACAAGCATGACAACACAGTAAAACAAACAGTTTCAAACTTATTCACAAGTTTACTACTGGATAACAGTCCATAATACCAGATAATTACTTCTTTTTATTTTTTATTTTGAAAAAAAAGATATTGTATTAAATTAACTGGGATTTTTTTGGGGGGTTCAGAATGCTCTCAGGTTTCCAAGAATTGACGCCTATGTACCTAATCACATATATTTCTTCAAGAGAAACACGTCCGAGAAAAATTTCACCTTTCGTTCAATACAATGTTCAGTATATTAAAAATAAACGTATTGTAAACTATACATACCAAGGAAGAAGTTCCCAGCTCAAGTCATGCTCTTAAAATCCTACTTTCCGAAATAGGGGGAACATTTAAGAAAGTAATTACGATAGAAATGTTTTAGCATTTTCTGTCCATCATTCTGAAATATCTTTAAGACATAATATAATTAAAATTATTAATCTACTGTCAAATATTCGTAATTATCTTTGTTATCTGTTAATTGAGGGAACACAAACACTATACCAAAAATAGCGCAACGCAACTAAAGATATATAAACAAGTTCAACACAGGCAGTGACCATAGATTGGTGAGATGTAAGATGGACCTCAGCACTAAACTCGAACGTAGAAAGCTCATAAGACAAACAAAATGTATTGACATAACCAACCTTAAAAAACACCATAATACCTACAAATTGGAACTGAAGAACAGATTCTCTGCTTTAGAAGGCCTAACATCGGAAGAAGTGGATATTTCTGAAGTTAACAGAAAAGTAACCAAAGCTCTTATGGAAACAGCCACAAAATTAGCTAGGTCTAAGAACAAATTGCATGTGAACAAATTATCAGGAAAAACCAAAATGTTGATGCAAAAAGAAGAGTGATGAGGACAACTAAAGAAGATGTGACTTCCAAAGTGGAATATATAGAGCTATGCAAGACAGTACGAAAAAGTATCACTGAAGACGTAAGGAAATTCAACTGTGAACTAGTAAGGAAAGCAATTAGAAAACAACCAAAACCTAAAGATAGCAAAGGGACATCTCAGTAAGGGGAAAAAACAGCTTATGGCACTGAGAAAAGAAGATGGTTCTGTAACAAGAAATAGAGGCGAAATTTGGAAAGAGTGAAAGATTTCTACTCCAAATTATATGAAAGGGATGATACATGTACTCCAGACATCATGAAAGGTACCAGTACCAGAGTTCTTCCAGTCCTTCCAGTAGAAGTTGCACATGCAATCAAGAACATGAAGCGGGGAAAAGCTCCAGGAGAAGATGGAATTACTGTAGACATCATACAAGAAGCAAGTGGAGAAATCGAAACAGTACTCGCCCAAATTTTCACTCGATGCCTTAAGGAAGGGAAAATTCCTGAGGATTGGAACAACGCTACGATGATCTTGCTACATAAAAAAGGTGACATTGAGGATCTCAGGAACTACAGACCTATCAGCCTCCTATCAGTGGTTTATAAAATATTCACTAAAGTTCTTTCACACCGCTTGAAGGTGACACTGGACATGGCTCAACTGAGAGAACAAACTGGATTCAGGAGTGGCTACAGCACAATAGATCATATCCACGTACTGAGAGAACTAATTGAAAGAGCGAGGGAATATGAGCTTCCATTGTGCATGGCTTTTATCGATTATGAAAAAGACTTTGATTCGGTGAAGCCATCAGCAGTTGCAATGGCTCGGAAATCCTGCGGTATTGAAGATGCATACCTTAATAATATTAATAACATCTATGAAAATGCAAGTGCAAAAGATTCGGCTGTTTAAAAATACAACATACAAAAAAATTGGAAAAGGAGTGAGACAAGGTGACACCATATCTCCGAAGCTCTTTAATGCCACATTGGAAAATGCCTTTCAATCACTGAACTGGGAAAACAAAGGGATAAAGATTAATGGAGATTATCTAACCCACCTTCGTTTTGCTGATGACGTAGTCATTTTTGCAACTACCCCATCAGAGCTACAGAGTATGATCCATTAACTTGCTGACAAGAGTAAAGAAATGGGACTAAAAATGAACTTTCAGAAGACAAAAGTGATGTACAATGCTTTTACAAGAAATGAAAATTTATCGATTGATGGAGAAAAGCTGGAGATAACAGACACGTACGTTTATCTTGGACAGCAGATATCAAGTGAGGGTCACATTGGTGAAGAAATTAATCCGTGTACAAAACTTGCCTGGAGAGCGTTTGGAAGAAACAGCATAATTTTCAAGAGCAATGTGCCATTATGTCTTAAAAGAAAAGTGTTTGATCAATGCATCCTTCCAGTGCTTACGTATGGTGCAAAGACAAAGGATGCAGACAACTTAAAGTAGCACGGAGAGGTGCATGCTTGGTGTAACCAGGAGAGATAAGAAGAGGAACACGTGGATCCGAAAAATGACAAGAGTGGAAGCCATCATGATCAGAGTTAAATCCCTGAAATGGTAATGGGCTGGACATACTGCCATGAAGAACAGACCATCGATGGACAGCCGAAATTTCAGATTGGATTCCAAGGGACAAGAAAAGACCCAGAAGAAGACCACATGGGAGATGGGTGGATGAAATTCGAAAGTATTGCGGAGTGACATGGAGGAGACTGGCACAAGACAGACCGTTGTGGAGGAAACCTGGGGAGACTTTCGTCCAGCAGTGAATTGATAATGGTTGACAATGATGATGATGATGATGATATATATATATAGAAAAAAAAGTTTGAATGTGTAGGTAACTCCACCTCTTGAAGCTGTTACTCATGTGCAGAAATGTTATTTTTCCCAGGGAAAATTGAATGGTGCCTTTTCTATGGAAAGGCAATGCTGAGATATATCTGAACGCAAAAGGTGTGTACTACAACCGACACGTTTGCAATAGTGATTTCCATTTGAAAGAACGAAAATCAAGGCACGGGGAGTCAAACGTTTCAGCACAAAATAAGGATAACAGATTACGGTGTATCCTACCCTAAAAAATTGCTGCACCTGCGTTAAAAAAAAACACTGAGCACGTTCGAGCCGTTCATCTTCACGTTAATAATGAACACATTCCACGCTTGTAAACCGTTTTAGGAAGTAGTCAGAGAAGTCACGCCTAGTGCGGTCAAACCACTTTCGGAGCAGTAGCGGGAGATCGAGTCACACGCGTTCAAGCCGTTTTAGACAAGTCTGAACTTAAAGCAGTCCAGCTGGTTCAAACTGCTCAGAGTATTAAGGTTCCGCTATTAGCTTATTTTCTGCGTTTGATTTACGTTAGACCAAAGCACCGGTAATTTCGGTGATTCGTTGAAAGTGGAGCTAAATTCAGCCCAAAACTGATCCTAATATACAGCACAGTGAGCCCTAAGGCTGGGGCCGCACGAACGCTAATTATTGCCAGATTTCTTCAGTAAATGGAGATGTTACGAAAGTCGCAAATAAAAGGCTAGATGGTAGCTGTTAATTGTTGCTCTCATCACAAGTGTTGCCCGGCCAAATGAGCAGTATGGGCATCAGTTAGGTTGCGTATTTGAGTTTGTAGCGTGATGAAACATGAATCTCCCGCATAGTAAATATATAAAAAAGCTTTCGGATCGAACAAAATATAAAAAAAAAGCTTTCGGATTGAATTATTGTATGTTCACAATCAATATCGTCTATCGTCTATCGTGATTAATTAAATACAAAATATAATAGAAACAAACCATACCATACACTCTCTTGAAATGTCGCTCTGTGTGGCCAGCGTTCCGGCTACAAATGAAATGCGTAAAATGGATCGGAACGTAATCTCCTGCGACATGACTTTGATGCCGCATTCCTCACCACCTGATTTGTGAGATTTACTGCTGCATTTAGCCACTACTGCTGCAGGCCTTTCAGTGCATTTCTTCCGCTACAAAAGTAGCAAAAAATCTGGCAGTAATTATCGCTCGTGTAGCTCTAGCCTAATAGCTAAATTGGTCACAACTGACAGGTAGCGAAATTTTTAGAGCATTGAACATAACTTTTTACATGTTACGCTACTCAAAGGAAAACCACCTGAAATAAATCAAATAAAGGATATAAATATGCATCTCAGACTGTCCTTTAGGTTTTTTGTGATATAACTGATTTTATTTCAGCAACAAATTATAAACTCATGCCATGCATTGATTATGATACGCTTTAAAACATACCAGGAATCATTACTCACGTTATCAAGTTATGAAGATAATGGCTGTGAAATAAATCTCGCTCCTGTACCCTGACCTTTCATCCCATTTCGATGGTATTAAAAAGAATTGGTTCAGTATACCTCCGAAACAACATACTGAATTTTTGTCGCAATAGAAGAATTTTTAGTCCTTAGGATAATGGCTGTAGAAAAAATTTCGCTCCTGTGCCCTGACCTTTGACCTACGCTCGATGACATTCAACAGAACCGTTTCAGTATACCTCCGGATCAACATGATAAAGTTTTGTCGCAATCGATGCAATTTTACGTAAGTTGCAACGCATAACGTCGATGAAATAAATCCCTCTCCTTTGTCTTTAACTTTGATTCCATTTCACCCATTTTTATTAGGGTTCGTCCCCAGGATGTCCCCTACTACATACAAAGATTTTATTGAAATCGAGCCATTTTCGCGCTAGTTACCGTGCAGACAGACGAACTAACGGCCAAAGCTGGAGCATATGCGCTTCTTCATCCTACAGTTGGAAAGCGTAAGAAAGCCAGCAGTATCTACAATGTGTAGAGGTCAAAACATGAAGTTGAAGCCCAAGTATATGAAATATAAGAGATCAATATCATATAATAATTACAGGAAATAATAAATTTCTAAAAATTTTGACGCTAGAGAAACCAAACGGAAGAAGTGACATTATATTCTTTTAGATGTACCAATTTTTGGGGGAAACGTGTGTGATTCATGAGTAGCTGAAGGAATAAAATATTGTGTTTCCATTGCGAAGATTGTATGTTTTTCCAGCAGTAAATAATTTGGAAAACAAATTATATATACTGGAATATTCATTTAAAAGTATCTACATCTGGTACAGGTAAAAAAATCCTTAACAGGTTCATTTTGTATTGCAAACGGCCGGATTTCCAAGATAGATTGCCAGCACAGTCATACACATGAACTGTTATACGGCTCCCGCAGTTTCCTCCACAACGGCCTCTCTTGTGCCAGTCTCCTCAATGTCACTCCCGCATACTTTCGAACTTCATTCACCCATCTGCCATGTATTCTTCTTCTAGGTCTTTTCCTGTCGCTCGGAATCCAATCTAAAATTTCAACTGTTCATCCGTGGTTTGTCCTTTTGGCAGTATGTGCAGGCCATTGCCATTTCAAGGATTTAACTCTGATCATGATGTCTTCCACTCTTGCCATTTTTAGGAACCATGGGTTCCTCTTCTTATCTCTCCTGGTTACACCAAGCATGCACCTCTGCATGCTGCTTTGGTTGTCTGCAGCATTTGTATGTCTCTTTTAGTTAAGGTCCATGTTCCTTCACCATACGTAAGTACTGGAAAGATGCATTGATCAAACACTTTTCTTTTTAGACTTAATGGCATATTGCTCTTGATAATTATGCTGTTTCTTCCAAAAGCTCTATAGGCAAGTTTTGTACGCTGATTAATTTCTTCATGAATGTGACCCTCACTTGATATCTGCTGTCCAAGATAAACTTACGTGTCTGTTATCTCCAGCTTTTCTCCATCAATCGATAAATCTTCATTTCTTGTAAAAGTATTGAACATCACTTTTGTCTTCTGAAAGTTCCTTTTAAATCTAACTTCTTTACTCTTGTCAGCAAGTTCTTGGAACATACTCTGATTGGGTAGTTGCAAAAATGACTACGTCATCTGCAAAACGAAGGTGGATTAGATAATCTCCATTAATCTTTATCCCTTCGTTTTCCCAGTTCAGTAATTGAAAGATATTTTACAATGTGGCATTAAAGAGCTTCGGAGATATGGTGTCACCTTGTCTCACTCTATTTCCAATTTTTATGTGTGTTGTATTTTCAAACAGCCGAATCTTAACACTTGCATTTTCAGAGATGTTATTAAAAATATTAATGTATGCATCTTCAATACCGCAGAATTTCCGAGCCATTGTAACTGCTGATGGTTTCACCGAATCAAAGGCTTTTTCATAATCGATAAAAGCCATGCACAATGGAAGTTCATATTCCCTCGCTCTTTCAATTAGTTCTCTCAGTACGTGGATATGTTCTATTGTGCTGCAGCCACTCCTGAATCCAGCTTGTTCCCTCGGTTGAGCCATGTCCTGTGTTACCTTGAAGCAGTGTAATCGAACTTTAGTGAAGATTTTATAAACCACTGATAGGGGGCTGATAGGTCTGTAGTTCCAGAGATCCTCAAAGTCACGTTTTTGTGTAGCAGAATCATTGTAGCGTTGTTACAATTCGCAGGAATCTTCTCTTCGTTAAGGCATCGAGTAAAAATTTGGTCGAGTACTGTTCCGATTTCTCCACTTGCTTCTTGTATGATGTCTATAGTAATTCCATCTTCTCCTGGAGCTTTTGCCCGCTTCATGTTCTTGATTGCATGTGCAACTTCTGGTGGAAGGACTGATTGAACTCTGGTATTGGTATCATTCATGATGTCTGGAGTACATGTATCATCCCTTTTATATAATTTGGAGTAGAAATATTTCACTATTGTCAAAACTTCGCCTCTATTGTTACAGAACAATCTTCTTTTTTTCAGTGCGATCATCTGTTTTCTTCCCTTACTAAGTTGTCCCTTTGCTATCTTTAGGCTTTGGTTGTTTCCAATTGCTCTCCTCACTAGTTCTGAGTTCAATTTTCTTACATCTTCAGTGATAATGTTTCGTACTGTTTTGCATAGCTCTATATATTCCACTTTGGAAGTCACATTTTCTTTAGTTGTCCTCATCTCTCTTCTTTTTTGCATCAATCTTTTGGTTTTTCCTGATAATTTGTTCACATGCAACTTCTTCTTAGACTCAGCTAATTCTGTTTTTTTTTATAAGAGTTTTGGTTACTTTTCCGTTAACTTCAGAAATGTCCACTTCTTCCGATGTTAGGCCTTCTAAAGCAGGGAATCTGTTCTTGAGCTCCAACTTAAAGGTATTATGGTGTTTTTATGGTTGGTTATGTCAATACATTTTGTTTGTCTTATGAGCTTGCTACGTTCGAGTTTAGTGTTGAGCTGCATCTGATATCTCAACAATCTATGGTCACTACCTGTGTTGAACTTATTTAGCACACTGTAGTCATCTATGACAATTTTTGTTACACATAATAAAATCAGTTTAACTTGTCGTCCCATTTGGATGTCACCATGTCCATTTCCTGTGTGGCTTTTTCTTGAAAAAGGAGTTCAAGATAAAAAACCCTTCTGCCTCTGCAAACTCAACGAGAGTATTTCCACGCTGGTTTCTGTTGCCGTAACCGAATTTACCATTTACCTACTGAAGTTTTATTCTGTTGCCTTTGCCGTATTTTTGCATTGAAATCTCCCATACTTATCTTCAAGTGCTGCTTACCTTTATTATTTAGATGAGGAATTTCCTCATAAAAATCTTCAATTTCTTTTTCAGGTTGGCTTGTGGTGGGTGCATAAGTTCGAATAATCTGAGCCTGGTACTTCTCGAGTGTTGGATAACGAGTCGTGCAGCTCTGTCAGAGGAACTTTCAACTTCTACAACTTTATTCTTCAGTTTCTTGTTTATTATAAATCCAACACCACTAGTGCTGCCAGTATATGTCCAACGATAGTACAAGAGATGTCCACTTTTCTGTTCAATGAGATTTCCTCCTTTTCTCCTTACCTCACTTAGCCCGACGATGTCCCACTGGATCCTTTGTAAATCCTCTTCAAATTCAAGAAGCCTTGAATCAGAAAATAGGGAGCGTCCATTATACGTAGCCAAGGTCAGCATCAGATGGCAGCCTAGTCCGGTCCTCCGGGAATTCTTAGCACCCTCTGCCTTCATGTCGCACTGGCCGCTGCCTTGGCCAGGTATATTTCAGCTGCTGGAGACTGAGGGCCAAGATTTAAGTTGTGGAATCATTTTGGAGGGGTTTGGCCATACCTCACCACGCTGTCCAAGCACGTTGGTGAGTGTGGGATAGCATTTCTTCTAATCCCGATGGTATAGTTATGCGGCTATTGGGGGTCGTAAGAGCCCCTTTAGTGGGAACAGGATGCACCACAAGAAGGTGGGGTTGACATTTGTCAAGGGGAGGCAGTGATGTTACGCATCACCTGACCTTACATCCGAAAGATATACTATTTGTAATATAGAAAAGTTCCAGGCATATTTCAATCATTGTGGATAAAGAGATCCAGAGAAAGTGTGACATGTCTGTAATGTATTGTAACTTACCTATGCCTCCTTGCCTATGTAGAAGCCAGATAAGCCAAATATGTATCATTAAAAGGACTTAGATGTTTCACTTTTCTCAGATTTATTTATACTAGATATTTTAATTTGATTCTGTTCCCCATAGCTTCAGATTTCATAATGCAGTTTAGTTATTTAGAGTTCTTTTCAGCAGATTTTCTGCCAAAAGTGATCAATCTCACTTTTCCATTGTCCCCTGCCAAATGTTTCCGTATGCATTGTGGTTGGTGGTTTTCGTTGTTTTGTAATTTATTCTAATTTCTGTTTAATCGAGCTGTTTATTATCGACAAAAATTTGAGTTTGAATCTTTCTCTGTGTTTTCATTGTTTTACTTTTTGACTTTTATTGCCAGGATTACATTACGTGATTACATGGGACAGGATATGTCAATTTTTGATTTCATTCAGTGTTAAGAACAAGCCTTACAACCATGTGACTAGCTTTTTGGGTGAATAATATTTCTAAAATTTTGTACGTATCTGGGCTCTTTTGGGGAACTTTAAGAAAAGCCCATGTTTTCTGTTAGATTGTATTCCGCTTTTATATCCTTAACAATCAGCATCCGGTATTTTACAATGGATACCACGACATTTTCCATTGTTTTTTTATGTTTTGTCAATTACGTACTCTAGTGTGTCCCAGAATTGGTGGAGAAACAGCTATGTAAAATAACTGCTTCCTAAACTTAGTGGTGTGAAGAATTTTCTAACGAGAAACTTGTTCTGCGTTTTACAAAATTACTCATGATCAATACCTATACACGAAGAACTTCGGCTGTAGAACTCTTCCCTTCCAGGTCGACATACCGAAACTCTATTCAGTCTATCAACAAATATCTCACGTGCCCTTGATGAGGTTCCAATGATATGACGCCACCATTCAATATGTCCCATGTGTCGTTGTTAATAGCTACTCTGTAGCATAAAAACAACTCAAGCAACCATGATATATAATATGAAGCCTTAACTAGGGAGGTCACAGAAGCACTCTCATAACTCTGAGTCGAATTCGTGTACCTCGAAAAAAAATTTCTTCGCTTTCCGAAGTTTGTGAGCTAAAGCATTCCTTACGATGTTTGACATTTTTTTGGTCCTCGTATGGTATTCAAGGGTCGGTATTTGTACAACTCAATTTACATATACACCCTGATTCTTAAAGAAGTTTACAGCTTCCAGATGCTGTAAAACAGTAACAGTTGAAGACACGGACCACAACTGCGAACCGTTAGGTAGATGTACTCAATGATTTTGTCCCGCTACTGAGGGAAGTGACGTAGGCGATAGCGCGCGTCACGCCACTAGTCAGTCAAAATGGCAGCGTCTGCAAAGAAGAAGGCGTTTTGTGTTCTTGAATTAAGCAAAACGGAATCTGTAACTGTTGCGCAACGACATTTTTGATCACGATTCGGGAAAGAACCTCCAACCAGAAAATCTATCTGCGATTAGCATGAAAAATTTGAAACTACGGGATGTTTGTGCAAACTTGAAAGTCCTGGACGACCGCATGTATCGGTAGAAGTCGTAGATAGTGTTTGCAGAGCCATTCAACGAAGCGCGGGTAAATCAACGGGGAGGGTGAGTCGTGAAGTACAGATTTCACAGCCCACTGTCTGGAAAGTTTTGAGAAAGAAGCTGAAAATGATTCCATTCAAAGTGCAGACGTTGCAAAATATCACTGACCTTGACAAGACAAAGTGCTTTGAATTTTGTGACGAATTGCAGCACCGTTTTGAAAATGACGATTTTGCCGATCACATAGTTTTCTCCGATGAAGCTACATTTCACATGAGTGGTCAGGTAAACAAGCACAATGTTTGCTTTTAGGGAACGGAGAATCCCAGATTTACAGAGCAACACCTGCGAGATTAAAAGCTAAAATAAATGCGTTCTGTGCTGTACCCAAAAAGAAAGTGAACTGCCCCTTCGTTTCTCACAAGAAAACTATTACGGGAGGCTCTTTTCTCGATATGTTAAGTCTTTGGTTGATGTCACAGTTGCAGGACGACATTGACAACTTTATTCTCCAATTGGATGGTGCACCACCGTACTGGTTATGCAACTTGCGAGATTATCTCCATGAACATCTTCCTCACCGTTGGATTAGACGAACCACGGACTACAATATGCCACTGAGCCAATGGCCACCCAGAAGTCCTGACTTAACAGCTTGTGACTTTTTAATGTGGGAGACGTAAAGGACAAAGTAATATCCCTTTTCCTTCCTGTTGCTCTAGCGGAGGTGAAACAACTTATCACAACTACTATCACTGCACGTGAATCAGATATCTTACCTTGCGTTTGGGCGGAAATGGATTACCGGATCGATGTGTGTCATGTGACTAAGGGTGCACACATAAAACATCTGTGACTGTCTCTAAAAAAACTTGAAACATTCCCCTACAATTCTGTTACAGGTAACAAAAAATATCTTACATTGTTCTTGTTTCATAGTTAGTTAAAACTGTATACATCTGTATGATCACCCCGTATATATTTATTAATATATATAGCATATATATCTGAAACAACCAACACACGACCCGCCAGTTGGCTAAATGTTATGTCAGCTTTGTCATTTCAGTAATATATCTGCTCATTTTCCGTTGCTGTTATGGAAATGTCTAAATGAACATGGCTTTACTACAGGGAGCTCGTTTTTTTAGAAGGAATAATTTGCAAGAGAAAAGACAATTGCGGTTGTGCAACAATAAAACTTAAATAAAATAATGTATCTATTTATCTACTGCTTGCAATTTTATCTTTCGATCGCCCGCCTTCCAGGGCTTGGCCACCTCCCCAGTGTTACCACATGAGAGACTTGTGAGCTTGATCGGAATTGTGTACCAGAGATTCTTTAAATTGCAGCAAGTGACTATATCAAAATTGTGATGTAAAATTTTCACGGTAAAATTTATAAGTCTGTCGAATGAGCCCGCTCATTACTCTGAGATGGAGGAAGTTCCACGAAAATTCCTTGTAGAGTCTTCAAAATCGAATAAAGCGGAAGTGAGGAAGGTCAATGGGACAGTCAGTTGCAAACATTAAACAACGGATGAAGGGCTCAAAAGATCTTATTATGCAAGAGGTTTCACGTAAGGAGACATATGGTTTTGTCTTCATTCTTCCTACAACAAATACAAAACAAACTCCTATTTCAAACTAAACGTTTTACTTGGTTTGGAATGGGATAATGGTCTTAATTCAGGATTACAGTAATGTGTTTCCAATAGCAACGCGACCTCTCAATAAATGAAATTTGTTACAAATAATTTGTAAGCCGTCCATGACAAATTAAATGATCTGACGCCACACCAAAATTCACACAAAAAAAAAATGGTTCAGCCCATTGTGGATTTCATTTCCGTTAACTTCCTAGCATTTAAATTCCCAGGAAGCAGATTTGAAAGCAGGTACATGTCATTAAACAAATTATAGGTAATTCCCTATTTAATGTTATAAATAATTATTTTTTCGAATAAAGTACTGCATGATTTTTTTAGGGCATCCAGTGTTTCCTGTTTGAAAAATATTATCCGCTAAATTAGTACCCTCAAAATTTCAATTTAAGTTATTTATCAAATAATATCATCATGTTCAAAATATTTATTTGACTTAAGACGTAGCGTACAGAATCCCCGACTGCTAGTATGCAAGTTCATATAACACAAAAATCAAATGTCTTTTAATATTATGGGTTTCATCTAAACCAGAACTACTTAAACGAATAAATCAGTGGAAAATATTCATGGACTTTACGAAGAAAAACAAATCTGAAATAAACTTTCAGTAAAACGCACATACAGTACAAAGAGGTTCATACTCATTCCCAAGCAGATAAAATTGGCTATACTCCATTCCTGGCAATCTCGGCACTATGATGGTGTTAGTGCTGACGTGCTACTATATGTAGGCCAATGTGAAAAGTAAAAGGAGCTCCAGTAAGGACTTCCAAAACTTAATGCCTTAGGCGTGGAATAGTTTCATTTGCAGAATGCCTTTGATAATGCCTGAAAGGGCCTTTTAGGAAATGGAACGATGGAAGGGCTTTCCAAATGAAGGCTCTGTTTCAAGACTTTCCGAATTAGGAGGTCCAATATAAACGAGGCAGCCCACTCGTCTAGAAGAAGGAAATATCCAGGAACCTCCACACCAGCAAAGCCCCTGTGGAAGTGAAACCATTGAAAACCGCGGTAGCTAAAACTGCATCTAATATTCACCGTCACTCAGAAACTTACGGAGAACAGGGAAACAGCTTAATTTGAGACTTTTTAGGCGTTGTTCTATCACCCACCTTGTCCCATAATAAGGAGTTACCTTCTAATCCACTATTCCATGTGGTTTTATTATAAGAGCAATTTTACTTTAGCACCAGATAGCGGCAGGCGTTAGAAACATTTAAAATTTTTGGAACCGGTAAAAAAGCCTGACATCTCTTCTCAATGGCGTAGAACTTAATTCTATCCTGCCTAACACTTCAGGATATCTGTTATTTCTCATCAGCCATCTGGAATGACATAGCCACCATAAATTACATCCATATATATGATGAACAAATTCTGGGACAAAGATTGACCTGAGGGTGGTCCCTCGATTGTGAACAATCAATCTTCAAATTCTCGGAAAGTATAGCTAAAAATGTGAAACTCAATGGAAGTGCCGAATTGACATTGCCAGCATGGCCGTGTGTCAATGTTATTTAACGGCAAAGTTCGTTCTACTTTTAGAATAACAACGCACGAAACAGCTTTATAAATTGTCTAAAGCCGACGTCATGGCAGGTGGCTATGGCTTTGTATTTCAAATAGTAATAAATTAGCAATATCCACGTCTGAGGTAATTTTCATTGACTTTGACATTGTATCGGAACATAGCTGAGATATCTAATTTTTGAATTCGAAGCTTATATAAAGTTTCAATTTGAAACATTATTTTCAGTTGTTTTGTTCTGGCTATCATCCGTAAGAATTATAAAGAAATGCCATTTATCCTATCAGCCAATGGCGTGAGTGGGCATCACTCGAGTAGGCAATGATGTTTCACTTTGTGCATCCAATGACCTTCCTCATTGGCCAGGACGATCATCTTCATTGCATGGCTGACGTGTAGCCATTTATCGGTATTCTTGGTCGTACAAACAGTTTAATCTATGAGGGTAAAATTTAGAGCTGTACAGTAGGGATCTTTAAACAGGAGCTCGTGGGCCATGAATGGCCCGCCAAAAATATTTCCATAACCCACCGAGACATTTCACGTCAACTAGGCAAACATTGTATCAGATGCGGTATTTCATAATTTTTTTGGGAGAGCGATATTTTTATGTGCCGAAATCTACAATGAGGATTAAGTACAATGTTTGTCTGAGGGGTGTGGGTGGGGAGATTGAGTTTAAAATACGACAATGATTGCTAACATAATATTAATAATTGCGTGATTTTAAAACATAAATTACCACGAACTTTGGCGTTAGGTAAATGAAAAAAAGTATAATTACCGTCCATTAGAGTCGTAAATGGGCCCTGCTACTTTTTAGAAGAAGTTAAAAGTGTTCTAGCGTCCGAAGTGCTAAAATCTGCCCATTGTTTTTATCGCCTTAAGCATTCTCTTCCCAAAAATTACCACTATGCTATTAATGGTAGGAGGAGTACCTTCGCGAGACTCTAAAGTTAAAAATACAGCAGGTGGATATAAAACATCGTGACTAGTTTGTGATAACAACGACGCTAAATAGTTGACATAAACCGGGTGAAACATTTGAGGCGGCAAAGGTGTTGCGATTTTGATTGCGAGCATATAATCGAACTGTATAACAAGACGCGGAAAGTTGAAGACAAAGTGCGATTTCTTCAAAAAGTCGTCGTCCCATTGCGAGTTGTTGAGTCTCAGAATAAAGAAGTTTGCCTTATTGGCAATATGAGAGTTGCGGTAATGTAAGAATATAACACAAAGCATTGCGATACGAAGCACAACAGTGCGAAATATTCTGGATTGGGTTGATATTTTCAGAGGGATGCAGTTAACGAATTGAAAAGGAAGCTACACTTTTCGCAGCAGTTTTTCATTGACGTAGATACATTACCTGTTGAAATTAGTCTTTGCGTTAGCTACATGATAACAGAAAAAAATTCAAAACGTGGGAAATCTTTTATTGACGGAAAGTCTTCAACGTGTAGTTCATGTGGTTTGCGCGTCGCAAGCTAAAGTTGTTTCGAGCATTAGTTTGTCTAGTGTGACAGTTGGTAAGCACGTGAGGAATTTGGCCGAAGTTGTATTCAGTAATTTCCAATCCAAGTACAAAGAGTTGATGTTTTATTATTAACAGGTGGATGAATCCATAGATACAAACGATACTACACATGTACTTATTTCCATTCATTGCGTTGAGAGGAACTTCGTGATTGTAGAGGAATTAGTCAGTGTAGTTGCTCTTAAAAGCACCACACATACCTCAGACTTGTATTCAAATCCAAGAAATATCTTGGCAAAGTGTGGGTTAGCCTTGCGGAATACATCTGCCAAAACCGCAGATGCCTGCTACGTCGGAAAAAAGGTAGAAGCAATGGCTTTCATCATATTGGGTTGGCCAAGAAGTAACTACGTTTTTTCACTGCGTAAATGAAAGGCTAAATTTGAACGGAAAACAAAAAATTTAGTCAACAACATATTGTCCATTTTGTTCGATGACCTTTTGCCATCTGGCAGGCAAGTTGATGAATCCGCGCTGAGAAACGTTTTTTTTGTTTTTTCGGCAAAAACTGTTCCGAGAACGATTTGATAGCCTCATCATCAGCGAAAGTTTTATCATTTAAGGCGTTTTGCAAGGAACGAAACTCATGGTAATCTGGTGATGCCACGTCTGGCGAATATGTTCGATGTGGTAACACATCCCATCCAAGCTGTAACAATTTTGACGAGTGATCAAAGTGTATGTGGTCTTGCGATATCATGGTGAAACACAACACCTTTTGCGATTTACCAAATGTGGAAGTTTCTGTTTGACTGCATCATTTTATTTATCCAGCAGACGACATTACACGTCCGAATTAATGGTTTAGTTGCTTGGAAGCAATTCAAAATACACAATACCTTTGTAATTTCACCAGACAGACTGTATAACCTTGCTTTGGTGCAGATCGGCTTTTCAAGTGTTTTAAGCAGGTTCATCACGTTTGCTCCATGATATTTTTCTGTTGGAGTTGTCGTAGAAGATCCATTTTGCATCTCCTGTTATTATACGTTTGAAAAATGGGTCGTTTTTTTCATGTTTCTAGAGCGAATTGCACATGTCAACGCGCTTAGTGAGATTAATTTCTTTGAGCTCATGCGGTTTTCAACATAATTTATTTAAGAAAATAGGCTGTTACATGATTACTGTTCGCGTCCATCAAAAACATAAAAATATACATGACATTTATAATGATATGTACACATGAAAGAGGGTAAAGCTACACAGATTAAAAAAATAAGAACACGAATGCAGGCAAGCAATCGATGAGTATCGTAATGGTATAGGAATCTGGGGTCAAGTGCAGCCCCATAATACGTGAAATACAACTAGAGAAACACAAGAAGCATATTTAGCATATGAGAGCAAATAACAAAATGATTTCGGGAGAGTGTGCTAGAACAGAGAATGTAAGTAAATTCAACGATGTATGTAATAAACAAAAACAACGCACAAAACACAAGATATAACATCACAAAATTGGTGACACATCAAGTACTTTGATCATAAAATACAGGGATGCTAACGGAGATAATATCGTCACAGAACACGACTCACCTAATAAGACATAATGGCATACACATGTGTACTACGGGATACAAAATATGTTCGTGAGCAAAATCACATATAATATGCAATGAAAGAAAAAAGGAAATTTGTACAAAATGTTGCCACACAAATAAAGTTAATTAACAGTACACACAATGTTACTTGACATTGGTGACGAAAAAAAGGAAACTGAAGAAAAGAGTATAGACACAATACACATAGATACGGTGAGTAAAAAAAAAAAACATGAGAGAACAGTGAATACATTCTGGCGGAAATAAAAATCAAAAGTTTGATGAGTCAACATCTCATGAACAGTATATCACCTTTAAAAAAGTCATGTTGTTTTCAACATATTTAAAGAAAGAAAAGGATGACGCAGTTCTACACTCTTAGTTCTCTGTTCTACAGTTCTACACTCTTATTCATCCTCGTCCTACTAAGGTATTCGCACGTCCTAAAAGTTCTGCGATGATTTCCTCATCTCTCGGCTCTTTAGTTGTTATTAGTCCGTCATCGAAATTTGTATATTCATAGAAACCGTAATGCTCTTGGAAACATTCTAGTTATTCCAATGTATCTGATTTTTCCGAATTTCCTTCAGTTTGGAAAAAGAAGTATATTTGTATAGGCAGGGATTGGACAAATAAAACCGGCAAACGCTCTTTCCGTTGCACCACCAAAGTAGGACAAACTTTCAGACAAAGGAAATTACATTGTTTCAGATTTCATATGGGTTTTTCATCTGTTTTGTTGAAGGTAATTTTGAAGTGCTATTGGTATCTCTCCGCGGTGTACTCCGACCTGACAGCTTCGTTTATATTTGAAGTAGTGGCTTTGCGAGTGCGGTTATGCAATATAAACACTTCCTCGCTGTGGAAATGCCCATATCTTTTTACTGTGGAATCCTGTGCGATTCCCTAGCTGTAGGTGCCGCGGGAATATTTACGATTTAGACCATACTTTTTTAATTTTGAGGAAAGTTATACTCTCAGCCGTGTCCTTCTAAACCGCAAGTAAGAAACTTATTAAAAAAGTAAAGAATTATATTTCAATCCAATATAAATCAAAAAACAATTTAATGAGCATTAGAAATATCTGAAATGGCAATTACCTTCTTATTTCTTCCATTCGTTTGTTTTAATTATATACATCAATTAATTAAACTAAGTATAAAGATCATTCATAGCAAGAAGAGCAGAATTCTCGTTACAAAAGTGTGACATCCCGGTCTCCCAAAAGAAGTCAGTTTCAAAAGTCAGCTCAACTGCATATTAAAGACCACCCAAACAAATAAAGAACGTTATGGACCTCATTCACCTTGCATTGAATCATGGTAAAGACGTTCGGTTGGTGCGGAAAAGCAATAATTTGTTTATATTGGTAATAAATTTTCCATGGGTTATCAACTAATTAGGTTGCAGGAGTTCAGGAAAATTGCGCTTTTTCTCATATTTATAAACGACATGCATAGCTTTGGTTCACCGTGTGATTATGCTTAACAGTCGTGTTACTTACAATATACAGAGAAAGAGATAACTTTCCATATTGTTAAACAAATGGCTGCGTGAAATTAACTTGATGATTTTGATCTTAAGTGCATAAGTACAGTTATGTGAACACTGGAAACGAACAGCCGATCCGTAGCACTTGGAAAGTTCAACTATCTTCAATATTTTTCTTTATTCATGCATTCGAAGAGTTGCAAAATAATTATTTTAAAGACGCTTTAACCGACGATTTCCGGGTGGGCGCAACATAGCTTAGGATATGAGACTTGACTCATATCAAAATTGATAACCTGTCATTTAATTCGTAAACAAAGACGCTAGCAGTTGTCGTCGTGGAACTACTACGGTTGTGTTTGGATCGCATAATGGAGCCATAGAGCTACGATAATTGTAAATATTAAAATTAATTCATTTCCAATTTTCGATATACTTACATCTTTAAACGTGACAGCTGTTCTGGTTATATTGCTAATTTCTAGGCTATTTATATAATGATATTTCATATATTTAATTTTCTTTGATCCAGAGTGATCAGGAATGTGAAATATCATCAGCAAAATGTTGGGCATGAAAATGTTTGTCTTGGAATTTTCGGTTTTTCTGACCCTGAGTAGTACGAAATAACTTCTTTCTGAAACAGCTTGATGATTCAGGATTGCCACAGAGTCTGCTCCTCTAAACCCGAAGGGCAGTAATTCAACAAACCTGCCATATGAATAGAAACTTCCTGAGTTTCCAGGCGTGAAATAAATATCTCACCCTGTTGAACACCGGCTCTGACCGAAAAGTGAACGACAAGAAAAAAATAATAATGAAGCAACTCAATTAATATCTTTTGATTTCTTATATCAGGTACACTATCCAAATAACTTTTAATAAAATTTTCCTTATGCAAATATCTTTATAAAATACATATTTTTTAATTGATAGATATATTACATATATACTTTTTTTTTAATTGAAATATTCGAAATACATCATGTTACAAGTGATTTTTTACCAACCTTGTACGTATTCATTTTGTTGCACAGAAATATTCAAGAAATAGGGACAGTTCATTTTCAGTATTTACATATGTATGAAGGTAACACAAACTGTGTTTCATAGTACTATAACATTGTGCAGTGAGAAAACGAAATCATTAAATTTAAAGTAAAAAAAAACCTGCGAAAAAAACAGATAACTGCAGTTAATAGTACAATTTGAACATAAAAAAAATTCACGGTCTATGTAGAACCGAGTATAATAACACTAACAACAAGGAATTATATTTCAACAGAATGACGTGCTACTATTTAGTGACTGCACCGTGTTTTCTTTCTTTTATATTTTATTTCAAATGCACGTTGAATTTACTTTGTTCTTTGAAAAATGTAAACAGTGTTCCACTCTATTTTATTAGAAGGAAACTGAATTTGAAACTATTTTCAGTATAATACTAAAGAAAAATCTAATCTAAAATTGCATGAAGTACAGGTGAAAATTCTCAAAAGTGTTTTGGCTTTTCTAAAGTCTTTTAGCAGGCTTCCAGTTCAGTGAAGTTGCTTCACAGTGTTTTTCTTTTTTACGCTTTCCAACCGTAGGTTGAAAAAGCGTATATGCTCCAGCTTTTTCGTCCGTCTGTCGGCACGATAACGCACGCAAAAATGGTCAGATTTCGATGAAATTTTAGTATCTGGTAGGGGACCACCTGGGGACGAACCCTATTGAAAATGGGCGAAGTGGGATCAAAGGTTAGGACATAAGAACGGAATTCATTCAATTGTCCTTATGCGTCATCTCTTGCGCAAATATGGTTCGATTTCACTGAAATTTTAGTATGTGGTACGGGACTACCTGGGGACAAATCCTTTTAAAAATAGGTGAAGTGGGGTCAAAGGTCACGACATAAGAGCGGAATTCATTCAATTGTCCTTATGCGTCATAACTTACGTATATATGGTTCGATTTCAATGAAATTTTAGTATGTGGTAGGGGACCACCTGGGAACGAACCTTATTGAAAATGGGTGAAGTGGAGTCAAAGGTCAGGACATAGGAGCGGAATGCATTCCATTGCCCTTATTAGTCATAAGGTGCGTTAAAATGGTTCGATTTCGATGAAATTTTAGTATGTTGTAGGGGACCACCTAGAGAGTAACCCTGTTGAAAATGGGACAAATGTAGTCAAAGGTCAGGGCATAAGATCGGGATCCATTCCATCGCCCTTATCCCACACTATTAAGGTGGACGTCAAGTAATTTTGCTTCCTATATTTCCAATGGAAAACCTTTGGTACACATTTCCTTCACAATTAGGGTGTTCACAAGGATGGAAATTTGAACATGAATAAAAATAACTTCATACTATAACTTGAAATACTTAACATTTTCTAAAACATAAGCATAATTATATTGAAAAACAATAAGGTTTCCTTTGGTGGTGTTGAAACGAGAAAAAAGATGGCGTGACCTGTGCTTTGATGACGTCAGTGGACAAATAAATGTTAAATTGCATAATTACGGTTATGGTTTAGAAAATATTAAGTATTCCAAGTTATGAAATGCAGCTATTTTAATCGATGTTCAAATTTTCATCCTTGGGAACGCATTAATTGTGTAGAAAATGTGTACAGAAGTTTTTCCATTGGAAGTATAGGAAGCAAAATTACTTGACGTCCACCTTAAAGTAGCAATTCTTGTATGTATGTACATTTTATTTTGAAAACGGCTCTAAGAATTTTGATGAAAGTCGTTAACCTACCGTTTTCTGGTACTAGAAATCGATTTAGCTTGATCTCGACTTTAGGAGAATTCATCATTTAATGGGTTAAATAACCACCCCGAATTATAACAATTTTAGTGTCATGGCGTCATACCATTAATGTTACCAATGCTTAGAAATCTTATGACATTACAATCTCGCGTTTGAGAATGTTGGCGCACGGTCACTCCATCTGTCTCATTACGTCACGCGTTGTGTGTGGATCCTATTAAAGTTTTATGACGTCACACTCTTGCGAACAGATTGCCCCGATTCCCATCTGCCTTATTACATCACGCGTTGTGTGCGTATGTCCGTCCGCACGATAACTCGCGTAACAATCGTTCGACTTCGATGAAATTTTAGTATCTGGTAGGGGACCACGTTGGAAGGAACCCTGTTTAAAGTGAACGAAATGGGGTCAAATGTCAGTGCATAGGACCGAAGTCCATTCCACTGCTGTTATGCGTTATAACTAACGTAAAAATGTTCGATTTCGATAAAATTTTAGTATGTGGTAGGTGACCAACTGGCGACAAACCCTATTGAAAATCGGATAAATGGGGTCAAAGGTCCTGACATAGTAGCAGAATCACTTCCATCGCCATTATGCGTCATAACGTACGTAAAACTGCTTCGATTTGGATGAAAAATGAGTATATTGTAGAGGCCTGCCTGGGAACAAATTCTATGGAAAATGGGCGAAATGGGGTCAAAGATTAGGACACGGTAGCGGGATCTATTCCATAGCCCTTATGCATCATTACTTACATAAAAATGCTTCGATTGCGACAAAACGTTATCATGATATTTCGGAGGTATACCGAACCGGTTTTGTTGAATATCATCGAAATGGGATCAAAGGTCAGGGCACAGGACCGAGATTTATTCCAAGAGTGATAACTTGAGTAATGATTTCTGTTATGTTGGAAAGCGTATCATAATCAATTCATTGCATGATTTTACTAAAATGTTTTAATTATAATGTGGTTTTTCTATACTACTGTAGCTTTATCAGATTATTCAACATTTAGTGGCTAACCTTTAGGCCAATGCGCGGAAAAATTAATGCTACTTTCACAAAGATGTGCATTTCCTTCAAACTGCATGAGTGAAATACAAAGTACAATAAATCTGTGAGTGAAAAAGAGAACTTCATCTGGACATGTAGGATCTATATAGAAATGCTATTTAAAATGTGCATGACATATTTATCCCTGTACATATGTTTCATACAATGGGATATTAAATAAGACAAATGTATAACGCCAAACAATTTCTAAAATAAGAAAAATGAAACACTATTCTACTATCAGTATTCTTTGAAGTCTCATCATACACTTTATACAGCCCTATTCTTTTACTAACCTTTCTTTCTAGCTAAAATCATTGAAACCCTCTAAAATGTTTAAATAGAACAATGTTATAAACCTCAGAAAATAACTGACATTGTTGCGAAGTTTGTCAGATTTAAGAACTCAACGTTTAGTAACAAAAAGTTAATGTTCTTGGCGACCGCTGTTCTGTTATTCGGAGCAGCTTTATTAGAAAAAGTGCTTGTTATTATATACCTTTTTACATTTAAATATCACTCACAGCAATTAAGCGCAAAAAACAGCGTAATTATGACACATAAAGAAGTGAACTTAATTCTGACTGAACGTTTGGTTCTTCAATCGCATACTCTTTGCAATATTTGTAGTCAAAATGTCTAGGTAAAGCTGGGAACGCTCAGGCAAATTCCAAGGGCCTTGTAAATGTATGCGTAATAGCCGTAGTTGAAACTATGTTTGGCGTACAATTTAGAAACATTATAAAAATTATGCTTCTCTCAAACAATGCTGTTTCTAAGCAGATTCATGAAATGAGCGCAGAGATTGAAAATGATATCCTTGAGCGTACAAAAAGTAGCAAATATGACGCATTACAAGTTGATGAGAGAACGGATGTCGGCGGACTCGCAGTATAACTATCTCTCTCTCTCTCTCAAAGTGCACAAATAATAATGCAATTGAAGACAAACTTGCTTCTTTCTAATCCACAGAACAGTAGGAATACAAGTGAAGCTAATTTTAACGTGAATGTATCTTACGTTAAATTAGGGGATTCTCAGTGTACGGATGTTTTAATATGTGCATTGATGTTACTAAGTTAATGACTAGTATTCGTGGACACCTGCGCACCAAAAATTGAACATTGAATTACTGGAAGGCCACTGTATTAAATGTGGTGTTGATGGTATTTTTACGACTAAGACAATTTTTTTAACAGAGATTTCAGTGAACTGTATCCTTGCTATTCTAAAGCAGTACAGTTCTTCAATATGATATTTCGTTACACATTAAGGTCAACTACTTTTTCAAAATTCACATTCCGACAACTCCTATGATGGCAAATACTCCGTTCACATAAATGCTTTAACAACTATGATAAACCTTATGGTAATATCTCTTAAAATCACATAGGTCTTTTTCAGTTACAGAAAGATGCGGATGAGAGCGATACATGGTAGTAGCAGAAAATATTTTTTAAAATCCTCTTTCTTTGGTATAACAGGATACAAACGTTTAAAAACTTTGGTACTTTTTAGAACTATTTTCTTGTTATATGATATTTACAAGATTTCAATAATAGTCATTCACAAACTTTCCAGAAATAGCAAATAAAAAGGTACATCCTTTATCTCACATCTAATTATCAGGCTGTCATAAACGTTTCATTTGTTATATTAATGAAATTTCTATGTCTCTGTGCATGTACTTATAATCGCTCAAACAGTATAAGACCTTCAAAAATTCAGAAATCTCATGTTCAAATTTAATAAACTCCTTTTCCGTAGTTACTTGGTATATGAATCAGTGATGTTATTTAAAAGAATAGTTTTATTTGAAGTTTCTTTTATGCAATGTGAATTTCTGTATGTCGTAGTTTCTTATGCACTGGGTACAGATCCCGCCGATAGGCTTCCCTAGAACAATTGACAATTTTAATCATTTCAAAAGAATATATTTGTAAACTACGGAATAAAGTTCATACTGTCTAAGCATGTTGGAAATATTTTATTTTTCGCTAAAACACACTAGCGCTTTCGAAACTGTTACATCGTTTCATCATCATGTGTACAAAATTGTATACAGATCCTTTCAAATACACACCATTCAAAATACCCCTTGAGGTTATAACGGCAAGTAATATATTTACTTGATTGTTTTCATCAGGAACACTGAGATGCGTGTTTTTTTTAAATATTAATTTGTTGTGGAAGTTAGCGATAAAGAGCAGTTTCGGGTTTTGATGAAGATGAGATATTTAACACAGCATCATGTTGTACTTTTTGTTAAGATTTCTTCGAAAGTCTACCAAAAGTAGTCTCTTCGTCAACAAGATGTCTCCAAGGATGGGGTATAATAATAGGGAGTTCTTCATTACATCAAAAGTTTGTAAATCTATGTATTACGACTTTTTCGCCATATCGAAGAGACCAATATATCCAGTTATAATGGATATGTCGTCCCATAGTGGATATAGCTTTTCGTCCGTGCAGGCTCTAGATAATGCTGTTGAGCGGCATTTGTTACTAATTGTTCGTTTGTGTTCCACGATTCTAGTACGTAAACGTCTCTTTGTACTTCCGATGTACAAGTTGATGAGAGAACTGGTGTCGGCGGACTCGCAGTATAACTCTCTCTCTCCCAGTGCACACATAATAACGCAATTGAAGACAAACTTGCTTCTTTGCAATCCATAGAACAGTAGGAATACAAGGTACGTCTGAGCTGGAATGTACATTTTTAGTCAATGGCACCAAGTAGATTGAAATGATCAAGTTAGTCAATCGTTCTAGAGAAGACTTTTACATGCTTTTTATTTTGAGCTGGATTAATTAGTTTTAATGTATTAGAAATTCTATGCTACATTGCTATTATGTTAAACCCTCATTCAAGATAGATTCTTTTTCCTATCTATCTCGGAGACCAGTAATGAAATGATCCGGGAAATGCAAAGAAATAATAACTTGCAGATGTAAGAATACTTGGAGGCTCTCTATTTTTCCAATGTACATGGTTCTTATGACTTCTGAGCTGGAATGTACATTTTTAGTCAATGGCACCAAGTAGATACCTGCAGATGTAAGAATACCTGGAGGGTCTCTATCTTTCCAATGTACATGGTTCTTATGACTTCTGAGCTGGAATGTACATTTTTAGTCAATGGTACCAAGTAGATACCTGCAGATGTAGGAATACTTGGAGGGTCTCTATCTTTTCTGATGTACGAAACGATGTTCCCTGTGTTTAAATCAAGACTCAGGGCATGTCTTTGAAAAGTATATTGCAATAAATTTATGACTGCTCCTATATATTGCATTTAACCGATAAACCTTTTAGGTTTCTTTTGAGATTTTAAAGATGTTTTGAAAAACATGGACTAGTATAGTCTTCTCTGGAACGACTGACTAATTTGATCATTCACAAACATTCCAGGAATAAGAAATAAAAAGGTATATGCTTTATCTAGTTATGTCATATCTAATTGTCAGGCTGCCATATTCATCAAATTTCCTTGTAATTATCATTGCTGTATTCATAAAATTTATTTGTTTCTGTGGATGTGTTTCGCTGGCACAGTTTCCGATCTTGAAATATATAGAAATTGCATGTCCAAATTTAATAAACTCCTTATCAGCAGTTGCTTGGTATACCAGTCAATGATGTTGTTAAAAAGAATAGTTTTCTTTGAAGTTTCTTTCAGGCAACTTGAGTTTGTCTGTTTCTTCTTTCCTTATGCACAGGGTACAGATCCCGCAGATAGTCTTCTCTAGAACGATTCACTAATTTGATCATTTCAAACCAACATCTTTGCAAACCCATCTTTGATTAGTAAATATGCGTACTGAACCAAAAACTGCAAGTAACTCATTGTTTCAAAAATTATTTACCGAATATATGTACCTAAATATGAGCCCTGTTTTTTATCTTGTAAAATGCCGTACTTTGTAAGGCTTTCTAAAAACTTTTACATCCTTTTTATTTTGAGCTGGATTAGTTAGTTTTAATGTATTGGAAATTCTATGCTGCGTTGCTATTCTGTTAAACCCTCATTCAAGATAGATCCTTTTTCTTATCTTTCTCAGAGACCAGTAATGAAATCTCGTCTACTATATTTCCATATTTTTCTAAAACGGAATTAGACTGCTTTCGGGTAAAGGAAAACTGAATTGAATCTGATTTCTCTCAAATTAACAATACATTTTTGGTAATGTACTAACACAAGAAATTATCAAATGAGCCGGGAAATGCAAAGAAATCACGGCCGTGGATCGCAGGTCACATAGAAGTCTTTTGCTGAAGGCCGTCTGCTCTTGGAACCCGAAGTAGTCTGACTACGGTTTGAGTTTGTAATAGTAACCTTGAAAACATACCAGAGATTGTCAGATGGCTGCAAACAAATTAAAATAAGACTTACTGCTTTTACAGAAAAGCATCCACAACTTATCGGAATGCAATGACATCTTCGTCCGCATTCACGTCCATGCTCATCTCTTTTCTCATATTAACAAGATTGCGTTTTTACAGCACATAATATTTTACCTAAGTATTATTGGGTCATATTTGCCATTCCTACCTGGTTTTGTGTTTGCAACAACTGTGCCCTGTACTATATACAAGAACTGTTGGCTTTAATACACTTACATTTTTTTTGTCACCCCATCCAGTAGAGTCCTAAGCAACATGCGCCCATAATTATTAGCGTAAGGTTTCCAGATGAATAAGATTACAAAGTTTAGAGATTAATTTTTATATACAAATTAGGGAAATGGATGCTATGAGAATTACTAAAATAGTTTATGATGTTTGAACTAGTTCTTTGTACGCTATGTGCTCAGAGATTCTGTCTAACTGGTAGTATTACATTATAAAATATAAGTTCAGAAGTAGTTTCATTTTCACCAGTTGCCTCACTATTTTACGTGCTTTCAGGTAAATGCCACTCCTTAACTTCTTTGGTGTTAGCCCATGGTCCATACAGACAATGTATTACAGATAAAATTTCTTCTAAGCTTTAGAGCAAGTAGTATTAGATTTTTGTACCTTCATTAGTTCGGGAGATAACCCTTTGTATCAGCTAATTTGCATATATGACTTCTTATTTTCTCATTTGGCATCTGGCTCCTTTTCCTGCTTCACAATACTTTCAAACAAGTGGCTTCATTTTGCGACATGCATTTGATGGAACACACTGTATTTGTATCTGTTAGCAAGCAACGTGACAAAAACATTTACTAGTGATGAAAGGCATAGGTGATCCACCAAATTATCCATGTCCTTCTTAAGTGTATCATACGTGTGTTAGCAATTGCACGTCTTTTTTAGATATATATGAACCAGCAGTTGCAACTTCTCAGAATTCACCACGGGTTGTAAAGGAGTCTGCGTGTTAATATGACAAAAGCAACGGTTATTTTCAAGGACGAAAGACGTCATCGCAGTACAATAGAGTGCAAGCGCTTTCTTGTCTATGTAATAAGACAGATATTAATTTGTATGCCGCCGCTTGATAATCCTTGCTATTTCCTAGATAACTGTTTAAAACGCAAATTGCCGACGGTCCCTTAGGAGTTCTAGTGTAGACGGTGGTCAGCGAAAAGAACTGCCCGTTCTACGCCGAAAGACTATTGACTGAAGAAATTGACTAAGTAGACATTAATTTTGCTTGCATTTAATGAGCAATGTTAAGACATGCGGTACGTATCATGCAGCAGAAGATCAGGATTCTTCGAATAGTGAAAAAAAAATTACATCCGATCTTTTTAAAAGATATACTAAAATCACATCGATCTTAATTTATATTTATGGCTTCTAATTTTCATACAGATATGAACTTTATCTCACTGAAATACTAATTTTCGAGCACAGAAGCCTAACCTTTTTTAACAAAAAGTTTTAAATATATATACCTTACTTTAAAAATAAAATACCGAGAACTACCTAATAAAGGTACACTTCACAGAACATTAAAGAAACAAAAGTCTTTGAAATAAAAATCCGAGGAATGAGCACGAATAAAGCATTAAATTTCTTTAAATTCGAACTTTCTCATTGTCATGATGTATTCAGGTGTATATGGATTGGAAGTAGTTCACATCGTCCCTATTTTGATTTTCTTTTGTTGTATAATTCACACTGAAAATATTCAGCATGTTTCGGTGACTTCATCCTTTTCTTTAAATGACACTTTCTGAAGCAACTTTTACTAATTTAATGCATTTAGTATAATGTTCTGTACATACACACGTACACTGAGGCTTTGAAAAATGTTTTGTTTGATTTTCCACTTTATATCGATGGGTAAAATAACAGCAAAATAATAGGTATAAATGTAGATCTCAAAATGATTTTTAATTTGTGTATTCTCGAGGAAAATTTCTTAAGCATATGTGATGTCATGAATGAGATCCCTTATTAAGATAAGAGTTGTCAGCTTCCTCAAGAATATAAGCATCATTTTATTATTGTTTCGTTCAAAATATTTGAACAATGAAGGAAAACCTTCCAAACAGAAAGGGTTTCGAATATTGTACGCACACGAACGAAATATTCATCAAGTGCATCTTAAGCGAAAGAATTTCTTGAGGTACCTTGATCTTAGAGGACAAGGCTTATAAATGAAGTGGTTTGGATATTTCGAGTGGTTTGAAAAAGATGAAATATTGAAACAGCATATTTTGTGACGTATTTGTTGGGCTAAACAAGTGTGCCAGGTAGCGTGCACGTTTGTATATATCTGTAATGAATAATTTCAAAACCGTTCCTAATAACACCGATCTCCCGGTTATCTGTGCACGGTTATTCCGTTTTGCTAGTTATCCGTGAATCACAAAAATAAGGTTAAAAATAGGGAAATGAAAATTAGAGTAAAGCCTGGATATTGACGCTCCTTTATTCGGATTTCTTCATTAACCGAGAAAAATTCGAAAATCACTTTCAACTATGAATTAAAGAAACATTTTTAAGGATATGTATTTTTCCTTTTATAGTGTTCGCAGCTTCAGGGCTAAATTGTTCTGTGTCTTTCGTCTTGACAGGATGTTTAAAAAAGCATGAGATCATGTAATCGCGTTAAACAGACATGATTTAATACAATGCACTCCTCTGCATGTGTGTATGTGTGTGCAGGGGTAGGGTACGATGGACAGTGATAAAGCAGTTTTGCTGTTGTCAACATTCAACACCCTAATGCGAAGTCACTGATCCAGCCAATGAATCAAGGGGTCATATCAGCAATGAAACGCATTTAAAGAAGTCTTCTGAAACTGGTGCTTGAAGAAGATTAAAAGCTTGTGAAATTTTGTAAGGAACTCACTAACTTTTATTCAGTAAATATCATTACTAACACTTAGAATTCCTATTTCCGGCTGAAAAAAGAACGATCCCTGTTATCGTAATGGAAGAAGTTTCTGCAGACGAAGATATTACAGAATCGGTCATTGTTGAAATCTTTCTGGTGTTCCAAGATTCGACAATGTAAAGGAAGAAAACGCAGAAGTGTGGCCATCGAAAGCCAAGAACGAGAAAGGCTACTGGATCTAAAGGATTTTACCAGACAGCAAAATATTTTGATCCAGTTTTTCAAGGAGAGAAAGTAAAAGCCCGGGTGAAAAGCAATCATAAAGTTGTCGTCTGAAATAACAGTGTTTCCTGACCGACATATTCATCAAAACTGCTGAACGGTTATTTGACGTACAATTTCTGGGCAGCTTGCTACTCAGGATTTAATTTTAGTTTTAAAAGTCGTTACGTTTGAATGGTGAAATGTTTGTTCGTAATATTCGACATGATAATGAAAGTGTTGAAAAACTTCACAGACAATGAGAGGTTATTCAGTCTAACAAAAATCATCTTCTGATCTTGATGGTTCATATTATCGTAGTTTGTCCAAAAAATGTTTCCATCCGGAAGTTAGATCCTTTATATTGAGCATTAACGAGCACAAGCGTGACATTAAGAACCAAAAGCTTACAACCGATCTAGCAAAGGAAATTGCAAAGCACGGCGCTACTCCTAAATGGAACGACCTCAAGAAATTAGTCACATATACAGACACAAGAACCACCGCCTGAAGGGAAATCTTGGAATTACTATCACTCGAAAGCGATTCCAATTCTCATCTTTCCACAGATCTACCAGCTGTCTGGCTTGCCCTCCTAGATATAGTTTTACGAACGATATCATCTCACTTGTCATCTCTTGTTTAGAATCACGTGCTCATAACGTACTCATTACGTGTAGTTCGTTCTTTCTGTTTGTTTTTGTTTAAATGTTTTTTAGTATGATTCTGTACTCAATTTGGTAAACATTAGCCTGATGAATCCGCTTGTCTTTGGCTGTCAAATTTTGCGTTCTAGTTTTTTTAATTTCTACTCCTTTACACCACTTAAGTGGAAATCTACACGCTCGTGTTGCAAGCACAAAATATGTCTTCTCGTTTAGTGGTACCATGCGGAGACCAAAAGTTCAATACCTCTTCTTCAATAGAAAGGTCTTCTCGGTTCAATTTAAGGAAAACTAGGAGCTGACTGGTATCCGTTTTGTCTGTACTTTCATAAGTGGAAATGGAAATTATATGTGTAAAATATTTAATTAAAGAATACAATTTGAAAAACAACTAATATCTTTATTTCTCCTAGTAGCAGCTTATTTAGAATTAGATACAGATAGAAACTGATTTCTAAATTGTTCTTCATTAGACGCTTCTGCCATTTTAACTGGGCAGATGTTCAGAAATTATCCGTCACTAAACGGCTTCTTTATTCTTTCAAGTTCGTAACTCATCACATTCGATATAATTACACATTATTTTTCTTTTCATTTTATTTCTCAATTGTACAACAGCAAATTTTTGTTACTCGCTGGGAAGATAACCGTAGTTTTTCGAATGATTTGGGATATATTGTCTTTTGAGATTGTATTCTTTTAATACGGCTACTACGGTACTGGAAGACAAACTTGCAGCCCTGGTGGCGCAGTGGTCTAAGCGATGGCTTCTGATCATTCGTCCGAAAAGGATCGGGGATCAAATCCCCGTAAGGCATGGATGTTGTAATTGACTTACTGCGCTGGCTCTCTCCCTTCCCTGGAACCAGTGACCCTAAATTAGGAACGGGCGACTGTTCATAACCTATTGAGTTGCTCATGGTGGTGGTTAAACTTCCAATCAAAAAAAAAAAAAAAGACAAACTAACCATTGAGGTCTGTTATCTTTATTGAGGATAAACAAATAGTAAAACTAACTATCTACGTTTAATACAAAATTTTTACTATCTACTGTTTCTAAATTTTAAAAACATCTTCGTCACAAACATGCGAAAAACAGACTACAAAACATTTAGCACGTGCTCGGAGTTGAACAGCCTACAATGAGTCAGGCAGAAGAAGTGGAGGAAATTTTTGGTGAGGATAATTCTTGCTCAGTGTACAACTGCCTGTCTCAAGGTAATGGTTTCACCTGGGCACTTGAATATCGGCATCTATGGGACGTAACAGGGTCAGCGCAGAACTTTCGTTATACTGGTCAGAGACAGCTGAAGAGAAGACGATGGGTGAAATGCTTCCGTCTTTCCGAATAAGTTAAAAAGGCGAATTGGCGAATAACGATAAGGAAGGTTTAATTAGGGATGAAAGTTTGTGGTGAGGAATGTTTTTTTAAGGAATGCAAGTAAACTGCGTGACGTTCTAAATTTTACTTCTGTTAAAGGTAATAGGTACTGATCGGGAACAGTAAAACGCACGAGCAATAGTAGCTACCAGGTCATTTGAAAGATGAAATGTATTGATAAAATAAGTGTAATATGGTGGCTGTAATAAGAAGACAGATGAGCCACCGTTTGGTCATCATTGGTTTACATAGTTAATCAGTACGTGTTTTTAGAGCCATCAGTATAATATCCAGAAAATAAATAACATTTATAAATTCATGATTTTTTTTGCATTAGCTGTTGTTACTACGTCTGAACCAAATTTTTAGCCTTTTGTTAGGCAACAGTTTGAAATTTTAGTAGTAGCAATCATACCTTGTAACAATGCACAGTTAGGTAGGTCTTCGAAGAAAACTGAAATACTCGCACATTTAAACCTATATTTTTTTTATTGATGTTAAACAAACATGTTAGGTTTTGCCAGCAAATTGAAACAGCTCCTTCTTAAATACCATATTTTGTACTGCAGTTAAACAAAGATCTAGAATTACAAAACACATGTCTTGAAAATGTAATTCTCAAAAACGGATGATAGAAAGCATTCTTCCCCTTTTCAAAACTAGAGGTTAAATGTATTTCAAATGGGGAGCATACACAGTGTGCTGACTTATTGGGTTCTATGAGGTTCTCCACGCTGTACTTTTTGTTGAAATGTAGATAAACAGGTCGACGGACTCAGAGATGACAAAATGTTATCTTACTTTATCTTTAACATACATTTTAAGTGTCACTAGGAAGAGTAATTACGCAATAAAACCGAAACTGGCACAATTTCCTAATTCAGATCTATTTACCTTTTACTCAAATTTTATAAAGCAGAATCCTGCTTAAAAAGCAAAAAAATACAGAAAAAAGAACTGTTCTCCATTCCTCTTTTCCGTTTTTGTAATTATTTCGGTTTGAACATGAGGTGACAAAACGACGCATTGTCAGAATATTTTTAAACGCCTCGAACAACTTCTACGTTTTACCAAAGCTGAGTAATAACAATAAAATGTCAAAGTCGTGTGTTGTTCATAGGTGTTGTTGAAGTGGTGCAACGCAGAGGTGAAGCGTTTCTTGTACGTTTACGAACATGTAATAAATTATGAAGGCTCCCAAATACTTATGTAAATCGGATATTAGCTCACTTGAAGAATCACTACCTGAAAATAGTCGACAAAAGTGAATTGGCGACAGAAAACCCCTGTACGTACCATTTCCCGGATAATAAACAACGTTTTATACACTCACGGAGAATCAAATTTGCATACCAAGAAGACTGCGTCGGATTGAAATCAAATTTTATGGACGTAATGATGCAGATGAATTATACACATGATGGCAACAACATAGTTGCAAGACCATTAAGGAAGGATCTGTGGCACGGAGTCCAGTCATTTTTAATAGCGCGTCGCACAGCTTTGGGCGGCGATACATGCTGCAATAATTTCCGGCATGGAGACGAACAGATGCCTGATGTTGTGCTGCGGCAGACAGCCCCAGTCGTGTTGGACGATGTGCTCCAAATCCCGAATAGTGTGGCATGGTGGCAGCCAGCGTATCAACTGGCCTTACACATGATCGATAGGGGACATGTCCGCGGAGCGGGAAGGCTATGGAAATGTCTGGACATGACGGAGGCAGACCTGGATAACCCGAAGCTTGTGCGGGTAGGCTTTAACTTGCTGGCATAGCGCAGCTGCAATCCTGTAGGAATGGGAGCCCATGGGGCAGTACTATATCATCCACAAACCACTGACACATCAATGATCCAAGTGCCACTAGAAGAGCTGATCGGATATCGTAAGAACTGGCTTTTCAGACCATAATGCCTGCAGTGTGTGAGGTGTAGCGTTCGATAGCTCAGTTTGGGTTGTACCGTTCGTCCGGGAACCTCCGCACCCTGACACGACGATCATTTTTCCCTACAACGAAGTGGCACTCATCTGTAAACACAATATGTGGCCAGATTGTGGCGTTCCACGTCGGTGTGGCCTGGCATCAATGAAAACGGAGCCAGCGATGTTCTGATGATAATAGCATCACACATAAGAAGGCTAGGATCGCATGGCCCGCTTCCGTCAGGCGTCGGAGGCACACAGGAGTGGAAACATCTTCCTATGGTGGATCGGGTATCCATGGGATCCGTTCGTTTCTGGCGCACGATCCGTCGGATCTTTCTCTACCGGTGGTCCTCCTAGTCCATCCGCAGCCGCTCCGCCATGTGGCACTGCCGTCAAGTGTCCACTACTTCTAACACAATCGGACGGTGTGGTCAGAACGAAAAACGTGGTTGGCTGCACAGCTCGCCGACCATCCTGTGGTTTTCCACCCGATGATCAGACCTTTCTTAAAGGCCATAAGTTGCGTAAATCGAAGTTTCTGTCATCTACCTGGAATTCTTTTTACTCTGTCTTCTTTCTAATGTCGGCTGGTGCTTTTCTCTTTTATAGGGCATCGAGTACACGCCGGTTTATAAGGCTGCCGTTTCGTGCTTGCAGAGCCAGCAAAGGGTGTGCGGTCATGTGCACTCGCGCCAAACGTGGATCATTTGCATACGAGCACGCATTCTAGCAATTTGCAAAGTTTCGCGGTTGAAGTTTTTTTCTAGTTGCGAAAATGTTATTGTCCTTGAGTGTAATTATGTATGTTTTATTGATTATTTTCACGTTGAATGATTATTTTTAGGGTGGTGTACGTTTAGTCACTTTCATGAAAGCAACAATAAATAACAAAAAAACTTCTACTAAAATGTATTACAGGCAGATATAATTCTACTAGATGCAAATGAAAGCTTCTGCTTCATGTGAAGAATGCGAAAAGTAAACCAATCTCCAGTTCTCCGGAATTAAACTCCATTGATCATCTGTGGGACCACTTCAATTGTGTTGTTCGCTCTATGTATCCTCAACCACACACACTCCAGCAGCTGTCAGATGCACTTCACTCAGCATGGCTCCACATACCTGTGAACGCCTTCCAGCATCCATTGAGTTACTCCCAGTCCGTCTTGCTGCTGTCCGCGCTGCCCACCGTGGTTACTGTGGATATTAGCTGGTGGTCGCAATAATGTGATTCAACCGTGTATATATATATATATATCATCATCATCATCATTGTCAACCATTATCAATCCACTGCTGGACGAAGGTCTCCCCAAGTTTCCTCCACAACGGTCTGTCTTGTGCCAGTCTCCTCCATGTCACTCCCGCATACTTTCGAATTTCATCCACCCATCTTTCATGTAGCCTTCTTCTGTGTCTTTTCCTGTCCCTTGGAATCCAATCTAAAATTTCGGCTGTCCATCGATGGTCTGTTCTTCTGGCAGTATGTCCAGCCCATTGCCATTTCAGGGATTTAACTCTGATCATGATGTCTTCCACTCTTGTCATTTTTCGGATCCACGTGTTCCTCTTCTTATCCTTCCTGGTTACACCAAGCATGCACCTCTCCATGCTGCTTTGAGTTGTCTGCAGCCTTTGTATGTCTCTTTTAGCTAAGGTCCACGTCTCTGCACCATACGTAAGCACTGGAAGGATGCATTGATCAAACACTTTTCTTTTAAGACATAATGGCATATTGCTCTTGAAAATTATGATGTTTCTTCCAAAAGCTCTCCAGGCAAGTTTTGTACGCCGATTAATTTCTTCACCAATGTGACCCTCACTTGATATCTGCTGTCCAAGATAAACGTACGTGTCTGTTATCTCCAGCTTTTCTCCATCAATCGATAAATCTTCATTTCTTGTAAAAGCATTGTACATCACTTTTGTCTTCTGAAAGTTCATTTTTAATCCCACTTCTTTACTCTTGTCAGCAAGTTCCTGGATCATAATCTGTAGCTCTGATGGGGTAGTTGCAAAAATGACTATGTCATCAGCAAAACGAAGGTGGGTTAGATAATCTCCATTAATCTTTATCCCTTTGTTTTCCCAGTTCAGTGATTGAAAGACATTTTCCAATGTGGCATTAAAGAGCTTCGGAGATATGGTGTCACCTTGTCTTACTCCTTTTCCAATTTTTATGTGTGTTGTATTTTCAAACAGCCGAATCTTTGCACTTGCATTTAGTGGGAACAGGATGTACGACGAGAAGGCGGGGTTGACAATTGTCAAGGAGAGGCTGTGATGTTAGGCATCACCTGACCTTACATCTCATATATATATATATATATATATATATATATATATGTATGTATGACCTTACATCCCATATATATATATATATATATATATATATATGGGATGTAAAGTCAGGGATGCGTAACATCACAGCCTCTCCTTGACAAATGCCAACCCCGCCTTCTCGTGGTACATCCTGTTCCCACTAAAGGGGCTCTGACCACCGCCCATAGCGGTATAACAATACCATCGGGATTAGAGGAAATGCTATCCCACGCTCACCAACCCGCTTGGCCAGCGTGGTGAGTTATGGCCAAACCCCTCCAAAATGATTCCACAACTTAAATCTTGGCCCTCAGTCTCCGGCAGCTGGAATGTACCTGGCCAAGGCAGCAGCCAGTGCGACATGAAGGCAGAGGGTGCTAAGAATCCCCGGAGGACCGGACTAGGCTGCCATCTGATGCTGACCTTGGCTACGTATAACGGACGCTCCCTATCTTCTGATTCAAGGCTTCTTGAATTGGAAGAGGAACTACAAAGGATCAAGTGGGACATCGTGGGGCTAAGTGAGGTAAGGAGAAAAGGAGAAGATCTCATCGAACTGAAAAGTGGAAATCTCTTCTACTATCGTGGGACAGATACTGGCAGAACTAGTGGTGTTGAATTTATAATAAACAAGAAACTGAAGGATAAAGTTGTAGAAGTTAAAAGTTCCTCTGACAGAGCTGCACGACTTGTTATCCAACTCTCGAAAAGATACCAGGCTCAGATTATTCAAACTTATGCACCCACCACAAGTCATGCTGAAGAAGAAATTGAAGAATTTTATGAGGAAATTTGTCATCTAAATAATAAAGGTAAGCAGCACTTGAAAATAATTATGGGAGATTTCAATGCAAAAGTAGGGCAACGGCAACAGAATGAAACTTCAGTAGGTAAATTTGGTCATGGCAACAGAAACCAGCGTGGAAATAATCTCGTTGAGTTTGCAGAGGCAGAAGGGTTTTTCATCTTGAACTCCTTCTTCAAGAAAAAGCCACACAGGAAATGGGCATGGAGACATCCAAATGGGACGACAATTGAAATTGATTTTATTATGTGTAACAAAAAATTCGTCGTAGAAGACTGCAGTGTGCTAAACAAGTTCAACACAGGCAGTGACCATAGATTGGTGAGATGTAATATGCACCTCAACACTAAACTTGAACGTGGCAGGCTCATAAGACAAACAAAATCTTTTGACATAACCAACCTTAAAAACACCATAATACCTTCAAGTTAGAACTGAAGAACAGGTTCTCTGCTTTAGAAGGCCTAACATCGGAAGAAGTGGACATCTCTGAAGTTAACAGAAAAGTAACCAAAGCTCTTATGGAAACAGCAACAAAATTAGCTGGGTCTACGAACAAATTGCATGTGAACAAATTATCAGGAAAAACCAAAATGTTGATGCAAAAAAGAAGAGTAATGAGGACAACTAAAGAAGATGTGACTTCCAAAGTGTAATATATAGAGCTATGCAAGACAGTACGAAAAAGTATCACTGAAGACGTAAGGAAATTCTACTGTGAACTAGTAAGGAAAGCAATTGAAAACAACCAAAGCCTAAAGATAGCAAAGGGACATCTCAGTAAAAGGAAAAATCAGATTATGGCACTGAGAAAAGAAGATGGTTCTGTAACAAGAAATAGAGGCGAAATTTTGACATGAGTGAAAGATTTCTACTCCAAATTATATGAAAGGGATGATACATGTACTCCAGACATCATGAAAGGTACCAGTACCAGAGTTCTTCCAGTCCTTCCAGCAGAAGTTGCACATTCAATCAAGAACATGAAGCGAGGAAAAGCTCCAGGAGAAGATGGAATTACTATAGACATCATACAAGAAGCAAGTGGAGAAATCGAAACAGTACTCGCCCAAATTTTCACTCGATGCCTTAATGAAGGGAAAATTCCTGAGGATTTTAACAACGCTACAATGATCTTGCTACATAAAAAAGGTGACATTGAGGATCTCAGGAACTACAGACCTATCAGCCTCCAATCAGTGGTTTATAAAATCTTCACTAAAGTTCTTTCACACCGCTTGAAGGTGACACTGGACATGGCTCAACCGAGAGAACAAGCTGGATTCAGGAGTGGCTACAGCACAATAGATCATATCCACATACTGAGAGAACTAATTGAAAGAGCGAGGGAATATGAGCTTCCATTGTGCATGGCTTCTATCGATTATGAAAAAGCCTTTGATTCGGTGAAACCATCAGCAGTTGCAATGGCTCTGAAATCCTGCGGTATTGAAGATGCATACATTAATATTTTTAATAACATTTGTGAAAATGCAAGTGCAAAGATTCGGCTGTTTGAAAATACAACACACATAAAAATTGGAAAAGGAGTGAGACAAGGTGACACCATATCTCCGAAGCTCTTTAATGCCACATTGGAAAATGTCTTTCAATCACTGAACTGGGAAAACAAAGGGATAAAGATTAATGGAGATTATCTAACCCACCTTCGTTTTGCTGATGACATAGTCATTTTTGCAACTACCCCATCAGAGCTGCAGAGTATGATCCAGGAACTTGCTGACAAGAGTAAAGAAGTGGGATTAAAAATGAACTTTCAGAAGACAAAAGTGATGTTCAATGCTTTTACAAGAAATGAAGATTTATCGATTGATGGAGAAAAGCTGGAGATAACAGACACGTACGTTTATCTTGGACAGCAGATATCAAGTGAGGGTCACATTGATGAAGAAATTAATCGGCGTACAAAACTTGCCTGGAGAGCTTTTGGAAGAAACAGCATAATTTTCAAGAGCAATATGCCATTATGTCTTAAAAGAAAAGTGTTTGATCAATGCATCCTTCCAGTGCTTACGTATGGTGCAGAGACGTGGACCTTAACTAAAAGAGACATACAAAGGCTGCAGACAACTCAAAGTAGCATGGAGAGGTGCATGCTTGGTGTAACCAGGAGAGATAAGAAGAGGAACTCGTGGATCCGAAAAATGACAAGAGTGGAAGACATCATGATCAGAGTTAAATCCCTGAAATGGCAATGGGCTGGACATACTGCCAGAAGGACAGATCATCGATGGACAGCTGAAATTTTAGATTGGATTCCAAGGGACAGGAAAAGACCCAGAAGGAGACCACATGGGAGATGGGTGGATGAAATTCGAAAATATGCAGGGGTGACATGGAGGAGACTGGCACAAGACAGACCGTTGTGGAGGAAACTTGGGGAGACCTTCGTCCAGCAGTGGATTGATAATGGTTGACAATGATGATGATGATATATATATATATATATATATATATATATATACCGGTCTAGGTTAAGAGACAACGTGTTACGTTGTCTCTTAAACTAAACCTATATGTATATGTTGTACTCATTTACGGTTCTGAAATTGTAGCGTATTAATGCATCTCAGGGTGGACACCACAGCGGTGTACAAAGATCTTACATGGTTTTAACTTCATGGATGGTGCTTTAATGATTTTAAGAATAAACAGTTTTTAACATGGTCGTTCAGGTTGCATTCCAATCGTATTCGTACATAATTCTATGGTTTCGAGCAAGGGACCGTAATACTTTGCGTTAAGTAGCAGAATTCCATTGATATTTTTCAGATCAATGTTGCGTTAGTGTTGCTCCGTTACTGTATTTACGGAAGACGCAGAACAACAATGATTCCCGGAATTGAGTACGTTATCTTTATTTTACGTACTCTCATAGCCATCACTGGCACATTCAAAGGAATAGCTTCGTGAGGTGATTGTGCTCGGGTATTTAACACAGAGAAATATGACGGACTTCATGTAGCTTTAATATTAAAAAAAATTGAAAAATACACAACGTTGGAGCGGAAAACTAAACCCCATTTCCCGATTTCTGTTCGAGCATGCTATTCGTTACACCACCCATAACGATGAAGTTCGGGTTATCCGAGGGTTAATTAGGAATCAGGGCATTTTCTGATTTTCACCAGTCGACTTAAATTTTAGTTATTCGTAGCTTATTTGTTTTTTTTAATCACAAGTATTTCAAACATGGATATCGTGGAAGAAATATTTTTCGCAAACACATCGATGAACTACAGGATTTATTTAAAGCGGCAAATACAATAACTATTTCTTTGCTTGTTCTTCATCATCAAAATTTAACATTAGAGAACTTGAAAATCACATCGTCCTAAAGCGGAGAAAAAATACTACTCCCTCACTGTTTCATAAGCTAGTTTCGATCTCTGCATTACACAATGGGTCAAATCCAAATTGGTCGGATATTATGGATAGCGATAATATAATCCGTAATATGTGAAAAAGAGGACTCCGGCATTACCGTCAACAATAAACTTTGTTTTACTTATTGCACGATAATTTAATCAGAACGCAAGCTTATAAATTTCAAACTTCTTTACATGAGAATAAATGCTTTAGTGTTAGCCAACTGAAAGGCAATTACATAAAATCCCAGTTGAAACGAACTCGTTAACTTTCCTTAATTAAACATTTTCATGATATCTTGCTTTCAAATATTAAACTGCAAACAGTTGCTTAAAATTCATAAGTTTTCTGTTACGATATTGTTCCCTCAGAGTTCAGTGATAGTTGTCCATTTAATGTTCCTATACAGCCACGAAAGTGAATGCCAATCAGGAATTAATTGAAAGATGTGTAGAGTTGCATAGTTCTTTCATAATATTTTCAATAATCATTCACAGATTTGACCGGAGCTCTGAATATTAACAAAGTGATTGAAACAATCCAGTATATGACAGTAATTTCAAAAACGTCCCTAATCTTTGTGTGCCGAAAATATTAAGTCAACAAGGAAACATGAACAGAAATCATTCACAGGGCAATTTTAGTCTAGTACAACCTACACACGTAATGGATGACAATCTGCGAATATGAGTAAGTCAACAAGAATTGTACATCACCGTTCTTCCATCACTAACGAGATTAGTTGTCACATTTCAATAAGAGTCTTAGATGTTTTGGTATGTTATTCTTGTGGTATACTGAACCGGTTCTGTTGAATATCATCGAAATGGGGTCAAAGGTCAGGACACAGGAGCGGGATTTATTCCACAGTCATTAGCCTCATAATTTGAGTAATAATTTCGTGTATGTTGGAAAGCGTATCATAATCAATGCATTGCATGATTTTACTAACTTGTTTCACTTTTCGCCAGTTTATATATATATATATATATATATATAATTTTGCGAATAATAAAGTTAAACCTCAACCTTACATTTTCTTATACCACAGAGAATCATCATGGTTCAAGATGACTTCCGCATGGCGTATAGCGTGGTACAAAAGAGATTTCCCTCCCTCCGTGGTCTTCTAATCGTTTTGCGATATGCATTACAGTTTCAGATCTCATTTAGAGAAACCAAAGCACATTTTTTCTCTATGTTTAATCTTCTTTTGCCTGCAGCGATTTATTACAAGTATTTTCAAACTACTCATGTGATATAACTAACAAACAATTGACGATCCTGTCGCTGTTAAAACATGAAACTAACGGTAATCGTTATTTCATAGACATAAAAGTTCAGCTATAACAATTCCCGAAAACAAAAAGCATCACGCTTGCATAGTCACAAAAGATTAACTTTTAGATGCAATGCGAAGACAATTTATTGCCGGTTGAGTCCCTGGGATGAAATTTAACGCAGAGTATTTGGTGGATGTAAGGTCAGGTGATGCGTAAAATCTCAGCCTCTCCTTGACAGATGTCAACCCCGCCTTCTCGTGGTGCATCCTGTTCCCACTAAAGGGGCTCTGACGACCGCCCATAGCGGTATAACTATACCATCGGGATTAGAGGAAATTCTATCCCACACTTACCAACCCGCTTGGCCAGCGTGGTGAGTTATGGCCAAACCCCTCCAAAATGATTCCACAACTTAAATCTTGGCCATCAGTCTCCGGCAGCTGGAATGTACCTGGCCAAGGCAGCGGCCAGTGCGACATGAAGGCAGAGGGTGCTAAGAATCCCCGGAGGACCGGACTAGGCTGCCATCTGATGCTGACCTTGGCTACGTATAACGGACGCTCCCTATCTTCTGATTCAAGGCTTCTTGAATTGGAAGAGGAACTACAAAGGAGCAAGTGGGACATCGTGGGGCTAAGTGAGGTAAGGAGAAAAGGAGAAGATCTCATCGAACTGAAAAGTGGTCATCTCTTCTACTATCGTGGGACAGATACTGGCAGAACTACTGGTGTTGGATTTATAATAAACAAGAAACTGAAGGATAAAGTTGCAGAAGTTGAAAGTTCCTCTGACAGAGCTGCACGACTTGTTATCCAACTCTCGAGAAGATACCAGGCTCAGATTATTCAAACTTATGCACCCACCACAAGTCATCCTGAAGAAGAAATTGAAGAATTTTATGAGGAAATTTGTCATCTAAATAATAAAGGTAAGCAGCATTTGAAAATAATTATGGGAGATTTCAATGCAAAAATAGGGCAACGGCAACAGAATGAAACTTCAGTACGTAAATTCGGTCACGGCAACAGAAACCAGCGTGGAAATACTCTCGTTGAGTTTGCAGAGGCAGAAGGGTTTTTCATCTTGAACTCCTTCTTCAAGAAAAAGCCGCACAGGAAATGGACATGGAGACATCCAAATGGGACGACAAGTGAAATTGATTTTATTATGTGTAACAAAAAATTCGTCATAGAAGACTGCAGTGTGCTAAACAAGTTCAACACAGGTAGTGACCATAGGTTGGTGAGATGTAAGATGCACCTCAACACTAAACTTGAACGTGGCAAGCTCATAAGACAAACAAAATCTATTGAAATTACCAACCTTAAAAAACACCATAATACCTTCAAGTTGGAACTGAAGAACAGGCTCTCTGCTTTAGAAGGCCTAACATCAGAAGAAGTGGACATATCTGAAGTTAACAGAAAAGTAACCAAAGCTCTTATGGAAACAGCAACAAAATTAGCAGGGTCTAAGAACAAGTTGCATGTAAATAAATTGTCAGGAAAAACGAAAATGTTGATGCAAAAAAGAAGAGTGATGAGGACAACTAAAGAAAATGTGACTTCCAAAGTGGAATATATAGAGCTATGCAAGACAGTAAGAAAAAGTATCACTGAAGACGTAAGAAAATTCAACTGTGAACTAGTGAGGAAAGCAATTGAAAACAACCAAAGCCTAAAGATAGCAAAGGGACATATTAGTAAGGGAAGAAAACAGATTATGGCACTGAGAAAAGAAGATGGTTCTGTAACAAGAAATAGAGGCGAAATTTTGACAAGAGTGAAAGATTTCTACTCCAAATTATATGAAAGGGATGATACATGCACTCCAGACATCATGAAAGATACCAGTACCAGAGTTCCTCCAGTCCTTCCAGCAGAAGTTACACATGCAATCAAGAACATGAAGCGGGGAAAAGCTCCAGGAGAAGATGGAATTACTGTAGACATCATACAAGAAGCAAATGGAGAAATCGAAACAGTACTCGCCCAAATTTTCACTCGATGCCTTAATGAAGGAAAGATTCCTCAGGATTGGAACACCGCTAGAATGATTATGCTACATAAGAAAGGTGACATTGAGGATCTCGGAAACTACAGACCTATCAGCCTCCTATCAGTAGTTTATAAAATCTTCACTAAAGTTCTTTCACACCGCTTGAAGGTAACACTGGACATGGCTCAACCGAGAGAACAAGCTGGATTCAGGAGTGGCTACAGCACAATAGATCATATCCATGTGCCGAGAGAACTAATTGAAAGAGCGAGGGAATATGAACTTCCATTGTGCATGGCTTTTATCGATTTTGAAAAAGCCTTTGATTCGGTGAAACCATCAGCAGTTACAATGGCTCTGAAAACCTGCGGTATTGAAGATGCATACATTAATATTATTAAAAACATCTATGAAAATGCAAGTGCAAAGATTCGGCTGTTTGAAAATACAACACACAAAAAAATTGGAAAAGGAGTGAGACAAGGTGACACCATATCTCCGAAACTCTTTAATGCCACATTGGAGGGTGTTTTTCAGTCACTGAGCTGGGAAAACAAGGGGATAAAGATTAATGGAGATTATCTAACCCACCTTCGTTTTGCTGATGACGTAGTCATTTTTGCAACTAGCCCATCAGAGCTGCAGAGTATGATCTAGGAACTTGCTGACAAGAGTAAAGAAGTGGAATTAAAAATGAACTTTCAGAAGACAAAAGTGATGTTCAATGCTTTTACAAGAAATGAAGATTTATCGATTGATGGAGAAAAGCTGGAGATCACAGATACGTACGTTTATCTTGGACAGCAGATATCAAGTGAGGGTCACATTGATGAAGAAATTAATCGGCGTACAAAACTTGCCTGGAGAGCTTTTGGAAGAAACAGCATAATTTTCAAGAGCAATATGCCATTATGTCTTAAAAGAAAAGTGTTTGATCAATGCATCCTTCCAGTGCTTACGTATGGTGCAGAGACGTGGACCTTAGCTAAAAGAGACATACAAAGGCTGCAGACAACTCAAAGAAGCATGGAGAGGTGCATACTTGGTGTAACCAGGAGAGATAAGAAGAGGAGCTCGTGGATCCGAAAAATGACAAGAGTGGAAGACATCATGATCAGAGTTAAATCCCTGAAATGGCAATGGGCTGGACATACTGCCAGAAGGACAGATCATCGATGGACAGCCGAAATTTTAGATTGGATTCCAAGGGATAGGAAAAGACCCAGAAGAAGACCACATGGGAGATGGGTGGATGAAATTCGAAAGTATGCAGGGGTGACATGGAGGAGACTGGCACAAGACAGACCGTTGTGGAGGAAACTTGGGGAGACCTTCGTCCAGCAGTGGATTGATAATGGTTGACAATGATGATGATGATGATGTGGTATAGACATGTTATACGTGGAGAGAGATATACTATCCTCTGTAAAAAAAGGGTAGTTCGTATCACGGTTTGAGACTGATAATGACATGATTATTTCCATTTTAAAGCATAGAAACTCGAGACGCGCATGAAATATTTTGCTATATCTCAGAAAATAGAAACCATGAGTACTGGAATGCATGTTTAATCGCTCAACCAGAAAGCTAGAAATAATAAGGGAACTGAGCCTTAAGTCTCACCAATAAATACAATTGACATAAATGATCAGACAGATAATCAGTTTTCGTAGGTGTATGTTGAAGTGGCTACTCATTTCTCGTTTAGCTAGTCTGCTTCACTGCTGATAAATTTATATCGTACTACAGAGAAAATTTTAAAATTGAAATGTTAAACATCTGGGTTTTATTTTCAAATAATGGAATGTGAATATATTATAATTAATACATACCTTTGAAACTACTTAAGCCGTTGGCGTTGCACTTTTCCTGCTACAACACTGGAACGGATTTTCCAAAATACAGTGAAACTTCTGCTATTAGTTTTCTTAGGGGATGGCCTTAAAACGTATGAATAAGTTTAAGATAATAAAAACTGTTATAAGATCTATGCTTTAAGGGAGTATAAGATATTGATTAAAATGATTTATTTAAAGTTCAGTCGGCAGGGAAAGAAAACGAAGCGTTTCGTTGAGCCTATGAAAATCTCCTATCAAGATACACTTTTACAAATCATGAAACCTATGAAAATCAAGCTTTTCTTTTGACGACTGTATGTATTTATAAACATCCTGGTTATGGATTAACTGAAATTCTCATGACTAAGTATCTAAGGCATGTAATTCATACCGAACTCGTGAACAAAAATAATTTTCTGTGAGGATCCCGAGTTCATCTATTTAAAACAAGAGTGTGGAATATCGCGGATGCATGTAGGATTATATTCTTGCACCACGGAATAGTGTAGCCCCAAAGTTACGTACTAGAGATTTATCAAATTTTAAATAGCCCACATGTGCGTGTGGGACATGAAATGTGATACCAATATTTTGCCAAACGGATATTGAAAAACATACCGTTCCATGATCGAATCAAAGTTCAAATTTCGCTGCACCAAGAAAGAACGCAGTAACAAATATCGATACCCTCATAGTTGTAATCAACCGGGTAAAGTATCAAAGAACCAACAGATCGTGTATTTTTCATCATCTGAAATTAAATATTGTACGTATTATCGCAAGAGAGTAAAAATTAACTATGTACAGCAGAGTTAGAAAAGGCGTTAGAAAACACAGAAAAATATCGGCAACAACACAGAAATCTTTATTAAAGTAAAAACGTATTACTCAGAAACGTTTAAATGAGGTGCAACTGAACCTGCGCAATGAAAATTTCTTGGAAGAAACGTTAACTTGTCTGCCAACCACCGACACACTACTGCGCCAAAGGTTTTCAGAGAGTGCTAAACACAAGTTTTGAACGTCCGTCTACCCAGAAAAGAATTTCAGAAGATAATCGCACGCACATTTTCGATAAGTTGTACAAAATCTTACTATTGGGATGGTACGAGTGAAATGTCCAGCAAATGACCAGCACACGTGGACGGCGAGAACGGAAAAGTGGAACAATTTGCTTATTCAAAATTATCCCCCTCGTTATCGACACATAGTTTCAAATGAAATTTCTTGCATTAATAATAAAACAGTTTCTTCACATATTCTTAAGAAAGGCACTCCGGCAAATCTAAAATTGCGGAAATTTTTGTGAATCTTCAAATTCCTTTATAAAAAAATTTACACGTGTATAAAAAATGTACAACAAAATCAGCTGCGCGAACACTTTGACAAAATGTTCTTCAATTTAATTAAAACATCCATGAAATGCACTATAACAGCATCGCCAAACGGTACTTGAAAATTTCGCAGTCCTAAATGAAGGCTGAATTAAAAGTAAGGAAGTTTGTTTTGAAGACAAAGCTTTGAACATATTGTTAGTAAAATACCTTTTTTTATTAAAAAGTGAAATTATTTAACTAAAATAGCATGCGTTTTGGACATAAATTTAGGCAAATACGATGCAAAATATTGTTTCATAAGTGATGTCGGTACGTTATCCCCTATCGTAATTTGAAATAATGAAGGGAACTACAAATTGCGAATTCATGCCAAAACAACTTTAAATTCAAATTATTAATGTTAATAATATTAATATAAATATAACACATCGCATGTTTATTTACTGTCGAGACAGATTATTGTGACCACCAGCTAATATACAGCGTAACCGCCGTGTGCAAGGCGGACGGCAGCTAGACGGGCTGGAGTGACTCAATAAGGTGCTGGAAGGTGTTCACAGGTATGTGGAGTCATTCTGACTGCGGTGCTTTTAAAACTGCTGGAGGGTGCGTGGTGGAGGCTCCCATGGAGCGAACAATACGATAAATGTGATCCCACAGATGCACAGTTGGTCTTAAGTCTGGGGAATTAGGGGGCCAGGAATGGAGCTTGACATCTTCGTTGTGCTCTTCGAACCACTCTCGGACTTTTCTAGCTGTGTGACACGGCACATTGTTGTGCTAAAAGATCTATTCCACCCCAGGAAAGACAATCATCATGTATGGGACAACGTGATCTGCAAGATTGGATTCATAACAAAATAGGTCCATAGTGCTTCCACAGGTACTACTGGAGGCAGGGAATGCCACGAAAACATTCCCCATACGATAACGCTTCCTCTACCAACTTGTGTTCTTCCAGCGACGGTTCAAGAGTGTTGATCTTCGATATTTCCCGCATTGTAGGTCAACTGTCCATCCAATGGATAAAGCTAAATTAATCAGCGGAGGTGCAAAACCAATTTTAACATGCAAATGTAAACCTTTTCTGCCGATGCACCTTCGGCAGCATAGGTGCAATGGCCATCCGTGTGCAATGGAGCCGCATGCGCAGCAGAGTTCTTTGAACTGGCGTTTTAGACACACTTTTGGTAGAACTGTGGTTCATTCGGCCAGTGAGTTGCTCAATCGTAGCGTGTCAATCGCCCTCATGCACTTTCTTAGCCGAAGATCACTTCTCACATCAAAGACATCTGGTGCTCCGCAGTTTCCACTTCGCGTTTTCGCAATTGTGCCATTTCTCCTATCAAGATACACTTTAACAACAGCAGTACGCGAATAGTTCACAAACTGCGTTCTTTCAGAACTTCTGCCACCCTTGGCCCGAAAGCCGATAATTAGCCCTTTTTGCAAATTGGATAAATTGCTCCTTTTATCCATGACAGTAACGAGCAATATGTTTTCAAAATCCCTACTGTACGCCTTATATACCCTCCAACCCAGTTCACAACACGTGTCTTCTTTCATTGGCTGCGAGCTGTTGACGTCAAAAGTAGTAGGTGGTCAAAATAATGTGACTGTACTGTGTATTATCAGCGTACTGTAATGAAAAGGAGATCTGGTTTTCTGCTTTATTTCATTTTCTCCAGAATGTTAATGATAATTACTTCGTTGAGCACTTATAGATGTAGTTGCAATTAACAGGTTTTGTAGCATTCTATTCTGAAATGCTTTGATTTGCAGAACATGCTTTAAGCATTCCAAAAGGATATGTTTTTAAAATTTACAATAAATTTCAATATTATGGTGTTACTTAGAAAATTTCGTTTTCTTAGATTATATGTTCTTATATCTGAAATACTGACTTCAAAACTTTTTGTGTTCTCGGAAAATATGTTTCAGACTTAAATGTTTTAAGTGATTACCTAAATCAGAATAAAATTACTGTCACATAACATTAAGCCCAGTTAACGAAGGCTGAAAATGGGCCAATATAAGAAATAAATATGAAAATTTTGAAACTTGGTATACTTGTTTATAGGTATCTAATGAAGATTATACTAAAAATCCTGACGAATCACAAGTGAGCTCTAGCGGCCATCTTGAAAAACAAGTACGTTTTTCGGTTTTTCGTGATTATCTGAAAAACGGTTCGTCGTAGCCCAGAAATATAATTTACAAATTGAAGCCTACAAAATGTCCTACAACAAAAGCTCGTTTCACTTTTTTGTAGCTCTAATAATTTTTGAAATAATAGGGTGACAATGTACTTTTTCGCTGATTCCTACGTTATCCCTACGGTTTTTCATACAAATGAGCTAATAACTTCTGAACCGTCCGTTTTTTCGAGAAAGAGATCTGAAGCACAATTGTAGAGCATCAAATTCTCTTTCAATGGGTATCTTACTTATTTTATTAACTGCAGCAGGTCAATAGATATGTTCACATTACAAGCTATCGCTATCTAATGCGACCATCACTTAGACAGCCGAACACCTACTTTTGTGAATGTTAAAGGGTGGGAATGACAGGTAGATATGATTTAAAACCAAACCGGATACCTTATTAATTTATGATAGATTATAGTATGGATTTACTGATACCATTATTGATTTATTGGATACATGATTGATTAATTAAAAATTGAATGAAATTTAAATTGATGTGGTTCTTAAAATGTAATGTACATCACTTTTTTTTTCTTTAACTGGAGGGTCCAAAGAATGGTTCATCAACAGCTGACGTAGATGGACTTGGATCATCCTCATCGCTAGACTTAGGAATTCGTTCCAAGTCGTCCACTTTCTCGCTGTCCTCTTCCAGGATTACACTGATGCCATTTAGGCATTTTCCATGGCAGTTGTGCCAAATGGTGGTGCAAATCATTGCTACTTTTCTGCACCCATACTTGTCGGAACCACAACCAGTGGTGCACTTGAAGAATATAAGGTTTAGAACTGCCTCAGTTGCGACAGGTTCTTTGGTTGTCACTGGCATGAGCCGATGCTGCTTGTGTTCCCATCTCCAGAGTTCGGGAGGAGGTAGTTGATTCCCCAGGCATAGCTGCACCTGGTGGTACATGCGGTAGGAGTGCTGTTTTGCTCCTGCCCTTTGTGGCAGCGCAGAAATGACCGATTTGATGTTGGAAACCGTCTTTGTGAATGAATGGTAGCGGTGCAAGTTGAGGCAGGTCTCTATAGCAGGTGCTCCATTCTTCCACTGGAATATTTCTAGTAGAAAAACACCAAGTTCTCCACAAGTCTTTGAGCTTGGCATCTTGGTTAATCTTGTTATTTCTGTTTCTCTTTCGACTGAACTTGTTGGGGTAATACGTCTAATGCCACCCATAGCATGACAAGTATGTAATCGACAAGTCAGCGTTGTCGAACTGTCTGAATGACTCATTCATGCCATGTTGAGCGTGAAAAATGACTGAGATTTCCAGGTATTGGGCTTTATATTATATTGAACAGAATTCGAAACCAGATATAAGGTTTACCAAGTTTTTGGAGCGGTATTTTATGTATAGAAATAGGCCAAGGCTTTCTCATATGGGGGACATGAAGTACCGTGGTCGCACAGCAGAGATGATGGAGTGCGAAATGGAACTCTTTGTCTTTTCAATGTCTCTTGTCTTCTTCATTTCCACGTCCTCCAAGAAAGTAAGTAATGTTACGGGAACGCAAATATTGACGTCCTTTAGGTTGTTATACCCAGGAGGGTAGATGGTTTCATCATGCACCTGAGACTGGATATCCTGCCTTATTATTGCGGCCGCAGTTTTCACGATTCTGAGTCACTCCTCAGTTTGGTTTTTCTCTTTGTTTTCGTACCATGAATTCAAGATATTATAACCTGTGTCAATAAAACAGACGATCGGAACCTTTCTTCCATTCCTTGCTACATTGTGATGCAAAAATTAAGGACGAAGAGGAGAATATAGCATAACAGCGGAACGACCATGCAGAACGGGCCGAAAAACTACTCAGTAGATTTTTTTTTTTTTTTTTTGATTGGAGGTTTAACGACCACCGTGAGCAACTCAATGGGCTATAAACAGTCGCCCGTCCCTAATTTAGGGGCACTGGTTAAAGGGAAGGGATAGAGCCAGTGCCGTAAGACAAACACAACATCCATGCCTCACCGGGATTCGAACCCGGACCCCTTCGGACGAACGATCAGAGGCCAACGCCTTAGACCACTGCGACTCAGTAGATAGACTAGGGTCCGGTACGGTAGGGCGTGCGCATATATGCAACATGACGTAGGAAGGGAGGAGTGTCGGAAGGGTATAAAGCACACGGGCGGTGTACGCTCAGCAATTCGGTAAAAGCTATTGCACGGTGTCATCATCATCATCATCATAATTGTCAACCATTATCAATCCACTGCTGGACAAAGGTCTCCCCAAGTTTCCTCCACAACGGTCTGTCTTGTGCCAGTCTCCTCCATGTCACCCCTGTCTACTTTCGAATTTCATCCACCCATCTCCCATGTGGTCTTCTTCTGGGTCTTTTCCTGTCCCTTGGAATCCAATCTAAAATTTAGGCTGTCCATCGATGATCTGTCCTTCTGGCAGTATGTCCAGCCCATTGCCATTTCAGGGATTTAACTCTGATCATGATGTCTTCCACTCTTGTCATTTTTCGGATCCACGAGTTCCTCTTCTTATCTCTCCTGATTACACCAAGTATGCACCTCTCCATGCTCCTTTGAGTTGTCTGCAGCCTTTGTATGTCTCTTTTAGTTAAGGTCCACGTCTCTGCACCATACGTAAGCACTGGAAGGATGCATTGATCAAACACTTTTCTTTTAAAACATAATGGCATATTGCTCTTGAAAATTATGCTGTTTCTTCCAAAAGCTCTCCAGGCAAGTTTTGTACGCCGATTAATTTCTTCATCAATGTGACCCTCACTTGATATCTGCTGTCCAAGATAAACATACGTGTCTGTTATCTCCAGCTTTTCTCCATCAATCGATAAATCTTCATTTCTTGTAAAAGCATTGAACATCACTTTTGTCTTCTGAAAGTTCATTTTTAATCCCACTTCTTTACTCTTGTCAGCAAGTTCCTGGATCATACTCTGCAGCTCTGATGGGGTAGTTGCAAAAATGACTATGTCATCAGCAAAACGAAGGTGGGTTAGATAATCTCCATTAATCTTTATCCCTTTGTTTTCCCAGTTCAGTGATTGAAAGACATTTTCCAATGTGGCATTAAGGAGCTTCGGAGATATGGTGTCACCTTGTCTCACTCCCTTTCCAATTTTTACGTGTGTTGTATTTTCAAACAGCCTAATCTTTGCACTTGCATTTTCATAGATGTTATTAATAATATTAATGTATGCATCTTCAATACCGCAGGTTTTCAGAGCCATTGTAACTGCTGATGGTTTCACCGAATCAAAATCTTTTTCATAATCGATAAAAGCCATGCACAATGGAAGCTCATATTCCCTCGCTCTTTCAATTAGTTCTCTCAGCACGTGGATATGATCTATTGTGCTGTAGCCACTCCTGAATCCAGCTTGTTCTCTCGGTTGAGCCATGTCCAGTGTTACCTTCAAGCGGTGTGAAAGAACTTTAGTGAAGATTTTATAAACTACTGATAGGAGGCTGATAGGTCTGTAGTTTCCGAGATCCTCAATGTCACCTTTCTTATGTAGCAGGATCATTGTAGCGGTGTTCCAATCCTCAGGAATCATTCCTTCATTAAGGCATCGAGTGAAAATTTGGGCGAGTACTGTTTCGATTTCTCCACTTGCTTCTTGTATGATGTCTACAGTAATTCCATCTTCTCCTGGAGCTTTTCCTCGCTTCATGTTCTTGATTGCATGTGCAACTTCTGCTGGAAGGACTGGAGGAACTCTGGTACTAGTATCTTTCATGATGTCTGGAGTGCATATATCATCCCTTTTATATAATTTGGAGTAGAAATCTTTCACTCTTGTTAAAATTTCGCATCTATTTCTTGTTACAGAACCATCTTCTTTTCTCAGTGCCATAATCTGTTTTCTTCCCTTACTGAGATGTCCCTTTGCTATCTTTAGGCTTTGGTTGTTTTCAATTGCTTTCCTCACTAGTTCACAGTTGAATTTCCTTACGTCTTCAGTGATACTTTTTCTTACTGTCTTGCATAGCTCTATATATTCCACTTTGGAAGTCACATCTTCTTTAGTTGTCCTCATTTCTCTTCTTTTTTGCATCAACATTTTGGTTTTTCCTGATAATTTGTTCACATGCAACTTGTTCTTAGACCCAGCTAATTTTGTTGCTGTTTCCATAAGAGCTTTGGTTACTTTTCTGTTAACTTCAGAGATGTCCACTTCTTCCGATGTTAGGCCTTCTAAAGCAGAGAACCTGTTCTTCAGTTCTAACTTGAAGGTATTATGGTGTTTTTTAAGGTTGGTTATGTCAATAGATTTTGTTTGTCTTATGAGCTTGCCACGTTCAAGTTAAGTGTTGAGGTGCATCTTACATCTCACCAATCTATGGTCACTACCTGTGTTGAACTTGTTCAGCACACTGCAGTCTTCTATGACGAATTTTTTGTTACACATAATAAAATCAATTTCACTTGTCGTCCCATTTGGATGTCTCCATGTCCATTTCCTGTGTGGCTTTTTCTTGAAGAAGGAGTTCAAGATGAAAAACCCTTCTGCCTCTGCAAACTCAACGTGAGTATTTCCACGCTGGTTTCTGTTGCCGTGACCGAATTTACCTACTGAAGTTTCATTCTGTTGCCGTTGCCCTATTTTTGCATTGAAATCTCCCATAATTATTTTCAAGTGCTGCTTACCTTTATTATTTAGATGACAAATTTCCTCATAAAATTCTTCAATTTCTTCTTCAGGATGACTTGTGGTGGGTGCATAAGTTTGAATAATCTGAGCCTGGTATCTTTTCGAGAGTTGGATAACAAGTCGTGCAGCTCTGTCAGAGGAACTTTCAACTTCTACAACTTTATCCTTCAGTTTCTTGTTTATTATAAATCCAACACCACTAGTTCTGCCAGTATCTGTCCCACGATAGTAGAAGAGATGTCCACTTTTCAGTTCGATGAGATCTTCTCCTTTTCTCCTTACCTCACTTAGCCCCACGATGTCCCACTTGATCTTTTGTAGTACCTCTTCCAATTCAAGAAGCCTTGAATCAGAAGATAGGGAGCGTCCATTGTAAGTAGCCAAGGTCAGCATCAGATGGCAGCCTAGTCCGGTCCTCCGGGGATTCTTAGCACCCTCTGCCTTCATGTCGCACTGGCCGCTGCCTTGGCCAGGTACATTCCAGCTGCCGGAGACTGATGGCCATGATTTAAGTTGTGGAATCATTTTGGAGGGGTTGTGGCGATAACTCACCACGCTGGCCAAGCGGGTTGGTGAGTGTGGGATAGAATTTCCTCTAATCCCGATGGTATAGTTATACCGCTATTGGCGGTCGTCAGAGCCCCTTTAGTGGGAACAGGATGCACCACGAGAAGGTGGGGTTGCCATTTGTCAAGGAGAAGCTGTGATGTTACGCATCACCTGACCTTACATCCCATTGCACGGTGTACATCGGTTTAAAAGACGTCGAGTTGCTGCCACCGTGTGATATGGTCCACAGGCAATCCAGTAGACGACATCTGGATGGCTTTACCCGAGGTCGCGTCATTGTGAAGTTGGAAGAAGGTCAAAGTGTTACTAGTATGGCCGAGGAGTTCGGGATCGCTCAGAGCATCGTTTCACGACCTTGGAGAACATTTCAAACGACAGAAACAGCTGTCCGAGAGTTTAGCAGTGGTCGTCCACGAGCTACCACGGCGGGGGACGACCGGTATATTGTCCTACAGGCGAGAAGAAACAGACGGCATACAGCCGAAAAAATCCCAAGGCACATGCAACACACAACTGGACGTCCGTTATCGCGTTTTATTTTGGCGAGGATGCTGCACAAAGGTGTTCTATTTGCACTACGACCAGTACGGTGTGTGCCAATAACGCTTGCTCAGCGGAGACGGCAGTTTCTGTGGTGCCAGGAACAAAAGAACCGGACACGTCAGCAAAGAGGTCGAGTTATCTTTAAGGATGAGAGCCGATTTATTCTGACGAGCGATTCTGGACGTATACACATCTGGAGAGAGCCGGGAACACGCAATCACACCTCCGACATCATCGAAAGGGATCGGTTAAGATGTGGTGGAGATATCGTTTGGGGCGTTATCATGCTTGGTAGCCGTACTGACTTCCACATCTTCCAAGACGTTTCAGTCACTGGTGTCCGTTATGGTACCGAGGTTCTCCTGCCTCAGTGCGTCTGTTTAGAGGTGCTGTGGGTCCTAAGTTCTTCTTCATGGACGACAACGCTACACCTCGTCGTACAGTGACTGTAGCAGAGCTTTTGGAGAGTGAATATATTCAACGCATGGATTGACCCGCAAGGTTCCCAGACCAAATTCCAATTGAGCACTTGTGAGACCTTCTCGGGAGATGCTTGGCGGCACGTCACCAGCTGCCAGCAGCGATTCCGCAGCTGCGATTGGCGCTACAAGAGGAATTAGCTGCGATGCCTCAACAGCTCCTTGACAACCTCGGGCTCAGCATGGACAGACGTTGTAAATCCTGCAAAGCAGTCAACGGTGATCATTTCCCCTACTAAAGACTGGATTTTTCTTGGTAGCCGCATGTCACATTGACGTTTCTGTCATCTGTCCAGTTGTGTACGTAGCTACCTTTTCAATAAAGTGTCTTTTTATCTTTTTGGTTCCTTGTTTGGACGGTTTTACTTACTTGTTCCATATTCTTACATCTTGATGATCTTATGGTATGATTTGAGTCGACGTGGAGCCCTTCTGCACGACATTACATTCGAAAAACCGTCTCGTCCTTAAATTTTGCATGCCACTGTATTATGATACGTTCTCCGTATGTTTTTATGAGTTTGGCTCTTATTCTGTAATCATCAGGGACACGTCCTGTTACTGCGGAACGTAATTCTGAGAGGGCATATTGGTAATCATTGTTATTTTTTTAGAAAAAAATAAATTTCTTCCATAGCTACTAAAACATAATCCGTTTCAAGGCACCTACGTCTACCTCCTTTTGGTGTAGTATGCAGAAAAAATGTCGTGTAACAGTCAAGGTGGTATACTTCTTCAGCAGCTACTAAATCACTTATGGTTGACAGGAGAAATTTCACTTCTTCTTCAAACTTATCCTTCCTTTTAACGGCTGCATCAAAAACCGTATCTTTCACCGACAAGCTTCGAAAATCGTATACTACTCTACGTCTGTCCTTGGGTTTCTTTCTTTCTCTTGCCCTGGATTATCCGTCAATCACTTCAGTACAAAAAAAATGTTGTTTTGAAGTCAAACGTCGTAGTGAAGACTTCAAAGTCACAGGATGGTCGTCTTCAGGTTGTGATGCTGTTGAGGCCTTAGAGGGCCTCTTTACAGCAGCCATTATGCTATCCATTTTCGTGTAATTTTTCTGGCACAAATTATGCATTTTCACGGATGTTAGGCCACTGAGCTGGAAGCCTTTGTTGTGATTCCTTGCAGTGCTCTTAATTACGATGCTATTCCTTTTTCACCCACTAGCAAAACACGAACGCTTGTTACGTGAAGATTTCGTTCCTATATAAAACACTTCTCTGCCATAGCGAAAACAAAACACTCGTCTTCTTCTCTACCTACATCTGGAACAAAAAATATAAGATACACCAGTCAGCGAAAGCTCAAAATGGGCAAATATCGAAATACCAACTGAGCATGCGTCCGAAAGGTTTGCCGCTCGATCTAGAGACAGTATGTACGTACGTATGTATGTATGTATGTACACATATACCTATTACACCACCATTATACCATTACATATGGTATGTATAATATTACATAATATTCAGACTGATCTGTTAAACAGTTATATCTATTGACCAGCTGGAGTTATAAAATAAATTGGATACCCATTTCGAAGAGAATTTGATGCTCTACAATAATGCTTCATAATTCTTTCTCGAGAAAACCGACGGTTCAGAAGTTCTGAGCTTATTTGTATAAAAAACCTTAGTGATAACGTGTTAATCAGCGAAAAAGTACATTGACACCAAATTATCTCAGAAACTATTAGAGATACAAAAAAAAAAGTGAAAACAACTTTTTTTGTAGGACATTTAGTAAGCTTCAATTTTGTAAATATTATTTTTGTGCTACTAGCAATCGTTTTCAAGATATTCACGGAAAACCGAAAAAAGGTACCAATTTTTCAAGATGGCGGCTAGAGCTCACGTCTGATTAGTCAGGACGTTTGGTATAATCTTCACTATATACCTAAAAATAAGTGTGCCAAGTTTCAAAATTTTCATATTTCTTTCATCTGAAAACCCTATTTTGACCAGATTAATAAAGGAAAAACATTTTATAGTTTCCAATCTGTATTGAGTAGCACAAGGAATAAATTAAGATTTTTTCTAATTCTTTGAAATTTCTCTTTAATGCTCTTCATAAGGACTGAAAACCGACAAAACAACGGGCAAGATAATTTTTTAAATAGGTAACGAACTACAAGTTGAAATATCTTCTTAATCTTTTTAGCGAGAGAAAGGTTTGTTATTAACATCCGAAACATAAACAAAATATTTCTTCATAACGCAGGATATCTCCGGACGAAAGGATTTTCAGTATGAACAATTATAAGGGATGTGGAGGAAAACGTATCATAAATGTCATCACACTAGGAAAACCAGGGGTTATTTGATAAAGACAACGCGATTAAAATATTCTTCATAATGGTATTAAACAAAGAAACGTGTTTTCTGAGATGTTTTTACTATAGAAAATATTAATCACATACCCACATACGAAGAATCTCTTGGAGGCAAAATTATAATTTTGGAAAAAATACAAAAATGTTTGAGCAATAGGAAGTGTTCCTTAGAGATAGTTAAAATTATATTCGTCTCTCAGAATTTAAATTATTCTCTACTTACTTGCATGTAAGTAGACAATAATTTAGCATGAAACACATGTGCCTTCTTCAAAAAAAAAGTTTCAGCAAAACTCAAATTAGAGGAAGTAAAACATTCACTTGTTGGAAGATATAAAGTGCGGACGGTGGTCATAGCCAATAAGGATTAACTGAGGCTTGATTACTGCCTATTGCAGATCTCCTTTTCACCTTATTCTGATGTCCTTTGAAGGTAATTTGAGGGAAATTATCGCATCTTTTACCCTTACCTTCTTTTGGAATATAGTGAGACCAACTGTGTATGTGGTACCCTTTAACTAATTCACAATCTGGTGATAAGAAAACAAAAGAAAGCTTCCTTGAAGTTGGATGTGCCGCTACAGTGGCTCAGTGATCGAAGGGCTGGTTTTTAATTATTCATCCCGCATGGGGCGGAGTTCGAACCTATGCTGAAGCATAGATGTTGCGTCTGTCTTACGGCCTTGTTCGTTCCTTTCCGTGGAACCAGTTGTTCTAAAATACTTGGGTATGTGGTACCCTTTACTACTTCACAATCTGGTGATAAGAAAACAAAAAAGAAAGCTTCCTTGAAGTTGGATGGTACGCTACAGTGGCTCAGTGATTATTCATCCCTACATGGGGCGGAGTTCGAACCTATGCTGAATCATAGATGTTGCGCCTGTCTTACGGCCTTTCCGTGGAACCAGTTGCCATAAATTAAGGACGGATACCTACTAACAACTTATCAATTTACTCGCAGTGATGGTTTAATACACTAACCAAAAAACAAAAAAAATTGAGTGACATTATTTATCTTTATGCGCAATCACATCGAATATTTGCTTTATTGATGAACATTAAATTAATTAGCGTAACATTTTTCGAAACACATTTCGGAAATTATTTAGTTTGTTATTTTACTTTTCCTAACAGAGCAATCTGTTGGAAAAGTAAAATAACAACCCTTTGTTTCTACAAGCAGAATAATGAGCATTAAATTTGTGAGAGCGACCTTTTTCAAACCTTTTTTAGAAATTGTTAAGTTTGTGATTTCACATTTCCTAACAGAGCGTTCTGATCGCCCTCTGTGCTTTATTACTACAGGCCTACGTCATCTTAGCGCTTTCTCGACGGTCACCAACCAACTATTACGGTCGACTCCATATTGAAGGAAATTTGAAGATACCTTATGAAGAAAGTTGCGAGTGGGTGCCACAATATTTATTGTGCCAGAACAGCGGCTAATTTCCGTTTTGTGAGATGGATGTAGATTTGGGCAGTATTCCGGCAGACGGTAATTTGGTGACTGGTGAGCCTAAAAAAGCGAGGCAATAATCACTTGTGTTAAACGTTGCATCCATTTCTCTTCTGCTCACTCATATTTTGAGGAAAGATATTTTTCGATTTGTTAACTATATCGTATATTTTGCAAATATACGCATGAACACAAGCAGGCAGTGCCAAGAGATCTGGCAATACTCCTCATTCACATCTGGCCATACTAACATTCAAAAAACTTAAACTAAAGATTTGGAAGCGTGCAGCACAATTGAATTTTCATGGCCATGAGAAAGCTATTTTGAAAACATATTTACGGAGAAGTAATCAGAGGAATTCCTATGGAGAAATATATTTGGCTACACAATGGAAACGATAAATCTTGCTACTTTGACAAAGCTCAGAATTTAAAGTTAAAAAAAAAAAAGGAGAAAACTGGTACTTTTAGAATTCGGTGAGCAAAACAAATTTCAGTGTGGACTCCAACTCACCCGCGCATCCCCTTGGCGACGACTCAGCTGTCATACATATCTAACTACTCTGAAACAATGTCCAATGACTCTCTTTCGATTTATTCGAAAATGCAAAACACAACTACCCAATAAGAAAATAAATATGTAACAATTATGACTTGTGGACGTCACACGTCCCTGTGTCACAGAAATCATCTGCTATGCGACAATGTCCAATGACGTTTTCCGATTTATCGTAAAACACCAAAAAAAAGCAGTGGAAAAAATAGTAGTACTTGGACTGAAATTATACGCTTTAATATAAAATGCACGCTTCGTATGTGTCACAAAGTTTTGCACGAAGTAATTTTTTCCCCTCTCGACTCATGAAAATATGACACATAACTCTTTTCCTTCGTCCTCTCGAAGAATACATTTAAGTTCATTACATTCTGAAGGATTACTAATTTTGTGGAAACAATTGTAATTATAACAATATGTCTTCATTGGTGTAAGTATTTTATTAGTAGAGCGGCTATTTCTGTAGAGCATCAATTAATTAGTACAAAACGACATTTGTTTCACACGGATAAGATAAATTGTCGACTGAATTCCCTAAAATGTCCGAAATCGATGTTCGACCTCTTGAGTGACCGTTTGAAGGAAAAAAAAACATAGGTATGAGCAAATACACACAATTTATTGAATAAATGCGTACTTATGCCAATACAGTTTGATGACGTCAGACAAAACAAAAAAAAAAGGCAAACTGGCGCACAGTTATAAAAAGTTAATGTCCAGTATTTTCGAAGAGTTTGCCATTGCCCACGATACACATTTGTATACGTAAAAGTAACTCTACATGCACATTCCTCAACACGGAAGTTGTCACACTATTGCAAACATCTGTAACACGACGACGTAGATCCACCAGACTTGTAGGGGCTGTTGCATACACCTGATGTTTGACGTATCACCAGAAATCCAAGTTCGTCATTCTCACACAGCGTACGTAGACCAAACTTCTGATCAGGGTACATCCTGCTACTGGTGTATACTGTAGGTACGGTACAACGTCACGTTCTGCATTTGCATATGGCTACTTTTGCGAAATGTGAATATGCAGATTCGAATCGTCGCGCATCGATTTCTGACACTGTAGGCTATTCAGGCGAAAATTTATCTTATCCTAGTGAAACAAATCTCGTTTTGTACTAATTAATTGATGCTATACAACTTTGTAATTGGAAATTTTGCTCTCTCTCTTTTCGTTTTCGATTTGCAATAGCTAACTTCCGCATTTCGCCACTAGGGGCACTGCTATTGGTTGCATTCTGTCGGGTGTAGTCGATTCACTATACCGTTATCTCACTTGAATAACTGTACCTCTCTCCGTTCGCAAGTTATTCCAGGCAAAATGAACTTTCCTATGCACCCTGTGTATCATAATTTTCATTCTCATGTGTTTGATACTTTTACTTCTGTTCTCGTCCCTACGTGTCCTGACAAAGGACCAGTATAATTTTTTTTTTATTTGGCTATTGAAGCAAAATTTGAAAGAGAGAATTATAGCTGGCTGAAGGAAAAGAATTGTCAATTCATGTAGAACATGTGAAAGGAATAAAGAAATGTACGATTTCGTTATCAAACTGAGGGATCACGTGCGTTTTTGTTTTTCGCTGAAGCTTGATTGGTAGCCTTTAATCGCACTGGATTTACCTTCTACCATATGCATAGGTCTCGAGAGATCTCTCATCTTTGGGTGAAATATACCTGCTATCGTAGTCTCTTCAAATCACGCGACGACACACATCGTCGCCTTTTCTGTCGACGCCGGTGATGGAGTTGAAAAAAATACACGGGATCCGCAGGAGAACCAAACGGCAACGTAAACTTTTCAGGCTAAATATGGCATTAAAGGATTAAAAAAGGGATTTTAACTCATATACGCCTTAAATTGCGCTACTAGTAATAAATAAAGTACTTCCCATGACACGCTGGTGTAAATGCAGTTAAATGCTTAGTATGTGGTAAAGAAATACTTGAAGTACGTAAAACTTTAAAACAACTAAATCGGGCAGAGGAAACCATACGAATGAAGCAATGAAGTATATTGTTTTAAATAATTATGACGAAGTTCTTATAATATAGATTAAAAACAAAGCTGCTCTTTTGTGTACCGGAGAGTTAATGCAGCTTCTTCACCGACAGATCACGTTACTTTTAGAAGCTACTAATAATATCTTTCTTTTAATTATTTGATATAAAGTATCCACAGAGAAGGAAATAACGTGTAGTATGGTATACACACCGTACTGGCCATGACACATAGACAAAGGTTAAAATGAGAGAATGAAACATTTTTCGGAAAATTTACGTCACTTGCTGTGTGATGTGATAAATAACACACCAATGAAAAAACCTGACGCTATGAATTTTTGGTGCTTTCTCTTGATATTATGGCAGGGACACCTTATCAGAAACACGTTTAAACAACTATGGATTGTAAATGTCACTACTGTACAATATCATTTTAGAAAAACAGGGCAAAATATTTAAACTAATTTTCTGCGCTAGCTACTGAAAGTTCTTTTAAAACTCAGTTTTAGGGTAAAATTTATGATAGGTAGTGTGCCCTTCTAGGGTTTCAGCGCAATTTTCTTTATCCTCATACCTTAAAAGCCAGTATTCCCCTCATTTACTTTTATTACATGCATGGAATGCAATTTTGCGTCGGTCAGGCAGTTTTTGTGTCCACAAAGACCCACACCTTTCTATAATAATTTAACTAGATGTAGTCACATTTCCGTATCATGAGTTTGAAGTGAACTTAAATGTCTAAATATTCAGATATTTCTTTACCTGTCGTAAAAGAGATAAATGAGTACGTTAATGTCATTCTTTATGGCATGGTTATGCATAATACTTTTATCGAAAGGCTTGGTAACATCGGCTGCACTTTTGAACCAGCTAATAGCAAAAACTTAGGTATTTTCTTTACCTCAACATTATTGCACCAATTATATGATATGAATTTCACAAGCTTTTTAAATTTTCTACAACATGTATTTCTCCTGTTCTTATCAAATTTATTTAGCATTTCCTAAAAACACTGTTTCTTCAAGCGAAATAATTATCCGCATCATGCCTTGTTTTTTGATCTCCTGACCTCCATATTTCAAATGTTTTACACAATATTATGTAAATGTGCCGAATATGTTCAAACCTGTCGTACTGTGAAGTGTTTCGTTTCAAATGAAACATCCTGTTCCAGTTTTATGTACCTTACAAGTGATTATCTGCGTTCATTTAACCTTAAATTAACAAAATTCGTTTTATGTTTGTGTTAAGTCGTACTATCCCAAATCTGATATAATATTGCTTATCTGAGCTCCTACAAGCATTTATTTTCTTGACACAGAGAAACCCTCTGTTATTTAGGCACATCATGAAAATCAGCAACTTTGAATCCCATCATTTTGGTCTTACAATTTAGCACAAAATATATCACCCAGTTGTGACCTTAAAGTAATGAGAAAAAAATATATCAAAACACGGAACTATATTTTGAATTGTCAATCACACAGACATATTTAAAAAATTTCTTTCCAACTACACACAACGATGAGAACTTTCGTACAGGTATTTGACGGAACGCTGGAAGTCCTGAACTGGAACGTCATTCAGTCTGTTGGTCACAACACGCTGGATTTGGTGAATGTCGCTGAAGAGCTCGCCTTTCAAGTTGCACTTTATCTTACGGAAGATAAACAATCCGGTTTCTTATTCACCGTATTTTGAAGACACCTCCTATATTGGCTATACCCTACGTTCAGTGCAAGTACGGGTGGCAGAGCACAAATATGCAGTTGATGTTGGCTCTATCTTCTGCCTTAGCCCGCAAAGTGGCGCAAGGTGAACCATTGCGCCACTGACTGGAGCAGTACCACACTGATTGCCTCTGCACCTCATAAACGTTCTTTGTAGCTTGCTGAATGTTTGTGTGTTACACGGTTGTCCTCCAAGTGATGTAATAACGATTTGCCTGTAATTATACCTAGACCTTGGATTCTGCTGCTGAACCAGCTAAATGCTTCACCTGTTGGATCTCCAGATACGTGAGTTTAATGTACATATAATTATTTGTAACATGCCATTTCCAGTTTGGCAACACCATTTGTTATTCCATGATTGTATATAAATGCCTGTAACCATCCTTTCGCGCAATTGGTCCCGATGATGAGGCTAAAGTAGCCTTGAAAGTGCTTGCCAGTGTAGCTGGTTTTATTTATTTTTTTTACTTGTAGATAAATATCAATTTCTAAATGCAAGTTTTTAACTGTTCAATCATGCATACGACAGCCTTCAATTCTTGATCATAACTTGTAGTAAATTGCAGGTAATGTGTAGTGAAACCTTTAGCAAACACGTTTGCAAGGCACATGTCGATGAAACAGCGACTTTTTGATCAAGTAGAATGATGCGTAACTAGAAAGGAATTGACAATCGCTTCAGATTTTCTGTTTGGAACCAATGTAAGGAGCCTAACGAAAGGCCATCCATTAATGAAAAAATATTAGGAGACACGTAAAAAGACTTCCGTTCAACGTATTAACAAAACTTATTTTTTATATATTAAAGGGAAACATCATCCAGTAAACTACGCAATACAATATTTCCAACGCATATATTGAACAAAAAAATCCATCTTCATCATCATTTTCAACTATTATCCGCCTTCTCTCTAAATTTATTTCACAATTGTCTGTCTCGAGCTTGTTTTCCCCATGTCACCTCGGAATTCTTTTGAAATTCTTTTACACACATCACACGTGGTCTTCTGAGTGTCGCTCTGTATCGAGTCTAAACCTTTAGTTGTCCATCGCTGGTAAAGGCTTTAGCAATATGTCAAGTTCACTGCGACTTCAGGGATTTTATTTTGATCATGGTTTATTCCACTCATGTCATTTTCCGATGCACTATCTCTCTTCTTATATTTTCCTGCCTAAAATAGCTGAAGATCAGGTCATGCGTAAACAAATATAATCTCTTCTTGATAAATATTAACCATGCCTCCACTCAATTCAATCTATTTCCACTGAAGGTATCTGACAACCATCACATTGCAGATTAACCATACTTTTGATCTGAAAATAGGAGGAAACTGCCACACACTCACCCGTCAGGTTAGCAACTTTCGTGAGTTATGACTAACCTATCAAGAACCACAATAAACCTTTTATTTTCCAATATTGTACCCTGGATAGGACACATAAATGCACTACTGTTTGTGAAAATTGCAGCACCGAGAATTAATCGCGCTATACAAAAAAAAAAAAAAACATATGCGTATATATATCCCCGATTCCTCATACTACAGTTGATAACTGATTACTCTATATACCAATACAAGATTTGTTGCTTTAAAACTTACTATAGTGTGAAGCAAACTCGACCAGCAATAACAGCCTCTAAATGTCTTTTATTGCTTATTAAAAAAATATTTTACTGTTACAAGAAAGAAATATCGAGAACCGATCGACGTTGTACAACTGATCAATAAAATAAAACCAGCTAATAAGTACCCACAGGGCCTTACCATAAGGAGTGTAAATTGCGTCTTTGTTTTTTTAAAAGTAACTATATATAAACAATGAACATTCCAAGTTAAGCTGTTTCAGACACAAGCGCCTGGCGGCAGTTTAGGGATGCTATATTTAAAAACAATTGGCGTGTGCATTTCAAGTAAAGATGGATTTACAATTTTCCATCATTTGGCGTGGTCTTTTCAAATGCGCGTCGAACGTGTGATGAAAGGGCATCACTTTGTCGTCCTGATCAACAAGATGACTCTCTACGTCACAGATACCTTATGAGAAATACAATGTAGATACTAAAAAAGGTTTGTACTGAATTATACCAGAAATTAATTTGCTTCATTTCACTACAGAAATGTTATCTGCTTTCTTTCACAATCTGTATCAAGAGAATGTCGCTAGAAATGATTAAAAATTTTGTCATTATTTTGAAAGGTTTCTTGCTGGAAACTTTAGTTACCTTTCCTACATGCGTTTGTTGACAAGTAATTTGAAGTTTTTAATAATTTTATATTGACTATTTTTCCAAGAATATAGTAAAAAAGATATGAATGATTTAAGAAAGACTTAGAATAGCAGTCCCTTTACATTATTATGTATTATTATATTTGCATTTCGCATTTATTTCAGGAGTATGATAAGACTTTTATGTACTTTTGAAATGGAGATGTTGCGCTCTGCTGTTTTTACCGAAATGCATTTACCGGTCACTATTCGCAACAAAAACAAATAACTTCGCAACAAAGAGAAAGCAATATTGAACTAAGAAATAAATATAATAAATATAATAAAAATAATGTCAATTCAAATATGCTGAATTTACCCATACGAAGAGAATACTTCACTTTTATTATGACACTGGATGAAAAGCACCTCCATATAATTAAATGATGTAAACGGTATCACACATTTTAAATATTAAAATATGACGGAAATTCTGCTGGCGAAAAAGGCAAAAAACGTGTTTCGACTATAACAGCTGTCATATAATGTCCACATAATGTCTTACGGTTTTCATAAATGAGCCTTTCAAAGGCGTTTCCCAATATACTTAATTTATATTATATTATTAATGATGTTATTTAGCTTAACAATCAAATCATAATATAACAGATTTTTCTGATAATATAACGCATACCGTGATTTTTTCTTTTATAAATACAGCTGAGGAGTAAATACTCAGGGCAGGAAGGTTTTTAAATTAAATTGTCATACAAATTTTGTATAAAAAGGTGCAAAATAAACAAAAATTGCGACAGTATGTACTTTTACAAAAAAAAATACCAGACCTTCATTTGCTGGTTTGGCATGTATACGTTAACCTTTAGAGAACTGTGATGGACGAAAGAGCATAAACAATGTATGTCTCTTGGGTTTTGAGTGCTACTAAACAGATTGTTTTATTTATTACAAACGAAATGGCCTTATTGGCTGAAGTTTTGTAAAACGGGGTACCCATTTATGGGAGGGTAGACGGAAAATAAGTTTGTACATCCTGGAAATCTAAATCTACGCAGCATAAACGTAAATTTGTTGTAGTAGTTAGTTTCTTATGTGTACTGAACGCAACATGAAAGTGCTTTTGATTGCTGAAATCGAATCATCTGTTATAAAACTCCCTGAAAAAACCGTTCTTTACTATAGCGACTGGCTCTTATCTTGCTTGGGTAAAAGCACCTGTGGCACTGTCTTCCTGAGTGGCAGTGGCTTTAAATACATTACAGTAACATTTAATTAAAGATACTCTGTGACACTGCTCAATCTAACCAGGATCAGTTCTATTTAGCCCTAAAAACAGGAAATAGGATGTTCGGAAATTAATATATGCTTTGATTAGCAGTATGTGCCTCTGTCATTGTGAGCCTTAACGTGGCCATGAAGAGTTATATTTCCTTTAGAGCGAGTGATGGTAGAAATTTTATTTTATTTTTAATTTCCGTTTTGAATCCTTGCACAAAATTCTTATCTTCCTGAAAAAATATTATTTGGTTATTTACTCGACGCTGTTCATATTACCTTTGAAAAAGATATGGACGTACGTGTGGCGCTTTAAAACTGCAAATACAAATTTTAGTAAAAGCTAGAGATACGTGAAACTTTAACCCGTCCAAATGTTTATCTCTGAATCCTATTTAAAGGTGTTAAAGTAAAGAGTTATCAGACAGAGAGTTGTTCAATACAGATTTTATAAATTTTGAAGAATTTTCTTTTATGAATAATAAACCGAAAACGAAGCTGTTTTATATAATGGCATTAGGTATAATCTAGAAAAAATATCATTTTCCAAGATATGTCCCAACGGTACAAAAAATTTTGAAGGTGGCAACTGAAATCTGACCTTTTCGTAAAGTTTATTTTTACTCATTTTCAGTAGTATAGAGGTCTATGGTTTGAGGTTGTCTTGGTAGTTGCTGTAACTCATTCTCTGCCAAACACAATTTGGTCCATACAGTTCACAGGTGCATATTTTGATACAGACAAGGTAGGGTCATTCGGAAACCATACCTGCAACATTGGCGGAAGTAAAACCCCAAGAATCAATATGCACTTTACAGATTCGAGATGATCCTGCAGAATAACCAATGGGCATCAAGAATTCCTCGATATGGCATTCAAGACCATCACGAATGATCACACCTCTAAGTCTTCAGTATTAATGGCTGAGACCATACATATCTTTGATCTGTGTGATTCATGCAGTAACGATGACTTCCCGACACAGGTACACTTACAATGGAGGCTTCTGTTGAACCACGTTAAACATTTTAAACGCTCTAATAGTCTTCAAACTTAATCATGGGGTGAGGTGTGGGTGGTGATTCAAACTAATTGGGAGTGGGGCGTTGTGGGGTGCGGCGGTGCTAATAGTGTAAAATAATTTAATTGGCGCCATGTATCTTCATGAGATGTCTACTGTTATTAGTTTCTTTGCATTGTAATTCCTGATTCACTCATGTTTGTACATAATTAATGTATTCAACCTATGTATAATGACTCGTTCAGCGACCTGAAACACGCTCAGACCTAACCAGCGCTAGCTACGTAAGACATGGGGTATACACGGAACTACTTTCAGTGTATATATTACCTGATGAAAGGACCCATGGGGTACTGAAGTTTCTTGTGGGGATTTTAATGTTGCTTTTAAACGTGAAGAGCATTTAAACTTCTTATTAAAGGAAATTATACCGTGCTGAGATCCCTGATGTCGACTAAGCGTATACTTCGGCTCGAAACTGTGATATGGACAGCACTTTTCGTATAATACGTTTTATGTAAAGTATTGGTTTGCAAGTCATTTTCTGCTGAAGTCCAAAATGAACAGAAAGCACTGTGTTCGATACAACGTGCTCGGTTTTCATATTCATACCGGAGTTGATGGAAATTTGATGCGTCATAAATACATTGCTGAAAATGTTTAGAAACGCATGTGACTTTGTCGACATTATGCAAGCCCATCACCCGACATCTTACTGAAACACGGAAAATGCAAGTCAAGTGTGACGTAGGCAGCCAAGTGATGCATTACCTTCAGCAAGTTAGAGTCTTGACATCAGAATGCATAAGTCAAAGAATGGGATAAAAACCAAGATTTCCTAAGAGCTCTCTTATTCTTCAGCATGAATCGTGACATTTCTTTTCTTGATGTATTCCGTGCGAAAGATGTCTCAGCATTTAGGGTTACAAAAATGAAAGGCGTGGAGAGCTATTGTAAGGTTGGAGCAGGTCAAACAGAGAGGGTTGTAGCAGAAGCCATTGGAGTGTCGCGAAGTGTCATTTTCCGACTCTGGACACGATTCGAAGATACGGGAAGTTTTTTTCTTTAAACGCTCGACCATATAGATTTCAGCTAGAGGACATCATACTTCAAGAAAAGGTAATCCTTCGTATGGAGTAGCCACCATGCTGCTTTGACTAAAATCCAATTGAGCCTGCCTGGAAAGCACTTGAGTAACGCGTCGCAGCAGGAACAACACCGTCCCTTTTTGTGAACTGGAGACGGCCCTCTTGGAGGAATGAAAGATATACCCCCAAAACGCCCTCAGTAATCTGTTCAGTTCCATCACACACAGGTGAGCAGCGGTCGTAGCCGTTTGAGAGCGACCACACACGATACTAGAAGTCAGTTACCATCATTAAAAATAAATTTTCTTGTTGTACAGATATGCATAGTGTTGTACAAAATATCAACTCCTGTGCATTAATTGATAATATTGCATAAAATTGGCTAAATGTTTCGAGGTTCAGGCTATAGTTTGAACCAGGTATGCAGGTACGTATTATTTTATAAACAAGTAACACAAAGGTCAACATGTCAAGGAATAAGTATCACATAAAGAGTTGTTTGCTTTATGCTTTCCACAAAAGCATAAAATTTAGCTGAAGCCAGAGGCTACATTTTGGGAAGTGTGTTGTGAAGATGTTGTAGAGAAAACATATGTCGCTGCTAGTTCTGGAAATTCAGTGAAGGTGATAGAAGTTGTAGAAGTAAACAACGTTCTGTACCATAATCCCGCTATGGAAGAGGACCTCAAAATAGCCATGTCAAATCATCAATCTCCAGCCATTGAAGAATTATCAGAAAGGTTGTATGTACACAGATCAACAATAGAAAGAAGGGTGCATCGGTTTAGGTTTATCGTTTATCACAAAGTTCGACTAGCTGGTTCCACATGAAGTTTCTATTAGAAATTGATCGAGCAGAGAATGACCACCTGCGTTTTTATGCCACTCGTCACAAAAATGTATCTTTCTTAGAACAATTAGTTATGGTTGATGAAAAGTGTCTTTCATAAAATGTAAAGCGTTAAACGATTGTAAGCGGTGTTGGACAGCTCGCACCATGGACGTCAAGAGGAGGATTTCATCGGAGAAGGACCTTGTTAAGTGTACAGTGGGATGTCAAGGGTAGGTAACAAACTGGAAGCTGCTTGTCTCTAACCAAACGATACATTCTGACATGATTGCCAACATTCCGTAAGTCAAAGAAAAATTGAAATCTAAGCCATCATGACAGGTTAATCGCAAAGGCGTCATTTTGAAACATGACAACGCAAGACACCATACAACTTTAGCCACTCAATGAAATATAATGGATATAGCATGCAAAGTGTTTTCCCGACCCGTATCTCACAGACCTTGCACCTACGGCTTACTACGCGTTTCTATCTCTTTAGAACAACTTTGCTGGAAAATTTTCAATAAACTTGAAGATTTCGAATTTTCATTACAAGAAATATTTGACTATAAAACGGAGTTCTACAGAAATGGAATACAAATACTACCAGAAAGACGGAAAGATGTCATAGATAATAGTCGACGTTATGTTAAAGAATAAAGATATAATTTATATAAAATAATTTGTTTTTCTTCAATACAAAAATAAAACGCGTCCAACTTTCGTATACACGTAATAAAACAACTAAAGGATGTCCAATTAAATTGACAAATTACACCAATTAAGAGGCAAGATGCAGTCATTATGCACTAGGATGAACGCATGCAAATCCTACAAAAAAATTGCGTTCCGAAAACCTCGCAAAAACGTTTTCGTGTAATTGAGCTGATATGCCATTGAAACGCCATGTGTGCAGCACCAGAAACATGGAAAAATGACAAAAATAAATTATTACTGTAATACTTCTACACTGGCGGAAAATGAAAAAAGAACACCAAGAAGGATTAAGGGATGATCATGAAATTTGCATAGGTTAATGGGAACGAGTTTACGTAGGTGTGATGTTAATTTCGGGGCCAACCGGTAAGCGCTTACGCCACAGCACGGCATAATATGCAAATTATCGTCGGTGATTTAAGGAGTACGACGAAGTGAATGTAATCAGTCGTCGGCGTACGGACACGTGCGAAGACCCTGAAGAAGCTGCAAGGCCTGGACATGGAAGACGTGTAGGATTTCAGCAGTTATTGGACTTTGAGCGAGGTCGTCTAGTCGGATTCCGCGAGGCCAGGTGGTCGTATCGTCGTATTGCGGACCGAATTGGCCGGGAAGTATATCGGTGGTGGTATGATAGTGGCTTAGATGGTCCGAGGAACATTCCCACACGAGAAGTCTTGGAACCGGGAGTAACAGACGAACTGATGAGCGGACTAATCGACGCATAACAAGAGCGGCGTTGCCAAGCAAAACATCTACTGCGACGCAAATCCGAGCTGCCGTTGCACCTGAGGCGACTTTGCGAACAATCAGCAACCGTCTATTCGATGCAGGACTACGTGCACGTGTGCTTCTGGCATGTGCACCTTTGACTCCAGCCCACCGTCAGGAACGGTTGCAGTGGTGTCGCCAACGTCTGCACTGGAGAACGCAATGGCGATCTGTCGTGTTCAGCGATGAAAGCTGATTCTGCTTGGGAGCCGCAGATGGCCGTATGCGTCTTCGCAGACACACAGGGGAGCGTCTCCACTATTCTTCCAGCCGCCAGCGACACACATGGCCTACACCTGGTCTCCTGTTGTGGGGAGCGATCAGTTATCACTCCCGTACACAACAAGTGTTCGAATCGGGTACGTTAAACAGCACTTCCTACATCAACAACATCATTCAGCCCGTTGATGGGTTGTTTGTAAGGTCGGTCCATCGTGCTATTTTCCAGCAAGATAACGCACGCCCACACACGGCACGTGCAACGCTACATGCTCTTCAGGGTGTGAGACAACTTCCATGCCCTGCACGTTCACCGGATTTGTCCCCCATTGAGCACGTGTGGGATTTTATGGGACAAAGACTTATCCGGTCTCCACGGCCAGCCACGACCATCTCCGATTTACGCGTCCAGGTTGAGGATGGTTCGAACTCAAAACCCCAAACTTACATCCAACATCTGTACGACAGACTCCATGCCAGAATTGCACAGTGTGACGCAGTTCATGGCGGTTCAAAATCGTACTAACCATGTTACATGGAAATGTTATTTTTCAGTTTACCAGCAAATACAGCTGTATTTGCCATAATGGTTTGATCACGTTATCCTCTGTATTCCGTTATTATGCTGTATACATTTCGTTGGTATCAGACGTTTTCTCCTTGGTATTTTTTTCTTCACTTTCCGCCATTGCATTTTTCAGACACAAAAGTGTCAACTTTTTTAATACCACTTTATTTAAAAAAATAATTACCTCTACCACAGAATACATTTCGAAATTTGTAGCACTCACAATGTATACAATTATTGAAAAAAAAACCAGCATAATATTTTATCCCATCAAACAAATATCAGATGTTTCATGGCTCCCGAAATGGGAAGTATTCCTGTCTACGAAAGCAATGAAAAAGAGAAATTAATGGATTGCATCGGATGAATAACTAAATTCTACTGATTTCCTTGAAAAATTCAGTCTTGCAGTTCGAGACAGTAAAATTCTGAAACTATGCTCTCACGAAATCACTAATAACATTTGAACAATCAACTTTCGTGTTTAAAAACGTCAGATTGTTTATATTTGGAATTTTCCTTTTCCTTTGCTCTCTTACATGATCGGATAACGTACATCTTTACAAACGTCATGAAAGGCATCTAATTTTTAAATTTATTGCATTGCAAATACGACATTTTAATTTATGATTTCGCATGCCAAGTTCTGAACACATGTCAGGAATAAATGAATTTATAAGTAATTAGCTCAAATACTAATTTGTGCACTTCATGCTCCTCATTCTCTAAAGTTTTAGAGTATTGTTTAGTTAAAGCACTGAAAAATGGTCCCGAATCCCACGGTGTAATAAACGTGTCTTTGAGAACTTTCCTCATAAAATTAAAAAAAAATTCTCAGAAACTTAAGACACAAACCTGAATTTCTACATTAGTCATCACAGGTGTTTGTCGAAAAACCTGATATCGGTAACAAAAACAAATCATCGGTAATTTCATACAATGCAGATTTACATATACAAAATTTGCTGCATTGTCGTACTAAGTAGTAGTTGCCCGGGCCATTCACATGAAGTATCACAAACACGAAAGGTAAAATGTAAATGATACCAGTTAATTCAGTTGCGAACAAAAACATTTTTCTAACATAAATATGTATCTTATGTTGTATCCGCAAGAGATGGTTATGTTTTGTAGTTCAGCTCGCAACTAACATTTCTTCAATTTAACCTCATATGCAGAACATATTTCCAGAGACCAAGCAATAGATCAAAGCCGAGTGCCCAATTTGATACGAGTTAATCAATCACTTGCATTTTTACTATAGTTAACAATGCAATAAAAATGCGGTGCCTAACGAAAGGCTTTTGTGTGATCTATGAGAACAGTTTATATTCATCAACGAACAAAAATAACATTTCAAATAAAAATTCGATTTTGTAGATATTAAACTGTTAGATTTTAGCTTTATTTTTCACATCTAAAACTTCTAGGATACCTCCATTTCAATAGTTCTGATAAAATTACGATTACTGAGAAATGATTTGTATCACAGCTTTTAAAAACAGTCATAAAAAGTGTAAAATACATTATAATGCAAAAACTAAAAAAGAAATATTTTACATATTCTTTAAGCAGAGATACGGCGAATAATAAGAATATTGACATAAATCTATTTTGCAGGATACTTTCGCAATTTAAATATCATTGTTGGTCGGAACACTTCTGAAAACTTTTGAAACTCACTTTTACATTTGATTAATAAACAACCAGACTGTTCGAGTTAACTTCCATCCCGAAATATACGTACATCGTTATCTTCCATAAACAGATGGGTCTTTTGATTACACGATTTATTATTCTTGTAATGTACTCTACAAAACACAGTTCCATGAAAAGCTAATGACGACTTTTACTACACAATTATTCTCAAAGGAAATCTGTATTCAATTTTACAAATCGTTTTGACGAAACAAAAGGTTAAAACCGAAATTTAGTAAATTAATTCAAAATATTCCTACTGGAAGAAACAAAAGGCAGCAAAACCTTTTTATAACTTTCCGGTTGGTATTACTTTAAAATATAACATTCCTTTGTGAAAAAGTGAATAATGCTATTTCTTTCCTTTGAAATATCGTAAGTGTTTTTCGACACAAAATTTTGCATCAGGGATGACTTTCGGATCTCTTTTCTGCTCAAAACGTTCTTGACAAATAACATGAGAAACGTGATCTGTCTGACAATTCACGTAAATGCAATTGTTTAACCTTCACATGGCTGATTTATTTGCCATCATGAAGAAACTGTTTAGTCCACAATGCGTTTACAATATAAGCAGGATTACTCAGTGGTAGAATTGTTGACCTCAAATTAAATTGCAACGACTCAATAATTTTGAAAGTGATTCTCTCGGAAACAAACTACTTAGACTTTAAACTTTTTTACTTGAAAAAATATATTTTCTATTCTGCTGTGTAACATACTGTTTGTCCAGAGCCGGTGTAGTCATCAGCTTTGCTTATTCCAAGATGTCTTTCATAATTAAACAAAACCTAAATTGTGACTTTTTTTACAAATTATGATAGACTATCTTAGTGTTATACAGTTTATATTCACATACATTCACATTTACATTATACTTTGTTAATAGAAATGGCAAAACCTCGGATTTGCATGAAATTTGCAGGTTGCATAGGGCACCATAAGAAATGCAAATTAATACTATTGCAGTGCACACGCAGATATGAGGTGCGCGCAACGCCATCGGAAAGGTTACACCAGCGGTATAAAACAAGGCGTACAGAAAGCGGATGTTTAAACATGCTATCGCTAAACTCGACCGTTCACAATTTTTAACATGAAAACATGCCACCTTGGAGGACTAGACAACCACACGAACACTTGCCGGAGTTCAAAAGATGTAGAATCGTTGGTCTCAGAGAAGGTGGTTTATCATACCGTGATTTTGATCGCTGCAAGAATTAGGAGTAATGCAACTACCGTTATGCGTACATGACATCAATAGACATCAGATACTCACCGACGTGCAGGGTATACGAATGTCTGTGTCAGCTTGAAAGTTACACGCACACACTGTTTGGTTCTTCACGAAGATGCCATCCCTGGTCTTATGTCAAGAGAAACACGTTCCTTTCATTAACACTGCCATTTTTTCTGCGCAAGGGAGCGCAAGCCAATCAGATCGGCTCCCTCAATAAGTTAGTGTTAGCGGCGATGGTACCTGACTTGAGAGGCAGTGAATAAACGATTAATTCTCTTGATTGTAATATTTTTGCAAATAACCGATTATTTCGATGGTTTAAGACTGTCGACTAAGCTAATGATTGCCAGTCAAAATCACCCGTCATTACGTTTAAGTTGCACTCCAAAGAATTTCAATGAATGCGCCAACTTTCAAATCCGTTTTCTGTCTTGTTCGTTATTGAACCTGACCGGAAGTTGCTTCAAGGTCATTTCCGCATCAGTTGCTGGCTCTCATTTGTGTCACCTGCTTTTTATTGCCTTCCTTCGGTGTTTGACGACCACTGTAAGAAGCCAGTGCTTAGATCCTAACAATGTGAGATTTTCTTAATGAGAACGTCACAGGTGCAAGCGTCCTACTTTATACTAATTATCTACGCCAGAACTATATATCCAGTGTTTTTGAAGCCAAGATTGAAAAACAATAAAAACACTCTCAGCTCATCGGACTAGCTCTCATTTGGTTGCTATGAAGGCAGCGACGACAAAGACAACTATGTTCCACATATTCTCGCTTGTCCAAAATTTACAGAATTGGCATTGGTGCGTCCTTTTCTACTGAACAGCCTTCATCTTAAAACTGTCCAATCGACAATATATCCTCAGTTCAGTGTTACCAGTCGAATCGAAAAAAATCAGGAGTGAATTTCAAAAAAATCAGGAGACTTCAGGAGATAGTGTGACGTCACAAATATATAGATTTTATGACTTCACGAAGTTCCAAGCGCCAGTTGAATGGAGTGACGCTGCTAATTAAAATAGTTTGTCATGAAAATACCTTATTGATCTGATTATAAGCGGTGCAACGATTGACCAAGAATTTTAAACCCAAACGAAAATGCTTTAAACACCATTACGAAATATGAATAAGGTTTAATATCCAATATTCTCCAAAGCGTTGTAACACACGGTAGTAAAAAGTAGTAAACAAGTATACTTCTGCAGTGCATTAAAATTTTTACAAAATACTTAACAATATATATATATATATGAGCTGCAGAGTTATGATCCAGGAACTTGCTGACAAGAGTAAAGAAGTGGGATTAAAAATGAACTTTCAGAAGACAAAAGTGATGTTCAATGCTTTTTCAAGAAATGAAGATTTATCGATTGACGGAGAAAAGCTGGAGATAACAGACACATACATTTATCTTGGACAGCAGATATCAAGTGAGGGTCACATTCATGAAGAAATTAATCGGCGTACAAAACTTGCCTGGAGAGCTTTTGGAAGAAACAGCATAATTTTCAAGAGCAATATGCCATTATGTCTTAAAAGAAAAGTGTTTGATCAATGCATCCTTCCAGTGCTTGCGTATGGTGCAGAGACGTGGACCTTAACTAAAAGAGACATACAAAGGCTGCAGACAACTCAAAGTAGCATGGAGAGGTGCATACTTGGTGTAACCAGGAGAGATAAGAAGAGGAACTCGTGGATCCGAAAAATGACAAGAGTGGAAGACATCATGATCAGAGTTAAATCCCTGAAATGGCAATGGGCTGGACATACTGCCAGAAGGACAGATCATCGATGGACAGCCGAAATTTTAGATTGGATTCCAAGGGACAGGAAAAGACCCAGAAGAAGACCACATGGGAGATGGGTGGATGAAATTCGAAAGTATGCGGGGGTGACATGGAGGAGACTGGCACAAGACAGACCGTTGTGGAGGAAACTTGGGGAGACCTTCGTCCAGCAGTGGATTGATAATGGTTGACAATGATGATGATATATATATATATATATATACATGTAATTATTTATTGAAAAAATTGATAATTATGAAAATTTATTTAGGATTTGAATGTGGGAAGGAAACAAACTTTCAAAAACATTTATATACTTATTTTTGAAAATAAATAGAAATAATTAGCTATAATATAAACATAATTTCATAATAAGACAGTAAATACAGCATTTGCAAAATTCGGCAGTTTCACTGGATACGTTTAGTTTTATGCCTTATAATATTTTCTTATACATCGAAGTAATCGTCTTCCGAAGACCTTTTCCCACGGGAAAGTCAAAACATGTTGCATCGCCGGCGAACCATCTTTTGGTATGTAGTAACCCAACAATAGTTTCCGTCGAAAGATGGTTTCGCTGCTTTGTTTTAGCATGTTCGCTAATGAAAAGGTTCTTTCGACAGCTGAAGTTGAATGCGGTAGGCACGTTAGTGCTACTACAAATTCGGACAACACTGGAAACATATACGTTCAATCAGCATTTTTAACAGTTCCCACATATTTCCAAAAATCTTGAACTGAAACAGTTTTGTCGAGTTGCAATGGCGCATTCCTCAGAATTATCTATTCATTATCCACGGATTGAATTTTTTTTCAGGTACAATATTTGGAAACATTGTACAGAGTGATGAAATTGATTGAAATTTCTTTTCGAGCACAATCTGCTTGTCAAAGATTTCCAGATGCTTCATTCACTTTTCGTTAGAATTCAATCTTTTAAAAATGTGGTGCATACTCTGGATGCAGAAATCCACGCATCGCACACGAAACATATGCAGTTCAGGTTCCAAATGCCCACGAGTTCTAAGTTCGAGAAGAGAATTTTCATTTGCCCCGTAAATTCTTTCATATAACATAATAGAAACTTTTTCAGTACTGAAGATATTGTTGTATGCAGCTTGTGTATTTGAGGAAGATTTTAACTGCATTAGCAAATTTACATTGGTGAACAGATCTAGAATATACTCAAAAAACTGAAGATACAGTTTATTCACTGGATCTTCAAGATTGCACATAATCGATTCTGCTGTCCTAAGTCTCTCAATAAGCACAGTGTCGGTGAAAAATAGTTCTAGAGCATCTATCTCTTCCAATAAGCGAGGAACAACAACTTTCAATGAAACCCATCATGTTTGACAGTGATGTAGCAATTTGTGCGGTTTAACACACACACAGCACTGAAATTCTTTAAATAATCCAAGATGTTTTGGGCTCGGATGAAAGTAATAATACACATACCTTGCAAGGTCTTAAAGGGCTCTTGGAATTTTTAATTTGCATAAGATGTACATAGAGTGAACGAATGACAAATGCATTTCATAAAGAAAACTTGTAGGGCTCCCGCTTTCAGTCTGGAAGGGAAATAATTATTTCGACTCATTGTTTCGTTAGCTCCAACAGCCTCAAATGCAATGAGGTTTTCTGTATATGGGATGCCCACATCAGAAAACGTTTTGGTTACATGTTCGTACGACGTATCCAATGTAGCATTCTGTAGTGGGACTAATCCGAAAAAGGCATCAACAATTTCATAATTTTTCACAACGCGGGTAAGTAAACATAAATGTTTGGTGCAGCAGACTTTGTCTGTACTCTCATCTATCAAAAGGGAAAACTTATTTTCACGAAGAAGCACATTAAGTACTTTATTATACGTTTTGCAGTTAGATAACACGCTTTTACAGTAAGGATAGTAAACGTTTTCGTTCGGCGACATCCAGTTTCTTTGCCCACTCTAGAAACCTTGGCAACAGCTTTTATTTATTATTATTTTTTTGATTGAAGGTTTAACGACCACCGTGAGCAACTCAATGGGCTATAAGCAGTCGCCCGTCCCTAATGCAGAGACACTGGTTCCAGGGAAGGGAAAGAGCTAGTGCCGTAAGACAAACACAACATCCATGCCTCGCCGGGATTCGAACCCGGCCCCTTTCCGGACGAATGATCAAAGGCCATCGCTTAGACCACTGCGCCACCGGGGCGGCAACAGCAGCTTTTATTAACTGTGGTAAATGTTTTATTATCTGAATGAGAAGATTAAGTTCAGCCACGAAAGCTGCTAATCGTATCGCACCTTCTTTTGCGTCATTGTCGTGGGTACTATACCCGCTAATTGTAACTGTGGCATGTTCAATAAAGTTTTTTGGGGGTAATTCTGAGGTACTTTTCTGGTGCTTTTTTCGCTTTACATGTTTATCCAAATCGGACTTACCACCTATCCAAATGGACAAATCGCTGCAACGCGCTTTGCAATACGCAAAATGGACTGCTTTGCTTTTCTTTAACCGCCCATGGAAATTTGAATCTTGTTCCCTTTCCTCTGAATAGCTTTGCAGATATTTCGCTTTTTTGGGGTGCATTGGGGATTACCATCACTTTGGATATCCATAATACTGAGGTAAGGGTAAACTGTTCTACTTTTACTGCAATAAAATAAATGTTTACCTTACGTGACAGTTGCGGTTTCGCAAGCCGATTCGTTGCAAACCAATTGTGCCGTACGTTATAAAAACCAACCAACATCCTAACAATCTTAATCGTCGTGGCTGCAATTTTCTTACAGAAACACTGTAAAGTTCATAATATTTACGCATTTCAAGGGATTTTTCATTATTTCAAGGGGCAGTAATAACTTTCAAGAGATCTGATTTTTCAGTAGATATTGCAACACTGCTCTATACCAAACATGTCTTTCCGAAAAATTTTTTTGAAAGACATGTTAGATAAGAGCATTGTTGCCATATCTACTGCAAAGTGTCTTTTGAAAGCTCACTCGCAGATAAATTACGTTCCCATGTATGCATCGTACTGGTTTTGTATGATCGTTTATCAAAACCTGTTATAGTGGCTCTTTCTTAAGTAGAATTTCCGTAATGTTTTCACTTTTTAAATTTCTCGTACAGAATAGATGTTACGTGAATTGAAGTTTTATTGCTCCAGTGTCAGAACTGAATTCGGTAAAGGCTTTAATCGGAATATCATAGCTGTTTTTCCGATCGTTGTCGACATATTGTCATTACCGGATAATGCTTTGTGGATGAAACTGTTTTACGGAGACTTTAAATCTGCAAGTGCAGCTTTGACATGTTTTCGTTCACTCAGAAGTGTTCGTACTGCGAAAAGGCGATAGCTTGCTCGGCACTGCAGGTAATGTTTAAGAGATTTGAGGAGACTGTAAATTTGGTAGAAAATCCACGAGGTGGAAGACCAGCAACATCTGTTTCAGCTGCGGATACAGATTCACAGGAAATCGAAAACATTTCAATAACATCCGCACATGTCGAAACAAATGACCTGAAATTAATCCTTGAACTGGCATTTCATGTGGGACTGCATGCATATCACACAAACTAGCCCTATGCATTTCCTGTAACTTCGAGATTAATGCCGAAGATAATTCGTTCGTAGACTCAATTTTTCTACAAGAAGAAGACAAGCTCAGCAGTCTGGAATCCGGGAAGGGCATTGCCTACATCTTGTCAATAAGATGCTGCTATCGAAACACATACCATACATTTTTTCCTGACATAAAGGCTTATTTCATTAAGCCTTCCATTTTTGTTCACTTTGATACAGTAGTTTCCAGTGGCAGAAAAGCTACGGAAACAACTGCGGGGATATATATATAGGACTTAAGAAGCCGTGCGTTGAAAACTGCATAACAATCTTCACGAGGGGTCGTATGCCATGAACGATCTTGAAAACGCCTTCCTGATGCCCGACCGTGTTTTTAAATTGCTGCCGTTAATGCGAAAGCACTCTGGGGTGGTTATTCAAGTCCAGTGCAATCTGGACCTGAGTTTGGCTTGCATTTAGTCGTTCTATTACGTGCCACCGTACAACGTCAATAACACATGAATGAGAAACGAGGAAAGAGAAAGCAGCCGATAGAACGCTTCTTACAAGATCTGACTAAAACAAATGGCAAAAGCGTCCCTCGTTAACTGTGGTTAACTTAACTTACTTATTACGAGAAGCAGTTTGCTTAGAGATACGGAGATTTCACTGTGGGCACTTCTTTCTTCTCTCCATCTTTAGGTTTAGGTACCATGTGACATTGTATTCATCGCTGTGGAATAACTACCTGCTAAATCTTTCAGAACGTTTTTCGGACACCATTGCAGAATTCACAAACTGCTGTGCGTCCGTTGTTCAAAAAGATAATTTTTGGACGCCCGGAAACACCTACGATGATCTTCATGCGTTCACGTTCTTGAAGTAAAAGAATATTCAGACAACAGTGAAATACCAAAAACTAGATTTTTGGTTCCTCAACTGGAAGAAAAATTTTCAAAAGTGTGCCTTTTCTTTTGTTCTAGAGAACGAAAAAAAATTAGAATGTGTTGAACGACTTTAATTCCTAAAATTAAACCCATGAAATATATTCAGAATTTAAATAATGTATATTTAATTATATTCAGAGTTATTAAATGATTTTTAAAATTTCCTTCGAAAAATAAAAAAAATATCAAGAGCAGATAATATGTTTTTTTTTGTTTTTTTTTTTAAACTAACGCAATCAGAATGTCCTGCAGCTCTTATAAAAATCTCGAAACGTCGAAGCAAATTTCTTCCTCTTTGAACACGACCTCAATCCATATTGAATAAGTAGTTCTTCAGACTTTGATTATGGATGAATATTATAAGTAATGCTAAATATTAAATGCCAAAATACTTAGGTGAAGTGAATTTAATTATATATAGGTTTACCTTATATTTTAGTTCAAAACCGCGACAAATATTAGAAGAAACTAACGTAACCTATACAAAATTATGTAAGAATTATAAACGATGTCATCGAATTATCCCGATATTCTTATAAATCATTTGAACCAGTGATATTTCCATCATCTCTATAGCCCATATTTTCAAGCAATGGAACTTAAGCATGCAGCCCCTCGAGAAAGAATGCTTTAAAAAAATATTCATGTTGTAACTATTTTTCATTGTTTGCTTTACAAAAGAAAGTCGTTTTTCAATAGATATTTGACAACGAGAGTTTTTATTGTAATAAGTAATCTAAGTTAAAAAACATTGAAAGATTTTAAGTCTTACGAAAGATTTAAAAATGTAATGTAAACAAGATATGTACAAATTAATATATACATATTTTACAGCTTTCGATTTTACAACAAACTCCTCCTCAGATGTAATACAATGCACAAACACAAGCGACGAGGTGTTAATTATATACGCCATGACAGTCGTTACACATGTGACGTATGTCCAAAAAAGGAGTTTAACGCATGTGCAGAAATAATTGGTCAATCTCAATTTCTGGACTCAGGAATTTTTTCCCTGTCCAATAAGTTGTTCGTAGGAAAGGGGATAGTCCAAGGGGAATCCTCATTACAGCAAAGATGGCCAAATTTATAAATCGGTAAACTTTCTGTGAAAAGAACAGTAGAAACACGTCTAGGGGTATACAGAAAATTTGTAGTCTCCCAAATAGGGGTATGCGTACCCGCAAAGTAGATCCTGGAGAGAGCTGTAGAAGTTGAGGAGGTTTTCATGTTATACTTGTGTTCCGAAATTCTACATTTCAAGCAAAGAAGTCGAACCCACATATATCATATTCTGCCCTTCTTCGAGCAAAGCTTTCAGTGGTATGGCATTAACGTCATGTCGGTTACCGAGCTCAGATTCTTCAGAAGAAACATGCTGAGTGATACTCTCTGCATTCAGAAATAATCCACCCTTATTGGATTAGAAGAAACGATAAGCACAAAACGTTCCACTGGTAAGTCAGTACGTTGTAATATCAACTGCTTTTCATTGCTGTTTGGCAATTCCGTGTCATACGCAGTACTGCTAGCAATACTGGAGAAATTACGCTACTTTCTAAAACCCACTCCAGGGATCGTACGTTGACTATCGTCAGACAGCATATTTGAGTCTCAGAAGGTCTCGGTGGTATTGAAACCGTTGCATATTGTAGATAGAGGAAGATGTCAAATAATGCGATGTTTCTGTTAACGTAACACGATTTCAACTAGGAGAAATGGTAGTTTTATCATCTAAAGATATATTTCAATCGCATCGTAGGAATATGCCACAATACTGATTAGAATGTTGCCTCGGAATAAGGTAGTGATGATGTGCAATTCAAATACACAAATGTTTTTTTTTCTTTTATTGGAGGTTTAACGACCACCGTGAGCAACTCAATGGGCTATAAGCAGTCTCCGGTCCCTAATTTAGGGTCACTGGTTCCAGGAAGGGAGAGAGCCAGTGCCGTAAGGCAAACGCAACATCCATTCCTGACCGGGATTCGAACCGAGACCCTTTACGGACGAATGATCAGAGGCCAGCGCCTTAGACCACTGAGCCACCGGGGCGGCACACAAATGTTGACTCATGATTCTAAGCGGTTCCTCTAAAGGAAAGAAAGAACTCCCGCCCACAGAATGAGGAGAAAGTTTTCAAAATGCTGACGACCACATGTTTATTAACACTAACATATATTTCGTCGATTGACAGAGTACAATGCCAGTGCCGTAAGACAAACACTCTATCCGTGCCTCACGGGGATACCAACCCGGACAGCTCTCGGACGAATCATGGAAGTACCGTGATTAGACCATTGCGCCACCTGAGTGTCAAATCACATTTATAACTACATAACTTGTTAGTATCTACAAAAAAAATGCGACATCAGTATTAGACTTCTCTCCTCTTGAGCGATTGATGTGAGAAAAGTAGAATAAGCACGTCTATCAAAGGAACGACCCAATGAAACGTGTGGAATAATATATATTATCTCAGACGCCTGTTCGGGAAAAACCGACGTGAAGATATTTCTCACCTAAACCCACTGCGAATTATATTTATCAAAATACATAGTTACTGTGCTAAAAAGAACAAGAACACCGTTTTACACTGATAGCCACCCAAAATGCAACACCAAGAAGGAAGCATCCGATTTTCTTGAAATTCGCAGCATGCGTCGTCCACGAGAAGACATGCAAACGATTAGCATTGCAAGGCATATACAAATCATGTGCGACCGGCACGCCACCGAGAAGTACTATTAGAAGGGTGCACACAAGGCGGGGTGTAAATAGTGAAAGTGTGTGGTGCTACCGGACCTGTGCGTGGGAAGCTTCCTGATGCTTCTTCGCTAATACGACAGTCTTTCCAACACGTTTCGTAGTTCGACAGAGGACGAATAGTGACTTATCGTACCAAGACATCGTCGCCCGTGTGGGACGACATCCAGCCACATTGAGGCGAGCATGGATTCGGTGGGTGTAGGAGGGACGGACGGACCGTCGTGAGCGATTGCCGCAGTCCCGGCACACCACCCGACGAGAGGACCGGCATGTTGTGCGGCGGGCTATGACGGTCGCACTGCCAAATCACGACCTTTAGCGCAGGAATTAGGGTATGTTGCGCGACAACCTGTGTCAGCACGTTCCGTTCGACGTCGTCCGCAGAAGCGGGGACTTGTCGCACGGCATCGATTACTCCGATTACCATTAACGTTTCACCACCGGTAAGTGCAGCGGCAGTGGGCCGCACCCAGGCTACGGAATGACACGACATTGTCTTCTCCGATGAATACCGCATCTCCCTGAAACACGACGATGGTCCGATGCGTGTGTGGCGGCACCGGGGCGGGAGATTCTATGATACCTGCATTATGTATCGCCATGCCGGTCCGTCGCCTGGCGTTATGGCTACACCCGCACCCCTCTGGTACGCATCGCCGGTACAGTCAACAGCCACCACTACATCTCCGACGTTTTGGAGCCTGTAGCCTTCCGTTACCTACAGGACATGCCAGCGGCCACGTTTCAACGGGAAAATGCGCGCCCGCACGTGGCACGCATCGCGCAACAATTCTTCACGGCCCACCAGTTGTCACTGCTGCCGGGCTAGCCTGTTCTCCAGTAATGTCGCCCATCGAACACGACTTGTAGCTGGCCGGCAACCGAGTGGCCCGGCATACAACACTTGCGGCAAAGCCTGATGAACTGTGGCAGCGTGTGGAAGTAGTCTGGACCGACATACCCCAAACCCACATCCAAAGCCTCTTTCGTTAGATGCCACGGCGTCTAGCGGCCGTTATTGCCAGCCATGGGGGCCACACTAACTATTGATGTCTGCGTGTTCCGCAAGTCGCACGGGCCTTAAAGCTCAATCATTTCATCTCTGTATCTGTTGTTATGTGTCCAGTAAATCTGGCATTGCTATATCGTGTCCTTCTTGGTGTTGCATTTTGGGTGGCCAGCAGTGAAGTTTGTTTCAAATTGTTTTCCACGCTGTCTGGGTTAAAAACCGCGTTAAACGTCATTGTTCCGTTTTCCAATATTGAAAACTTTTATTATCCCTGTAAAAATCGGGGGGAAATCACGTGGCATAATTCAATTTCTACTGTGAAAATATCCATAGGAACTGAATAATGACGACAGTGGCAAAGTGTAAATCATCTTTACGTGGCATGACGCTGTGACATCGGATGGGTATTTTTTGAACTGCACTCGGTGGATAATTTTACTGTTATCTAGAATCCGTCTGAACAGGAAGCACCATTTGCTTTATGGCGATGTTTAAGAATTTGATATGAACGATTATTTATATCATGTAAATATCTCTAAGTTATGCTTAATGTACATTAGAGTTCGACACAATTTAAAAAAAATATAATACAATGATTAAGAAAAAGCTTTTCTTCTACGCCTTGCTTCAAATTTTCTTGATTTTTAAGTAGGGTTTACATTCGCAAATCTAATCTGTGGAAAAATGGTTTGTAACTTTCTTTTCAGACTGAGACACAAACATATGTCGTTAAATCTTTTTCTTTACAAATCTTCGTAAAGGAAAATATTTTCGACGAAAGCTGAGCACGGTTGATTCTGTTGTAACACAATGCACACTAGAAGCATTTGAAACGGCACATATCTTCAAGGATCTATTGTACAGTGTCTGCCTTGGTTCAGCTGTTTGCTGGATTTAATGATAATTTCATACTCTCAAACATGGAGGTGCTAGTTTTATGATTTTTATCTGCCGATTGGTACTTGTATAAGGAATTGTAAGGTGTTTTATCCGAACATTTAGCACGTAGTCTGCAATTTTTTCATCCCTATCTTAAACATGTATAGGGCTGAAAAAAAGACCAAATATTCCTTGCCTTTAAAACGTGCTTGCCAAACCTTTTCTGAAATGATTAGTTTAATTACAAGTGCTTGACAATCTAATGACTCAGACGATTTATTTGAAAGTGGTCAAAATATCGATTCATAAGGCGGAATGGATTTACCTCTTGTGATACTACAGGTTCATCAACCTAAATGAAAAAATTAAAACAGCAGGGTGTACGAACCCCATAAGGATTTGTATAACAAATATTTACCAAAGCACTGAATTTCGACTGAATTTTGAACATAATACTCAGTTCTGCATGTGGTACCCCTAGATTTCACTTAAAGTGGAAAACACAATTCTCTTCTGTCATTTATTTGATTGTTTTCGAAACAACAATTTTTTCTCTGAAATGTTTATATTATACATTTAGTTATTACAGTATTATTATGCAAAATTTGTAGGCAAATCTAACTGAAACAGGACTAACGTATGTTATTTAAAATGTTTCCTTATTTAGTTAAATAAAATATGTGCCTTTATTTGGAATTTCCATGCATAAAGTGTCAAAGACTTTAATTTCAGCGATTAATTTATGCGATTTGTAGATTCCTGCATCGGGCTGTTATAAAAAAACGGAACATACAAGATCGTGTTGGTTTGGTTAATTCACTTGTCCAGCGGGTTTATACCTTTGAAGTTGGGTTGTAAAATTACGCGCATTCGCTGTTCCAAGGAAGTTCTACGCATGTTGTGTCTTTCCTGTTTCAATACACTGTTCAAGATTCATTCAGATGTTGTTCGTAAATTTTAGCCAGCACGTGATTCAAAGCAGTGTTACTTTAACTGGTAGATGTAAATACTACATCACAAGCGGAAACAATTCAGCAGCTCCCAGACACCAATGATTTCAAAGAGAAATTCTTCCATACACTCGGTCCACTAACTCGGAGCGCGTAACAAAGTACAATAAAACTTTCCACGTAAAATGAGACATATGCCGGACCAAATTACGTGAGAGAACGATGCCGTAATTATTGTTTGGTAAGACAGTTCACAATTTTAGAATTGCAATTTGACATACAATAGAGAAAACAGTTTTAAAAACAGATATATTCCACTACTTACCCTAAGTAGCAATTCTTCTTTCAAATAAGACTGCATTTTAACCTAAACTTTCTGTATTTCTTGAGATCGGTAAAGTAAAATGTAATGATTTGTCAATGAGTAATTAGTACAAAATGAAAGTATCCGGATTCAAATTATACAGAAAAACACAGTTTAGAATTGTAATCAACTAATATATGAGAAGTAAACAAGTCTGTAAACAGTAAATGTTTCAGCAAAATTTAGTAATAACAATGGGAAATAATTTCCAAAGTCTTTGCAAACTTTTGTATAGTAATTGAAAGACAGGATATGAAACTTTCTTTTTAATTTGACGTTCATTTTATATTCTTCTGCAACACAGAGGAATCCATGAAACTTGCCATCATGAAAAAAATGCACACACCATTGGTCAGAGGCTGTGTTTACAGAATGAGCATTGCTAGTCATGTGCACTGAATTAAGCAGGAAGAGTACGTGGCACACTTACTTGTGAGCTCGATTCATGTAGTCGGTAAAGATTGCTGATATTTTGTTGAAATCTATCTCTATATTATTGGGGTATTAAACGAAGTATGGCAAATTCTTGCCGATTAGAAAGTTTCAAGATGAATGCTGATGATCAGTAAGGTAAGGACGCATCATTGCCGTATGTGTAAATTGTCGAACAGCTGGTACATGTAAACCATAGTTTTTTTTCGTTGTCTCTGCCTTCATCAAAACAAATTCAGAACGAGCCTGCTGACTTGAGAATATATTATGTTATTTTATTCTTCTTGTCCTCTAAAACATTGGGTAGACAATTCTGCGGTAGAGAATTAGCGCATGATAGGATACGTACACCTGTAACGTTCTTAGAAAGAAATTATCTCACTATAGAATGATCTAGTCCTTCTGTGGGAATGTGGGCACTTCCAAACATGCCTACGTTTCCCTATCTCGTTGCATTTATTGCGCACTATGATGTTGCATGTCAACGTTGCATTTATTTCGCACTATGATGTTGCATATCAACGTTGCATTTATTTCGCACTATGATGAGAGACGACGCGGCAGTTTATCAGGAATTCCCCATATTTTATATCGCACAAGTTATGTAGTTAAATTTAAGAACAAAACTAGAGTTATGAACACCATTTCATATAATATCTTCAAAATATTCGGGTTAGCTTATTCGCTTACCTTTACACACACTTTGTATACATTATATTGACAAAAGCCACTGTACGCCTAGAAGAGAAACCCAACGTTGCATTTATTGCCATATATTAGTACGCTGTTGGTCCACTTTTGGCCTTAATGCATAGTTTCGACATGGTTTTGCTACCCAGAGATAGGTATGCGCTTCCATTCAGAACATAATGCTGTTGTTAACTGTTTTTTCGTAGTTGGCTTTGATTCCAAACTTCTTATGTGGCGCTCTAATTCATCCCATACGTGCTCTGTGGGATAAAGGCCAGGGCTCCGTGCTGGGAAGTCCACGTTCGATACGGAATTATCATCAAGCCAACAGTCCTTCGCTTTATGTATCAGTGCATTATCCTGGTAACCAACAAGGCTGGGTTTCATAGCATTGCCACAGAGTTGGTACGGCATGATTGTCCAGAATATTGAGGCCGTAGTTCTGGTTGACAGGTTTGTCCACGATAACCAATGTGCCGGGACTATACCACGAAAAACCCTCACAAACGAGTACACTGCCAGTTCCAAACGTGACCGTAGAGACAGTACATTATTGTAAAAAGCGTTCCCCGGCTACCGCCATTCCCACACAAGGCCATCCGCCTGATGGATCGTGTACCAGGATTCATCTGTCCGTAGAACCCGTTCCCATTGATCTACGGTCTACGATAAATATTCTTTACACCATTCTAAACAACGAGTAGCAATCCAAGTGGAGAGGAAAGTCTTATGAGCAGCCGCACGACCACGGGAATCCATGGAATGAAATTATCTGAGCATGGTACTTTACATAAAGAGGTTCTAGCACTTTTACTCTCCTTTACGCTGACACAGTACTCCGTCGATTAGCTGTAACGACTCTCCTGAGGCTTCGACGTCCTCTATCATTTATTTTCTTTGGTCTGCCTGTAAGTTTTGCTGCTTCAAGGTTGCCATATATCTTTCACTTATTCAGTACATTCAAAACAGTTGACTTGGGTATGTTTAAACTCCTCTCGGTTTCTCTTATAGACAACCACGAATATAACACCAACAATCTTTCTTTTTGAAAATCAGTTCTCTCCCGCTGCGATATTTTCACTCAACCTCGGAGTGCGATATGATCGCGGTTAGCTGTAGGCTTGATTTTATACCGTTTGCAGCTGTACCGCACATCTTAATAACGCAGCGGATCCGTTCATTTTCTTTTGAAGTGGTGTCTGAGGACTTAGTGAATACAGTGTATATATATTTACTGTGAATAATTTACTTACCTCATATGCCATAAAATTGTATTCTGAGTAAAAAACAAAAGATAAGTAAACCAATGAAATATTAATAATTAAGAAAATTTGCTAATCGTGATTTAAAATTTAACCTACCGCTTTATAATAAATACTTCAGAATATTTTTGGCAGTTCCGTAGTTTAGGATTTCTGTATATGCACACCATTAGATTGACGATGCGTGCTCTAATGATACACGCACTTTTTAAAAATAAATCAAAAAAGGGAAATTAGAAAAGAAAGATAATCTTTAAAAATACGTGTAGAAAGTCCTGGCGCAGGAATTTTTAATGAAATTTAAATTTCATTTCGCGCCCTAAACAGATATTGGACCCCTAAAGGCACAGAACTAAGAAATAATTAATATCATTCCTAAAACTAATCTCTCTATTTCGTGAACTTTCAATATGATTAAATTTATAGATTCCACGACGTAGTAATGATGGAGATTTATTTATTCCAGTTATCTCAGCAACAACTTAGAATCCTAACACAATACTATATTAAAGATGGGAATGAAAGATGCAACTTTGATTTCTAAGAAGCTTATTATATTTGAGATTTTAGATGGTCACACCTAAAATCTTTGTCGTATGTTTCCAATGGTAAAATTCCTTCACATATTTTCTTCGCAATTAATGTACTCCCGAAGATGAAAATTTGCACATCGATAGAACTAATTTTAAGTTATAGCATGGGATACTTAATACTTGGTAAAACATAACCTTAATTATATTAAAAATCAATCATTTTTTCTTTGATTAATGTTCAGACCTGTTAATAGACTGCGCGACCTGTAAATTGATGACGTTATTAGACAAACAAATGTGGGACTGTCTAGTTATGGTTATGTTTTAGCAAGTATTAAGTATTCTGTGATATAACTGAAAATTAGTTTTATCGATGTGCAAATTTCATCCTTGGGAATACATTAAGTGTGAAGAAAAGATGTAAGGAATTTTGCCATTCGAAACATAAGGCAGAGATTTTAGTTGGAACCATCTTAAAACTGAATTGATAGGAATTGTCCTTGAAGGACAAAGGTTCTGCATTAATACATTATATAGAAATTATCTTTCCCATATTTTAGTGAAAGTTGTTTTTTTATTTTTTTTATTTTTGCTGTAGCCTGAGTACTTTTGTATGTATGAACTCATTAACGTAAAATATGTGTGCAATACAAAGCTTTCCTATGGAATATAAAATTAGTATAAGTTTAAAAAATAAGAATAATATGAAATTTAAATAATTGCACATTTCAAAAATATCATGGTGAACATAATGTACTATGAAAAAATTTACACGTTAACAAAATGGCGAAGAAAAGAAGCAGCGTTACTTTGATTTCCAGGAGAAGTTAAAATATCATAAACTAGCACATGCATGGATCATAACCTGAGCTTTATTTACATTTTATAGATGCGATTGCATTCATTTGAAAATGATAATGTTAATTGGAGATCGTATTGGTTTCCATTAATTAGGGATTAGGTCTTAAAATGGTTATAACTCCAAAAATATTCAACCTGTTTTAATAAACTTTGGTGAAAATTTTCATTGGACCCTTCACATGTTACAGAAAATCGCAAGTATGTTTTATACAAAACCTTTACATTTTGAATTTTGAAATAAATATCAAAATAAAAACATAAATGGCGTTGTTCTGGCGATGTGTTATTTCTTCGGCAGGAAATAAATGACGTCTGAGATGAGGACTTGTGCTTGTTGGACGTATTTCGAAGTTACTCTTTCTGAAACTCAGAGTGGAATGCGACCCTAGGTTCCATTGTAAACATTGTTCGGCTTGATGGGTACTATCACGCCTCTTCTTTTGTCAAAACAGTTTACGAACACCCTGTATATGATGAATGTGTAACGATTGAAACCTTTAAAATGTGCAATGTTAATTTTGCTTCTCCAAAACAATGTAACATGGTTTAATGACATCCTGAAATTCATATTCTTTTTTTCGATACTAAACCGCAAGCTTTCCGTGTTTTACTTTATTTGTAAGCTTAATATGCAGCACATATGGTATCAAAATTATTTCGAAATTTCCCAGTTATTAATTGCGTCTTATTTTTCGTAGTATAGCATGCTGGTATTTTGAAGTTCAGGTATCTCAGCCTTTGTAGTTGTTTATTAAGAATGCTTAATGCATTCTTAAGTTGCAAACAAAGTAAGTTGCAAACAGCATTTACATCTCCTTATAACCCTTAACAGAATGAATCAGAATACCCATAAAAGAGATGTCCAATGTAAATATTATCTCTTTTTTATCGACCCAAATTTCTAAGTTCATGATCAAAATCTAAAGAATTCCAGGTTTTACTCACCTTATACCTATCAAAGGATCATAATTATATCATTTATTTGAAAACATACGTCTTTTTCGTTTTGCAAACAAGCTTCATATTAGGGACGGGTCAGTGTGAGCTCTTTTCCTACGCCATATTAAATTTATGAAATCCAAAATGTTATATGCCATAATTCTTAGAAGCGTTCATTACATATAAGGAAACCTAAGAAGATTCTTCTGTACCGAACGGGCAAGTTCTGCAGCGGTAGCTTTCTATTTTCTTGAAGAGTACTTTTGTGATGTCACTAAACATGACCTCTTTCTCCAGCTTTAATTTTTATTTTGTCCTTGGGCGCTACTTACAGTTGTTGCCATATCTTAATTTAGCTCCTCATGGCTTAATCTGTGCTTAAGGCAATCCGCACCAGAACATAAGGGTACTCAATTTTGCATGAAGTAAATTCTAGTGCAACAGTCTGTATATTCCATTATTACTGAAATCGGTAATTGCAGGTTAATTTGCGATCTGAAATACCTATATCAGTATTCAGCGCTGTTTATGCTATTAAAATATCCATAAGTGCGGGAAGTGCTCCATGGTCGTTGAAATCTCCTCGGAAGCATATGGACATGTATAGAAAACATGAGGTACATGTGAGTACATCTGTGGAATGTAAAGAAACATGATTTACTCGCATACATTTTCCTAACTAAACGACTTCAGATAATCAAGGGCAACATGCAGTTTATTTAAAATTCTTAACAATAACCGTTTCCGGTTCATTAATCAGTAGTACCTCCCTTAATCAAGTGAAATGTATTGATACAGCTTTGTGAATTGCAACAAATTTTCAACGTAAAAATTCAATTTTTACTACTAAGAGTTTGCTTAAGAATAGAGGTTGTTCTTTTTTTAGATGAACGCAGACTATTCAACAGAGAAAGAAAAGAAGATTGTACTTTTTTTCCTTTTCCCAAACTTCACTCAACCAAAAAATTGAAATTCACTCAACTTCTTTCTAAATGAGAGAAAACGTTTTCAGCCATAGGGATACGTACTTATCAGTTCAAGTGTTTAATAAATAATAAGTTCAGAGCTCTCTTTGTCAGTCTTGTCTTATCATATTATATATCATATTATAAAGTATTTCTAAATTTTTCAGTTTTTAACTACCTTCCACATTATGTAGCACAGCATGCTTGCAGTTTGAAGAGCTTGTGTCTCAGCCATATGCAGTTACTGAAAAGTATTGCGATAAGTGATGACGTGAGGCGGAAGCGCCCATTAAAAGAACTTAACAAAAGCTACCAGAATTGTAAAAGATATCCACCGCAAATATGTTATTTTTTTTATTATAGACTTAAACGTTACTAGTTCGCGACTAAAAGTTAAAGAATTTCGAGATGCATTCTACTTGCACCGATCAACAAAACATAAATGTATTACGTTCTTGGGAATATATATGTATATTTTATGCAGTCTTTCATACATGTTTTAAAAGAATATTGGATATGACTCTTATGAACTTTTTTATGAAGTATCAATTTCATGGAATCGGAAATACTGTATTCCATTCTTAAAAGAAGATTTCATTTAATATAAAGAAACCTCAAAAAATTATTGCTAAGCAAAAACAATATCGCTGGGCCAGCCCTTAAACTAGCCGTGGCGCAGCACGATGTCGCCGTTGCCCAAACGCTACCCAAATGTTCTGGTGGCTACCACATAGACCAAAATTTTGGGCCAGCAGCAGGCCAATAGTTGGCACCACCATTAGTTGTCATATGCAAGAACAGGGTCATCAGTTGTCACATTCCAGAACACATCCAATACGATGAACTGCAGAAAATGCGCCCGCCCGATGAATTTCGACCCTATGAATCCGTTGTGTAATGTTCAAAAACAGAAGGTGCCAATTGTATTATTTGCAGTTCACATCACATAACTCTCCTTCTGCCTTCAATTTTTTAAACTCCTTGATATCTAGGTTCAAGGGAATATACACTGCTTAAAACAACTAGGGGATATCGTGGTTTTGACATGAACTACTGACATCAACTACTTGTATATTAAGGTAAATTGAGGGAAAGGGATTAGAATGAAACCTTTGAACATTTATTAGCGCCCGCGTATGAAAACATTTTTGTGCGGAGTCAAAAAGGGCGTGCTTCTATCAGCGAATAAAATGTGACATGTATCGTACGATCGTTTAGTCCAGGGTGAAAACGAGTCACATGCTTTGAATGTATGTTATTGATGAATGTGATGACAGAACAGCGTAATTTACCCGAATCTGTACCCTGGAGGGCTATCGTTTGCTTAGAAGCGAGTCAAACGCAAATACAAGTAGCGGAAGCCATTGGAGTGTCTCAAAGCGTGATTTATAGACGTTGGAATTGGTTTTGAGATATCGGAAAGGTAAAGCGAAGACCAAAGCAAGCTCGTAGGAGAGCAACATCAAGAAATTGGGATCCGTTTTTCACACTGGCTGCTAGGAAAAACCGGAGTATAAACGCCACAGTTCTGTTACGCGAATTCCGTACGGCTACCGGCACAAATGTTTCAACTCAAACTGTTCGGAACCCTCACCACAGCGTAGGTCTGTATGCTCGACGACCTATAGTATGTGTTTTTAACCGCATGCCACCGTCTTGCTTGCAGACTTTGGGCATAGGACCATGCCGATTGGAGAAGAAATGAACGGAGCAATCGTTTCTTCTCAGATGAGTCGCGCTTTATACTGTTCATCCTGACAATAGGCGACTCATCATTTGGAGGGAGCAAGGTACTCGAAACAACCCGTTATTTGTGCAAGAAAGTCTTCGATTTGGAGGAGACGGAGTGATGGTGGGGGCTGGTATCTCTAGCAATAGACGAGCGGACCTGTACATCATCAGAAATGGAATACGTATTGCTCATCTATATATGAGGGCGACCTCAGACATTTAACATTTCCTTATGCTTCAGCAGTCGGAGATAAATTCATTTTCGTGGCCGCAAATTTGGGGCCACGTCGCATTCGATGTGGTGGCGACTTCCTGTTTGACGAATAAATAATCCGAATGGTTTGGCCAGCAGTTTCCCCAGACACAAACCTGTCATCAATGCATGTTTAACTACATTCGTGGATCTGTTCGAGCGTTGGCTGGATGTTATTCCTTAATTCTTCTGCCTGCTGGAGAGTCAGTGCCGGTGCGTTTTTCCTTAGTTCCTGCTGGTGATGATACAGACTGGTGGACGTATGGGTTACCCTCATGGATTGTGTTTGCTAGCTTCTTCTTTGACGTTCCTATTATGTTCATGTTGTCCAAAGAGATTTGTTTTGCTCAAGAACGTGTATGTGTAGTCATAATTATGTGGGTGTTCGTGAGCGTTTTCTTTGTGAACTGACCATTTCAAGTTAAAAGCATTCTTGACTTTTTATAGAAGTTGTTAAAATTTGTAGGTAAAATTTGGAATCATATTAAACAGTTAACCCTTACATTTTGTTGTAAAATTTGTGCTCTGCCATTATTTACCTAATTTCAGAATGTCAACACTCTTATGACAGTCTTCCCTTCAGGGGTTTTGAGCTAGCTTGGGCTGGGCAAAGAGATAGTTGCAGATTGGACAGTCGCAAATTGCACCTTGAGATATTGCAGTGTTTTTCTGCTGCTGAATTAACCGTAACATTTGATAAATATTTACAGCTGCTTCTCGTGAGCCCTTTTTTAAAACCGTACATCGAGCATCTACATCATTTCGATTTTAGAAATTCCCCCATATACAAAGGAATTTACGTTGCAAGTTATAGTAATAAAGGTTTTGAGTATGTTATTCATAAAAAAATTTTCATATAACTGCGCTTGATATTTCCTGTTTTTAGTGCTAAATTATCAATGTTCTGTTAGTAATGGGCTCTGAAAAGGATGTTCAGTCACATAATGTTATGCACTTGTGACCATGGAAGTCGTACGGAACCGCCATTCACTTCACATGAACATATATATGAACGATGGCCCATTTTAGAAAAATTTAAATACACAAACATAACACTTGTTTCCCTGATTTAAAGCTTAATGATAGCAAAATTTATAACACAACTTTGAAAATTTAATTTTATGTATTTATTTTTGCCTGTAATTTCATATAGGGAAATACATATACTTATTGATATTTTTAGCTTTCTTTAAGTTTAAATGCTCAAGAACTGAATTTCCTATAGTGCGAAAAAGACCACATTTCTAAAACAGGAAATTTTACTCCGAAAAATTATGGGCATTTTTAATTACAGTGCACACTGGACAGGCAATTTGCTACGAACGTTTCCGTAAAACGCAATAAGTGTGCTTGTAGTTGTTTTAAAACCATACATCGAGCATCTACATCATATTTTTGTTGAATATCAGTTCTGGAGGAAGTGGTGCATATAAGTGGGCATTTTTTTAATGAATATGAATTTCCATTAGTTGTTCTGGTTTTAAGGGCGTATCCGGGAATAAATAGCCACACTCTAACATGTTAAACAACATGTTAAACAAGATTTCGTAAGCGACTCAACAAATGCGATGTTTTATAAACCGATGAGCCATTCCTTCATAACCACTGCCAGCTTATAGCAATTTAGTAAACTCATGCAATGCATTGTTATGATAAGCTTTCGAACATACCAGAGATCATTACTCAGGTTATGAGGATAATGGTTGTGGAATAAATCTCGATCCTGTGTCCTGACCATTGACCCATTTCAATGATATTAAACAGAATTGGTTCAGTATGCCTCCGGAACAACATGATACAATGTTGTTGCGATCGAAGCACTTTTACACAAGTTATGACGCATAAGGGCGATGAAATGAATTACGCTCTTATGTCCACATTTCTTCCATTTTTACGCAAGTAAAGAGGGATGGAATGGATCCCGCTCCCATCTCCTAACCTTTGACTCCGTTTTGCCCATTTTTAAAAGGGTTCGTCCCCAGGTCGCCCGTTACCACATACTAAAATTTCATCGAAATCCAACTATTTTTACGCAAGGTATGGCGCACAAGGGCAATGAAATAGATTAGACCTCGCTCCTATGTACTGACCTTTGACCCCATTTCGTCCATTTTCAATAGGGTTCGTTATCAGTTTTCCCCTTCCAAATACCAAACGTTCATCGAAATCGAAACATTTTTACGGAAGTTATGACGCATTAGGGCAATTGAATGGATTGCGCTCATATGTCCTGACCTGTGACTCTATTTCGCGCATTTTCCATAGGTGTCGTCCCTAAGTGGTCCCCTACCGCATACTAAAATTTCATCGAAATCAAACCAGTTTTACGCAAGGTATGACGCATAAAGGCAACGGAATGCATTCGGCTCCAGTGTCCTGACCGTTGACCCCCATTTTGCCTATTTTCAATAGATTTCGTCCCCAGGTGGTCCCATACCTCATACTAAAATTTATTCGAAATCGAACTATTTTAACTCGAGTTATCGTGCTGACAGACAGACTGACAAATCTGGAGCATATACGCTACTTCAACCTATGGCTGGAAAGCGTAAAAATGAGCGTACCTGGAGACAGAACAGTGACGCCGTTGAATTTAACAGAGCAGCAGATATACAACCAAGGACCAGTTTGGGGTTGTAGAGAGTTTGGAGTCAGAATGGGAAAAGTTGGCGTTATATCGGAGTTTGATAAAGAATTTACTAAGTGTTCAGAAGCGATGCTTGTCTACAAGCCTCCTTACGTACTTTCAGTAAGGCACCGGTAGACTTCTTTTTCTTCTCTGGAAGCATAATTTTTCACACTGCCTTTGTGTTTTAGCGACGTCAAGTGTTGCGTCTGTGTACATATAACTTCACCTATATTCCGGGGAATACAGCATGTACATGAAAATTATATTTCAAAAAAAAGAAAAAAAAACTTGTCGTTTATTCATAAGTTAACAACACAGTGCGTGGTAATTTTGCCGTGAGAATACTCTCAGTGTTCGCAAGTTTCAGCACATATAGACTGCGATAATAGTACGATAATTTACATCAGAACATCATAATGTTCATTTTCTTGTGTTTGACGTCGAAAGTGCTACAAATGTCATGTGTTCTTACGCCTTTGTGCAAATTTTAGAGCAAATAGTGTGGCTTTCAAAGTGATATAGTGTTTTCACAATGTGTATTACCTTCCCTTCCATCTTGTGCTTGTGGATTATCTCCAAGGAATAACGTCAATACTTTTTTTTCTGTTATTTAAAATGGCATTGTATAATACTAGTACGATTATTGAAGAATACTCAGATACCTTATGGCGCAACATAACCGAATTATTGATAGTATCTGAGAAACATATTTTTTTAGGAATGGGTATTCGTCCCAATTACATTAAACGTTTTCAAACTGTGAGTTCAAGTAACGTGATTTTCACATTTTTTCCGGAACATTCAGACGCGGCAATTGAGGCTTATGGTAAAAGTTTTGACTTGGGGAAGGCGAAAATTTATTGCTCCCATTTCATGACAACGAATAGAATAGTAGTTGTATCTATACTTCCACAGGAAAAGGAGGTGAAAGAAAGAAAATAATTTTTCAAGGAATGTGGTGAAGTAATTTCATATGAACGAGAAGGTAGGAAAACAGATAGATGAGTCTTTCTTTAGTGGTACTTTTACTAGAGGCAGAATTATCATTGTGGAAATTCATAAAGAAATCCACAATGCCATATTTATCAATAGATATAAAATCTTTGTGACCTACTCTGGAGTAAAATTCAAGTGTAGTTTCTGTGGGGAAATGGGACAAATGGCTTCAAGGTGCAAGAAAGAAAAAAAAATGTTGACCAACGAATGACTCTACTATTTTATTAGAGGAAAATAACTTGAATTATGTACAAATAAAGAGTCTGAGGAAGATACAACAATTTAGAACAGCCGAGGACAATTCAGACTTAACATGACGAGGTGGAAGATAATTCATATACGGAATCTGATTCAAATAAAAGTAACTCAGATTGTGATTCTTCAGTTTAAGAGAATGAACTGGATAGAATTTCATAGACGGAGGAACCTGTTAAATCAACACATATTCAAAGAAAAAAATCACAGGGTCAGATTAATAAAGTGACTAAATCTCAGAATATTGATGTCTTTAGTACAGTAGTTACAGGCAAAGAGAATAGAGAAACAATTGTGTCAAATATTAAAGGTAATAATTCGAAAGAAATATTTGAGAAAAAGGTGTCTAATAAAAAAGAGAAAAGCGAGGATAGGGATTTCCAGATTCTGGTCATCAATAAAAGAAAACATTCTAAGTAATTTACAAAAAATACAAAATGGATTTTTTAAGGATCAGAAAGTTTTTTTAATTTTTCCTTTTATTTCGTTCCAGATTAAATCTTAGTTTTAGATTTGTGATTTAAAGACTTTGCACTTAGTAATAATCTAAGCTAGAATTGATAACAAGTTGATACCTGCATTGTTTGCTGTAGTGTTAATATTTTGTTATTTAATATTCCTTTAGGTTTTCATTTCGCGTTTTGCCTTAAACACTGGGGCAGTGGGTTGGCAACTAGTGGAGGAGTAGTTAAGTAGTGAAATCTTGGACTGTTATCTATTATTGCTTAATTTAAATTACTGAGAGTCTATTAATGATTCTCAATAAATGAACGTCATTACCTCGTGGTTTTCATTACTAATTCTGTTTTAAACTCTCTTAATCACTTACTGCTATTTGTTTTCAAAATGTGTTCTGTCTAGAATGTTAAAGTTTCAATGTCAACAGCAGGCAAAAGCAAATACACTCACGTACAATGCAATTTGTTCACCAACAAGGAAGCATCGGTTTGAACTGAATTTATTATGTACGTCATGATACATATGAAATATACACATGAGGGCAAAAACACAGCTGTAGGACAATTACAGAGGGACCTGTAGCACGCAAATCGGTATTTTTCAATATCGCTTCGCACCGTCTCGTACAGCGATGCATGCGGCAACACGGTCCGGCATGCATGCGAACAGACGCCTGATGTTGTCGTGCTGCAGACTTCGACCACGTATTGGACGGTGTGCTCCAAATCCCAGAAAATATGGCTCGGTGGCAGCTGACGTTTCAACTGGCCCCACACAAGCTCGAACGGGGAGCGTGCAATCCATGAAAATTTCTAGACATGATGTTGGAAAACCAGGGTAACCCGAGCCGTGTGCGAGCGAGCAGCTCACCTGGAATTCTGGCCAGAAATGGGAACACATGGTGCCGTAGGATCTTATAAACATACCCAGCCCAGTCAATGATCCACGTACCATTACTAGAGCTGATCGACTTTCGTAGTGTATGGCTCACTACAACATAATGCCTGCAGTGAAGGAGGTGTTGTGCTCGATTGCGAGGATGGGATTGTGCCGTTGACTCGGGAATCTCCACACCCGTACACGATGATACTCTCTCTCCAAAATAAAACGGCACCCATCGCTAAGCACCGCAAGTCGCAAGTCTGTCGCGTTCCACATCGCTCTGGCGTGCACCACTGCAAATCGAGTATGCGATGTTCCGGTGTTAATGGCAGCACAAGTAACCGGCGCTGGAATCGCAGATGCTCTTCCGCGAGGCGTCGGGAAACGGTTCGTGGGTACACAGGAGCCACTACATCTGCCTGTACAGTGTACCGGGCTCCCCTGAGATCCGTTCGTGCCTGCCGCACGCTCCGTCGATATTCTGTACCGGCGATCCTCCTGGTCCATCCGGAGCCACTCCGCTGTGTGGTAGAGCCGTCACGTGTCCACTACTTCTAACACAGTTGGACGATATGGTCAGAACGATCCACGTGATGAGCTACACGGTTAGCTAACCACACTGCGGCTTTCAGCCCAATTATCAGGCCTCTCCCAAAGTCCATAATTTGCATAAATTGACGTCTCTGTCGCCTACCTAGCATTCTTTTCACTCTGTATTCTAACTTGCGTAGGCGGTGCTTTTCGCTTTCATGGGGGGGATCGACTGCCGGCCGGTTTATAAGGCTTCCGGTTCGTGTTTGCAGCGCCCCCACAAGGTGGGCGTCATACGCAATCGCACCAAACGAGGATCATTTACATAACAGCGCGCACTCTAGCTATTTGCAAAGTGTCGCGATTGTAACATGTTTTCTTCGAGGTGTGCAAATTTCATTGTCTGTGAGTATATGTACTAATAAAGTCTTGACATTGCTCTATCACAGTTGATTTTAATTTTTCAGAGTGTATTTTTTAATTGTCCTAAGTTAATTTTTTGCTTTCTTTATTTGCAATTTAATATTTGCAGTCTTCATTGGTTAACTCCAGTAGTTATCGTAGTTTGATTTTATTCTCTGTGTGAAAACCGAAAGTTCTTTTAAATAGCGTATCTAATTTCTTCATTGAAATAATTTACAAGTAAGTTATTGTTATCACAGTGTGAACATGTAAAAATAAATTTTAAGTATTTTGTTCTCATTTAAATTTTTACTTAAAATGCTTGGAGAAAATCGTGCAATGTGGCACGTGAGATACTGGTGGGTCTTTCTTCCTTGTTGGGGAAGACTATTTTCACACTTCTTCTTTTCAGGTTTTTCTAGCCACTTTGGAGCTGAGTGTATTTTCAGGTATCGAGCCATGTGGAGCCAGCATGCTTTCGTAACGGCCATGGAGTACATGTGTTACTCACTAGTTGTTGTGTCCTGTTCTGCTAAGTATGAGTGTAAAAGTGAGAACGTTTAAATTGCGTATTTAGAGAGTCGGACTCTCAAGACCGTTTCAAATTTGTTGAATGGTTGAGAGAGTTTTACCGATGTTTCTGTGCATTTATCCCTGTGACCCCATCGCCTTCGGGGGATAGGATTACAGGGACTTAAGAGATCCCTATTTGGTCACACTCTGCAATGTGTTTCAGTGGTGCGTGCCTTAATCTTTGAAGGAAAGGTATTAGTTTAACTCTCATGATTCCTTCCTTTTCCTGGAAACAAAGACCCTAATTTAGAGACCGGCCACTATTTCGTTAAAACCTCAACATAAAATGACAGAAGAAGTTGTGTGCCTTCGCCTGTCACCGCAAACGAACTCTGGTCTCGCATAAAATCAGTCTGCCTGGCTGTACCATAAAATATTAAAACCCTCTTTCATTCAAGTCCGCGCTGTGTTGAGGCTGTCATTGTTATTAGAGGTGGCTAACAAATTACCCTCATTAACAATAACTGTAAAAACCCCTAAAAATGGCCAAAGCGACAACTCAAGTTTTTTCAGCAGATTATAATTAAATTCATGTTGAATGCATTCTCAAAAAATAATTCCATTGCCCATAGAAGTTGTTCAACATATTTCTGAATATTAATATCTGATTTATACCCATATTCAAGCTAACACGAATATTCATTGGATTTTTGTGAATCAATTGAATTTTCTTTAATTTTACGTTGAAGCTCGTATATCGTTATATATTTCTTAAGTTTACCCAAAATTCCCTTGTGTTTCGTCGCATAGCTTTCGTCTTTGTGTTTAGTCATTTCAAAATTTAGGCATATGAATTCGCAAGTTATAATAATCAGCAGAAGAGCTGCAAATTCCTTTTTCCCGTAACGAATTTCTTAGTCCCAAATGAACGATACTTATTTCCACGGACTTGCGGAATTTGAATCCCTTCTCGGAGTAATTAATCCACAATTGAATCACTTAATGATGAACAGTACCGTTGGGAATTTTTAAAACACCATTGATGGATATTAAGGTTGATCAAATCTACGAAATTTGCACTAAAACACAAAAGAGACGACATTTTACTACTCTAACAAGTGTACGATGTCCGATGCACTGCACATACCTTATTCGAGAAGCACTGATGAGCCTTTAAGTACTATGCACCACACTACATACTGATGCATTGGTATCACCACAACACAATTGAATCACTAGGGAAAATACTTTTAAAAATCGGGTTTTTTCCGTATGTGTTCTTCATGATCCAGAAGACCAGACTGTGCACTGAAGGCACTGCATTTGTATACCCTGTACACCGCGAAGAATATAACCACGGTTAAAGAAAGGTATGTTTCCGGACAGGAAAAGCACTGGCTTAGAGATAAGTATACTTAAAGAAAGTTTTTCGAACATAAAACGGTAATTCAGAGCATTTGGGATAAGCATCTTGAAATGCATGTCTAGAAAATGTAGCTTCTTTCTTCATGCCTTTTCAACTAAGTCAGGGTGTCATCATCCTCAAATGTCAGATAACGGCCTAATTCAGGTTTAAGGATTTGTGATCTTCAGTCTAAAGTAGAGCGAAATGTGGTAAACTACTTGATAAATATAAGCGGTTATTCCTTTAATATACTGAAAATTACTAACTATTTACATGACATGCTTAGATAAAAAAAATATAACACACGCAAAAATTAAGAATAAATAACAAGATGTTAAATTTCAAACTGGCGAGTTGCACATTAGAGGTAAAAATAATTTTACGCCACCGAAATTCCGAGCATAATGTCTCGAAGAACATGACGACTGTGTAATTCCGTTCGTCGACAAAAGCTGTAACGCGAGTGCGAAGAACTAGTTTGATTTGCAACTTCGGAATTGTAATCCGTATATTTTGTTGTTATTGCGACATGTAGTACATTTGAGAGAACTGATCTGGATGATTTTACCCGTTGTTGAATTGCTACTAAACTGGAAGTGTGGACAACAATATGTGTAACAAATGAGTTCGGAGCTGCCCAGAGAGTACGTCACAAAGCTGGAAACAATTTTCTGAACATGGAATAGCTACCGGAATATTCAGTAACGGTGAGCCATGAAAAATTAGATCACAAGATTGTTATCTTGTTGAAACGGCTGAAAGATCTCGTCGAATAACTACTGGAAAGTTAGCAAAACAGTCGGAATCACGCAGGGATACCAAAATATCGCGTCAAACCTTGTCAAAACAGCTGACTAATTACGGACTGTGTGCCCGAAATCTGTACAGCAACAAATAGCTATCAGTGGTGTTGGGAACATTCTACCTGGGGTTAAGGGCAATAGCTAATGTTATGTTCACATATTAAAGCCGACTTTGTCTATGTGTGACTATTGGCTGCAGTACATCACGAGAGTACCTCGCACTGCTTTTTCATCCAGAACCTTCGTAAACATTGATCATTACGGGAATGGTGGAGTAATAGTCTGGTCTGGAATTATGATCAACGGTCTTACAGTGCTCCTACAGGCGAAGTAACACCTTTTACTTGAAGGCAGTTCAACGAAAAATTTTGATTTGACCTTGTAGTAGAAATGTAAAATAACCACAAACGACAAAAATAATATGCTCTCAAGTTCTTTCTCCTTTCGGTTACTATAAACGTTGGTTTCGGATTATAATCACATATTAAAAGGCTGTGTTTCACTTTTCGATAGTACCAAATGATCGGAAAGTGATCGCTCCAATAAACAGTGCACTCAGTGAAAGCTTAATGATTTATATTCATAGCACTGAAACACGAAAATTTATCAATAGTGTATTTACGTTTTCAATGCCATATCGATAATGCCCAAAATAATCAATGGCACTGGTAGATGTAGTCCACACGCTTTTGTGTTTGATGAAAGCCAGAAAACAGTCAGTTTTACAATGCTTCAGTAATGTATTAGACGACGACCCGTAGCATATGTGCAGAAACAGTCGAGTTTTATTTAATTACGTAGGCCCATTAAAGCAGTGCGATGCTTGCACAGATATTTAGCTCATCTTGGGAACAGTTTTTCCTTTTTTGAATTTTGGATATTTGGTGTTTCAAGTTGTTATGTAGTTTATAACGTTTTGCTTCTTGCTTGGATAAACCGGTTGCAGTAGTCAGTTCACAGTTCGTTGCACTTTGTTTTGAACTCAGTATCGTGAGATTTCTTCTGCGCCGTGACAAGTTTTTTCCACCAACATATAAAACGAAAAGAGCAAAAGGCTTTGCTTAAGGCGTCCTACAATTCTTGATGCGCTGAGTACAGATATTTAAGACACAGCTTTCTGTCATTGCAAACCATAACAGGTTTTAAAATGTATAAACAAATTAAACTCGAGAAACTAAGTTTCTCGATTAATTTTAAAAGACCACAGCTATGATAAAAGGGAAATAAACTGTCTGAAATAAAAAAAAGGTCAACCGTTTGGGGAAATATTTTTGTATTTTGTGTACACTGATATTTCAAAACAGATCGGAAGACAATTGTGTTAAAAACAACAGGTGTTCTCGTACTGTTTGCGTAATAGTCTCATGTGTAAATAAACAAAAAAGAAGACATTAGAAACGAACTACCTGAAACGAGTGATAAAAAATGCACGTGAGCTTACAGATCAACATCATTATACTATTTGTGAAAAATTACTCTTTTGTTGAATAAAATACTTGGAATCGTTCAAAAATATCTCTTGTACCTTAATTTGCCACAAATTCAGAAAACTGCTGTTAGATTAGTAAAATAACTTTTATAAAATAATGTGAAATAAAATAATATTTTCTATATATGCTTTCAATCGGTAGGCAGATTTCTTCTGTATTCTCATACTTATTTCTTAGGATATGACGCTTTACACGCATCGTCAAGCTTCATTTCTACAGCAAGAAGTGTATTTTTGTTTATGTGCTACTGCAGTAAAATTGTTACTTCAGGTATGACATGATAAAAAACATTTTAATGGAATTTACAAACACATTGCTGACAAAACAAGAATTAATATATTAGGTTGATTTTCTTTACCAATATAACGGTCTTCAGTAACCTCACGCTCCAAAATCCAAACCAAAAAACACAATTTTTCTACTTTGCCTTCCGAGTCTTCTTCTTAAGTGTCCGCAATAACTTAATCTAAGGATAGGCAAATTTCCGTATTCGAAAACCAAATTTTGCCTTTTCCTTAAAGTATTAAAATTTTAGATTGACCTATCATTTCATGAAAATCTGCACAGTCTAATCCATATTCTGCTGGACTATTTTTACCGATAAATCAAATAACTTTGCTAGCACAAACCGAGTAAATGCTCAAAAATTATGTACAATTGTAAGTAAACATTTTTTTTGCTCTACATTCCCTAAAACATTTACTGGCCGATTTATTTCGATTCTATTCGTCGGGTTTTGGCATCAAACCGCAAATGTGAACTACAGCTGTCCATGAGTCCTGAAACTTCATTGAAATTAGAATAATTAGGCACATTTGAACTTCTGTAGACATGAAATGGAGCTCCGTTTTCTGCATTATGTGTTTTTCTTTTTCAGAACAGCCTTAGAAGTCATATGCGCCTTCATTAATTTAGTTGTTTTTTTAATAAGTAGTTTCATGGTAAAAATTAATGGAATTTCATTATTACTCGCAGTTATTGTCTACGTCCTCTAAGCTTTGAAGGAACTCTGACTTATTGTACATCCGAATTCAATAGAAAAATTAATTTTAAGAAAATGCGATAAGCATATCTTGAGATTCTGAAATTCAGTGCGTAAAGGTATTACGTATCTTTTACTCATTTTTTTATAGAAAAGTAATTTCTGTGTTAAAATTAATGGAAACCGTAATGTAGAAATTGTCGATCAGTCTCAATATTTTAAGTAAATGAAAAACAATAATAATAAAAAAGTTTCAAAATATTTACACTGCCCAAGAGAGTAAGTAATGCGGAATTAAGATGCGTAACCTTTACTGAACGACTGACAAGAGCGAAAGGTAAGAAATTCTTTTCTTGTTTGAAGACCCAGAATTAGTCAATAAGTAATGGGATGAGAAAAGCAATGCTCCTCTTTCCAACGAGAGTGTTTGGAATTAAAATATTTATTGAGTTCAATGAAAATGCCAAACATGTGGAAGTTTTATTAGTTTCATTTTCTGGGCTTTCGTTTTAAACCTACTCACTTATGGAGAGACAAATCACTACTCTAAGAAAAAGTACATTTTTAATACAAAAAAAGCAGTGCTGGTAGTTGGTAACTCAAGCGAATTCGATTAGAATTGGAAAATTCTGCTTTTTTAATTTATACGCGGGAAAAATCTTTGCTTTTTCAGTTTCATCTAAATTTCCACTTCGCAATGTAAACTGACTGTGATTTCTGCGGAAATCAGAAAGAAATGCATGTAAAGGGATGTATAATACACTATTTTTGGCATTAGATTTCAACTCAAAAACCAATAAAAACTATTCCAATTGACCAAACTACCTTCTGCAGTTGAATGCTTATGCAATGCTCTAGGCATTGCTTAAGCATTGCCTTGGTTATTTGTATTCCTCTTAATGGAATACCGATGCAAAAAAATGTTAAATAACAAAAAGTACTGATCATACTCCATTAAATGTTCAAAGTGTCCCAAATGTTTTAACCTGGGCTTGAAAATGAAATCGGTAACCATTAATTTGTACCAACACCAATCCTGGAATAAAACAACGTTATTTTGTCAAATATTTGCCTACTGCGAAGGAAATTTTAAAATTGAGATAATGCTTAGAGGCAAATGAAAACATGGGACATTTTTACATGTATGTACTGAACTTATAAATATTCAAAGTCTAATTGGAAATCATTATATATTCAAATATCTCCTTTGTGGTAAATTGCACTGAAATTTTATGTTGCCGTATGCAAATTCACCAATGTTCTGAACAGCTTAGTTGCTGCATTAATAACTATGCTATGTATATGATTGTTCGCACGCAGGAAGCAATGTACTCCAAAAAAGAAGTATAATATCGCAAATTTCTTAAAATGTCACTAGAGTTGGGTGTTTCGTGTCTGAGCAAACGCGCCATGATTCCTAGTAACTCTCAAAGAAACAAATATTGGGATGTTCGTGATTTTGGTAAATAATGGAACAAATGCAACTTTACGCACTAGAACTACAATGCGAAGTCGATAATGTGGTGCATCTTCACCAATGAAAAGCAAAAAAATACATTATTGTACAAATGGTAATAATACAATATTATTCATGATCTATCGGTATATGCTAGTAGTGTTCATGCACACTTGATAAATTCCTTATTCTCTAAACTCACTTGCTCGCACACCATGGCTGAAAAACTGCGAAATGTGTGCACATTTCAGCAGAATGTCAGGCTGTGCCTTGCTCTTTGGGGTTCTGTACACACGAAGTCCGCGACTATAAGAATAGTAACTTTATCCAGATTCATAGCTAAAACGAACACTTAGCCAGTATTGTGCCATAATAGATATTATGTTTCCACCTCCATTATTATTTTAGGACAAATCCAAGCAGGGAGATATGTTAAAATCCATAGAGGTCTCGTCCATATACCACCGCAATGCTGTAAATGTTACTGAAATGTTTTATTATTTACCTTATAAATTACCAGAGGTGGAAATTCTCAGAATAGCACGAACACGATGGTCGGGATTGTGAAATTTCTGATAGATATTTTTCATGATGTTTTTATCATTCATTATGGCCATTTTTAACATGGGCGAGAAATTTTGAACGTTTCGAAGCACTGCCTTTCACCAGTCAACGCGTGGAGATTCGTCTTATCATACTCCGTGATGCATGAAGACCTGCTATAACACCTGCCTGTCGAAACACGCATTGCTAGATTCCTGTTGTCTTCGTGTGTTGCTCTTCAGTTTTGTACAGAAACTGACAGTAGATTTTGCAGATGGGAACAAGTAAAACAGTTTTTGCCCTACAACTTTCATGCTGTCCGGCGTAAGATACAAGAACGTAGAATTCAAGACTGACTACTGTTGGAAAAATCTTGAGTGTAATTTTATATACTGAGAATGTTTCAAGGTAACATCCTGATTATATATAAATGATGATGCGCTCTTAAAATTTAGAAAAAGAAAATCAATATGCCTATCAGAAAAAGTTCAAATGTATGATTGATTTTGCACAGTGTAAAAATACGCAACGATGATATTCGAAATTATACAAAGTTTCCCATACTAAAATGTACAGACTACTTCAAAAAGCTATACGATAAATGAGGTCGTTGCAAATATTTATTTTGCGATAAAAAAATTATAATCGATTTCGTTTTCCGCACTGAGGTTTATCACAACTGCTTGGTTACATGCGGTATTTCTGCATCACACTAACGTATTTAAATGGTTAGCAACGCCGATATTAAAATATTTTTGGTTATATTTACAGAACCGGAAATGCCTTGATGCAATCAACTTTGAAATCCACCCGGATAAGCATCAAAGTCTAGTGGCGTATGTCGATGGCATGGCCGACAGATTTTTTCACTGACGAAGAAGGCTGTCGGCTGCGAAGGGGGCCCTTTGCAAATTCGTTTTGTAAGAGCAACCTGAAAAATATTGCCACGACTGTCAAGGGACGGTTCACAAATTGCAAAATGTCTTCCTACACTGACAGGAAATCAACCCCCTATTACATTGCGATAATGTGTTTTGTCTATACACTTGTATATTCTTCTGTTTTTTCATATTAACATCCTGCCCTCTTTACGATCCGTTGTTGTTATATAGAATTGTTTGGGACACATTTTGTCATTCCTCCATGTATTTCGCTGGTGAACTGCTACTGTTACCTAGAAGCTACAGAAGATACTTTATCTTTCATACGCTTTTATTTTGGTGTGTAACACATAAAAATGCTGACCTGAGTGATACGCTTATCAAATCCTTATCCTAAATTGTACATGTTCCTTCGTTTATGCATTAAAAAAAATGTATATCATACAGAACTACAAATTTAGTCCCTGGTTCCTAAAAAGGACTTGTGTGTGTGGTACGTATTCCCAGCTTTCATAGAAATGTTGTTATTACATTATAAAAAACAATAATTTCAGAATTTGCTTTATTTTCACAATTTTTTCCACTGTTTTCGTTGCAGTGAGGTTAATAATACTTCGTAACTTTTTGGTATTTGTGCAGGGGTCCATCGGCCAATATAGAATATCAGCGCATGTCGCATACAGGCAAAAATAGTTCAAGAACAAGGGACCATTTTAGGAATTTACATGATATCCATTTTTTTAATTATGTAAATTAATGAATATGTGCACCTCAGGCAATTTATTGCGGTAGCGTATCCTTTAGGGCTCAAGTGGAAATGCTAATAGACAGTCAAATGTTACTACTTGGTGAAACGTCAGCTCTAGTATGAAGTACAGAAGCAGGACACTAGCCGGAAACAGTGACAGATTAGAAAACAAGGAAAGGAGTAAATGTGACCTACACATTTTAAAGTAAGGTCACCGAGCTTTGCATAGAGTTCAACATGTTAATATGAGGAAGAGGTACACGTACATATGAGTGAAGGAAACACGACATCGCATTATAATAGAATCATATTAATTTCTGTGAATGCAGTAAGCCATATTTAAATATTCTAGTACATACTGCCTATTGAAAATCTTAAAGGTATTTCTTAGGCTACCTCTTGCAGATGGGTTGTAGTGTCGATGGTTGAGGAGGAGAAAGCTGTCCCATCTGCCAACAATCTACGCCATGAGGCTTCGCTGCATCTCCCTGTACATTTTAAAGTTTCTTGTACTAGGACCACAAACTCACACGCTCAGAAGAGGAAAATAAATTGAATTAACAGCAATGCTGCATAACCAACCGACGGTCCCCCGGAGTTATATCTTTCAAAACCCTACAAAAGTGACTTCTGAAATTTTGGGAATTGTTTCTTTTATATAATGTTTTGTTTTGTAAGAAATTAGTGAATGCGTTTTCTGCCAAAAGCATGTTGGTACAAAACTGAAAAACTGCATGACTTTTGTAACCCGCTAAGTACATTTGTTTCGTAGTGTTGCCAATTAGTTTCATCTCAATTTATTAATGTTCCGGGGGCGTAATGGATTGAAAAAACTGAAAGAACGCACAAAGAGTGTGTAAGCATTACGTTACTTAAATAAAATTTTAAGCATGGAATCCCGTATTTCTTATTGACGATCTCAATATTTCTACAAACAACGTTGATTCCTTGATTCCCGGTAACGAGCAACTTCATTTTTTTCTGAATTTCCCACATTTGTCTCACCAATCAATATGATTTGAGATATTTCCCCTGTAATTGCTTAAAGAAACAATAAACTAGTTTCGGGCATTTTTGTTTCTCCGCGCGAAAATGTAATGTCGAAAGAGACATGAAAACTGACGCAATCAGAAATGCTCTATCGTAAGTAGTTCTACCGCTAGAGCGTTTTTTATAAATCAGCAGTGACGTCACACTATAAAGGAGACCGGACGTTCAGCATGCGCAGGGCTCCAGTCGGTGTTGTTTACCGTTCTGTTCAGCGCAGTCGATCCCATCAATCTGTAAAATGGCTAGTGTAAATCCTTATTCATTTGAACCACGATATTCTGCAGGTACAGTACGAATGTTTAACAAGATATGTGAAAGCAAATTCGAGGGTAGAAAAGGTAATATTGGCTGGTGCCAATGCTATAACTGCGAGAGAATGTCAATAGACGCTCAGTGTTTCTGTTGAAGCGAGTGATCAGATGCTGAGAATAAAAAGTAATGTCCAATGTATAATAAACCACGAATCATTCGTAAGTGTTGTTTTAAACATCCACACCTTACAGGCAAGTCGTTATGAAATGATTCTTCGGGCTGAAAAAAATGAGAAAAAAATATGAACTTGTATGTAGTAAATTATGAAGATACGTTGCGTTCAAACAATTCGTATATTGGATGAATGGCTGGATACCTGTAGGGAGAAAAATCACAAAAGTAATCCCTTCTTGTGTTGTTAGAATGTTTTCCTGAATCTAATGAACAACAGTATTCGGATTTTGTTTGCTGCTCTGGAAATGACACAGACTATTTCCATTAACTCCCACTGTCACTAAAGATTTGTCAACTACTGTCTACATACGAGTATATAAATTTATTTTTTATTGAACTAAGTGCATAAGTTTTGTTTTTTTTAGTTTCTCCTATTGTCATGGGAGAAACAACTTTATCAGTATTTCTCGTAACCCAAGTGCAAAGTCATTAATGACACCCCACTCCACGAAAGTAAAAATACCGCAATAGTTGAACATGATATGGAAAACAAGAAGAAAAATATGAACTAGAGATAACAGTTAGCTGAAAAGGCAGTTGATCTAACTGTTATTTCTACTGGTGTTACTGTATAGCAGGTTAGTCAGAGATAGAGTTTTTTCTACCAGCAATTCAGCGTCTCCATTACACGTTTGAGCTGACCACCACAAATTGTTGGTTATATTGGACCGCCATGCTTCTAGTAAAGGAGCTTTCTTATCAGCAGCTTTTAGATTTTTAGTCAAACTTTTGGCCATGGGATGTTCAATTTGGGATCGTGTTTCTTCATGACGTCACGAATGCTTCTATGTCTATCTGATCAAAAAACTGATATCTTTATTCCTTCATAGAGGCCTGAGATTAATAAATCGCACACATTACATTTTTCTAAGTACCAGTCCAAAACACCTTTTTGGACGATAATAAAATCTACAATATTTCCCTTGCGAATATCCATAATGGAATACGTACAGTATTTGGCGCAAAAACCTGGCGAATCAAACTGACCATCTCCGCTCCCCAACATTTCGGAATCGCATAGTTTCAAATCATCAGTAATTTGTTTTTTCATACTGGGCCACGTAAATTTGATTATTGGCCTTACTAAAAATTTCATTACTTTGTGAAAAGTAGTTACTGATTGTAGTTACTGTATGCCAAGGGTTTCAGCGAAATCCGTAAACTACTTAAAATTCATTCCAGTTGTGTGAATTGCAGCAGAAAGTTTGATGGCTAATAAACAGGACACGTCCAACACAAGGAGAAAAATTCCTGACACTAATTACCTCGTACTTACCCTCACAACCTCTACCGCACCGAGTACACAGAAGCCTCTGGTGCGAGAGGTGGTCTGAGTGACCGCTTGTCTAGTGAGACGTCGTCACCAGAAACTTTGTCAGCTGTTTACTTAGCTCCCAATGGCCGTAGGTAAACAAATTTCGGCTCTAAGAGCATCATCCTGTCACCCGCATAACATGACAGCAAAAATTCGTATTTTCAATTACTTTTTTTTAAGTTTACTGTTCTTTTAACAATCCAAATTTCGTAGGAGTATTCACAAAAGGGTTTTTTACTACGACGTTATGTTCTTACTAAATTTTAATAACTTTTCGATGGTTTTGTTGCTTATTCAAGACCATTCGCCACGATTAGACTTGACAGTAATGTCAACATATTTAAAACACTACAAGCTTCTGTTGCTGGCATGAAAATCAACTGTTCCTAAAAGTTTGTAGATATCAGTTACGTCTACTTTAATAAAAGGAAGACTTCGCTATTGTTTCTTTTTATGATTTCCTCAAACTACGCTAAAAGACCATCAGTTTCCCTGAAGAAATCCTTAGAGTTAAACATTCGACGAATCATTATGGAATGTTCATATTATTAGTTCCATTTAAGAAATAGAATTTCGTGGTATTACAAACTTTTTCACAACAGTTTTACATCTATTTTTTCTCTTAAGATCTCTAGATTCTAATCACCGCGCTTAAAAGTTTTGCGAATATTAAAATATATTATGACATTCGGATTACATAGGAATATTCTAAAGTCAGATGGCATGGGATTCTAAAGAAAGTGGATAGTCGCCGGCCCCGCACAATTCCTCGAATGACGATTTGTCCAATGCCGATTCGTTCAATGGTATCGCACAAACAGCCATTTTTTTAAAGGAAAACTAATTTAAGTTATTCTCTTCTCTGTATCCTTTCCAAAAATGATATGCGTATATTTGACAGTTTTAGACATTATAGAAAACCTGGAAAGACAGTCAACGGATCATTTTTGACCCACAATCTCTCAGTTCTCAGTTTCCATCCATTACTATTGCAGCCTTAAATAAAATCAAAAGTTTCCAATCCAATGGGCCCCCCTCTGTTATAGCATTTTAGATGTAATATCAGGTTTTCCGACCGTACCAATTTCCCTTGTTCATCAATTAAATGAATCTAGCCTTGAATACAATCCCTCCCAGTGAGATCGAAGCAGTCATTCAAACTTTAAATCTGGTTATATAGAAATCGTACTATAAATTTGATATCATTTATACTCAAAAAGAAGGCCCCTCTACGGGTTGACCCATTTCGGCGTTGTTGTCTGAGATCTCCATGCAAACCCTTGAAGATTAAACCTTAACGGAGGCCTAATATAAGTTTAGCATGTAATTTACGGTACGTCGAAAACATTTTGATCATTTGAAATCACTCACAAGTGGAATTTCACTCATTTGTTACCTTTATGACATCCCAATTTCCTACCATTGGGTTAATTATGGAACTGGAATGTAATTATCGACTTCCCTACCTTGAAATCCACTTGAACATTTGTTACTTCGTTATATCTGTCATAAACCCAGCCCCACTACTACAATCATCCCAATGTCGTCCTCGCACACTTTATGCTATAAACCAGCAACTTTCAGATTCACGATCCGACGTGCTACTTCTCATTTGTCAACCCTTTGCCGTACGAAAACGCGAACTCCGAACGATTAGACAGATTGCAGTGAATGATGGATATGACATTAATATCATTAATCGCTTTATAAGAAAATATTGGGTTCAAGTTACACTTCATTAAAACCAATGGTTAACCACAAATTTGTTGGAGCCCTGAACTATGACCTGACCACTATTCCTTTACTGAAGAGTACTTGTCATCGATACCAAATGGACTTTGGAGTCAAAACTACAAATGTTATGCCTCTGATCACGAAATACCGTCAGGCAGTGGACACCTTTTCCAGGCAAGCCATCTATAGTATTCCTGTACATCCAACGGATATACCAAGTGCCTCAAAATTCTATATAGGCTCCGCCAAACGATCCCTAATGACCAGAATTAAGGATCACTCATATAACGTTCGAATAAGCCCTACAACTACAGCTCTTTCACGCGTGGTCAATGGAGACCAGAATTTTACACTTTGGAGTAAAGCTACCATTCTCACAACACCGAAATCTTAAGCATAATTACCTATGGCGGAAAGTTTAAATACTTATCACAGCGGTCACAGTTGCTGCAATGACTATCTTCAGCTTGAGATCCCTACCCCTTGGAAACCATTGTTACAAGATTTTCAAAGAAAGTGTCAAGTAATGAACCCTCACGGACAATCCACCCTTGACACAGCCTCTAACGTAATTACGCAATGACGTTGACTTTTTTGATGAATCACACCAACGTTAAACCTGCGTATCACTTAATGCCTTTATAAACTGCTTGATCTCCGTTTTCTAACATTTTATTACATCTGATGATGAGCACTAGTGTGCTCGTAAGTGCTAATGCAATTTAACTATATATTTTAAGATTAAATGTTTTAAACCTGAAGGTTTTTGACTTTCTTAACGTTATGATATATCGTGTTATGAAGGAAAAACACCATTTTGAAAGGATCGTTTCTCAGCTCTTTGAAAGGCACTGAGCCTTTTTGGAAGAATTTAAATTACAACCTAATTATTTGTTATCTGTAAATATGGTATACAGTCTGATGAAAGGCACTCAATGGATCACTTCTCAGATCTTTACAAGGCACGAAGAACGCGGGCCTTTTTACAAGGTTCTAACTTACAGCCTAGATATTTCGAATTTGTAAACATTGTATAAAGCCTAATGAAAGATACTCAACGATCATTACTAAGCTCTTCAGAAGGCATCTAGGCAACGGGCTTTTTAGAAGATTTAGAATTACAACTTCGATGTTCTTCATTTGTAAACATTTTAAAAATCCTAATAAAAGACACTCAACAGATCAGTCATCAGCTTATTACAAGGTACCTAGGCTTCAAGACGTTTAGAAGATATGAGGTTACCACTTATATATTTCGTATTTGTAAGCATAATATGAAACCTAATAAAAGGACTGAACAAGTCATTGCTGGTACAAGGTACCTAGTGTTAGGACCTATAAAAGTAATATTTCGTGCATAAGGAAAAGCAAAATATTATTAACTTCACTTAATACGCAAAAGTTAAATGGCATTGGTTAAATAAATACTGTTAAAGAATGCTTAGGACCTATAAATTAAAAATTAATACTTAATGCCTAAGTAAAAGCGCCATATTATTAACTTGACTTGATATGCAAAAGTCGCACCCCTCATTGCAGAGGAAGATCCTATCTGAACGCTTTTGATAAGAAATTACAGAAAATTAAAGTAGTTCTAAGAATCGTAATTGGCAATATCATGTTAGATAAACACGAAGAAAACATCTGCTGCTGTTAAATATCGTCTTTTAAGAATATGGTGAAAGACAAGATGTGCATCGAAGGTTATTCTATGCTTTTTACGCAGAAAAATGTTTAATTCTGAAAAAACAGATGATGTAAAAATCATGTAATTAGCATTTCTAAGTGTCAAATAAGCAATAATATTAATAACAGAGGAAAAACGTCAAGCAATATTTCTGTTAAAATGCAGCAAAAAAGAAACCCTTTCTGATTTTTAAATAGAGAACTATTCGAATTGAGCGATTAAAAAACACTGCGAAAAACCCTAAATTAGTATTTCGGAATGTCAAGTAAGCAATATTGTTAATAGAAAGAAAAGTCGTCACGCATTGATTTTAACAGGAAAAAGGACGCCAACAGAATACCCACAGAAGAACGCCTATTTCGACTATTTCGAAACTCTGAAAGGTATCGGTTCTTAAAAGAAAATCCAGTTGCCGAAAGAGCAATCGTTAGGTCCTTAAAAATCTGTGTATCACTTGAAAATATATTTTCAAACAAGGATTTGATTCTGAAGGAAACCAAGCAACATAATGTTAAATGCCTTTTACCTTAGAACGTGCCTGAACGCAGATTCCGGGGAATACTTTGTGCAAATCACATAGCTGGAGAGAGATCGAAATTTATTGTGACTATTGATGAAGAATGGCTCCACCTATACGACTGCAAGAAAAAAGGTCGATTCGCTGTTAAAAAAGAGCAAAAGAAAAAAAAAAGACTTGCAAAATTGGCTTCAAGAATACAAAGGAAGAAACAGTGAAGGATATAGGATTACTTTTGCTAAAGTTAAGAAAAGTTGCAAATAATGTTAAAATCTGCCTTACATATCACTAAAATAATGTTTTAACTTCTACATTTACTGAACGCAGATTCCGGGGAATACTTTGTGCAAATCACATAGCTGGAGAGAGATCGAAATTTATTGTGACTATTGATGAAGAATGGCTCCACCTATACGACTGCAAGAAAAAAGGTCGATTCGCTGAAAAAAAGAGCAAAAGAAAAAAAAAAGACTTGCAAAATTGGCTTCAAGAATACAAAGGAAGAAACAGTGAAGGATTTAGGATTACTGTTGCTAAAGTTAAGAAAAGTTGCAAATAATGTTAAAATCTGCCTTACATATCACTAAAATAATGTTTTAACTTCTACATTTACAGAAAAACTATTCCTTTATCCATAAAGCCTACAAAGAGCAGAACTGTATTAAAATTAAGAAACCAGTCATACACCCAACTGTACTACTCTATTTCTTAGGAAAATGAAAACAAGAGTGGGGTACCGTCTATACTTTTGCTCGTATTCCTTCGAAGTCCGTTGATGTGTCACCAATGGAGTGTTTTGCCTACGGACTGCTAAAACAGCACATTTTAAACTCAGACCTGAAGCAATGATTGAACTACGGAAAGCAGTGTAGAGGAATGGAATGAAATACGACCACCAATTTTAAGAAATGTCCTGTTATCTGGGAAACCTATGTGTAACTTCTTACAAGAGAAAGCGGTATCAGATAGAACATTGAAGAAAGAAAACATTTTATTTTGATCAATAACTATATTACTGGAATATCGTTCAAAAATATGTGAAAATCCACCCAAAGTATCACTTTAACCCTTTTGCTACCACAACGCCCTACGCCGTCGAATATTCAGACAACCTCACGCTACCTGGTCTGTGATTTACAGCCCAGGTAGCGTGAGTAGGATCCTCCCCCCCGCCCGATACTCTTGGAATATGCAGGGCGTCTGAGTGATTAGTAGAAATAACCGTTAGATGTCTTTGTTATCGCTATATAGAAAAGTGCACCAGTTGGTTTCTCTCCAGCAAAATCATTCACCCTTCTGACATCGCTCAGTAGAACTCTTATTTTATTGAAACGTGCTTCGTGTGTCTGTGATATTTTGCATTATTTTTTACTCAGTATGTCTGGAACGAGAAGAGAACAAATAAATGAAATACGCTTTCCCTGACACATATTAGTTCATAATGCATTGTTCAACTATTGTCAAGCAGTTTCATCCGAGCAAACAAAGATGCATTTTCTCATTTCATGTTTAAGTTGGAATGTTGCAAAGAGATACAGCAATAAAAAAATTGCTGACATTGTAAGCAGGAGCAGTCAGACCTGTTGTGAAAATATTTAAATACTTTAAAAATCATTTACATAAAACACTGAAGAGTTGTAGTCACTGGAAAAATTATTTGAAACATTTTTCTGGACCTTAAGGGTTTGTGTAACAAATAAATTTACAAATTAAATTTTTCTGGACACCAAAGTGTTACTGGAACAAAGACAGCATAAAATGCGAATATTTTATTTCAAATAAACTGGTACCTTCCGTTGTCTCAAAAGCGGGCTTATGAGAAAAGAAATGTCGTGGCAATCTTTTCATATTTTCTCAGTCAAAAGAAACAGATTAGAGCATCTTTTTTGCAAAAAAGAACAAGAAAAGGAGAAAGTAAACAAGATATTCAGCGGTTACCATTACCATCTGCCTTAGGCTCTCTGTAGAATAAACTCACTGATTACCCCAGGAAAACGTCCGAAGGTTGATACACAGCCAGCCTAGAGATCAGAAGTTTCGAGTGGTGATCCAGCACTAATCCTACTTTTGTAAACTTGACAAAGGGAGAGGGAATAAAATTCGGAAAGGAGCAGCATACATTTTCGCGCGCTATGGTATTCTGATTGAAAAAACATTTTAGTATCAGGGTCACGAAAGTGTTAAGGATGTTCTGTAACTGTCTCGCTTAGGAATTATCATCCATTTTAGTCCCTGGTGGCAGCTCACCTTTAAAAAATATAATAAATAGCCCCAGTAATGTCTGACAAAAGATTGTTAATATTACTTTTGAAAAAACAGTGTACGGCAAGCTTTGTTATTGCTCTTGGAATTTAGATACAAATCAAGTGACACTGCATCACAAATCTAAATGGTAAAAATGATTACGTTTTTTTAATGAACACCGCTTTCACTCAGAGTATTAAAACGACTTTGGGCTTAGACTCTAACATAATTTTTAAGTAACTTAATTTAAATCCATGTACCACAGCTTTTCTAGAATCGTATCAACTGAATACCATTGCTTTCTCTGTAGTGAAAATACTTGAGTGACATTCATTGGTGCCCCTACGTAAACAATCAGTTTTATAATGGCTTACATTATAATGCCTGAGGCTTTTCTCAAGCATCATCGTTGTATGCAAACGAAACATATTTTTTTCGAATCTCAGTCCGTAGATTTCGGAAAGTAGAGAAACTGATTTCCGAAAATGACCTGTTTCCCTGTTCTAAACATCTTGAAAACTGCTTTCGAGTCAAATCGAAGATGTAGCTGGATTTTCCCAAAACTACTGATAATCAAGGTGAAAATATTCCAAATACGTATCGACAGTTAATAAATAAATACATCGCTCTTTCCACGTTCCAGAAACACACAGCAACCGAAAAATTGTTTTCCAGCCGCCGCTGTGGAATCGAACCAACAGAACTCTCGGTATCGCGCCGAGTGCGTTACCTTTACGCCACGGGGGCCAACAATCCACGGTGCTATGTGTATTTTTAAAGTCAGCTACTGACATCATAAATCCGTAAGATGGGCTCAGCTACTGAGACGTCTCCATCTGGTGGGCATTAACGGCACTAGCTATATATATTATAGCAGTTAAATCCAATGGACGAGAACCGTGGCGTAAAGGTAACGTACTCGGCGCGATACCGAGAGTTCTGTTGGTTCGATTCCACAGCGGCGGCTGGAAAACAATTTTTCGGTTGCTGTGTGTTTCTGGAACGTGGAAAGAGCGATGTATTTATTTATTAACTGTCGCCACGTATTTGGAATATTTTTACCTTGGTTCTCGTCCTTTGGATTTAACTGCTATAATATATATAGCTAGTGCCGTTAATGCCCACCATATAGAGACGTTTCAGTAGCTGAGCCCATCTTACGGATTTATGATGTCAGTAGCTGACTTTAAAAATACACATAGCACCGTGGATTGTTGGCCCCCGTGGCGTAAAGGTAACGTACTCGGCGCGATACCGAGAGTTCTGTTGGTTCGATTCCACAGCGGCGGCTGGAAAACAATTTTTCGGTTGCTGTGTGTTTCTGGAACGTGGAAAGAGCGATGTATTTATTTATTTACTACTGATCATGTTTTTTTTAAATATATGCATACCTATATTATCAACGATGTTGTCATCTTTTTTTCAAAATAATGTTCATTTTATCGAATAGAGGTGTTTGTTCTCAATGTTCCTCCCACTTTTTGAATGTACCCCTGCGCAATTGCAATACGTTTTTGATCACCTTCAAATTGTCGTTTCCGTAATATCTTTTTTTTTAATAGAAAACCATCAGAAATCACATGGTGACAAATCTGGACTATATGTAGGTTGGAATATCAACTTAATATTAATTTTCTTCCAATAAGACACGACAGAACTGGTCATGTGTAGCATTGTATTGGGCCTCGCATGAAACAAAATGAGTGTCCCAAGTTGAACAAACTCGTTTCATGCCCAAATGGTCAATAAAAATTCTGTGGATTGATGATTTTGAGATATGAACCATATCTTCGATATTCCTGACTGATTGTCGTCTGTGTACTCTTAAAATAACACCTATTGAATTGATGTCAACCTCTGTAACGCTCGATGAAGGTCTTCCTCCATGAGCGAGTAAAGCCCACAGGCTCACGACCAACCATACACTCTTTATGCCATCTGCAAATTGTTGACTTTAGTGTCCATACATCTCTATAAGTCTTTTGCATAAGACGGTCAGTTTCTCGAACAGACTTCTTAAGTCGCCAGCAAAATTGAATGACGCATCTTTCTTCTTCTTTCACTTTCAATTTTACAAAAAAATCTCAGCGCGAAAACGTTTTTTAGGATTCACGGAACAAAGTTTACTAAAGTGTACACTGGCGACGACGCATACGTAACAAATAGGTGTGGCCGGTTGCTATGATTACAACAACGGCTACCGTTATTTTGAAACTCGTGCCAAGATCGAACGCAGTATCGCACATTTTTTATAAAATCATTCTCAGTTGTTTCAGGGCAAGCTCCCTATGTAACACAAAATTCAAGAGCTTTCCTATTAGATGAAAAGTTTAGCGAAATATTTCGTGATTTAGATGAGTGACAATGGAGTTTTTAATGTTCATCCCAAGGCAATCTATTTTACGATACCAGAAACAGCACACATTTTCAAAAGATCGTGTTTACGTCGAAAATATATTTAAAATGGATTAAGCTACTGCAATTTAGGTAATTGCTTCTCACAAAAACTAGTCAATTAAATATTATCCGAAATTAAGTCTATCTCACAATGTACATCTTCAGAAAGTGGACTACAAATAACAATAAAAAATGGGGTAGAAATAAAGCGCAATCGAATGGTAACATCAGATTACTTCACACAATCAGAAGACGTTCTTCAAAAATGTAAAAAAAAAATAATTCCTTTGAATTTAACATACGGCAGAATAAAAAGTACATGAAGCACTATATGAAATTTTGCACAAGTCACGTTGGATGCATAGCATGCGTCATTTTTTTTGGTGTTTTCCATTTGCCCCAAAACAGCTGCAGCCAGTGTAGCGCTACATTTGGGCGCAACCGACAGGGAAAGTTTAAACAGTCTGCTAAACACCATTTAGAGAAAAATACAATCATTATTCAAATAATTTCTTTGCCTTGCAGCTCGTAAATAGTAAAGCCTATGGTTTTCTACATGACAGTTTGAAAACCTAGTTTCACACTAATTAGGAATCATTTTATTCCTATAGGTTTCAAGTGCTCGCTATGAATCAGCTGATTTTATCTAAAGTTCATACATACTTGTTTTCTTTGCATTGTCTTGCTATATGTTTGGAATTTGACGCTGTTCAATAGGTTCTCGCGCAACTCTCGATTCCATCCCACTTTATCTTTACTTCGTATGCCTTTACTTAGCTACAAAGAGATAGGTCGTGTCAGTTGTATATTTATTTCTCAGTTGCACATTTTGTTTCGATTACAAACCTCACCTGTTGTTTAAAATATATTCTCCACTTTCATGCTCCTTCAATTTAATTTTCGTTATTAATTATATAAAATATTTCAAATAAATTACTGAACGAAACTTAGTTGGTTGCACAACAGATAGATGCTTTGTATCGTCATGCTTTCACTGGTGATACACATGCTTTCCGTCGAGGTGCACATGCTTTCGGATGTAGTCAGCTATTTATTATTGCAGAGAGTTTGATGAAATATTTTGAAATTTAGTTTCATGGTGAATAGACGTTGTTTCTAAATAAATCGTATAAAATCTAAATTTTCAGGGATTTGAAGCAACAACGCGTCCTGACAAAATTTTGCTCCTCAGATAAAAGATATTTAATGCCGTTGAAGTAAAATAACATATTTATGGGATTATTATTTCCAACCAAATTTATTATGAGACATTTCTTGAAATAACTTTGCATGACTATTGGGCCAGACATTTTTCATTTAAAAAGACTGTCGGTCTCAAAGTGCTAACCTAAATATTTCGAGTAGAAGCTGCTCCAAAATTAAAGGAGGCTGCTATGTTCTACGTAGGGTGAAATCTTCCTTTTGTACAATCCTATACCACATTCTTTCGTTACGTACTAAATGTTTTATAATAGTGTGAACAAATTGATTAAAATCACGAATATTCATTCTGTCGAATAAAATACACCAGTCTGCCTTACTACAAAACCCACGTACAGATTTAAATATTTTAACCAATTTTCATATTTTGCACTTATTTAAAATGTTTCCTATATTTTAACATACCTAAATCGAATAACTAGGAAAATAACTCAATAATTATTACTGTTTGAGAACTTCTAGTTATCCTAATTCAATCTACTTTTCATAGTATTTTGTTTGCAACCGTTTCGTTTTTCCGTTCTGGAGAGCATGCCTACAACAGCAGCTGGATGACGTATCTTCCTAACAGAACAACATGAAAGCATAGAACACTTGTATTTTATGCTTACTATTGTTAATTAGATTAATAGGGAGATACCAATACAACCGTCGAAGTGTATGCTAAAAGGAATGCTGTCACGAACCACTGGGAAGAAAACGTACCAGCGGACAGAAACAGTAGTCGTTTGATAAAATTTACCACATGTTGATATGTGAGAAAAGGAGCTGCTAAGAAAAATTTGCACTTTTATTGCATGACAAAGACTAATATATCACTTTTATTGCATGACAAAGACTAATATATCACTTTTATTGCATGACAAAGACTAATATATCACTTTTATTGAATGACAAAGACTAATATATCACTTTTATTGCATGACAAAGATTAGCTCATTAAAAATTGTAACTATCACCAGAAGATTTAATTTCTCTCCTATTAGGCATGTAAAAGGACGGATGGCAGGCATCAACCTCTTACACTACACGATTGAATTACCGATAAATGTCGTTCCATGCGGTTTTTTTTCTGGGCGCGGGATCCGTGTAAGAAAGGAACAAGGGAAAGTGTCTTTTCTTTTTTGGTTGAAGGTTTAACTACCTCCGTGAAAAACTCAGTGGGCTATTAGTCCGTACCTAATTCTGGGCCTCTGGTTCCAGGGAAGTGAGAAAGTCATCGCCGTAAAACAAGCACAACATACATGCATCACCACGATTCCAACCTGGTCCCATCTCGGCCGAATGACCAAAAGCCATCGCTTAGACCACTCCGCTACCTGGGGGCGTCAAGGGAAGGTGTGCAGCTCTGACAAGCTCCTGATTTAGGACCACATCAGCACATTTATCTATTTACAAAATTTACGCAGTACTTTTATTTAAACGTCTTTCGCTAGCAGCAGCAAGGGCGAGAACACGCCCCCCACAAAAAAGGTAAACCATATGCGCTTTTACATGTAAGACCTCAAGAAAAAGTAAACGATATGCAGATCCGTTGATTGTAGTCTGGGCTGTGCAAAAACTAGTTCCGCTGACCGTACACGTGCAATGGAAAATGAACAAAGTGTTCTTACAGGTTATTAACCATTTCTGTTGTACAGAGATTCACACTACTGCACATCTGAACTGGCGAAAAAATACACATCCCTCCAACAAGATACACACACGCACTTATTGAACACACTGAATGAAGAGAGAGAGAGAGGGTAAATTCACCTCGGTCACGCTAGCTTTTAGTACTTCTGAGACGGCGTTCACTGAGCTGTGTTCATATGTTTTCATTCGCTTAACACCATCGTCTGCTTTCACTAATGACTTGCGGTCGCCTTAGAACCTCAATATCACAAAATATCTAGGCTATAGATATTGTTTTTCGGCTATTCCGCTGCTTAAATCCCCGAAACACACTTTTCTTAGCCGTTAACCGAACTGACGGTTTTTTCTGTTCTACAACAAAATGTTTATGCACTCTTCTGTATATTTCGAGAGTGCAACGAAAATCAAGAATTCGATGCCGAAGGATACCCTTTCGTGGCGAATTCTTCATCCCCGACGCTTCTTCGAGGGTTGCAAAAATTCTTAGACCTTGGAAAACATTCCCTTCGCTCGCCTGCTGTAAATAGACTTTTCAAAGATTTTTAGCACTGAGCAGTACAATTTGAAAAAGCATATTTGGGAGCCTCTGCTCTGAGCGGTATTTACAAACACAAAGCTGATCTTCTAAATTTCAATGTAAATATGGAAAAAAAACACTATTTCGGAAAAATATTAAATCAAATATTAATATATTAAATGATTTATTCAGTGTTTACAGATACACGCTCCAATAAAATGTTCCAATGCTAAGGACTAACTTTATTGATATTCGCCTGTTTTTTACAATTTATTTTTCTGTAATAGAAAATAAACCCTCCTTTGTCTCAAAAATAACAAGGTGAACTATGCATAAGCCGTTGCCACATTACAGTCCGCTATTAATTTCTATACATATGTTTTAAAAATTATCTTGAAAAAAGCATTAACGCGTATTATACTATTTAACACGGTAGCACTTAGGGAAACTATTTTTTAGGGTAGCATGTACAAACTATCGATATGTTCATTTCCATGAACTTCCAGTTTTCAATAATTCTGAATGACTCTCCTCAATTTCTTGCTGTTAATTTTTTTTTGTTAAATTAACAGAAAATCAGCATTTAAATAGTGAATGTAATTTTGTTTCTGGTCGATGTTGTGAATTCTGAAAGCTCATAAATTGGACCTTCCTTGCACTTTAATGCTCTCAGCTTCAAAATGCTGAAATCTATTTCTTCCATGCAACAGCGTTTAAGACTTCCTCAGCCAGGCATCCGTCTGGGCGTAAGATTCATTTGACTAGCAGATTCGTCAATCGAACTGGATCTGGAAGCAAGCTGGACAGCTTTCTTTGTTTTGCTAGCATTCTCTGTGAATTCCGAGAACTCGTGGGCCTTTCTTGACCTTTAATACTCTCAGCTTCAGGACATTTAGTTTTATTTTCCTCCATACATCAGCGATTAAGAATTCCTCAGCCTGGAAAGCTTTGGAAAACTGAACTAAGGTTCTTAAAAAATTCACCACGAAAGGTAAAAAAAAAATGAAAATTTTTGGCTTCATCACTTTCAGCAGCACTTTTACAGTCACATATTCGTCTCTATTTGCTCGCTCTGCAACATCTTCCTGATGTACAATTGTCGCACCAAATATGGTGATAAGGAAATTGAAAGCTCAATATTGGCTTGCTACCCACCATATGATTCTGCAGAATTTAGAAAGATGGCTGTTTAATACGTTCGTTTTTTCGTGTGCTTCTCTTTATCTATTTGAAGAATAATGATGAAAATTAATACTTGCTTTAAGGTATTCTCAATCATAAACATATATGACTCGCTTTGTTTTTCATATCAAGTATCGCCAACTGCAGAATATGATTGATGCAGTGTATGACGATAAGACTAGGATATATCTTTTTAAAAAGTTATTTTACCCCATTATACAATGAAGAACAACTGAATTAGAGATACATGTCACGTAACGTATAGCACTACCTTTCGGCCTGATGATGGCGGCGATTCGTCTCGGCATGGACTCGATAAGACACCGGTAGCGTTGGGAAGTCATGCGGATCCACGACCCCTGAACAAACTTCCAGAGTTCACGAAGACTTGTTGGAGAGGTCAGACCCTCGAACATCTCTCTCGATGGCATCCCAGATGTGCTCGATGGGATTGAGCTCAGGTGACCCAGTTGGCCACGGAAGCGCGGTCTCGTCCGTGTTGTGTTCATCCAACCACTTAGATACAATTTGAAAGCGATTGCACGGTGCATTGACTTGTTGCAGGATGAGGTCCCCAGTGGGATATTGAAGACACACATACAGGAGCAAATGGTCGTCCAGGAGATCCCGGTAGCGTTGTCCTGTGAAGGACGATGCCAAACGTACCAGGGGTCCCATTTCAGTCCACGTAAACAGTTCCCAGACGAGAATGCCACATCACTAGCTTGAAGAGTACCCTGCTGGCAAGAAGGATCTATCGCTTCATGTGGTTTGCGCCGTACTCGTATCCTGCCATCCGCATGTACCAACGTGAACCTCGACGTATCAGTCCAGGCATCATTTTTTCACATGTCTAGGGTCCAGTGCCAATGTTATCGCGCCAATGCTAATCTTTGCACCCTGTGATGTGCGGTTAGCAGCGGTACCCCCGTGGGACGATGCCTTCTGTACCCCATAGAGATGAGGTGGTTCTGGATGGTGTGGCAGCTTACACGTTTTTGAGCACCAGCGTTCAATTGCCGAGTGATGTCTTGCACTGTGGCCCGTCTATCCGCTGTTTCAATACGAGCTAGACGACGATGACCCCGCTCATCCACACTCTGTTGCTCCCGGCAGTTGGCCCTTGCAGGGATTGTTATATCGGATTCGATGTACTCAAGGTACACCCGTGAACCCGTGCCTCGTGAAAATCCTAGTGCCTGCATGACTTCCGAGATGGAGTGACCCATTCGTCGGGCCACGACAATTTGCCCACGATCAAATGCGCTTAGAACCTTTGTCTTACCCATACTGCGTCCGACTCTTACTGATTCCCGTCGCATCACTCCTTAAATTGTCGGATCGCTGCGTACGTCATGTCGTTTCCGTTAACAGGGCTGCTCACAGCGCCACATTTGCATAACGCCAGCTGTCCCTAATTCAATTGATCTTTAGAGTAAGCGCCCTATCGCTTGCAGCCACATCCACATTTAGCCCCACTAACTTATTAGACAGTACTTTCTCAGTTATGAATATATTTTCCGAAATATTTAAAATACTTCCTTGAATCCCATCAGTATACAATTTTTACAGAAAATATAGCTGGAAAGTACGTTTTCAGTAAGCTAGACTGATGACTCTAACTGCACGGTATAAATGCTGACTTCGCAGGGATACGTGGAACTCTCAATGATTATAGGTGACGGCGCTGAGCGAGCAATACCGTCAGGATCCGGAAACCACAGTCTTTCACCCGGTCAGGATCGGTCTTGGGACCGGCAGAGGTCTGCTGCCCCAACGGGATCGGCACTTCACACCCTTCGGCCACAGCCCGCATGTTCGACTTGCTGATGGGCGGGGGCATTAATTTTTCGCATCCATGGCTGAGAGACAAGTTCGCAAACGCGAGTTTTTTGGGACAAAGTCCTTTATTAGTATCAAAGAAAAGTAAAAACAAGTACATGCATCCTTAAAGAATGATGGTCTCATTCAATCCCTGTCCTAAAGAAAATCGTAATAAAAACACGCAATACGCAGAAATATTTACATGGTCGCAGGACTACTGCATGTGCTGCGGTGATGACTCCGGGCCAGAGTAATCAAAAACACCTCAGTCAAAAGACCAACTTGTAGTGCACACGAGAGCGACGTGCCTATGAATCAATCCTCAAGCATTCAACCGTAGTACACAAGGTTTTCAACTTGCTCAAGATCCCGTAAAAGACTCTGACAGGTCTTACTAAAGGTGGAGTGGGAGTCATCTAACTTCAGTCGAAACTTGGCATTCGCAACCGGGCAATTGCTGCACATTTGTGTGTCAACACATTTGTGATGCTGGTGCCCAACTTCACCACATCTGTCACACCGATCTTGAGACTCTTTGCAGTTGCTCCGGAAATGGCCGAAGCCGTTAGAGCGGAAGCACCTGATTTCCCGCAAAAATTCCTTAAGGCGGAGGACTGGCCTTCCCAGGTTCACCTTTCTCCTCTTCATTAAGAGCTTGAGGTCATGGGGTTCCACGTCTGCCATCCAGTGGACCCGGCATCCGTTAGTTTTAATGGGAAAATGAGCTGTGAACCCGTTTTCGAGGTCGGGTTTCAGATCGCGAACCCCTTCCTTGAAATCCTTCTGCCAGAGCTCCTCGTCGACGGCATACACTATCAGACGCAGAAGTATCTTCTGTGGGGCTTTGGGGAGCGTGCAAATCCTAGTCACGAGATTGCTCCTCAACTCGTCGGCGAGGTGGCTGAGTTCTTCTGGACGGAACTACACCCCGCCCCCCATCCCTCCTAATACGGCCTACTCCTTTGAGCCTGAACTGTAGGTTTAAAAGGATGACTGCAGTCTGAAGGGTCTTTTTCATGTCATCAGAGGACATGTTCTCAACTGTGGGATAGACCAGAAGAACGTGCCTCCTGTCCCAATGTTAGGCTTACGTGGGCAGGTGAAGCCCCTTTCGCCTTACTAGCCCCTCTTCTAGCCGCTTCACCATGGGAAGGCACTTCGGAATCGGCGCGCCTGCGCGCATCCACCGCTTCCTGCAATCTACCATCTATGATTGCTGTGCCATGGGCTTTTTCGTCACAAGTAGAGCGGATTCCACGAAGTGCCGCTTTAATTTTATCCCTGTTTTCAGAGGTTACCCGGGAGACATCAATGATGGAGTCCATTTCTTTGAGATATGAAGTAATTAAGCTGTTAGATTCTATGAGAGTAGCCATAGGGGCTGACTCGACTTGCTGTGAAACCTCGAAAAAGGGCTTAAGAGGGCCAGCAATCCATCCTTCCTTTCCGACCATGGTTGGCCGTTGTTTGCCATAGATACGGATAGCATATTTCTCTCTACACCACGTTTTGAACGTGTTGGCCCAGTGTTGTTAGGGGAAGATCCCTTGAGAGCTGTAGTGGCTAAAGGTGACTTCTCACGCTGGAGAGCACTCAAGGAGGACTTCGGCGGCTTATTGCCAATCACGTTCTTCCGAGTGGGCTCGGAAAAATTGGGGAAATGCCGTGGGAACTACCACCAGCTGGGCTTGGTAGTTTATTGCCCACTTGCTTCAGTGTCCATGTTTTCCCGGACGGGTTAGGGGTAACCCCCTTTTGAACTGATGTACCCTTGTAGGCAGCTGAAATATCTGTATAAGAGTAAGTCAAAGAAACTAAGTGCTGAGTGGGCTCTCCCACTCTGGCCAAATCGTAGCAAATCGAAGGCGCGCGGGCTTTGGCCTAACCCCGGAACAAAGAGTCCAGATACTAGGGGAACCAGTACTGCGACGAAGCACCCGTATTCTGATACCGAACATTTTTGTGTGTTAAGAGTACTGTTGAACCGTGTTTCTTTCTCCAAAATCCATTCGTGAATGGAGCAAATTTAGCTTGAGGTTCAACTCGAGGAAACATACTTTTATATGCAGTTAACGATGGAAGATGCCTCCACATCTGAAAGATCGTGTTGCAACACTCGACGATGTTTTGCTAAGATCTGTGTCTTGCTTCCTTTTTATTCAAAAATAATGAGCGGAAGCTATGGGGTTTCTTCCTGTACGATATATTTGACCGGCCGGTGTGACAACGGTAGGGATCGAGTTTCTATGTGATAGGCGTGTATTGAATAGAGATTGTACTAAGATAATTACCGATAGCGAGCGCTGAGAAGTTTTACCACTCCCCTCGCTTGGTTTTTATTTTTGAAAAAAATCACTTTACTTTTTTCATCTAAGCATTACGGAGTGGCTGTTACTTTTTTTCGTTAAGCTGCAGTTCTAGACCAATTCCTTTAAGTTTTAGTGTTGATCAATCTCAATAGCTAATTGGGTGGGATTGCGTGAAATTCGTTATATTCTTAGTATTGTGTTTCCTCGTTTCACATGGAAAGATAGGAAACGAAACAGAAAATTGAAAACATTTAAGGAGATCATGATGTATGTATAAAACCAAAATTGGAAATGTCCAGACGTAGAAGAAAAATTTGTCCTCACTGGGGAATTGTTATACTAGACTGGACACCAAGAGACTGGAACAAAACTAATTTCGAGGTAGATAAATGAAATTTAAATGTAGTCAGGTGTGATCTGCCGATCTGAAGCTAAGATATTGTTTCTAAAGCTGTAATAGTTTGAAGGTACATGGGTGAATAAAGCTGTGTTTCTGTCATAAGGGAAAAGATGTCTTCCTTAGATTTACGCTCTGGAGCCTATACGGGTAGGATGAGAATTTTATCTGTATCTTAACTTTAAATCACATGAGCTATCCATGAAAGAGCCTCTAAGGTACCTAACTTGTGTACACCCATTAACACCAGTGGCGTGTCGTGAACGTTATGTGTAGAAAAGCAAAAATTAAAAATATAAATTAAAAAAATATCATTGACAAAGGAATTTCACGCGGTGTCTTTTTTTTTATTCTTCCCTTACTTTGGCTTCGACGTCAAAAACCTCAGTCAAACCTTTTTAGTTAGTTTTAAATTTTTTTTAGGTAATACATCTTGTTTTTGCGTATATTTCTTGAACCGATTTTTTTATTAGTACAATTTAGTGACACAAGGTAATACTTTCCTCAATTATTTATCCAAACCAAGTTAATGCGTAACTTTGAACAATTTGTAGATCTTCATGAATGGAATACGGGATCATACCATACAATATAAATTTTGAAGATGCGAATCTGTTTTTTAAAGTAAATATGACAAGCATGGTAAGTCAGATAGTATCCGAAAATTGAAGATTTCGTCGTCCTGGAGCGGGAATCGAATCCGCGTCTCCCGGATAGAGCCGGAAAAATCTAACCGCTACACCACCCAGAACGACCAAATCTGAAGTTTCTAAGTTTCGAGTCTCAACCTCCAGATTCGGTAAAGATGAACGCCGGTTAATTCATCTATCGGATCCTGTGATGTTTATATTCAAATTAATCGGAAACTTGAGACTTGGTCGTTCTGGGTGGTATAGTCGTTAGATTACTCGGGCTCTCTTACGCATTCGGATTTTTCTGTAAAACTTACGGATCGACAGACAATAATTTTGCATCATCCCTTTATTTATTCTACTTTTGCAGTTTACTTAAATCGTGCTGAAGCATATCTGTGTTTCAGAAAGGCAAGAAATATTCGAATACGTTGACGCACTATTTTTCAGCTAAATAAGAAATGATTCCTTCAAATTACGCGCGAGATGGCAGGTACTCACCGACAAAGAAAACAAAATTTACATTTTAAGATGGAAACACATGGAATAATTAATGTAGACCTAAATCAAGCTCATATTTCAATGTAACATAACCACAGAAATTTGAAAATTTCATCTTTCACGAACGGAATCGATCCCACATTTCCCGATTTGCTCCCGAGTATGTTAACCAATACACCACATAGCACAATGAAATCTGAACAACTGAGGTATTTAATATGAAACATCAGACTATGATGCGGGTTCGATTCCCGTTCGAGGACGACCAAATTTTCAAATTTGTGTGGTTATATTACATGGAAAGAACAGAGTGATTTATGTCTATGATAAATTTACATTTTTTGATGCAACTCTCTGTTTTGCATTTCGACTAGCAGATAACGAATGCCCCAACCCGAACCGGAATAAATAGTAAATATATATGGAACTGAATCGGGTTTTCTGATTTCTTGGCTGCACAGGCCTTCAATGCAAGAGAAATTTCGCATATACTGGATTTTCTGTGTTGCCGTTCTTACTTCCCTGGCAAGGATACACTTACCCCAACGGCATAACTTCCCTTGAGAATGGACATCCAATTTAGGTTCGCATTTTCTCATTCACTTCTGGCTAAAATTCGCACATTTATGTGAATTTGGTTTTAAATAAAACTCTTATAAAACTAGGCGCTTACTTTAAATTTCCTCGTAAAATACTACAGCACAAAGCTTTTCTTTGTATAATTTTTTTTTCAGAGAGCAAATTTTTGGAATTAATTAGGGCACGCAGTCCATACGTTGCACTCAACAACTGTACGCCACTGATCAACACACATTGTTTGGCACAGTCCATACAGAAAAGCCAAGTACAATTCAGAGAACATAGAATTACTTCTTGTCAAAAAAAAAAATCACTTAAGTTATTATATCCACTGTAGGTTTTGCTATATCAAGCGATTCCGAGAATTGTAACAGCTCCTATAGCAGCTCCTTCACAGGAGCAGTAATGTGAGGCGGTGCTTCATCTTTCATGGAGTGCTTGGCTCTTTTGCAAGTGTGGGATAATGCTGTTTCTTCACAGCGCTGCATATCGATCACCTGTGACATTAACGGTTTGAAATCCAGAGCTGCGGACTTCTTAAAAGAAAAACGGGCCAATAATGAAAGAAGCTGTGAAACCGCACCACAAGAAAACATTTGACATAAAGTGAGGTTTTTCACAACTGCATGTGGATCCTCTGTAGCCCAGTTACCACAATTATGTGTGTTTACACTTCCAAAAATTGGGAAGTGAGTTTCATCAGTTCACAGGACAGCTAACAGCCAGTCCGCATCATATTTAACGCGCTGGAATACCTAATTCGCAAAATCTCGCTGCTTGGTGAAATCGGCAGGTTGCAGTTCATGCACGTGTTGAATTTTGTAGGGATATCTGTCAAGGATGATCCGTAGTGGTCTCCACACAGTACCACATGAAACACCAGTTCGTCGAGAAACTTCTCAGGAACTGCATTCCCCATGTGCTGAAGCTGTCGATAGGGTGTAGACTTCGTGTTTGACCTCAGTAACGATTGCACCAGATGTTTCGGGTCGCCCGCTTCTTGGACTTGCTGCCAAAGTGTAGGGTCTACCGCTTTTTGGACTTCCTGCTTCAAACTTTTTCATCATCTGTCTCAGTGCCGAACAAGATATTGGTCCCTTTCCAAGTCTCATAATCCACATTGAACGAAAGGACCGCAATACTGCACTTCCTCTTTGCGAGGTATGATAAAACAGTTTAACTAACAGTGCTTTATCGCGTAAAGACAACATGCTTATGCATAGCAGTAGCAAATTACATGGCATTCATAGCAGTAGCAAATTACATGGCATTCATAGCAGTTGCAAACTACCTGGAATTCCCTTTAACATGCAGTTTGCTGTGTACACCAACAGCAGAAACTTTACGCACCGCAGAATAAATCATACAACACTGATAACTCACTAAACCCGCAGGCCGCGTCCAATCACGGGGCATCGGCAGGTAATGACAGAACCCACACTGATAAGTCAGTCAGAGGTTCTGTTTGAATACTGCCGTTAAGTTGCTCTCAGACCCCTACAGCACCATCTGGTGGTGAGAAATGTAAATATTATCGGTCTAAATTTCTGCATTACGCACAAAAAAGTCCCACGTCTTTCTGTGCATTTCTGTGAAAACCGCATTGGATTACTCTAAATACTTTGCGAATTATTGTTTTTCCAAATGTTCTGTTAAAACCAAAATCATGCTGTCTAAACACGTTTAATATTAAAAACTAAGAACCTTGTACTATAGGAAGACATAAATACATACTGTTAAGAAACGTTAAAAACACACTAGTACTTTAGTGACCGCCATCGGTCATTTGACTACCAGATCTAAGCCGCAACGGTCGGCATATATGTACAACATGATATGTCAGGTCAGACGGGTGCGCAGAGAGACATAGAAAGAACAGGTGGTCAGGATTCAGTGATAATTATTACAATCACAGTAAGTCATGTATAAGGTATTTCCAAGCATCAGGAATATAGTTAGGAATATCACCGTTGCAGCAACTTCTCCGGTGAGCCAGAATCTCAAGGGTTTCAGTAAATAGTAATAAATTCTTATTCTTAGGTATAGTCAGAATAGCAACTTCAGACCATTTTGGTTCGAAAGGTTTGCTTAGAAGCAAACGTGACATAGGTGTGGAGCCATTACCGACTTTAATACTGTATTTGTGTTCCTGCAGTCTGACCTTTAGATTACGAGATGTGGAACCTATGTAGGAAGTATTCCCTTCATCGGGGTCAGAGGACAGGAGGGGGATTCTGTAAATTACATAATTATCTAATAAATCAGGTCTGTCACGATCGCTACAAACCAACGAAAATAATTTACAAGAAGACAACCCAAAGTCGATACCAAAAGGTCTGCAAATATGTTTAAGTAGATGTCATAGTGGTGGCAAAAACGGGATAGAACCCACAAATTTTATGGTGCTGACGTTTCTGGTTAGTGTTGTAGAGTCAGAACGTTGGGATTTTTTAATAAGTTTATTAACAATGTAATTAGAGAACCCAAAGGAATCAGACAACTCGTAGGTTTTCAGGATTTCCTGTTCATAAGTTTGCTTAGTAGAACAGTAAGAACGGGCTCTGTGTACCATAAAACGCAAGGAAGCACGGTTTTGGCAATGCCGATGATTAGAAGGGGCAGGGATCAATAAAATCTGAGAGGTAGATTTCCGAAAAACTAAAGTCGAAAACAAATTGGTGGTAGAATCACGGGTGAGCAGGATGTCTAAAAACGGCAAATTAAAATCCAATTTACTTTCAACTGAAAATTTAATAGAGACAAATTTTGACGAAAAACTATTAACCAAATCCTATAAGTCCAACGTGGACGCCTGCCAAAAAATTAAAATATCATCAACGTATCGAATATAAAGGAGTGGTTTAATAGGGAAGGGGTTTAGCACTTCGTTTTCCAATTGCTGTAGGTGAATTTCAGCAAGAAGGGGCGATAGTGGAAAACCCATTTTCCAACTGCTTATAAATAACATCATTAAAACGAAAATGCGTTCTATTTTAAACAAGTTTTAGAGCATGAATTATAGCTTTAGCGTTAGTGGCAGAAAAAGTAGTGGAAGCGAACAGTTTGGAAAGAATCAAATTATAAACAGTGGGAACAGGAATATTGGGAAACAATGATATGACATCAAATGAGACCATCGTGAATGGAACCAGAATAGGTCGAATAAAGTGAATAGAAGATAAAGCCTGGGTGGAACTGGAGATAAAGTAACGTGAATTGGCAGTGAGATGATTCAATAATTTGGCAAGAATGCACTCAAGAGAGAGCGAGTGGTGGAAGCAAAAGCTGAGACAAGAGGACGAATTGGGTGGTCAGATTTGTGTAATTTTAGCTCTCCAAACAAATGTTCTGTTACTTTTGGATCACCAGGTGTATGTGACCTAACGTATCAGGCCATCTCTTTTGGGCTGTGCATTTGGTAATAGACGTCAAAGTCATGCATATACAGTTAAAAATGATTTACTTGTATGTGCCATAGTTATGACGTATATACATGAGTCTCTAAACTTCATCGACATGAATTATTAGTGAAATGGCCCATGCTGCAGGGCCCTGGAATATTCCATGTGACACGGTTGCAGAATGCAATCATAGCAACATATCAGATCGGGAAATTTATGCTTTGCTGCAGTTGTCCCGTTGAATGCGATAATTGTAATACATAAATACCTAGAAGCAGCAACAGCGCAAGTGCAACCTCTTTGCAACGTAAAATGGCAGTAACAGTCCATCAAGTAATGATGTAGGCGCTCCGACAAAATTCTTCATCTTTGTTTGCAACATTAATTACCGATGTACAAAATGTCACTGGAAACAACATTCTGAATTACTTAAAGGGCCTATGAAGTTCACCATATCTCTGAATCTAATAGCCACTTTTGAAATTCTCTGGCTTCATCGGATGTCACTCATTTCCTGGAAAACCTTTGATTTACTCTTGAAGTTTCCGTAATCACAGTTATGATATTTATTGCTGAGATGCGATGGCCTGTATATCCCTTTGGACTTGCATTTCTCCTTTTAAATATACACTGAAGTGCCAGGAAACTGGTACAGACGAGCTTATGCAAAATACATAGCAACGTCACCTATGCTCATACTCGGTTGCGTCCGCCAGTGCGTATATAAAGCGATGGACATCCTTGCCAACGGTCTGAGCTCTTTTTCGGCATGAGAATGACAAGTAATAACGATTTAAGCGATTTTCAACGCGGTGTCATAGTTGGCGCTCGTCAGATGGGGCATAGTATGTCGGAGGTAGAAACGAAGTTCGGATTTTCACAGACGACCATTTCAAGGCTGTACCGTGACTACAAAAATTCCGGGAAAAACATCTAACCTACGATACCAGCGTGGCCGTAAAAAGACATTGAGTGAACGTGACCATCGTCGGCTGTCAAGAATCGCTTCACGCGACAGATGTGCAACACTCTTGCAGGTATCATCGGAATTCAATGCTGGAGCCTCAACAAACATCAGCGTCCGGACTGTGCAGGTACCCTGCTCGATATGGGCTTTGGAATCCGACGCCCAAGTCGTGTCCACTTGATGGGTGCACGAAACAGGGCTATGCGCCTCGCTTGGGAACGGCAACACTGGCACTGGACACTTGATGACTGGAAAGAAGTAGCCTGGTCTGCCGAGTGGCGTTTGTAACTGTATCGGGCAGATGGAAGGATTCGTGTGTGGCCCAAACCCCATGAAACCATAGATCCCGCCTGTCAACAGGGAACTGTACCGGCTGGTTGGAGGTCCGTAATGGTATAGGGTGTGTTTAGCCGGACTTCACTGGGACCCCTCGAAACGTAACTGATGCCCAACAGGACAATGCACCTCTACACAAATGTCGAGACGCCACATTATGGTTAGAGGAGCATCCATCTGAGTTTGGGGTGTAGCCAAACATAACCAAATCCCCAGATCTGAATGTGATAGAACACATTTGGGATTCCATGCATGGCGCAATCGAGCACAGGAATCCAAGACCTCGAAATACACCCGAATTTTGGAACGCTGTGCACGGAATATATGTTGTACATTGCTTACAGCATATTTCCAAAAGCTAGTGGAGCCCCGTCGTATTTATGCAGTCCTGCGCTGGCGGGGGGCACCTACCAATTATTAGACTGGTGTACCAGTTTTTCTGGCACTTCAGTTTATATATCTCCTACGTTCATTACAAAATGTTTGCCATAAATTATTAAGGAATATTTTAAAATTTTTGTTGATAGGATAAACGTCACTATGAAGAATATTGCATACTGTTCCATCCGCAAACACCTGATCGGAAAGTGTTTTTAGATAGACGATATATCCGCAAATTCCAGTCAACATCTTTCCGTGTGTTATTCAATGTTATGTGTGTCATTTGTTTCAGCAGATGTTTCTCTACATAAAGCCAACAATCAGATCAGAATGCTTCTTATCAACCGTACAGACATTGATGTCCCTGGTGAATGGACACTAAGGAAAAATTATTTTCTAAAGTGTTATAAAAGAATATTAGGAAGTATTTGATCCACGTGTGAAATGAAAATCTGGGTAAGAATTGATGAAACTGCACATAATTAGATGAAACTATGAAACTAATCAGATGAGTATTTATGAATTTAATTAGATGAGTGTTGATGAAACTAATTAGATGAGTATTTAAATAATTAGATGATTATTGGTGAATCTATCAGAAATTTAGGAAATGTTATAGTCGATGTGTTGAAAAATGACGATACCTCTGCAAGCTTATTTTGTTGTTAGGATGCAAAAAATGCAGTTCCATGCAAATCATATCACATTTGTTGAATCTATGCACTTGTGGCCGAATAATATCAAGTAAGACAATGCGATATACTTCCTTTCGAAAGCAGCGGCGTACATGGAGACAGCCGCTTATTATATTTCTGTACGCTTTTTTTATTGGAGGTTTAACGACCACCGTGAGCAACTCAATGAGCTATAAGCAGTCACCCGTCCCTAATTTAGGGTCACTGGTTCCAGGGAAGGGAGAGAGCCAGTGCCGTAAGATAAACACATCATTAATGCCTGTCGGGAATTCGAACCCGGACCTCTTTCGGACGAATGATCAGAGGCCATCGCTTAGACCACTGCGCCACCGGGGCGGCCTGTACGCTTTCCAAAAATGATACGTATAAACTGTCTCGTTTGTGCTTTGCATATGTGTGAAAATTTCCAAATTCTAGACAAGCTGATGTCAAATAGGGAACAAGTGTTTGTAAAATCATCAACTAGGATCGATTTTTTAAAAAAAAGGCCTGATTTCCCACTTCCACCTTCAAGCATAGTCTCCGCTGGGATACCTGGTTCAACGCCACCGGATACTATATACATGATTTAGATATGTTTCCAATCAAATGGACGAAGGGCGTTGCTTCTTCAGTTGAGTCTGTTCAGCATTTAATGAATGATATTAACCTAACCCTCCGACCGTTTCATAAAATCTGATTCGTACACCCACAACCAATTTTAAAACACCCACTGAGACCCGTAAAAGTAATATAAAAAACGGGTGGCTTTTCGCGAGCGAAAACGACTGATTCCGTTACTGCGGAAACAGGTCTTTTACGGTGGAACTGTCACCTCTTTCTACGGTCGGCTTCACTGCTCGACTCTGAATTGGTGGTTTGCTAACTTACTTGAAGCAGAAAGATAGAGCCCGACAATGAGCATGCTCGATTGCTTAAGCATGCCCCACAACCCCACAATGATTGTTTGGTAACAATCAGTATATTGTGATCAGAACTTGTTTAATAAAATGTTTCCAACAGTTATTATTAGTAACAGATTAAAATTCAAAATTAACACATCCAACACATTGTGAAATAGTGTATGTTGAATATATTTTTATAGTATAAATAGCTCTAAAACATGTTACAAAAGTTAAAATCTCATACTAATTAATTAGAACAAACATTTTTTAAACCTAACCAGATTACGAAAAGAAACGGTTATTGAGAAAAATGTAAAGGAATATAAGAATATTTACGAGAGCCTTATTGGCATGAGTCGTTGGCTAGTAATCAGTCGTACGAAATGGGTTCGGGTTTTTTCAATCCCGTCGAAGCATATATGATGTATGACGAGCTTGCACTACCACATTGGCCCATCCTTGAAACCAGGAGACCAAAATTAGGGACATATGACTGAATTGCTCATTCTGGTATTTTTTTTGTGCAGTAAAATATTCAAATTTACTCAAAGCAAGAAGACACGAAAAACAAGCAGTTTCAAACTTATTCACAAGTTCACTACTAGATAACAATTTATAATACCAGATAAGTACTTTTTTTTTTAAAAACAAATAGTGTAATAAATTAACCGGGATGTTTTTTTGCTTCAGAATGCTCTCAGGTTTGCAGCAGTTGACGCCTATGAACCGAATAACATATATTTCTTCAAGAGCAACACGTCCGAGAAAACAATTCCCTATTGATTTCATGCAGTGTTCAGTATATGAAAATTTAACGTATTGTAAAGTATACATACCAAGGAAAAAGTTCCCAGTTCAAATCAAACACTTAAAATCCTACTTTCCGAAATAGGTGGAACATTTAAGAAACTAATTACGATAGCAATATTTTAGCATTTGTATCCATCATACTGAAATATCTTTAAGACATAATATAATTAAAATCTTCAATCTACTATCAAATATTCGTAATTATCTTTGTCATCTGTTAATTGAAAGCAACACTAACACTATACCAAAAATGGCACAACGCAACTACAGAAATATATATATAGCAAAAAACGTTTGAAAGCGTAGGTCCCTCCCCCTCTAGAAGCTTTTACTCATGTGCAGAAATGTCATTTTTCCCAGGGAAAACTGAATGGTGTTTTTTCTATGGAAAAGCAATGTTGAGATAAATCTGAACGCAAAGGTATGTACTACAAGCCACACTTTTGCAAAAGTGATTTCCCTTTGACAGAACAAAAACTAAAGCACGGGGAGGCAAACGTTTCAGCACAAAATAAGGATTACAGCTTACGGTGTATCCTACCCTAAACATATGCTGAACCTGCGTTAAAACAGCACTGAGCGCGTTCAAGACGTTCATCTTAAAGATAATAATGAACGCATTCCACGCTTGCAAACCGTTTTAGGAAGTATTCAGAGAAGTCGCGCCTGGTGCAGTCAAGCCACTTTCGGAGCAGTAGAGGGAGATCGTGTCACACGCGTTCAAGCCGGTTTAGACAAGGGTGAACTTGAAGCCGTCAAGCTGGTTCAATCTGCTCAGGGGATTAAGGTTCCGCTTTTAGCTTATTTGCTGAGTTTTGATTTACTTTAGACCAAAGCACCGGTAATTTCGCTGATTCGTTGAAAGAGGAACTAAATTCAGCCCAAAACCGATCCTAATATATAGCACAGTGAGCCCTAAGGCTGAGGCCGCACGAACAATAATTATTGCCGGATTTCTTCAGTAAATGGAGATGTTACGAAAATCACAAATAAAGGGCTAGATGGTAGCTGTTAAATGTTGCTCTCATCACAAGTGCTGCCCAGGCAAATGAGCAGTATGGGCATCAGTTAGGTTAAGTATTTTAGTTAGTAGTCTGATGAAACATGAATCTCCAGCATAATCATAATAAAAAAAGCTTCGGATCGAAGAGAACTAGGTACTTTTTAACTTAAATTATTGTATAATCACGATCAATATCGTCTATAGTGATTAAATAAAAAAAAGAATAGGAACAAACCACAGCATCCACTCTCTTGAAATGTCGCTCTCTGTGGCCAGCGTTCCAGCTACAAATGAAGTGCGTAAAATGGGTTGGAACGCCATCTCCTGCGACTGACTTTGATGTCGCATTCCTCACCACCTGATTTGTGAGATTTACTGCTTCGTCTAGTCACTACTGTTGCAGGCCTTTAAGTGCATTTCTTCCGCTACAAAAGTAGCAAAAAATCTGGCAGTAACTATCGCTCGTGTGGCCCTAGCCTAATAGCTAATTTGGTAACAATGGACAGGTAGCGCAAACTTCTTAGAGCATTGAACCGAACTTTTTACATGTTACGCTGCTCAAAGGAAAACTATTTGAAATACATCAAATAGAGGGGATAAATAAGAATCTCAGATGGTTCTTTAGGTTTTTTGTGATATAACTGATAATATTACAGCAACAAGTTATAAACTCATGCCATGCATTGATTATGATACGCTTTACAACATACCAGGAATCATTACTCAAGTTATCACTCATCAAGTTATGAGGATAATGGCTCTGGAATAAATCGCGCTCCTGTACCTTGACTTTTGATCCGATTGCGATGGTGTTAGACAGAATTGGTTCAGTATACCTGAGAAAGAACATACGGAAGTCTTGTCGCAATAGAAGCATTTTTAGTCATGAGGATAATGGCTGTGGAATAAATTTCGCTCCTGTTACCGGTACTTTGACCTCCCTTCGATGATATTCAAGAGAACCTTTTCAGTATACCTCCGGAACAACATGACAAAGTTTTATCGCAATCGATACATTTTTACCTAAGTTGTGACGCATAACGTTGATGAAATAAATCCCGCTCCTATGTCTTTACCTTTGACCCCATTTCACCCATTTTTAATAGAATTCGTCCCCAGAGTGTCTTCTACTACATACAAAAATTTTATCGAAATCGAGCCATTTTCACGCGAGTTGCCGTGCACACAGACAGACTAGCGGTCAAAGCTGAAGCATATACGCTTCTTCACCCTACGGTTAGAAAGCGTAAAAAAGCCAGCAGTAACTACAGTGTGTAGTGGCCAAAACGTGAAGTTGAAGCCCAAGTATATGAAATATGAGGAGATCAATATCACGTAATAATTACAGTAAAAAATAAATTTCTAAAAATATTGATGCTAGAGAAACCAAATGGAAGAAGCGTCATTATTTTCTTTGAGATGGGCCATTTTTGGAGGAAATGTGTGTGATTCATGAGAAGCTGAAAAAATATAATATTGTTTCCATTGCAAAGATTGTATGATTTTTTTCATCAGTAAATTATTTGTAAAATAATTATATATATATATATTAAAACATTCGTTTAAAAGTGTCTACATCTGGTACAGGTAAAGAAAAAAAAACTTTAAGAGGTTGTATTGCAAACCATAATGCATCAGGGACTGCCATACGGCTCCCTCAGGACGAGATCAGCTAAACTAAGTAAAATGCTGAAGCAAGCAATATAGAGTACTTAGCGTATTTCTCCTGAAGTGCAGTCTGACGAATTTGTAAATTTAAGCAGTAGAGAAGTATTCACCTGGAGCCGTCTGATCGCTAAAGCGGTTCTTCTACTGTTTTCACATGTTCAGGTAACTTTTCTAGCTAGAAAACTTTCCAAATTGACTACTCCTGAAGATTTGTTAGATTGTACACAATTCATGAGCAAATACCATTTTTCTTCGACGAAATATATAGCATATTCAACGAAATAAAGTGTTTGATTCATCCTTACTGTCATCCTCAGAATTTGAAAAGCTTCTGAACTCGTCGCACATCCACATCATTCTCTTTCTTCATATAGATCTGCTGCCAGTAAACAACTTTTGTAATTTAATATTTAATCTGAAATTTCCTTTCAATTCTGAAATTCCCTTTAAAATCGTTCGAACTTGATTCTCGTTCTCAGCATACACTGAATAAACAAATTACACTAGACAACAATGAAATTGCTTCTGATGGGAAAGTGTGCAAATCTGTATGAAATTAACCCACGGAACACGAAAATCGCCATGAAAAACTTTCATTGGCACTTCGGAAATACAGGTAATGGAACTTTAAAAATTTGTGATTTTTAGTAAAAAAGTAGGAATAATGAGTAACTTTTTTATATGTTACATATTAATAAATTTATGATAAATATAATAAATGGTACTGAAATAAAAATATAGTAAGAACATCAGATTCGTAAAGCATTTTCCGTACTCTTAGGCACCGTCAGACCAGGAAGTATTGCATCTATGGGTGAGAACTCCGGAGTTTCCGCGACATCCGGTGTAGTATTACCAGATGTGACGCAATCCTTTCAGTTTTAACAGCCCGACGGTAAAGAGCTCAGTCCATTTGTTTCTTTTCCTTCATTGGTGAGTGTACTCTCGTGATAGCAGCCTGTTAAAGTGATACTTGTATTGTGACATTACGTAGCTATGCTGCGTGCATGTGTGAATAAGGCGGATAACATTTGCTATATATATGGTGAAGTGACGTTTGCTGCACAGAGAAAGTCCATCACTCCGGTTGTTAAAAATACTTATCATTTGTATTTCTGCTGCAGGATAGGCGATGAGGATAAGGACTAGTCTCCACATGTATGTTGCCGGGCGTGTGCAACGAACCTGTCACAGTGGCTTAATGGCAAAAGAAAAACGATGGGTTTTGCTGTTCCCATGATTTAGAGGGAGCATATAAACGCAGAAAGTATGTATAGTACTGTATAAAAATGCAAAATTTGTATGCATACGGATTGCCAATCCTAGTATCTCACTGGAAGAAAATATTGTACTAATTTGAAAAGTGTGAAATAATATTTCTGAATGGGCCCTTTTCACTCTTTGCGAAATGAAGGGATGGTTCCTTTTCCACTTTGGTCAGCAGAAGATATAGCAGGAAACAAACAAAAGCTCTGCGATTTGTAGTCCAAACTAAATGAAAAATCCTCTGGGGCTGCCAGACTGGGAAGTTAGATGCAGAAAACCGTACCATCAGGGAGGAAAATGCGGATTGTTTTAACAACGGGTACATAGAGAAATGTACGTTTATCTTGGACTGCAGATATTAAGTGAGGGTCACATTGATGAAGAATATAATCGGGGTACAAAACTTGCCTGGATAGCTTTTGGAAGAAACAGCATAATTTTCAAGAGCAATGTGCCATTTTGTCTTAAAAGAAAAGTGTTAGATCAATGCATCCTTCCAGTGCTTACGTATGGTGCAGAGACGTGGACCTTAACTAAAAAAGACACCCAAAGGCTGCAGACAACTCAACGAAGCATAGAGGGTGCATGCTCGGTGTAACCAGGAGATATAAGAAGAGGAACTCGTGGATCCGAAAAATGACAAGAGTGGAAGACATCATGATCAGAGTTAAATCCCTGAAATGGCAATGGGCTGGACATACTGCCAGAAAGACAGACCTTCGATGGACAGCCGAAATTTTAGATTGGATTCCAAGGGACAGGAAAAGACCCAGAAGAAGACCACGTGGGAGATGGGTGGATGAAATTCGAAAGTATGCGGGAGTGACATGGAGGAGACTGGCACAAGACAGACCGTTGTGGAAGAAACTTGGGGAGACCTTCGTCCAGCACTGGATTGGTATTGGTTGAAAATGATGATGATGATGACGATGATGACATAGAGAAAAAATGGAGATTATAAAGTCCAGTTTTTAGTGCTGCACATTTAGTTCTCAGAAACGTAGGTCACTTAACTCTGGTAGATGGTTAGTCAAAATGCGATAACTTACTTGTCATTAAAAATCAGTTATCACAAGCATTCGAAGAACTCGATGTCTAGAAAAAGGTAAGTGTTATCATAGACGATGCAATAAGTCAACATTTCTCGACAGTATCTCAAGATATGAGGAGAAATGTAACTGTGCTTTGCGTAGCACTTTATTATGATCTAGTGCCCCTTTTCTTAAAACTTTTGCTAATTTTGGTTAACTCTTCTACCGAGATCCTTGTTATAGTCGTGTGTCAAGATTTCGTCCTTTTCATCTTTCATCTCCTCAGACTTCTCACTATATCGTTCTTCGAAAATGAGGCAATGCGACACAGTAAATTTCTTTTTAGTTTGCAATCATATCAGTTTCAATACACCGGCGTGTGTATGTTAACCACAGCCTTAATTTGAAAGTATGATGTTCAGATAATGGAATCTTAAAGAAAAGGAGTTTTAGCACATGAAATCAATTTCTTTTTGTTCGCATTGTTCTTTGATGAATTTTTGTCGAACAGTTTTTTATCCAAAGAATTTTCAAATGGCAATGCTAACATAAGTAACACAAAAAAACATATTATTTGATTAAATTTAAACTGAAAAACATGCCTTGAGTCTTTCCTTTCTCTGCTGTAACTTGTTTATCGGTGATATTGTACAGGTGTTAAATCATGGAAAAAACAGAATAATTTATAACCATATCTTAAAAATGGTATAAATATTTACAAAACGCAATGGATAAATATTTGTTATGAAGTGTCGTTTCTTACCTTTTACAAGGATTTTGTCTGTTTGTTACGATTATATTAGAAAGGTGTCATTAATATGGATTCATTATTTTGTTTGCATACCTAAAAGAATTTGCGACGCATCTCCTAAAATTACGTTCTTTCTCGTAAAGATTTCTAAGACGGAAACACGGGCAACGGAATTATTTCAAAATAGCAACGCTTCAGCAAACGTTTTTTGTGATATTTCATAACGGAAATTAATCAGAAACTTAATGGTTCAAAGGTTTGATTATTTCATTTTCAAGACAAAAACTCTAAAATAAGGCGTATGGAATAGCAAGAAAAATCTGATGAAGCAAAGGTGCAAAATGATTTTGTTTTCTATAATTTGATTATTTCGAACATCTAGCTGTGTAGTGGCATTTTGATTCTTCGGTGTGAACTTTTACTAAGAGCCGAACTAGAGCAACTGTATTTGAAAATAGTATTTTGTATGGATTAGATGATGGTTTTGAAATTAAGTTACTTGCTACTCTCTCAAAATGTTGTTTATCTTCAAGAACTTCTGGTTCCAGGCGTACCTTTTTAAAAAATATTTTGTGAGAAAGTATCCAAAACTCTCGTTGTTGTTTAGAGTATAGCGCAATGTATATCACCATGTGGTTATGTGGCACATAAATCATCTCTTCCCCGAAAGCAACAGAAATTTAAGATTTTTGGAACCCAGAAAGACAATGGTGACTCCATTGTATTCGAATGTCGGTAACAAAGTACTTTATGAAAAACAATTGACCTCAAAGTGAAATTTAATTAAGGAGTTCCAGATTTCTTTTATTTCATTTAGGAAGCTGTAATATTTGTGTTGTACGAAAACTATTTCTAAAACTTTTGCTCCTGGCAAAAGATAAGCGATTACTAATGTTTAAAGTTATGTATAAGATAGAAGAAAAGTAAGTTCACTCTTTCTTAAAAATTTTGAAAACAGAAGGAAAAATCCAATTTTCAAAATATCACAAATACACTATTTGAACGATAAACTAATAACTTTATCAAAATTACAAACCTTATTCCCTTAAAGTTTCAAACAGTTATATAATTTACATATAATGTTCTTCTCCTTAGCATGTTGACACCCACAACAAGGTATAGGTGCCCTCCAGCCTTTTCCAACTTCCTCGATCAATAGCATCAGTCCACCATTTTGCAACTCTGATTTTCTGAAGTACATCTCTACATTTTGTTCTCGGGCAACCCTCATCTCTTTCCATTTCGCGGTTGCCATTCTGTAAATAATCGAGTCCATCTTTCAAATTTATTTCTTCCAAAATGTTCAGCCCATCTCCACTTTGTTTCTTTCATTATTTTTATATCTATTATTCCTGCTATTTCTCTTATAATTTAATTTCTAACTCTATCTGTTCTTGTTATTTTTAACATTCTTCTCTCTAACTTTCTTACCGATGCTCTTATTTTTTCACATTGTCGTTCTGATATACTAGACGTTTCACCCGCAGAAAATCTTAGTAATTGTACTACTGAGAAAAGCATTCAAAGAGCTGTTCTTATTTCAAATTAAAACAAAAGTTCAATGCAAAAAGGAAGAAAGTATATCACAGCTTATGTTTTTCCGGTTGCTTTCGATCACTCCTACGGAAAATCTGGGTTATGTCAGTATAGGGTATACTTGAAAATCAAAATTCCATTAATCTTCGTTCAGTAGGTTATATGAAATGAGAACAGCTGTTTGATGAGAAATACATATGATCACCAAAAACTTATCGAACTTAAAGAACTGTTAAACAGCGTCCCACGTTTAGCTGACATACGAATATTTTTAACTTTGGAAGTTCAAATACTAGATGTGCCACATAAAATGCTTTTTAAAAGAAGGCATTACAGTAGAAATACATCTAAATCTTAAAGTGTGACAAATGCCGTACAATGAAAGAAAATATTCCCATAGCACACCATCACTCCATTATCTAATGTGATTTCATTACAAAGTCCTTAGAAACATTAAAATCGCAGCTCTGCTCAAATACTCCGATATGCACTTGCGGAAAGTGAAAAAAAGAACACCAAGAAGGAGACGTCTGGTACCAACGAATTTTATACTGCATAATAACGGAATACAGAGGATAACGTGATCAAAACATTATGGTAAAATACAGCTGTCTTTGCTGGTAAACTGAAAAAAAAACATTTCCATGTAACATGGTTAGTACGAGGTTGAACCGCCATAAACTGCGTCACACTGTGCAATTCTGGCATGGTGTCTGTCGTACAGATGTTGGATGTAAGTTTGTGGTATTGAGTTCCAAGCATCTTCAACCTGGACGCGTAAATCGGGGATGATCGTGGCTGGCCGTAGAGACCGGATAAGTCGTTGCCCCATAAAATCCCACACGTGCTCAATGGGGGACATCTCCGGTGACCGTGCAGGCCATGGAAGTTGTCTCACACCCTGAAGTGCATGTTGCGTTGCATATGCCGTGTGGGCGTGCGTTATCTTGCTGGAAAACACCACGATGGACCGACCTTACAAATAGCACAACAACGGGCTGAATGATGTTGTTGATGTAGGAGGTGCTGTTTAACGTACCCGGTACAGACACTAGTTGTGTACGGGAGTATTAGCTGATCGATCTCCACACCAGGAAACCTGTGTGTCGCTGGCGGGTGCAAGAATGATGGAGACGCTCCCTTGTGCTTCTGTGAACACGCATACGGTCATCGGAGGCTCCCAAGCAGAATCTGCTTTCATCGCCGAACACGACAGATCGCCATTGCGTTCTCCAATGCAGACGTCACCACTGCAGCCGTTCCTGACGGTTGGCTTGAGTCAGAGGTAGACATGCCAGAGGCACACGTGCACGTTGTCCTGCATCCAGTAGACGGTTGCGGATTGTTCGAACAGTCACCTCAGGTGCAACGGCAGCTCGGATTTGCGTCGCAAAGGCAATTTACTTTTTTATATTTTCTTCGAAGCAAAAACCCGCTCTCCGTATGCGTCGGTCGGTCCAGCTTGACAAACCCGCTCTCCGTATGCGTCGGTCGGTCCAGCTTGACAAACCCGCTCTCCGTATGCTTCGGTCGGTCCACTCATCAGTCCGTTTGTGACTCCCGGTTCCACGTCTTCTCGTGTGGGAATGTTCTTCGGACCATCTACGCCACCATCGTACCACCACCGATACTAACCGTTCAATTCGCTCCGCAATTCAACTACACGACCACCCGGCATCGCAGAGTACGACTGGACGACCTCGCTCAAAGTCCGATAACTGCTGAAATCCTACACGTCATCCATATCCAGGCATTGCAGCTTCTTCAGGGTCTTCGCAAGTGTCCGTACGTCGACGACTGATTACATTCACTTCGCCGAACTCCTTAAATACCACCGACGATAATTTGCATATTATGCCATGCTGTGGCGTAAGCGCTCACCGGTTGGTCCCGAAATTAACATCACACCTACGTAAACTCGACCCCATTAACATATGCAAATTTCATAATCGTCCGCCAATTCCTTCTTGGTGTTCTTTTTTTCACTTTCCACCAGTGTATATGGAAAATCTGATCACACAGGGGAAACAGAAAAGGTATGTGAAAATAAAATAATGGAAGTTCCACATTAAATTCTAACACCGAATGGGACCGTTCCGATAAAGTAGTCGATGATGAAGTTCATGATTAAGACACGAATAGCAACATTCGGAAAGTAATGATACGTTTTCAGATATTAATCTTCAAATGTACCGTTAAGGAATCATTTGCATTATGCTTATTGCTTTGCAGCATTGTAAGCCGAAGAATAATTTACCTACTTAACTTACAAACATGCACATGTGAGTAAGGGTGTTGAATGCAGAATAAAACTTCCAGAACTTAATATTATGCTAAACTAAACATTTATTTTAGAGAAGAAATAGAATTGCAAACCATTACATCCTAAACGTTCGAAACCATTATATTTAAAATTACAATTTTAGGAATGGACACTTGACACTGATTCTAATGAAATGGGTAGGTATTTATGATTGTATTCGGAAACAAAACAGACGTTGCAAACCCAGTATTTAAAATGTCACTCTTTATTGATTTGACTGATTGCGTTTGAAGACGAGTCTTTGATGCGACTGTAAATAGAAATGTTGTGCAGTAATTAAACAGTTAAAATAGAAATGTATAATTTTCAAAAAAATTAAAATTGTCCAAAAAAGATTAATATTTCGTATCTGAAAACGATTGCCAAATCGTTTGATAATTTTAGTTGCTTTAACATCAAACTGCTTACAAATATATCACTATTATTTCTTCGCGTAATACTGGAGTTACTTTTGCTTGGTGCTTTAACGACATCCTCGAGAAGCTTGATCGCCTATCATTGTTGTCTCCTATTTGTGTAAAGTGCTACTTAAAATGTTTTCGCGGAACTCGCGGGCCAACGGTTGCTGTGAATTTCGTAAGACAAAAAAAACCTTTTCTTTCGTTGTTAAACCAAACGCTGAGTAAATGTCAGGTATGACATTGATTTTGCTTACACAGGTAGTCCATATCTGCCGGAACACTAGATGTAGAGATGCGCAGTATTCTGGTAAGATGTTCGTCTGAAAGATGGGACCTTGATTTTATTTTTGTGGCTTTCATAATTAAAAACATCTGCTCGAAGCAATACACAGTGCGCCAAAGAATTTTTAAGACTGACGCTAGATTTCAGCCTACGGTGGCGCCACCAGTGTAATCGCGAATGCGTTATAAACCGTGGCCATCTGCTTGCTTTCTGACAAAAGTACTGGGCAGTTGTTGAAGTAACTCAAACGAAACAGGCGTTCATTAGAGAAGTAAAATTTTTTTCATGTTGAATTATTAAGATGGAACAAAGGGCTGTTATTAAATTTAACGCAAAACTTGGTAAAAGTGCCTCGGAAACGTACCAAATGATGAAACAAGTTTACAGTGAGTTTTCCTGTGGCACCAACGTTTTTTGGATGGACGGAAGAGAGACGCTAGAAGATGATAAGCATACCGGAAGACCAAGTTCATCTAGGACACCTGAGATTATTGAAAAAGTGCGTGATTTCGTGGCAAACAGTCGATGTGCGTCACTAAGAATGATGGAAGAGTCTTTAAACATCAACAAAGAAACGATTCGAACCAACCTGCATGAAGATTTGGGCAAAACAAAAGTCTATGCTATATTTGTTGCACACACTTTAACCAATGAACAAAAATCAAGGAGAAGTGCACATTGCAGAGACAACATTTCAGCCGCTGAAAATGATCCAAACTTCTAAAACTCGATTGTTACTAGTGATGAAACATGGTGTTTTCAATATGATCCTAGAACAAAGCGACAAAGTGCAGAATAGAAGTCAAAAAATTCGCCACAAGCCAAAAAAAAAGCAAGAAAAGTTCCATCGAAAATTAAAACAATGCTCATTACATTCTTCGATAGTAAGGGTAATATCCACAAAGAATTTGTTCCAAGTGGACACACAATTACTGGTGAGTTTTATTAAAATGTTTTGAGGCGTTTGATGGGAAGATTTCGTCGCATTCGTCCAGAATATCGAGATGAAAACAGTTGGTGTTTGTTGCACGATAATGCACCCAGTCACACCTCACTTCTTGTTCGTAGACTTTTGGCAAAAAATAACGCCTGTGTGTTGAATCATCCACCGTATTTGCCTGATTTAGCACCCTGCTACTTTTCTTTATTCCCAAAACTTAAAATGACGTTAAAAGGGTGTTATTTTGATGATATTTTTACCATACAAACAGCTTCGACGCGTGCTTTGGAGGCAATTCCGCAAAGTGAACAGGAACAGGCATTCGAATCATTATTAAATCGCTGTAACAAGTGTTTTGAAGCCGGAGGGACTTATTTTGAATAAAAAAACCAAAACAAATTATAATTTCTTGTTTCTATTCCATTTTACAGACACAGTCTTAAAAATTCTTTGACGCACTGTGTATGTGTTACCGACCATTGCAATGCATAGAAGGGCGTGTTTTGAGACATTTGATAAGAATTTGAGAGAACATTCTTTTTTTAAAAATGTTAACAAACGACTTGTTCCGTCTGCAAAATATCGGGGGCAGCATTGATATCGGCTCGAAGTTGACATGAAACAACTTTTTTATTACCATCGTGTTCTTTAAATCCCGACATTTTTCTGGGAATTCATCACTAAGCTTTTTCAGTCAGTTCGGAGTACGTTTATTGTTCACTGGCTCTGACGGTCTAGTTGATAATGTAGTGAAATAGACAACTTTTTCGTAATCAACTGTTGCTAAAACAATTATAACTTCAGCATTAACGCTTGTTATGCTGGTACACTTTATGGGCAAGTTCATCTCTTCCTATTCATTTCACAAGTAATTCTGTAAGATGTTTAGTGATATTTATTAGGAACGCCAAGGCGTTCAACCCCTCATCGTCATTCCTAAAATTTCATCTTTTCTTTTTATTTTTTCCTCTTTCATTTGCAATGAAGTTCTTTATTTCTTCAAACAATATTCAGAATCTGGGCAGTGTCACAATCGACGTATATGGTTGAAGTAAATCGCATCCCCACTGAATATTTCAAATTCTGCTAGAAAAGTTTTGAACTGTGAGTGATTGAGCATTTCGGACCTTATAAAACTGACTGTTGAAGAAAACTTTCCCATTACGTGCTGCATATACATGGTATTTGCACACAGTTTATCTTTATGAATGATGCAGTGGTATGTGATGCCATCAGTAGGTCCTGATTTCAGCATTAGATTTTGCAAATCCATTATGCTTTCTTATCATCACAGGGCTCCATCTGTTGTAGTTACACAAGATTTATCTTCCGGAAGATGAAATTTCACCAAGATTGGTTTTGCCTCATCAAAGATATCTAAAAAGTCTGAAATAGTTCAACATTTCCTCAACGATTTCAAAAGTTGAAGTGACTCTTCACACATAGCCAGTTGTGCTGTATCGCTCATATTTGTACCTTCATCGAGCGCCACGCTGTAAATTTGGCTACATTTGAGTCTTTTAGTTAGAGCATTTTCAATGTTGGTTGTTAAATCTTCTACTCCTCTAGTAACTGTCT